>OZ007500.1:143596592-144796592 GCA_963931805.1 Microdon myrmicae | reverse complement strand
ATGATTTGTTTTTTTTCCGGGCAAGATCATTAGTCTTGCACCAGAGGCTCTCCGACGGGGAATCGAACCCCGGTCTCCCACGTGACAGGCGGGTATACTAACCACTATACTATCGCGGAGCCCAAAAATTTGTATCTTATCATTTTATATTTGTATCTTATCACATTATATCGCTGTCCTAGTTGTAAAATATACCATAAATGTAATTATCTACAAAATAAAAATTGAATTGAATTGAATATCGCTAAACATCCATGTCCTGATATCAGCTGAGTCTAGTGGTAGTTCAGCTCGCCGCATTTTCTTTTCACCCATGTTTCTATATCAGGTATTATGGCGTGAGTCCATCTTCTTTTGGCGGAGGAATCCCACCTTCGTTGCCATTCTCACTTCCTACTTAAACTATTTTCCTCGCTTGCAACCAAGCAGCATTTAGTTTTCCCAAAAAACCATTTCAGTTCCCATTCTACCTAAACCATTCAAAATCATATCAATTCTTCTTACTGGAAAGTCACCAGCACGATGCGTTGTCTTTCCACGGAACAGCCATCGCAACGGTCAAGACCCATGTTCTATGGTCTAACCGACAACTTTTGACCATACTTGGCAATTCCCCCGAAACCGATTTCTCCGTATACACAGCAACAGAAGAATCCAATTCAGCCCCTACGGCAGAAATTCCTTGAAACAGAATTTTGTATGCAGGCATAGCAACCATTCTCCATATTCCTAGTAAGTGGCAGCGGGTTTACTTAGCTATGACTCCACTGCCACGACACCGTGAATGGATTCTCGCCTTCATTTAAGTAAGTCGAGTCTCAACCACCATCGACCGCACATCGTTCTTTAATCTAAACGGAGTCGGGTGTAAACCACCGGGGTGCGCATATAACGTGTCGGAATACCAAACTCAATTTAATTATCAAAGATTTAACCTTTTTCGGGAAACATCGCGACCCCGCATACGGCCCGATAAACAGTTAATTCGGTAGTAAAACTAAATGACAATTCGCCCCGTCCATTAAACTGGGCCCTCCGCCGCAGAGGAATTTTGACGAAATCCCGGACAATACCGTAGACCCGTGCGCTCGCGAACGAGAGCAATTGAAAGACATAGAAATAAGTTGATCGAATCGAAAGTGTGTATTTATAATTAAGGATATAGAAGTAAGAAGATTAACAATTGTTTATTATATTATTTACTGGCCTGTAGGAACCCGGAAGTTCATGACCTCACCGACTCGGCTCCGCCATTGTTCCCTGTCCTGTGCGTTCTCCTTCCATTTTCGATCATCCGATCCGATCTCCCCGAGGTCCAATCTAACATTGTCCTCCCATCTCCGTCGCGGCCGTCCTGTCGGTCGCTTCCCCGTTAGTTTAGCGTCAAGAATTCTATGCACGGTCCTATCATCGCCCATTCGCGCTACGTGTCCGGCCCATCTTAATCTTCGTGACTTGATCACTCTCACTATTGTAGGTTTGCGGTATAGCTCTTCCAATTCGTGGTTGTTGAGTTTCCTCCATTGTCCTGACTCCTCGTCATATTTACCGCCAAATATACCCCTTAAAACTTTATTCTCGAATACGCGGAATTTGTTCTCTTCCCCTTTTGTGAGAGCCCATGTTTCGCATCCGTATAGAGCAATCGGCATAATTATGGTTCTATAGACACGGAGCTTTATATTACGGGATGGCAGTTTGGATTTTAATAGTTTACTGGCTGCATGCCAACTAGCGTTGCCGGAATGTATTCTTTTGTTAATTTCCTTTGACGTTTCGTTTCTGGTCGTCAGTATCGTTCCCAGATATTTAAATTCTTTGACATTTTCAAATATCTTGCCCCTGATGTTTATATGTGTTCTCTGAGGTCCACCTGCTCTCGTCGTAATCATGTATTTCGTTTTGTCTTCGTTTATTTCTAGGTCCACCTCTTCTGCTGCTTGCATGATGATTTCACAGTTTTTACTTATAGTTTCGAGATTATCGCCCAGAACGGCGATGTCATCCGCATACGCGAGCACTTGTGTGACCCCGTTCAGGGATATTCCGGCCGTGTTGTTGTCTTGTACCTTTCTGATAACATACTCGAGGACAAGGTTAAAAAGGCATGGTGAGAGGCCATCCCCTTGTTTTAGTCCGTCCCGGATTTCAAATGGTTCTGAGAGGTGGTTTTCTATTCTAACTCGCCCTTTATTTTCATTCGTGCAAATTTGAATGAGGGCGGCATATTTTTTCGGGATTCCCAACTCAACCACAATATGGTGGAGTCTTTGCCTTGCGACTGAGTCGTAGGGTTTTTTGAAGTCCACGAACAGTTGATGATCCGTCTCTCCGTATTCCCACTTCTTTTCCAGCAGTTGCCTTATTGTGAACATCTGGTCACTTGTTGGCCGGTTCCGACGGAATCCGCACTGGTAGTCTCCCAATATTTCTTCTGCGTACGGTGTGATTCTTGCCAGTATGACATTTGTTAATATTTTGTATGTGATTGGGAGCAATGATATTCCTCTGTAATTTTCGCAGTCAGATCTGTCGCCTTTTTTGAAAATGGGGATGACTACTGAGGTTTTCCATTCTTCCGGAATGACTTCCTTGTCCCATATTATTTTAACCAGTTGGTGGATCTTTCGAGCGGTTGCCCCTCCTCCATGCTTCACAAGCTCTGCCGGTATGCAATCGATTCCGGGGGCCTTGTTGTTTTTCAGTCGATTTATCGCGTCTAAAACTTCGTCGAAAGAGGGCTCTGGGATCTGAGGCTCGGCTGTATGTACGTCTGGTGCGTTTATTTGTGGTTGATGGGTGCGCACATTGAGCAGGTTTTCAAAGTACTGCTTCCATCTTGTCACTATATTTTTTGTTTCTGTCACCAGACAGCCGTTTGTGTCTCGGATTATTTTGGCTCTCCCTCGGTAGCCATTTCTAATTGAATTTATGCCGGCATACATACCTCTGCTGTTCTTTGCTCTGGCATTTTCTATGATTTTTTCGATCCGAGTCTTCTCCCATTCGCGTTTTTTTGCGTTTGAAAAGTCTAGTTGTTTCTTTCCGAATTGTCGCATATCTTACTGCGTTGACTTCATCACACGCTTCTAAGTGGATCATTCTGAGGCGTTTAGGTCCTTCGATCTTTGCCCTGCACTCATCGTCAAACCAAGGTTTGGACTTTGTTGTTTTCTTAAATCCTAATACCTCTTGGGCTGCTTGTTTGATTATGTCTCTGATCGATGCCCATTTAGTGTCCACACTATTGGCTTCATCTTCCTCACTACTCCCATTCTCTAGAATGCTAAATCTATTCGTTAGTTCGTCTTGATATTCCGCCCTTTTACGTAGGTCTTTTAGTTTATCAATCTCGAACTTTTCGCTCGTCTCCCGTGACTGTCCATGTGGGTTTGCTGCGAGCCGACTTCTAATTTTGCCCATCACTAGAAGGTGATCGGAGTCGCAATCTGCTCCTCTATATGATCTTACGTCAAGTATATTCGAGTGGTGTCTTTTGTCTATGAGGAAGTGGTCTATTTGGTTACGCGTTACGCGGTCGGGTGATATCCATGTGGCTTTATGTATTTGCTTGTGCTTGAACATCGTGCTTTTCACTACCAGATCTTTTGACGCTGTGAACGTGATAATTCGAATACCATTATCATTTGAAACGTCATGTAGGCTTTCTTTACCTATTGTTGGTTGGAAGATCTCTTCCTTTCCAATTTTCGCATTGAGGTCGCCGAGGAGGATTTTAACATCGAATGATGAGATCCCATCAAATACTTCCTCTAGGGTCTCGTAGAATGTGTCCTTCGTTTCTTCGTCGGTAGATTCTGTTGGGGCGTGTACGTTTATAAATACATAATTGTACCATGGGCCCTGTATTTTTAGCACCAACATTCGGTCATTAATAAATTTCACATCTTTTAAATGGGACGTAATCTTCTTGCTTATGATGAAGCCAGTTCCGAGGTTATGTGTATCGGTACCTCCACACACCAGTGTAAACCCGTTGGTTTCGATTACTTGATGTGGGAGTCGAACTTCCTGAAGCGCGACGATGTCCATTTTATATTGTTTCGCGTTTTCTACGACCGTCTGTATCACGCCTGGTTTATATGACGTTCGAACATTCCACGTGCCGACGCGTATATCCCGCTTTTTCAGTTTTTCCCTACGTCTTCTTTTTGCCGAGTCGGTGTTTTCTTGATGATTTTTTCCCTTATGGTAGTGTCGGCTCATCACACCTACGCCTACCGGGTTTTTCGTGGGATTGTTTTTTGTATATTGATTATTCATTTTTGATCCCACGAGACTTGGGGTTTCAAATAGTCCGCCACATCAGAGCCCCGTTTTGATGTGGTAAGGTCTGCTTACTGCTCTGATTCGACCCGGTGTCAGAGGAGCGCCGTTATAATACAGCCGGTATACCCCTGGCTGCAAACCATCCAATGGGCACGGTGACGCGTAACACCCTGGATTAGGGGTGGTAGAACTTTGTGTGGTACTCCTCGCTAGCCTATCTGACATGGGTGACCCTGCTGGAAGCATATGCTTCCGTCAGCATAGCCTGGGTGATTCATTGTACTTTAAGCCCCCGCACCGCGTCAAGGTTTCTACCAAGCGGGGGAGATTAACAATTGTACGTGCTCAAAAATAAAAGAACAATTATCACCAAGCCCCTCCGAGTGTTTCATTTAGCCCTTTTTGGTGAACGTTTCACAGTCTTAATTCGGTGGGAGTGTAGTGAATCCGTGCCATACGTCGGCATCAAACTATCCACCCCCACGAGTGCATAGCTTTAACTCGCGCGAGGGAATAGTGCAATTGGGTATCATGTGCTTACTTAAGATACCCTAAACGGATTGCACAATTAATCCGATGGTACGGATTACCAGGCGCACGTGCTGACTCGTCCGCGGTTGAATATGAATGGTATAAAGCATTCATAAGGGGTCGTCAAGACGTTAATGATTTGCCTCGCGCTCCAAGAACAGCACTGACGGCGAAAAACATCGCTAAAGTAAAGGAATTAATGCTTGAAAATCGTCGTCATAGCTTGACAGAGCTAAACATTTCAGACGGATCGGTTCGTAAGATTTTGGTCAATATTTTGGAAATGAGACGCATCGCAACAAGGCTTGTTCCAAAAGACCTAAATTTTTTGACAAAAGAGCATCGAAATGTGGTTACTGAAGACATGCTTTCTCGAATCGTCAGTGACTCTACATTCATGCAACGCAGCATAACTGGCGACGAGACGTGGGTCTACAACTATGACATGCAAACAAGTCAACAATCATCCGAATAACACTACAAAAACGACCGAAACTGAAAAAATTACGACAAAATCGATCAAAAATTAAGGTCAAAGTTGATCAAAAATTAAGGTCATGCTGTGGTGTATTATGCATTCCTCCCGCAACGTCAACCAGTGAATAAGAAGCAGTATTTACGAGAGAGTGCTCGTTAAAGGATGCCGGATTTGTGGAAAAACGAATCTTCGATTTTGCACCACGATAGTGCACCATCTCACAAAGTTACCGTTGTGAGCGATTTTTGATCAAGAACTCAAGTAAGATGATTGAACCGAACACCGTATTCGCCAGATATGGCCCCCTGTGACTTATTCCTGTTTCCCCAACTCACTTTTCCACTTCGAGGAACACATTTCGAGTCGATTAAAGCCATAAAAGGAAAATCGAAGAAGGTGCTGAAATCGATTCCGCCCCCGCGGCCTATAAAATGTGTATGGATGATTGGATTAATCGTTGGCATAAGTGTATTGCCTCAGAAGTGGGCTACTTTGAAGGCGATAAAATAAATGTTGATGATTAATTCAAATTTGTTGTTATTGGGAAATTCCGGGTAGGCATTTGACAGAATGTATGCCTCATAACACTATGGCAGAGTACCAGAGAAAAAGCTCTTCTTACACTGCCTATCAGAATATGCTGTTGATTGTTACATTTCTTTGAAAATGTTGTGCACTGGTAATCTTCCTCACGTTGAGCCTTCTTGCTGTTGTTTCCACATAGTGTTAGGTTTTTATAATAGCTTATTGCACACTCAGTAACTACAATTAAAAGTTTGGGTACACATGGTTTCCTGCGACGCTTAGCACTTGGCTTCTGGGTTGGATCCTACCGGTGTTGATCGTCCTAATCCTCCGTGGGTTTCTGCCGGAAAAAGGTTTCATTCAATTTATTGTTCATAACGTGAATTTCATCCTGCATCAATTGGTTAATTGATAAGCCACCAAACACAGGAACAGGTTGTTCGAGGATACGGAGAATATTCGTGCAATATGAGAGATTGCCGCGTAGGAAGTGGAATAATGAGCAATCTCAGCATCAATGTTGGCGGTCAAAGTTCAGGCGCAATCTTTCACCGTACATCACCAAAAAAAAGTGTCTTTGTCTCTCTAATCTGAGGTACACGCCAAGATTGCAGTTTGCAATATCGAAAGGAAACTTAACAAGTTTTTAAACACTCTTAATACAATTTAATATAAAATTCGATATGGTTCTTATAATCGACTTTTAACATAGACTCTCTATTTCGAAACGTTTTTTTTTTTTTTTTTGATGGCTAGATCTTTTCCTTTTTTCCTTTTTGTTCTCCCTTTTTACTTACTTCAACTCCCGACCCTGTGCCCATACACTGTGAAAAAACTGTCAACACTGCTGTTTTTACTTCTCCGTTCTCAGTTTTACCGTTGTCACAATGGAAGAGTCGCGACGATGATCAATTTCGAAACTATTCGAAGATATCATCGCCGGGGAAAAAACTGGGTTTATGCACCAACCATTTTTTTTTGTTTTCAAATTAAGTTATATTTTTTATATTTGTAATGTTAAGTGTAATTTAAAGTTTTGTGTATTGTGTGTTTAATTTTGTGTTGTAAATGCATATTGTATATGTTATGTATTTTTCTTTATGTTTTAATGTTCTCTCGTTGGGACAAAGGTGGTGGGGGAGTTTTCACGTAACAATAGTGCTATGGTGTTTGTGATGAATGTGAAGTGCATGCGATTCGAATTGACGCTAGAACTGCTAGAATCACTAAATGATTAAACCAATGCTCGACACATCAGACCACTGACACAAGTACGAATTCGATCGTTATTTCAAGTACACTCAACTGATATGCAATTACTATGTTATTGCTTTGGTTTGCTTTGATCCTGTGCTTATTCGATTTTCTCTCCGTGTTGTTCTTCACTATTTGCTCGTGATTGTGTGTGTATCTGGCACAAACGCCACAGTACCATCAAAAGATATTTTAGTATCCTGCTCAATCTAGCCGAAAGCCTCTGTTGCTAGAGCTACTAGATTTAAGTTACTATGTAATATACTTACATTGTTATAAATAATAAATAAATAAAAATAAATATCCTGCTCAATAGAGATATTTCAAGGGTCTTGATCATTTCCACTGTCAGTATCAAATCTTCATCGTCTTGACTGTCAGTATCGAATGACTCGCCTGTACTTTTGCTGTACGATAGTGGTCAACTAGAACTCTTTCATTTTACTCTGTATCAGAACAATTTCGCTCCAAAGTCCAATAGTTTCGAAACCATTTTATGGTTTCAAATATTTCTGCAGATCGCGATAAAATATGGAATTCCGATTTCCTAAAAGTAAGACGGGGAACGATGGCGGGGTCGAGTCGGTGAGGTCATGTACTTCCGGGTTCCTACAGGCCAATAAATAGTAATAATAACAATAATAAATAATAGTAAAAGTATCGACAACAGACGTATATATACAGTGGTCGTATAGATACTACTGTAGTCACATAACAATTGAAAAAAAAATAAAAGAGGAATGCAAAAATTGAGCTAACATAATACATGTCTCTTATATCGGTTTTTCCAATAAGGACTTGACATCCTTTCACTAATCAGCGAACTGTCACTGTCTATTTATTCGGTGAACTCAACATTTTCATCATGGTTAAGTACACGAACGAACAACGTCTGCAATTTATAAAAATTTGCTACTAAAATTTGGAGTCGGTGCCGCAACTTTAAGAGCGTTAACTCCAATTTTCAGCCGTAATTCGCGCCCTAGTAGACAGACAAAAACAAGTTTAGTGCAAAAATTTGAGTCTACATATTCGTTGTGTAATGTTGCCGTGCCAGTGAGACAACGGGTTGGTCGAAGTGTCGAAAATATAGCTGCCGTTCAGGCGTCCGTAGCAAACGATCCAAATCAGTCAATTCCACGGCGTTCTCAAGAATTGGACATCGCCCAGACCACGTTATGGGGAATTTTGGGCAAGGATCTTGGTTCACACCCATACAAGATCAAGCTGTCTCAAGAATTGAAGCCGATGGACCATTTGAAGCGACATACGTTCTCCGATTGGGCTTTGGAAAAGATGCGCCAAGATCATGAATTTCATCGCAAAATCATCTTCAGTGACGGGCTCAATGGGTTCGTCAATAAGCAAAAGCAAAACATGCGTTATTGGTCGGGTGAAAATCTACACGTGCTTCATGAATCACCACTTCATCCACAAAAAATAACTGTTTGGTGCGGTTTGCATGCCGGCGGCGTCATTGGGCCATATTTTTTCGTCAACGATAACGATCGTCACGTTACTGTGAATGGCCATCGTTATCGCGCCATGATTACCGATTATTTTTGGCCCGAATTGGAAGATATGGACTTGGACGACATGTGGTTTCAACAGGACGGTGCCACAAGCCACACAGCACACGATACAATCGATTTATTGAAAAGTAAGTTTGATGAGCGTGTTATCTCAAGAAATGGGCCAGTCGGTTCGTGCGTCCGTAGCAAACGATCCAAATTAGTCAATTCCGCGGCGTTCTCAAGAATTCGGCATCGCCCAGACCACTTTATGGCGAATTTTGCGTAAGGATCTTGGTTTACACCCATACAAGATCAAGTTGAATCAAGAATTGAAGCCGATGAACCATTTGAAGCGACGTACGTCCTCCGATTGGGCTCTGGAAAGGATGCGCCAAGATGATGAATTTCATCGCAAAATCATGTTCAGTAACGAAGCTCATTTTTGGCTCAATGGAGCCGTCAATAAGCAAAACATGCGTTATTGGTCGGGTGAAAATCCACACGTGCTTCATGAATCACCACTTCATCCACAAAAAATAACTGTTTGGTGCGGTTTGCATACCGGCGGCGTCATTGGGCCATATTTTTTTGTCGACGACAACGATCGTCACGTTACTGTGAATGGCCATCGTTATCGCGCCATGATTACCGATTATTTTTGGTCCGAATTGGAAGATATGGACTTGGGCGACATGTGGTTTCAACAGGGCGGTGCCACAAGCCACACAGCACACGATACAATCGATTTATAAGTTTAATGAGCGTATTATCTCAAGAAATGGGCCAGTCGATTGGCAGCCTCGTTCGTGCGATTTAACACATCTAGACTATTTTCTTTGGGGCTACGTCAAGTCATTGGTCTATGCCAACAAGCCGACGTGGTTGGAAGAGCTCAGAGCGAACATTGAACGCGAAATAGTGGCCTTTCCGGCCGAAATGTGTGGCCGAGTCATCGAAAATTGGGTCCAACGAATTGACCGCTGCAAACGTGCCCGCGGTGGCCATATGGACGAAGTCGAGTTCCATTCATAAATGTTTTGATTGTACTTCAAGCCGATAATAAAGTTTTTGAAATATCTCAAATGGTTTCCGTTTTATTTTTAAAAAAAGTTGTCAAGTCCCTATTGGAAAACCCGTTAGTACTACTCTTCATAAACCAAACAACAGCCACGCACAAGCTTATCTAGCTCGCAATTTATTGCTAACAAATAAGTAAAATTACCGTTTATATTAGATATATACGTGGGACAACGTACATGTACGAAAATGTACTTCGTTTTCTATAAATGTATTTGAACTATGCAAAGACAATATGACAAACTTTTAAATTCACCAGTTACCTGCATTCCTTAGGGGATCAAAATGCCTCACATCAGTATATGAATGGTGTTCATTTATTTGTGTAGTTCCCCAAAATTCAATTGGATCAGTAAACAACATTTTGAAAAGGGTTCTGCACTGATTTCGATTGGTTTCAAAATCATTTAACTTTTCGAAAAAGACCAGATCGATCTCTAAAAATTCAACCACCGTATTGGTCTGGTTCTGCACCGCATGACTTATGTCTATTTGTTAAATTTAAAAGACCACCGCTCCGACACGTGAAGGGTCTTTGCGTTCATGGATACAATTATTTAAATAAGGAAATGACCAATACAACCTACCTTAGCATAAACTGAACTGCTTTTATATTGAGGCTGTCGGTTGTCGGTATTCATTTACATGGTTGTTGATTTTACATAATAAAAGTACAGCGGCAAACATTTTTATGGTGTCGCAGGGCGATTAGCAAGAACTTTCCAAGAACTGTTGTTAGGAAAATGTTTGTGGAATCAGTCTGCCTTATTGAGCTCGATTTGGTAACCTATACATGGAATATAACTGTGAGAACAACTTGTCTAGCCTTACATGTGGATATATTAGCCTCTATCTGGTTTCGTAAAAGCATGCCTGTACAGATGAAGATATTAGGC
Source organism: Microdon myrmicae (assembly GCA_963931805.1). Taxonomy (NCBI): domain Eukaryota; kingdom Metazoa; phylum Arthropoda; class Insecta; order Diptera; family Syrphidae; genus Microdon; species Microdon myrmicae. Next base: position 144,786,027 of record OZ007500.1, on the reverse strand, counting down.
CTACGATGGGATTATTGAAGGTGACCGATAGGTTTTTACGTTTTTACAAATGCATTTGAATGCAAAACTTGTAAAGGAGCGCACTTGATGATATTAATAGATCCGAGTGCCCTGTCATTAATACCAACATTCGCGCTCAACGAGTAAGTCATTTTGTATGAGTCCATAAACCAGCGAATCTCTCAATTGAGCGATTTCAATTTCTGAAATATACACCTGTCAGGATAATTCAAACCAATAAAAATAAAAAACCTTTATAACCCGAGAACAATGAAGCCAAGTTGAACTCCCCTCCGCACACATCAAATCACATGGTGACACAAAAACCTAATGACAAAACAAAAAATAAAACAAATTACCTTCTGAGGATTTGGCACATCTTCCCTCGAGTCGAGTCTATTGAAAGGATACGACCAGCAATAACAAACACCCATCTAGCCGACCATCTGTTCCCAACAGCGCATCTATTTGCACTTAAATAACAAAAAAGGACAATATGTACACACACAATTCAATTTATGGTGCCCACAAATATTTTGCCGCCTCATAACACATTACACAGAGAGGCTGAATAGCGCAAGGATTCCCAAACTACCAATTGCAAACAATGGCAATGGCTTGCAAAATAGGAAAAGTGCAAAACGAGCAAAACGACCAAAAGGAAAATGCTAAAGGACCAATGTGTGTTTATGCGCTATTAAAATCGAATCAAATAAATTAATCATTAATCGCACTGGTGTACAATGGGGACAGTGCAAAAGGATAATAGACGGTAGATTTTGTTTTGTCACATTGCCAATGGTGTCATTTGTTTTCCTTTGCTCCTGTGCTGCGCATCGTATCCTCCTCCGGTTTGTGGTACGTTTGTCCTTTGAACCGAAATGGGCGGAACATGTTTGCATCCCTTTTCCAAAATATGACTGACTGATTATAATGGAATGCAATGATTTATTGCTGCGTTCGCTATCCCAGGATATAGCAGGAAAGCCAACAACACAACAAAGCTGAACGGTGTGAAATGTCGCGTCGAAAGGATGAGAGATGTTGTACACATCTGGACGGATCGATACCATGTACACGCGTATTTGGGGTGTGGTGTGTGAATTTTGATTAGATTTCATTTGCCCTTGTTAGCAGAGCGATTTTAGGCTTCTGCGGGAAGGACCTAGAATAAACTTACAGCTACGCTAACTCGTGACAAAAGGTGACTAAAAGTCGAGTGCTAACCGCTCCAAAAACATCAAATCCAATAAATACACCCCTTGGGTGATTTGGCTTGGCTACTGTCAACAGTGGGGTACGGCAACCAGAACGCAAACGGGGCCGTGGATGATTGCTTAGTCACTGGTCCAACAAACAAAACACCTTTTGCGATGTCTGTTTTTGTGCGAGGTGTTCACCTTTAGTTTTGCTTAGTGATGTTCAGATTGTGGTGGATTTTGCATTTATGTGTTGTATGGGATATACGCTTTATATATGTATGTCGTATTAACTTTTAGCTAAACTTATTTTAGGGTTTTATTAACTTAATGAAATAAATACAAAAAATTTATTAAGTTCAATAGTTTATCAGGATAATATATATAAAGAAAAGTGGCGCAAGGCTAATAACCTTGTCCGGAAAAACAAATTATTATGGACAATTTAACAAGTCTCGGATATGGACCGGATACCGGTGGAGAGACTTGCTAAATAAGGCCATGACCGGGTCCCGGTTGTAGTGCCGATGATATATGTATATATATATATATATATATATTTTTTTTTTTTTTTTTAACATACTGTATTTATTTGACCAATAATCAATGTTTACATTAAGTACTACAGCTAACTTATAATTCTAGTGATACAACTGTCATTTTCATTTCATTTTACATTTTTTATTTTTCTTTTTATATTCTTAATTTCTAAATTAAAGGCTAGACAAAAAATGCTTAAATTCTAGCTTAATTATCTTATATAATAACTTACTGGTCCTTCGCAGACGCTCTAAGCTAAACATTACTTAACATTTGTATAATTTGCCTTTCGGCGACAGAACTTTGTGGCAGTACTGATAATTAGTTGAAATACAAAGAAAAATTTGAAAAACCTTGTCAATTTTTTTTTGTTTTTTTTTCTTAAAATTTAACTTACTTAAGTTTAAAACGGAGGAAGTTAGAGTCGCCAATACAGACTAATTTTGTTTTTTTTTTTTTAAACTTATATAATAACAGACGATTTTAACTTTACAATATATTAACTTACTTAACTTACCTACTTTTTTTTTTTTTTTTTTTTATGTACAAGCACTTAACCTAACTTAACTTAAATCTTATACTACCCTAATTCTAGAAAAGCTAAGCCTATGTAAGCTAGCTGATGATAGTATGATTTTTTACCGACTTTGGTACCCAGGTCTTTATATGCCATTCAACCACCAGAACTGTTGACGCTGTCTAATACTATCGTCCCGGTCTCTGTGGGAGATAGCCCTACTGAAGCGCAGGAGCTCTTCTTCGGTGCGCGCTACTTCCCGGTCGTAGCACAATCGCCCGTCTACAGATGATCTACTTACATGATAGATCAGCGGAATTCCGGATCTATCCTGTATAAGCCCTTTCATATCCAAGTCAAGGAACGCCTCTGGTGGAACAAAGCCGTTGCGACGCACGCTCTCATAGTACAAGGTGTTTGGATAATAGGCCCCGAAAATTAGGTCATTGGACGAGCTTATTGCTCTGGCAATATGTCCTCTGATTAATTTAATCATAAAATTATCCACCCTATTTATGTACGCTTCATTATATAAAGTCTCATTTGAGTAATACTTTTTATAGTCCGATTCCGGTGTCCGATATAATCTGAGACAACTTCTGAGACACTTTCTTTCGAACACCCGAATCTTTTCTATCAAATTTGGATCTATGTTGAACCATACTGGGCAACCATATATGAGCATTGGCCTGATTAGCGTCATGTAGCATATGACTTTTACCTTGCTGTCAAGTTGGCTACTGTGAAATAGCCTCCTTGTCATAGCAAAAGTTTTCCTCGCTTTGAGCAAAGCAGCCTCTACATGTCTGTTGAAATACAGATATTGATCTAGCCAGATGCCCAGGTATTTAACTAAACTCTTGGTTTCCAGTTTATCTCCATGCGGTCCCACGATAACTAGCTTTCGCCAGTTTTTCCTTGTGTCGTACGTGGCTTTATACAATGGAGTTCTAAATAGGATGGCTTCACATTTCTGGAAGTTGATCTTAAGTTTCCAGTCATCGCAATAGCGCTGCACTTTGTTGAAGTCTCGCTGTATTAACCTATTTATGATCGCAACTTTCGGAGCTGTTCTATAAATTATGAGATCGTCTGCGTATGCAATAGCCTGCGAAAGTGCATCTAATAAGTCGCTAATGTAAATGTTAAAAAGAATCGGAGAGAGTACCGCGCCCTGTTGCAAGCCATTCTTGATATTATACGTTTTATTAGAGGTCACATTACCACTTTTGACCACGAACCTCCTGTCCTTTAACATATCGTAAAGTACATATAGTAAAGGCTTATGTATGCCATGTCTGACCAGTTTGTAATACAACCCTTCGATCCAGACGGTATCAAAGGCTTTCTCCAAGTCGATCAGACAGGCACCTGTGCATTGGTTCCTACATTTATTCCATTGTATGTCGGAAACCAGTTTAGCTGCGGCATGTGTGGTTTCATGACCCGCCCTAAAGCCAAACTGGTTATTTGGAATAATGCTGTTGTCGTCTACCCATTTTACCAGAGCTTTGTTGATGGTTTTTTCAAATACTTTACTGATGCTTGGGAGTAAACTTATCGAACGCATGTTCATTGGGTTTGTGCAGTCTTTGCCCTTTTTTGCGATGGGCTGAATGATAGCCGTTTTCCAACGCGTGGGATAATATGCATTATTCAACGCGTTGTTAAACAGGACCGTGTATATATCTATTGCCATTGGGGGCAGGTTCTTGAGTACGATGTTAGGTACTCCATCTATTCCCACTGACTTTTTGCTTCTTAATGAGTCGAAGATACTCTGGATTCCTTCCCTTGTTATTAGAAGGCCATTAGCCACTACACCATTGGCATTAATGTCAATTGACAGATTATCTTCACTGAATTCGGTAAAACCCGGATTCTCCGATTGCCAAAGTGAAATTTCATTCCGGAGGTGCAGGTGATTGAGTAGAACTCTGTCCTCCAGGTCGTGATTTCGGTGAATGCTTTCATTCACCTTGTACATTTCCTGAAAGACAGCTCCCACAGCGTTCACCGTTTCCAAAGGATCTTCGATCACGAAGAGCTCACTATTGAGGATAGCGTAGTGATACAACCGTTTACATGCATACATTACACATTTTTCAAACATAACTGAATGTGTGAATAACTATTCGAATATTATAGGTTTTAATATTAACAGTTTTCCTGGAAAAGGTCAGAAAACTAGGATTTTAATTTTTTAATTTAACCTAATCTAATACTTAACTTAACTCTAACTTATTCTAGCTCAACCTAATTTATTTTATAATAAGTTAAATATGTAATGTGAATTGGGGAATATAGGGATTGATGGTTAAGGAAGTAGGTTGGCGTGGATTATGGTCAGTTAGTGGCCTCAGGTGCGGTAACACTTTCCGGTTGTTCGTTAAAACGCAGAATGTTGGAGAATGGTTGTATGTTACAGTATTTGAACTGATTGGGTGCCAGCTCGGTGTTATGGTACACTACCTCATTGGAGTCATTAACCAATCTTCCAGAGGTGAAGAGACTTCTACGAGGGTTGCCTCTTATGTTTCGGGATTTGGCAACCCTAGTGTTCCAATCCGGCAATTGACAGCTCTGTCGTAAAGTTGGACATTTTTGAGGTTATACGCACTCAGAACGTTTTGACATACGAGCGCTATTTGTGTTGTTTACAGTAACTTAAAAGATTCATCTCCGCCCAAAAATGGAATTAAATCGTCAACATTTTCGTGCGATTATTTTTTACAACTTTCGGCGTGGATTAAGTCAGCAACAGTGCATGGATGAACTTAATTCAACACCAGTGTTTATCGATGGTATGGTGAATTCAATCGTGGTCGTAGTTCACTCCAAGATGAATTTCGTGAAGGTCGTCCAAAATCAGTTGTTGTTCCGAAAACCATTGATGCTGTGCGCGAACTGATATTAGAAGATCGTCATGTGACCTATCGTGAGATTGAGACAACCTTAGGCGTTAGTGGGACCAGCATACATTCAATATTGCATAAACATTTGACTGTCAAAAAAATTTGTTCGCGTTGGATCCCACACAATTTGTCAATCGCCCAAAAAAAGGCTCGTTTCAATTGGTCGAAAGAAATGCTCAAAAAATACGGTCGCGGTGCTTCGAAACACGTCTATGACATCGTGACAGGTGATGAATCGTGGATTTACGCGTATGAGCCCGAAAATAAACAGCAGTCGACTGTCTGGGTGTTTCAAGATGAGCCAAATCCAACAAAAGTTGTTCGCGCACGAAGCACTTCCAAGCAAATGGTCGCCCGTTTTTTCGGAAAAACTGCACATGTCGCAACCGTACCACTAGAACAACGCAGAACAGTCAATTCTGAGTGGTACATAACCATTTGTTTGCCAGTTGTCTTCCAAGAAATCCGGAAAACCAACCACCGAAGACGGATCACTCTTCACCACGACAATGCGAGCTCTCACACATCGGCTGCGACAACCGACTTATAACCGATATATGGACATCTGCGATTGAACGGCATGGTGAGTCAAGGGCGGTCGCATTAGATATCTCCAAGGCTTTTGACCGCGTCTGGCACGGGGCATTGCTGAGCAAACTTCGTTCATATGGACTTTCCGACCAGCTTTGCGACTGGACGAGGAGCTTCCTCGAGAATCGATCGATCCGGGTTGTTGTGGACGGCGAGTGTTCGGATCTGTATCCTGTTAATTCGGGGGTGCCCCAGGGTTCTATTTTGGCTCCAACCTTGTTCTTGCTTCACATAAATGATTTGTTGGAGACAACGGATAACAAAGTGTTCAGTTTTGCGGATGATAGTACGCTTGTTTCCTCCTTTTCGAGTGATCGGCCGATTGGTGCATCTACGTCGCACCAGCTGAGATGTAGACAGATTGACTCTCTGAATCAGGATCTAGATAAAGTCCTGCAGTGGGGAAAGGCCAATCTTGTCGACTTCAACGCAACGAAGACCCAGTATATAACATTCACAAAGAAAACTGGATCATCGGTTCCACAGCTGATGATGAGTGGCCGGGCCCTCGAGGCTGGGGAAAGTTTGAAATTGCTCGGCGTCACGGTCTGTGGGAATGTATCATGGCATAAACACGTATCGGGTATCGCCAGATCAGCCTCAGGAAAACTGAGCTATCTTTTTAGAGCCAAGAAATACTTTACTCTCAAATTAGACCCGCGCTCGAATATTGCTCTCATGTTTGGAGCTCGGCTCCTAAACATACCCTCGACCTACTTGAGAGCGTACAGAGACGAGCGATCCGCCTGATCGGGGACTCGGCGCTGACGTCGGGACTACAGTCGCTATCACATCGAAGGCGCGTGGCCGACCTCTGTCTGTTTTACAGATATTATCACGGGTGCTGTTCTTCGGAGATTCTTGGCATTGTTCCACGCAATTCGGTTTATATGCGCTCCACAAGACAATCCGACGGATCGCACCCGTGTGTGGTTCATCTCCCGACGGCGCGAACATCCCTGTATCAGAACTCGTTCCGTTACAGAGCGGGGAAGCTGTGGAACTCCCTTCCCACGCGAGTGTTCCCGGAGCGTTACAACCTGCAACTGTTCAAAAAGAACTGCAACAGTTATTTGATGGCATCTCGGGGCGCCCACTCGACGCTATAGGTTCGCCTTTCCCGAGAGAAGTCTAATAAAAAAAATAAAAAAATAAAAAAAAAACTGCATTTTTGAGCACCCAAAACATCGATTTGATGGGTCATCCGCCGTATAGTCCTGACTTGGCACCGAATGACTTCGTTTTATTCCCGTACGTAAAAAACAAACTGAGAGGTCAACGTTTTTCGACACCTGAAGAAGCGGTTGCTGCATTCAGAATGCATGTGTTGGAGATACCTCAATCAGAGTGGCAAAAGTGCTTCGACAATTGGTTCAAACGCATGCAAAAGTGTATAGATCTTCATGGGGAATATTTTGAAAAACAATAAAGTGATTTTCGATGATCAATATTTGTTTTTGTTCTCTAATCCCGAAATATAAAAGGCAACCCTCGCAGTATGGAGACAATTCAGATAGTGAGCCCTGTTATCTAGAGGAGTTGATAGTAGTGAAGTTATTATGGGGTTGGGATTATTTGGGAGGTTTTCAATAAATTTGATAGACAGCTCTAGGAAGCGTCTATCGAGACGGTCAATATTAGCGGTTGTTGGGTTGCCGGTTGAGGCCAGTGACCAGCCTGAAGCATTTCCTTTCGAAAGTGCGTAGCTTCTCCATTTAGGCTGGTGTTATATGATACCACAGTGGACACGCATATGTCAGTGTAGGTCTGATTATTTGTTTATAGATGAGCAGTTTGACTTTGTAAGAGAGACCGTTGGGTTTCCACATCGCTCTTCTACAGAGATTCAGTTGTATTGTGGCTTTACGTAAAGTATTTTGAATGTGGGTGGAGAATGAAAGGTCATTGGAAAAGGTTATTCCCAGATATTTTAAAGTTTTAGAAGGTTTTATCTGGGTGTTATTTAGTTTGAGTCTAATTTTGTTGTGGGTGCGCCTTGTGTTGTTTGTGCAGTGCTCATTTTTACCCTAAATCACTATAAGTTGGGTTTTATCAGGATTTGGGCGAATTTTCCATTTATTGAAGTATGTTGATAGATTTGGGAGGAAGTTATTAATGCGGTTTCTTGCCTCTTTTACAAACTTGCTGCTGGAGTAGACTATGGTGTCATCAGCGTAATTCAACATTACGGTATTGAGTAATTGAGGCTGCGGTATGTCTGAAGTATAAAGGAGGTATAATAGTGGTCCAAGAATTGAACCCTGCGGAACCCCTGCGGTTATATTATACGATTGGGAGATAGAAGAATTTATTTTGACCATGCATTTTCTACCAGAGAGGTAGGAAGTAAGAAGTTTGGTAGTATGGGTGTTTAATCCAAATATGTAGTGCAGCTTGTAAAGCAGTCCTGAGATCCAAACACAGTCGAATGCTTTAGATATGTCGAGAGAGATACAGGCCGTCGGGCTTTGGTTTTGAAGATTAGTTGTGACATCGTGCGTTAGTTTTAACAGAGCATGACAGGTGGAGTGGTGTGAGCGAAAGCCAAACTGGGAATTTGGGATAATAGCGCTGTCATTAGCAAATGAAACGAGATTTCGATATATCTTGCATTCCAATATCTTGCTTAATGTGTTTAATAACGAAATCGGACGATAGTTGCTGGGGTTGTTGGAAGGACTGGACTTACTGATAGGGACTATAACCGTGGTTTTCCAGTTATCTGGGAAATGTGATCCGTTAATTATGTGGTCGAGAAGAACGAGAATAGGGACTAGATTTGACGGGAGAAGTCTTTTGTAAAGAAGGTTTGGAATTCCATCTAAGCCTGTCGACTTCTTGTTATTGCGTGATGTTATAAATTCAGATAATTCGCCTGCTGTTAGGAAGGTCGCATTATCCAGAGGATGAGACCCTTTGTTTGTTTCATTGAATTCCGCGATGAAAGGGGTGAAGGATGGAATCATTGTGCGTGAGATGTAGTCGTTTACAGTATCTTGAAAATTGGAGACTGAGAGGGAGTCGTTTTGTTGATGGATTTTATAAAAGTGATTAGCTAGACAGTTTGCTATGTCAATATCTGATTGGACTGGGTGATTTTTAGTAGGGTCGATAATATAATCGATTCGAGGTTTGTATTTTCGACCCGTTAGTCTGTTGATATTTTTGAATAAATCACGATTGGGTTTAATATTTTTAAGTATAGACGTGTAAGCCTGGTCGGCAAATTGTTTTAGTTGTCTATTTATCAGGGTAGTCAAGAGTTGGATTTGATTTTTAATAAAAGGGGAGTAACTGCTATGTAGTTTTCGTCTAATTTGTTTTTTTACGCGTAACAGTTTTGTAAGGATGTTGGGTAAAGGTTTTCCTAGGTGATTATGAGGGATGGATGTAGGTGTGTGGCTGAAGAGGGCATTTTTTAGTATTTGCTCTATTCTTAAGGCTGCTTGATCAATTTCAGCAGGGAGTAGATTTGAAGTCTCTGGCAAAGTATAGTCTGTAAAACTGGCAGCAATGTCCCTATTGACTCTTTTCCAGTTTGTCCTGGAGAAATTCGGGATGGGATTGAATGAGTAACATGGTTCGAGGGCTGGGATTTGGACAGTGGTGTGGACGGACCCATGATCGGAAAGAAATTCGAAGGATACTGTAGGTAGGTTAGGTGAGTAGACAGACGTCTACGGATTTTTGGAAAAAATCTATTGTTGATTTAGTAGTATTGGGGATACGTGTTGGCTGTAATGGACAGTCCGCATAGATATATGGATGGAGTTGAAGGAGTGCTAGAAGTTAACAACCGTATTTATTGCACTTAGTGTCGTTAAATGAAGTATGCCGAGCATTCCAGTCTCCTCCTATTATGAAAGGTGCAGGTAGAGACTGTTGGATTATCTCAGTGATATCGGAACTAGGGAAGTTTGGTTCCCGAGAAGGGTGAATGTATACGGACGACAGTACAAGCACTTTGTTGCTTTTGCAAAAGATTTTAATTGCCGTGTACTCAATATTATTTATATTGTTGAACCTAATTTCGGAAAATTGGAATTTCTTGTGTATTAGAATTCCAGTACCTCCACGAGGTCCAGTAGTTCGTGGATTAGAAACAAGTGTATAATTCGGGATAGATACTCGGGAGTTTGGTTTAAGCCAAGTTTCTGAGAGGAGGAGGATATCTGGAGAAAACTTTTCAACGAACAATCGGAGGTGTTGTCTGCGAATATATGGACTCTGCGTTGATGGAAATTATGGTTAAATTAGCCATTATGGGAGAGGATATGTGAAGTTATAAGAGATAAAATCTGACCTTTTTTTCTATTTCTGAGCTGTGCTTCAACGTGGGCAGCATCTTCTGTAAGCTACTTATGTATCCTGTGATGTCCAGATTCAGATCGTTTGTGTTGGATTGGTGATTTCTTGTCATGTTAAGGGAATCCTTGACAACCTTAGCGTATGACATTCCTGGACTTGTAGGATTTATTGATTGATGTGATGTTGTTTTGGTTGGTGAAGGTTTGCTCGTTGCCATGGGTGTTGTTCGCCTTTCTAGAATCCTCAGCTTATGAGGACATTGCGAGAAGTTGGCAGGGTGGGGTCCTCCACAGTTACAGCATGTCACTATGATTTTCTTCGTTGTAATGGTTCCATCGGGGTTTGTTGTTTCGATTGTTCCTGGTTCCATCCCAGGCGGGCTGACCTTACATTTTCCAGGTTGATGTTGCTCTGCACACTTTACGTATCGTACGCTTAGATGACATGCGGCCGCCAAGTGTCCTGAACCTTGGCATCTTTTGCAATGAAGGACGTTTTGTTTATGTGGTTCCTCAATCGCAATTTTATGCGTGAACAGATATTTTATTTGTTTGAGCCGGGTGACATCAGTTGGAGGAATTTGTTTGATACGTAAATGCAGATTCTTCTTAGTCCGCATGTATGGTGTTTGGAAGTAGTCCAACCTGTTTATTTTCAGTTCCGGACAGATCCTGACTATTTCTGCTGCAAGTTCCTCATTAGTCCATGCTGGATCGATATGCCTTAAGATGAAAGTTGCTGGTTTCAACTGTCCATGTTGAAAAGTGAAAAATTCAAGCTTATGTTGCGCAAGTTTTTCTACCGCCTTGTTGTGATCCGTTAAAGTTGTTGTTGTGATGGAATTCGAAGCTCCTCTTGTGTTTGTGGTGAAATTGCGGTGGCCTAAGGTACTTTCAAGCATTCTAATTAGTTCTTTGATGCTTGTTATATTTTTAATGTAGATGGGTGGTGGTCTTGTATTTTTGGCTTGCGTGTTAGGCATTTGATTCCCGGTTGTCTTCTTTTGTTGGGGCGATGGTGTTTCGGGAGACAACAATTGTTGGTTTGGAGATGATGGGGCTAGTCCGGGGTGTTGAGCAGGCGTTTCTTCCATGCAGACGTCATCTCTGGTTTTATTGGTTGTTTTTAGGGAGCGAATTTCCTCGTGGAGTTGTTTCATCTGGAGTCGAAGTGTATTGATATAATCCACGGCTTCCAGATACTTTTTTTGATAGTCCATAGCTTGTGTCTCCATGGTTGTTGGTTTTTTTGTTGCGCTCAGTAAATCGTCGGTGGCTCTTCTTTTACGCTCTATCATGAATTGTTGGTCATCACTGGGGCCGTCGCCCAGCATACGTTACTGTTAGTTTTCACTGATTTCACTGGTTTATTACTAAAAGTATTACTAAAAGTATTTTTACACATGCACGTCACCACGTGTGTTACAGACTTTCACAAACACGTGTTTCACAAACACGAGTTTCAGCTATGCTATGAGCGAACGTCTGTTCGCTCTGAAGTACTCGATAAGAATCGATATATGTATATATATATATATATATATGTATATATATATATATATATATATATATATATATATATATATATATATATATATATATATATATTGTAGCAAGCTTAGGGTTCGCTGGATTAATTATGTTAAAATAAATAAGAGCCGTTAAATCGATACAAAACTTTATTAGTCCGTAATACAACCGTTGCTTTTTACCGTACACATAATGATTTCGTTGTAAACACTTTCTACTTCTTACTTGAGACTTTCGCTTCCGCACGTATCGGTTGCTTCACTGCCTTACTTATGACTCCTGTCCATGAAAAAAAAAAAAAAAAAAATGTGGCGAGAAGGCCGAATTTGGCGAGACAGGACATATGTGTCCTTCATCTTGTCTCTGACTTCTGGTCATCTTGCGATAACCAGAATCACCCACATCCGTGAGGATATTGGGCTCGGTCTCGCGGCATCTGAAAAGAGAAGAAAAAAGGGGGGGTATCCAAGGATAGTGTGGACAGTGTTAGTCCAAGTGTTCTCTAACTACTTTTATAGCGGGATGGTGGGTCCTGTCCATGGTCTGTGTGCGACGTATTTATATCGTTCCCTCATTCTGATTCAGCGTTTCGTTTCCGTCCGTTCCATAATCTCGACTTTTCTATTCCAGTTTTCCAGTACTTCCTAAAATAATCTAGTACTTTGTTTCGGACTTTCTCGAAGATTCCAGTACTGATTGTCATATGCGTCACAATATATATATATATATATATATATATATATATATATATATATATATATAAAGAAAATAAAAATTCAATAAAAATACAAAAATCAAGTCTATCAATAGCGTGTCAGCAAGACATTTGCCTTATTTAAGCTATGTATTTTGCTGTATGGGTTGCACTCCGGTGATTCTGATTCCCTTCAGTGAAGCACCTTTTTACATGTGACATTTTTCGTTTTCTTATCAGGCGCAGACAGCTCATCGAAAGTATAATGGTTAGTATACCCGTCTGTCACGCGGGAGACCGGGGTTCGATTCCCCGTCGAGGAGTCTCTGACGCAAGACTAATGACCTTGCCCGGAAAAAGCAAATCATTATGGAAAATTTAACAAGCCTCAGGACTTGCTAAATAAGGCCAAGACCGGTTCCCGGTCGTAGTGCCGATGATGATGATGATCAGGTGCAAGAACAAATAAAGCAAATGGTTTGCCGACTCGTGAACATCTTACAAAGAACTGACCATGTGAAAAACATGCATTTTCTATATTCAGACCACAAACACTCAAGGATTGGCGTTGTGATTTGTTAATCGCCATGGCGAATGCAAGACGAATCGGAAACTGAATTCGTTTAAACTCAAAAGGCGGGTTGGCATGATCGGAATCCGCGCAATGAGAACTTCCCCACCTTTGGATTTACCTTTGAGTATCATCGCGTGAATCACATTGGTCATCAGTTTTCTTATCACCAAATGCGTTGCATTGCAACTTTGGATGGGTTTAGATTTCGAAGCATGATGACTACCGAGCCAGCCTTCAGTTGTAAATTGTGCGGTGGTAAGCCAAGCATATCCAAGGAGTTTAAAAATTCAGTTGGATAGTTCATCTTCGTTTGATACACAGTCAATAGATTTGAATGAATGCAGATTACCAACGATTCTGAATTACGAAGTTTAACTGGCCCGCATCCTTGTTCTTAGCCGCCATTATTGCTCGGGCACTCAACCCTTTGTTATGTTTGTGGTTGGCAATGATGTTCGGGAATATGCAAAGTATGCAATGACACGGCGACCCAAGATGCCCCCTATCAATTTTCTTTCAACTTCCGAAAAGCCAATTTCCGCCTCATAAATGAGTACCTCAGCAATATCACACTCCGCGTAAATGTTGTAAGTGTAGAGGACACTACAGCCTCGCTCTACACAGAAATCCACAACGCCATATCCCTATATGTCCCATACTCCCGACACAGGTTATCATTCTCATCGCTCTCATGGTATAACCACAAACTACGCACCCTTCGTAACAAGAGAAATAAGCTGTGGAACACTTTCCTAAACACGCGTTCTCCCCTTGATTACTCCAACTATCTGGGTTACTTTTACCAATTCACCGAGCTTTACAGCTCCCTTTACCACAATTACCTTGCCAAAGCTCAATTCAACCTGATCAACGACCCCAAATCTTTCTTCCACTTCATCAACCACAAACGGAAATCTGACGCCTATCCTTTTCTACGGCTCAACTACTACAACGGACTCCCAAACCATATCCAATATTTTCGCGTCCTTCTTCAAACTATCCTTCACGGGCGACTCGTTCGAGCCTAACCCCTCCTACTTTACTGGCATGTCTGAATTCTCCCTCGGCCCTCTCATCCCTCTACACATTCAACAACACCAAGTCATAAAAAAACTTGAAGAACTGACAGACGACTCCCTGCTATCCTCTTAAAAAAATGCTCCTCTTCTCTCTCTCTGCCGCTCGCGTCAATCTTCAATCTGTCCCTTGCTCGAGGTCTATTCCCTGACTTTTGGAAATCCTCTTACATAACCCCCATACATAAAAAGGGAAAAACAAACGATATATCCAATTATCGTCCCATTGCCAAGCTTTCGCACATTCCCAAACTGTTCGAAGGCCTTCTATATGAGGCGTTATGTTTTCGCTGCGCATCCATCATCTCTCCGAACCAGCACGGCTTCCTCTCAGGCAGGTCCATTACTACCAACCTTGTCGAATTCACATCCCACACACTCCTTGCCCTAGAAAACGGCGATGAGGTCGATGTAGTCGCTACCGACTTTAGCAAGGCCTTCGACAAAATCTCCCATAACCTCATTCTCTTCAAGCTATCTTCCCTCGGTTTCGAACCCCTGCTGATTAAGTGGGCCGCATCCTATCTCAGTTATCGAACCTGCCGCGTGCGTTTTAGATCTACCCTCTCCGATCCTCTTTTCCCAACTTCAGGTGTCCCCCAGGGCAGTCATCTCGGCCCTCTCCTATTTATCCTAACCATAAAAGACATAGGCTCTTGCATTAATCACCCCTTCATCTCGCTTTACGCGGATGATTCCAAAATTTTCAAGACAATCCGCTCTCCCCAGGACTCCTCACTTCTCCAATCGGATCTTGACAGCTTCTCGACTTGGTGCCAAAATAATTGCCTAGAAATGAATATCGCCAAATGTCACACAATCACCATCTCTCGGAAGAGTTCCCCCACTCACTCACGCTCCTATCTCTTACTGAACCAACCGATAAGATGGGTTGAATTAATTCGCGATCTGGGCGTCCTATGCGAGAAGGAGCTCAAATTTACCGCACATATCGATTACATAATCCTCAAGGCCAGCGCCGCCCTGGGGTTTGTCAAACGCCGGTCGAAGGAATTTCTTAATCCCTATGTCACCCGATCACTCTACACAACTTTTGTCCGGCCACTACTCGAATACGCTAGTCAGGTCTGGTCCCCGTATCAAGTGACTCGAATTCGCAGGATTGAGGGTGTTCAACGTCTTTTCTTGCGCTTTGGCCTCCGCGGACTAAACTGGGAAAATCCGCTGATTCTACCACCATACACAATCCGGCTCTCTCTAATCAATCTCAACACACCTGAAGAGCGCAGAATCTATGCCGACATCATCTTTGTCCATCGCCTTCTGTCTGGCTCAATCAATTGCCCAGGCTTGCTCTCCACTTTAACATTGCACACAAACCCCCGTAACGTACGTAACCTCGACTGTTTTACGTGCCCGCTCATCACACTTCTTACGGCGCTAACGAACCCATCTCGCGTATGCTACGACAGCCCAACTCTTTCCCCACCTCCTTCGATTTCAACATCTCCACTCCCGCTCTTAAACGACGTCTTAGAGGAAACCCGCCCAAAACCCCCCTCTCCCTCCAATAACCCCTCTACCCTGCAATCCTCTCCTCACCCTCCATCTAACTAGTTCTCCCCTACACCTTTCCAACCCCACCCACAACCCCCGCCCCCTGCTCACTATCCCTCGCCCCTCTATCAGTCTGTACACATGCCCTTCACTGTCGCACAAAGGCCGCGTTCACCCCCCCCCCACATACAATCGCTCTTCCCTGGCTTCCTACCTCCTCTACCGCCCAGTAATCTTCAACTTACTGGGTTTCTTCTCCTTTTTTCGATTGAATAATTGAATAACGTCTTAACCACTACTCTAGATTTGAAGATAGTCTGAAAGGTTTTATGTTAAGTTAATTTTAAGCTTGCATTAAGCTAAATAAAAATGGTGCAGTTCTTTTTGAACAGTTGCAGATTGTAACGCTCCGGGAACACTTGCGCGAGGAGGGAATTCCACAGTTTCCCCGCCCGTGCGATCCGTCGGATTGTCTTGTGGAGCGCATATAAGCCGAATTGCGTAGAACAATACCACGAATCTCCGAAGAACAGTACCCGTGATAATATCTGTAAAACAGACAGAGGACGGCTACGCGCCTTCGATGTGATAGCGACTGTAGTCCCGACGTCACCGCCGAGTCCCCGATCAGGCGGATCGCTCGTCTCTGAATGCTCTCAAGTAGGTCGAGGGTATGTTTGGGAGACGAGCTCCAAACATGAGAGCAATATTCGAGCGCGGGTCTAATTTGGGATTTGTATAGGAGAAGAAGTTGGGCCGGATGTCTACCACCACAGCGGTCGGTTTGAGTTTACGAGAGCTAAGTTCATTTGTCGTTCGTGGTCTACTCTTTTAGAGTCAATCCATTTTCCAATAAACAGTTGTGCGCGGAAATATTCCAGTTCTCGATGTAAAGTCAGTTTTGGTGACAGCAAAACAAAAAAAAAGATAAATCTATCTAAAGCTCCCAATGTACAAAGACAATATATATACCTACACCCACGTCGTTTAACGTAGGAAATATTTTATAAAATAGACGCAAAAAAGCCAGTGCATTTATTTACTTGGTATAGAACCGTGAACAGTTCGCTGCAGGCGTGCGTTGGGGATTAGTGAAATTACACACCCACTAAAAGCCCACACTATCATCCGCGAAACTGAATACTTTGTTATCCGTTGTCTCCAACAAATCATTTATGTGAAGCAAAAACAAGGTTAGAGCTAAAATAGAACCTTGAATTAACAGGATACAGATCCGAACACTCGCCGTACACAACAACCCGAATTGATCGATTTTCGAGAAAGCTCTTCGTCCAGTCGCAAAACTGCTGGGAAAGTCCATATGAACGAAGTTTGCTCAGCAAGGCCTCGTCCAGACGCGGTCAAAAAGCTTGGAGATATCTAATGCGCCGCTCTTGACTCACCATGCCGCTCAATCGCAGATGTCCATATATCGGTTATAAGTGCCAAAAGATCTCCCGTGGACCGCCTGCCACGGAATCCGTATTGACGATCATTCAGAAGTTTGTTGCACTCCAAATACTTGATTAACTCACTATTGATGACCTCTTCCATCACCTTAGATAACATAGATAGTAATGCTATCGGTCGGTAATTTTGTGGGAGACACTTTTTTCCCGTCTTTGGGATTGGCTGAACTCGGGCGATTTTCCAGCAGGCAGGAAATGTCCTCCGTGCATAAGATAAGTAGAAGAGTCTGCCAAGAACCGGTGATAGTTCTGGAGCACAGCTCTTAAGGACTATTGCTGGTATTCCGTTCGGGCCGGTTGACTTTCTACAATCTAGTTCACGTAGAATGCGTTGAATAGTACGCGGGCAAAATCTCACATCGCAGACCGCACCGGTGCGATCACAGATGGCTCGAAAAGGCCGGGATCTAGGTTTGAATTCGCGGAAAATAAATTCGCGAACACATCAGCTTTATCCTTTGAATTTATGACTAACGTCCCGCTGTCTGTCACTCCTGATACTCCTTTTAACGCAGTTTGACTTGGTTCAACCCAGTTAGACGCTCAATTTCGGAAGGAGGAATCATGTAGGAATCCATCCACACTGTACTAGAACCTTCCTTTGGTATTTAAGACTACAGCAAAATTCCCTTTTGCATTCGCTTTGTACAAAGGATGCGTTGAATATATCAACTACAATAATTACGCTTAATCTTATATCAGCGTTTCTGACTAGGATAAACTAAACTAGACTAAAGTAAACTAAACTAGACTAGACGGGACTAGATTAGACTAGAATAGACTAGACTAGACTAGACTAGAGCAGACTAGTTTAGACTTGAGCACACTATTCAAGAGTAGACTAGACTAGACTGTATTATATACTAAACTAACCTTGAATAAACTAGACTAGATTAAACTAGACTAGACTAGAGCAGGCTAGACTAGACTAGACTTTACTATAGCAGACTAGAGTAGAGTAGACTAGACAAATAATTGGTTCAATTCTTGAATAGACTTGACTAAACTAAACTAAAGTAAACTAGACTAGACGAATATTTAGCTCAATTCTAGACTAAACTAAACTAGACTAAACTAGACTAGACTAAACTAGACTAGACTGGACTAGACTAAACTAGACTAGACTAGACTAGACTAGACTAGACTAGACTAGACTAGACTAGACTAGAGAGGACTAGAGCAGACTAGATTAGAGTAGACTAGACTAGACTAGACCAGACTAGAGCAGACTAGACAAATAATTGGTTCAATTTTAGACTAGACTTGACTAAACTAAACTAAAGTAAACTAGACTAGACTAGACGAATATTTGGTTCAATTCTAGACTAGACTCGACTAAATTAGACTAAACTAGACTAAACTAGACTAAACTAGACTAGACTAGACTAGACTAGACTAGACTAGACTAGACTAGACTAG
This sequence comes from Microdon myrmicae, assembly GCA_963931805.1. Classification (NCBI taxonomy): domain Eukaryota; kingdom Metazoa; phylum Arthropoda; class Insecta; order Diptera; family Syrphidae; genus Microdon; species Microdon myrmicae. The sequence goes on along the minus strand of OZ007500.1, from coordinate 144,767,678 downwards.
ACTAGACTAGACTAGAGAGGACTAGAGCAGACTAGATTAGAGTAGACTAGACTAGACTAGGCCAGACTAGAGCAGATTAGACAAATAATTGGTTCAATTTTAGACTAGACTTGACTAAACTAAACTAAAGTAAACTAGACTAGACTAGACGAATATTTGGTTCAATTCTAGACTAGACTCGACTAAACTAGACTAGACTAGACTAGAGTGGACTAGAGCAGACTAGACAAGAGTAGACTAGACTAAATTAGACTATACTAAACTAGACACGACTAAACTATACTAGACTAGACTAGACCAGACTAGACTAGAGCAGAATAGACTAAAGTAGACTAGATTAGACTAGACTAGACTAGACTAGACTAGTAAACTATACTAGGCAAGGCTAGACTAAATTGCTGTAGCTGGACTAGACTAGACTCTAGTAAACTAGACTAGACTAAATTAGACTAGAGTAAACTAGACTAGACTAAACTAGACTAGACTAAACTAGACTAGAGTGGACTAGAGCTGACTAGACTAGCTTAGGGCACACATGTCTATAGTAGACTACACTAGACTTGACTAAACTAGACCAGACTAGACTAGACTGGACTATACTAAACTAGACACGACCAAACTACACTAGACTAGACTAGACGAGACTAGACTAGAGCAGATTAGACTAGAGTAGACTAGACTAGACTAGACTAGACTAGACTAGACTAGACTAGACTAGACTAGACTCTACTAAACTATACTAGGCAAGGCTAGACTAAACTGCTCTAGCTGGACTAGACTAGTCTAGAGTAGACTAGACTAGATTGAACTAGACTCGACTAAACTAAACCAGACTAAATTACCGAATATTTAGTTAAATTCTAGACTAGAGTTGACTAAACTTAACTAACGAGAAACTAGACTAGGCGAATATTTGATTCAATTGTAGACTATACCAGTCTAGACTAGGTTAGACGAATATTTGATTCAATTCTAGACTAGACTAGATAAGAATAGACTAAACCAGGCCAGAGTAGATTAGTAATTTCAGTTTACGACACTAACTGAGGTCTACGAATAATTTATAATTATTGTTGCACGTATCAGATTTCTCTTTTGATTTAATTCTGACTTAACGTAAATGACATTTTGGATCTCTTTTCAGTCTGGGCAGAAACGGGAGACTTCCGAGATACAACTCACAGTTCAATGGCAGCTGTAGCAAATAGTTTAGATCCTGCGCAACTGGGATTCCAATCATCTTTATTGAGGACTAGGAGTAGAGATAGAAAAGACGGTAAGTAATCAAACTGAATGGGGTATTTTACCCAGCGACCGCCTTTGGTACAGCAGGGCGTACTCGACCCCATTCAACATCATTTCATAGATGGCATATGACAATTTTTAATGTATAAATTTACTAGCAATCTTCAAAGTTTGTGAAATAAATTTCGACAATTTGAATTTGATCAGTTGTTTTGGGGTTTTCTATAAAACTCATTTCACACCTTTGCATAAAAACTCAGTCTTTGAGTTACATTTCAGCCACAGCATCGATTTCTCTTGTTTTATCGAAAAAAAGTGGTATCACCTTCACGTCAATAAGAATATGTGGAGGGACAAAGACATACGCCCCGAGTTACTACGAGGGTGGGCTGAAAAGTTTACGACCTAACAAAGATGCAAGACATTTTTTCTTAAAATTTATTTTCCTACATTGTCTCCTTGTAACTCTAAACACTTTCTCCCAGCGATGCTCTCATCTCTCTAACCCTTCCAAATAGTACTCGGCGTTTTCTTCTGCAAAATAACTGTTCACGAAGGTGATTACCTCCTCATTTGACGAAAATCTCCGTCCTCCGAGCGTAATTTTTACATTAGGCAACAAAAAGATGTCGCTTGGGGCTAGATCTGGTGAGTGAGGCGGATGGTCAAGCAGTTCAAACCATAATTCGTGGATTTTCGCCATGGCAACCGCTGGGGTGTGAGACGGCGCGTTGTCTTGATGAAACAGGATTTTCCTTTTCTGCAAATGTGGCCGTTTTTCCGCAATTTCTGCCTTAAGTTGGTCAAGTAATGATGCGTAGTATGCTCCTGTAATGGTTTTTCCTTTTTGAAGATAATCGATTAAGGTAACTCCATGACTATCCCAAAAAACAGTCGCCATCACTTTCCCAGTCGAAAAATCAATTTTTGCTCTTTTTTGGATCCGATTACCCCTTTGCAGTCCAATGTTTTGACTCTACTTTTGTTTCGAGCGTTTAATGGTGTATCCAAGTTTCATCGACAGTAGTTAATCGGCACGAAAACTCGGATTTATTGCGTCTAAACTGCGCCAACAGCGCGTTGGAAATGTTCAATCAAACACGTTTTTGGTCTAACGTGAGCAAACGTGGCACCCAACTTGCAGACAGCTTTCTCATGCCTAAATCTTGATTTAATATGTGACAAACACGTTCTTTGCACATTTTCATAGCCTCTGCTATCTCTTTCACTTTAATTCGGCGGTCGTCTAGCACCATTTGGTGAACTTTAGCGATGTTATCGTCAGTTGTTACAGATTTTGGACAAGCTCTCACGGCTACATTTAAATTCAGCTGCCCAAAATTTCACGGTGGTAAATGATGGTGCAGAGTCCCCATACACAGAGCCCGACTCATCTTTGATTTGCCTTTCAAAATCAAAATTTTAATGACATCTCGAAACTCAATTTTGTCCATTTTCACAAAAACACTCACATCGACTCACTCAAACGACTGTCAAATAAAAACTACGCGTCCAAAATGGCTGAAATTTTGGTGAGTAACTGTCAAAAGATGTACAGCTACATTCACTAGATTTTATTGACGAGTGCTGCTATCTTCACGTTGAGGTCGGCCAATCTCGTACGTTATGTGGGCATTCACGTCTCCGCCGTGACGCCTTTTTCATCAAACTCGTAAAACTTGAGGACAACTGATTTATGCTTCTTCTTTTTGTGCTTTGTGATTTCCTTTGGGGTTAAATGGTTGTTAACTTACTCTTCTTTGCACAAAGCAGCAAGTGCTAGTACAAATTCGATTCAATTTGAGCCAAATTCGCTCATTATGAAAGTGTTTTCTTGCGATTGTCAATTGCTTCTCACTTGGAGGAATCCACTCCACTACTTCGGTGAAAGCAAGTTTGTCGCACTGAATATCTTAAAAGAGTTCATTGTTACCGAGATTACTTTCGTATGAATTGACGATACAGCAATTTGATGGATAAGAAACTGTCTTTGTGTCCGCTCAATCCAAGTAATTGCGCATAGTGACAAATCCACCTTCAATAACATTAATGCTGGATCTCCTTGGGGATTCGTACTCTCACCCACCCTTTTTTCATTTTTATAAACCAATTTTCATCCTTTATCACAACTCAATACTTAACACTTGTTTCCTGGTGGGAGTACGATAACGTAAAATTATAATCCATTGACTTTTGCAAGCGGCGTATTTTAACGCTGCCACAATAGCTACTCAGCTTTATGTACAGGGTTTTCCAATAGGGACTTGACAACTTTTTTCGATAGTAAATTTTTATAATTCGTTCGTGTAGCTAACCATGATGAAAATGTTGAGTTTACTGAATAAATTGACAGTGACAGTCAGATTAGTGAAACGGTGCGTTGACAAATTAAGTCAAAGTCGTCAAGTCCCTATTGAAAAACCCGATATATAAAAAAATAAGTATGAATTACCATCTCGACTCCCCATCACCATTGAAAGCCAACTGGAAAGGTCTGAACGACTTTTTTGGGAAGTTAAATTCGTCGTTATTTTTCCTCAATAATGATGTTGACCCTACAGCGAACACATTGACGGACACGATTCTGTTTGTCATGCGAACTTTTATACCACACAGAATAAAGAGTATTAAACCCAAGAGAAATATGTGGTTCGATTCCGGGTGCAGAGAAGCCATTAAGGCTAAAGAGTTGAGCTTCCGGTTGTATAAATCAAACAATACTGAGGAAAACCGGAAAAGATTTAAGAGTGCTAGAAATTACTGCAATGGGTATATTCAACGCGCAATGTTCTTGCATGACTACAGGGTGAAGTAAAAAATACTACACTCTCCCACAGGTAGTAGAAACTTCTGGGCATTTGTCAAGAACAACCAAAACTCGGTTTCCTCATGTATTCCTTCGCTAATAGTCGATGACAGACCAGTCATCAGTGCAGTAGAGAAAGCAAATCTACTTGCTGCACATTTTGCAGCCAACTCAACGCTGCCTGATACCACATCAGTTCCGGCTCAACTTGAGCATAGGTAGTTCACCACGAGCCCGATTCGCTTCCGATCGCGTACTGTTGCCCGGACACTCAAGGAGCTAAACGCACACAAACCCACTGGTCTTGATGGTCTTCCCTCAATTCTCTTGAAGAGATGTTCCTCTTCACTCTCTAAATCACTGCGAGGACTCTTCCATTTGTCTTATTCTACTGGCCGTTTCCCAAATAGATGGAAGCAGCGAACATTCAGCCAATTCCCCAAAAGAGCGACAAATCATCCCTCTCTTCTTATCGAACCGTAGCACTAACTTCTATTCTCTCCAAGGTAATGGAATCACTGATTAACCTTCAACTTTCGAAATATCTGGAATCAAATGACCTCCTCAATGACCGCCAATATGGCTTTCGTAGCAACAAGTCCACAGGAGATTTGATGGCGTACCTTACCGAAAGGTGGAGCCATTCCATCCACTACTTCGGAGAAACCAAGATTGTTGCACTGGATATCTCGAAGGCCTTCGATAGAGTTTAGCATCCAGCACTTTTATCAAAATTATATTCATATGGGGTGGACAACTCCCTGATCCAATGGATAAGAGACTATCTCTCTGGCCGTTCAATCCAAGTGGTTCTTGATGGTGTCAAATCAGCCTCCCAATAATGCAGGTGTTCCCCGAGGTTGTGTACTCTCACCCAATCTCTTCCTCACCTTTATAAATGATGTCTTGTCCATTACCCACAACCCAATTCACTCGTTTGCCGATGATAGCACATTGAGTTTCTCTTACTCATACGAGGGTTGCCTTTTATATTTCGGGATTAGAGAACAAAAACAAATATTGATCATCGAAAATCACTTTATTGTTTTTCAAAATATTCCCCATGAAGATCTATACACTTTTGCATGCGTTTGAACCAATTGTCGAAGCACTTTTGCCACTCTGATTGAGGTATCTCCAACACATGCATTCTGAATGCAGCAACCGCTTCTTCAGGTGTCGAAAAACGTTCACCTCTCAGTTTGTTTTTTACGTACGGGAATAAAAAGAAGTCATTCGGTGCCAAGTCAGGACTATACGGCGGATGACCCATCAAATCGATGTTTTGGGTGCTCAAAAATGCAGTTGTCGCAGCCGATGTGTGAGAGCTCGCATTGTCGTGGTGAAGATTGATCCGTCTTCGGCGGTTGGTTTTCCTGATTTCTTGGAAGACAACTGGCAAACAAATGGTTATGTACCACTCAGAATTGACTGTCCTGCGTTGTTCTAGTGGTACGGTTGCGACATGTCCAGTTTTTCCGAAAAAACAGGCGACCATTTGCTTGGAAATGCTTCGTGCGCGAACAACTTTTGTTGGATTTGGCTCATCTTGAAACACCCAGACAGTCGACTGCTGTTTACTTTCGGGCTCATACGCGTAAATCCACGATTCATCACCTGTCACGATGTCATAGACGTGTTTCGAAGCACCGCGACCGTATTTTTTGAGCATTTCTTCCGACCAATAGACACGATCCGTTTTTTGGGCGATTGACAAATTGTGTGGGAACACATTTTTTTGACGGTCAAATGTTTATGCAATATTGAATTAACGCCTAAGGTTGTCTCAATCTCACGATAGGTCACATGACGATCTTCCAATATCAGTTCGCACACAACATCAATGGTTTTCGGAACAACAACTGATTTTGGACGACCTTCACGAAATTCATCTTGGAGTGAACTACGACCACGATTGAATTCACCATACCATCGATAAACACTGGTCCTTGATGGAGCTTCATCGCCAAAAATTGAATTAAGTTCATCCATGCACTGTTGCTGAGTTAATCCACGCCGACAGTTGTAAAAAATAATCGCACGAAAATGTTGACGTTTTAATTCCATTTTTGGGCCGAGATGAATCTTTTAAGTTACTGTAAACAACACAAATAGCGCTCGTATGTCAAAACGTTCTGAGTGCGTATAACCTCAAAAATGTCCAACTTTACGACAGAGCTGTCAATTGCTGGATTGCAACACTAGGGTTGCCAAATCCCGAAACATAAGATGCAACCCTCGTATGAACATTCCCGGCAAAACTCTTCGAACGTCAATACCAATCAGCAGATTATGCTTAATACACTGAATTCAGACCTCAACAAGATGTATCAATGGGGATTATCGAACCGAGTAGAGTTCAATGCCTTAAAAACTCAGTGATGTCTCCTGTCGTCAGAGGTGAACCCCAAAGTAAATATATTGTCGATGAATGGCAGTTCCATCGACGAAGCCAAGGAACGATGAATCCTCGGCACTCGAATTAATTCGACTCCTAATTGGTGCGATCACATTTTTGAAGCTGCGAAAAGTTGTGGCGGTTCCGCCAAACCCCACGGTTCGCTTTCCAAAAAAAAACACCCATAACTCTATCCAATCACATAATTTCGCTAATGCTGTCGCATTAGCACCTTAAATGCTTTATGCATCTAGGATTATCTAAGGTATAATCTGAAAGGTCCCTGTAAAAGAAACTTACCTTCATGCATCTCGTCGCATATAATTACGTGTAAGATTTCTTTTCTACCTTTTTAGGAATCCCAAAACCTATTCGGTACCTTCGGTTCCCAGACAAATTTCAATTTCCCACACCTGCACCGCAATCTCCACCCAGCATACCTGAAACAGTTCCTTTTACAAGGACATTTAATGCATACAACGTGTTAGATAAAATTCCTAGATAATTCTTTAAAGTGCATATGGCATTATGAATCCCAAGCCAGTCGACATCCTTTGTCTGTGTTAAAATCCTTTGTCGGACAGCTTGTTTTTACAGATGCCATAAACCATATTTCTACGCATGTAAACATGCATAAGATCCAACTCATCGTTTTTTTTTCCACTAACAAACAATCTTCAATTTCTTTACCTGCCGCAGCTAACTACCCGGCATATACAAAGGCATGCAAGGGATTCGTTCGGCCACCAATCCCATTAGCACCTTTTTTCCCAACGTCGATAATAGCGACGACGCATCGCGTAAATAATGAACCGCATTACCAACGGCGCATTTGGTCATATCTCCCTTTTGTCTTTGCCGCCTGTCTGCTTCGTTTACCCATTGCCCTCGAGCACGTGTAAACAACTCAGATCTGAACGATCGCACACACACCATGATCTTCATTACAAGATCTGGTTTCCTATTCCACCAAGAGAGATTTTATGTTTCTCTGGTGGTAGGTAAAAACGGTATCCTTAGTGGAGTGGATATCTACCACGACACCACAAACTCACCCCATAAGCGAATCATCTCTGCACGAGATGATTACCGCTGAGTCCTTGACCATCCGCTGACCTCAATGGTCATGCCGCTCCCGCTGTCTGTAGCGCTGCAGACACACGAGAACCCTAAGTGGAGTTTTAATGTCATAAAGTTTTAGACGCGCGGAAGTCGGTTATCTACAGTGCAGTGTTTGCATCCGCCATGTCGAATATTATATTTGCTATAGTCTTCGAAGATTGTGTTTTTATTGACTTCACATTGTGACTTTCACGCGGTGCTACCGTAATATGTTAGTATCCAATAAGAAAATGAAACGGAATAATAATCCATGGATTCAAACAAGTTATTCCAATAGTAGTGTTTTTCTTTAATATAGAAATAAAACTAAACAAAAGAAATAGAGTGTTTTATATTTTTACTTGTCCGGTGTTTGGCGTTTTCTTTGCTTCGGCGGAATCGGGTAGTGCTCGTGGGAGCAATTAATTATGATGGAGGAGGAAGTGAACGGAGTGTCCGTGCCAGGCACAATACTTCCTCCCCACAAAGTCCTGCCAAATGCATGGGGTTCCTTAAGAACCTTAAGAACTCGTGCAATTTCACTTTACCATCATCGTCACAAAACAAGTCGATGCCGATGCACTTGCTTTACAATTTCCTCATTCGTGACCTGTTTTGGCCTCAGAGCGGGGTGCGTCTTCACTGCTTGTACGACCCATTTTAAATTCACTAAACCACCGATAAACTGTTGTTCTCGAAGCAGCAGATGTGGAATAACATTTGTGCAACCATTGCAATGGTTGTTCAGAAGTTTTTCCCATCAATAAACAATCTTTAAACTGCCGCCTTAGTGGAATTAGTGAGGAGGTTGTGCCTTGCGTCTCGATAGTATAGTGGTTAGTATACCCGCCTGTCACCCGGGAGACCTGGGTTCGATTCCCCGTCGGGGAGCCTCTGGCGCAAGACTAATGACCTTACCCAGAAAAAATAAATCATTATGGAAAATTTAACAAGCCTTAGGACTTGCTAAATAAGGCCAAGACCGCTTCCCGGTTGTAGTGCCGATGCACTGTGATGATATTCGTCCCAAAATGGAGATCAAGCCCCATATCTGGTCAGGCACATCCAAAACTGCACTACACGTGCTCGATAGGATGCAAAAACGAGCAGAACTTATTAGGGACCCAGCTGTGAGTCGATCAATTCCGTCGTTAGAACATAGGCGCAACGTATCATGTCTATCTCTCTTCTATAAGTATTATCCACACTCGTTGCTCAACTGAACTTGCGGAATGTGTTCCGCCTCCTCAGACATTTTCCGCTATACCCGTCAATCTGAGAATACGCATCAGTTCACGTTGAAAGTCAGCTTCACGCGCACAAGCAAACATAGAGAGGTATTCTTTAGCCGAACCACACGAATGCGGAATGTTCTGCCAGATCATGTGTTTCCTGGCCGTTGTGATGTCCAGACATTCAAGACCAATATACATCGACACCTCCTTTCCTTATCCACTTAATCTCCTCCCGCTCGCACTGTGCTCTGACACTTAAGGGTACTCCAAAATCGTCTTTTAGGCGAGCGCTTGTGTAAAAAACAACAACCTGAGTCGGTTCCAAATTCAACTCAACTGACGCAACCCAGTTGATGAGTTTCTTTCTCTTTCGAAGTTTGATTCGCGTGCTCGAATCACGTTGTTTTCCAAACGCGATAACTTGTTAAAAGACGGTCAGTGTTTAAGTACAATAATTGAACCAGGCTCCCTGACTTTTTGAATTAATCTGTGGCGAATCACCTTCTTCGCTACTTTGCTAAACTCTATAAGCATATACTTGATGCCTTGAAACATCCAACGATATGGTTAATGTGTTTTCAAGAATCCAAAAAATACTTAAAGCCCATAGGTATGGCTCAATTTCTAAGACGTTCATTCGTCCAAATGTGGAATTTGATACCCATATTAAAGCGGGTGTATCAAAAAGAGGGCTAAACTTGCTCGATTGAAAAAATTAACAATGGAAGACTCAGGCGTAACTCATTCAAATCGTCATCAGAACATAAGCGGAATGTATTCTGCTGTTTTTTTTTTTTCAATAAATATTACCACAAATGTTTCAAACTGGAATCTTGCCTACCTCCTTCTCAAGAATTTTCCTGGACAAATCGTCTGGTTAGAGACTCTGCACCGATTTACAATAAAAGTGAATTGTAAACCAACAAATAAAAACGCAGACCTGTTCTTCAGTCGAATTACTCGAACTTGGACAATTTCATATATTTCCACACGATTACATTCTTCATGCATTCAAAGCCAAATCGTTCACACCATTCGGTCGTCTACTCTCTCCTACTTCCTCCACCCGCACTCTGCTCTGGTGTTTCATGATATCGCAAAATCCCTTTTGTGCGCGCGTACAATTAAAAAGGAAACAAGTCTCCAATTTCTGTTGTTATTTCATTTTAGCTGTGCACTGTCTCTTGTTGATGCGGAATTCATATTAAGAATTCCTCACGCTATATTCGATTTATCACATGGCTTTGTCATTTTTATCTGACGCAATCGCGTAAAAAGGTTATAATAATAATATAGAGAATAATAATATAGAGAATGAATAATACGAACCACAAGGGGGAGGGATTTGAAGAAACAACATCTAACCCCATCTTAGGTTTGTATTGGTCTGACCTCGCTATGTGATCATAAGTAAACCCCTGAAGACTTGCAAAAGCGTTCCGAGTCGTAAACAAAATAATTTGCTCTAGATTCCCCCCCATGATCCACGAGTATATGTAATGCAATTTTATTACGAATGAAATAAAATTCCAGCGGGGAAAACGTTTACGGCCGTCATAAAAAGAAGGGATCCAAACGACCCGAGCCGTTCCTCTGGTCTAACTGACTATTAAAAAGTAATTCGTAGAGGCAAGTCTACATTGTGTGTTTGGGGAAAGGGAACCTCTAACAAACCTATTGATTGACTAAAACTTTATGTATTTGCAGGCAATCGGTCAACCAATGACACAACAATAAAATCCGAGAACCCAAGCAATATGGGACAGGATGACACGGTCATATCGGGAAAGGATGACACAAAAAACGATAAGAAAAACAAGAGACAAAGACGACAAAGGACACATTTTACATCACAGCAACTACAAGAGTTAGAACATACGTTTAGTAGGAATCGATATCCCGACATGTCTACGCGGGAGGAAATCGCAATGTGGACTAATTTAACTGAGGCCAGGGTCCGGGTAAGTAAACAGTTTATTTGCCAATGCAATAACGAGAGTGATACTAAGTTAGTTTTAAATGGAAATGTTCATTTGGTGTTAGTGCCTCCCAATGTAGATCGAGTGGTATAGCATGTCCCCTACATATTGGGTATCACTTTCAAATATGATTCTGTCGATTCCTCGGGAAGAAATAAATGTTACATCGAATTTAACTTTCGCATCCGCGGAAAGGAGAGGGCACCCGAGAAGCTAATAGTTGTTCGATGTTGTATACTGAGAAGGACAGACTGCTTGAAAATGCATACCATTCTCTTTAAATAGGTTTTACTATATAGATGAGGTGATCTTTACTCACGCCCAGTATCTCTGTGCTTCACTTTGACGGAAGTTACTATTCTTTCATTGAATACCCTAAAGATGGCTGCAACCTTAGACCATAAGCTACTTTTTTAAAATACCTTACTGGCCCTTCACAATCATCTGTAGAGAACATTTCTTGTCTATAATTTGTTTCATATTTAAAACAATTCACAACAGGCTGTAAAATAATTGTTGAAAAAGTGACATTCAATACCAAAAGACTTTCTTGACAGTTTTTTGATAGCTCGATGTCAGTTATAGGTTATAAAATATGGAAGTTAACAAAAACAGAAGTCGATATATTTTAAAACAATCATCATCATCATCATCGGCACTACAACCGGGATCCGGTCTTGGCCTTATTTAGCAGGTCTCTCCACCGGTATCCGGTCCTTATCCGAGACTTGTTAAATTTTCCATAATAATTTGTTTTTACGGGCAAGGTTTAGCTTATTAGCCTTACGCCAACCTTTCTCAGGATGTCGCTGCATGCATTGGTTCACTACTTGGCGGGTGCCAAAGTTGCTATCCAGGGGTGTCACGTGGAGACTGCATGTTAACTTGGATTGAACAGGGACAGGGATCGTTCTGGCTTTCGCCGGGTTGAAAGCAATCAGTAACTTTGCCCGGTATGTTCGCACCCATCCCCCCTTATGTATTAGGTGTACAACTTTGCTTCCGCCGTTTTTTTTTCGAAATTCGAGGCTTTATTGTAAAAAACTGCTTATACATTTATGATTCAAAGTATTGTCCATCGCTGGCCACTACTTTCTCCCATCTTTCGGGCAGCATACGAATCCCGCGTTGAAAAAACTGGTCATCTTTTGAATCTTTTTTTTACTTCTTCATAAGACCGGAAGTGCTGGTCGGCCAGGCCGTGTGCCATTGATCGAAACAAGTGATAGTCCGAGGGAGCAACGTCCGGAGAATACGGCGGGTGGGGTAGGACTTCCCATTTCAAAGTTTCCAAGTATGTCTTGACCACTTTCGCAACATGGGGTCGAGCATAGTCATGCTGTAAAATCACTTTATCATGTCTCTCCTTGTATTGCGGCCGTTTGTCTTACAATGCTCGGCTCAAACGCATTAATTGCGTTCGATAACGATCGCCTGTGATTGTTTCAGTCGATTTTAACAACTCATAATATACTACGCCGAGCCGGTCCCACCAAATACTGAGCATGACCTTGGAACCGTGGATATTCGGTTTGGCCGTCGATGTGGAAGCATGGCCGGGATATCCCCATGATTTTCTGCGCTTGGGATTATCGTAATGAACCCATTCTTCGTCCTCAGTCACAATGCGATGCAGAAATCCCTTCCGTCTTTGCCTTGCAAGCAGCTGTTCACAAACACACAAACGCCGTTCAACATCTCTCGGCTTCAACTCTTACGGCACCCAATTTCCTTGTTTCTGAATCATTCCCATGACTTTCAGGCTTGTTGCGTCACTCCCAATGATCCTGCCAATTCTTGTTGCGTTTGACACGAGTCTTGATCAAGTAATGCCCCCAATTCTGCATCTTCGAAAACCTTCTCTCTTCCACCGCCATGCTGGTCTTCGACGTTAAAATCGCCGTTCTTGAAGCGTTGAAACCGCTCTCGGCACGTTCTTTCACTAATAGCGGCCTCACCATAGGTATTTGAGAGCATTCGATGAGCCTCCGCCGCAGATTTCTTCATATTAAAGCAGAAAATTAAAACCTCCCGCAAATGACGAGAATTTGGCTCGTAAGCTGACATGTTTAATCGAGAATAACTTTATGATGCAGACACAAATCGACTAATATTTCGATGGCGTTATGTTTACAAATACCTATGCTTATTGTATGACATCTATGATCTATTTATTTCAACTACCACTTACCGCTACAGCCATCTATTGCAAAACGGAAACAAAGTTGTACACCTAATATACACCTGATATTTTCCTTGGGTAGTTCTTTGTTCTTTTCGTGTTGTTGACCTAGCCGGCCGCGAATCGCGACAACCGCAGTATGTAAACAGATAAGCAATGGAGCGGTATACTCCGCAACAACGTGGAATAATTGTGTCGATTGTTTTAGGCCGATTTTGTATCGAAAATGATCAGGAGCGACGAGGCGCATTTCCACTTAAGCGGTTACGTCAATTAGCAAAATCTTCGTTTCTGGCGCACTGACAATACGCGTGTGATGCAGGAAGAGCCATTACATACACTCAAAGCTACTGTGTGGTGCGGCGTTCACGTGGGGCGAGTGTTTGGGCCATATTTTTTTGAGGACGCCATCGGCACTACGGTCATTGTTACTGGCGAAAGCTACAGGGCCATGATAAACGCCTTCTTACTGCCGGATTGGATGAGCGGGGCTTGGCGGACATGTGGTTTCAACAAGACGGTGCAACCGCACAAACAGCACGAGCCACAATGAATACTGTGAAAGAAGCGTTTCCTGGTCACGTAATTTCCCATTGTGGCGATTTGGCATGGCCAGCAAGATCGCCCGATTTAACGATCCCAGACTTCTTTTTTTGGGGCTACTTGAAGTCGCGGGTTTATGCCAACAAGTCTCAGGCAATCGCAGCCCTCACCGGATCACCGGAAATCTTGCGGAAAGTCATGGAAAATTCGATAAAACGGGTACAAACGTGTATCAACACTGGCGGTAGCCACTTGACAGATATCATCTTTTCCACATAACAGAAAAAATTGTAAAGGTCCAAATAAAGATTTCCATCACTCAAAATCATTTTTTTTATTTAGTAAAAGATTAATTCAAAAACAAAATTGGATGACTAATTTTGCGCCACCTTGTAATATGGATGCAATATATACTACCAAGTTTTTTTCATAGGTATTGCTTGATTATTGCTCGATGCAATATATCCTACCTATTTCTTTTTCATAGGTATTTTTTAACTGAAATCGGTGAATCCAATAATGAACTTGGTGAGTCATATACTGAAGTTGGTGGATCCATTACACCTTTCCAAATATTCTCGCGGGATACTCTTTAATCAGAGAATCCACGTTAACAGTCAACTTCAAATAATCAAATAAACAGAGAATCATTCTTTAGCCGAAGCACACCAATGTGGTACGCTCTGTTTGATCGCGTGCTTCGTGATCATTATAATATTTGTGCATTCAAAACCAATCAACATCGATACCTCCTCTTTCTTTTCTTGCGCTCGAACTGTAGTTTATCATTTATGGGTATGTGGCGGTTCCGCCAAACCCCACGGTACACTTACCTAAAAACCCCCATAACCCCATTCCAAGTCGCATAAGTTTTGCTAATGCAATCGCATTAAGCACCTGAAAATGCTTCACGCATTATATAGATCAAATCTATAATCTTAAAGTCCCTGTAAAGAAAACTTACCTTTCATGCATTCTCTTCGCATACCAATTCTCTGTAAGATTTCTTTATTAGCTTATCAGGAATTCCAAATCAATTTCGGCATCTACGTTGCCAAGCAAATCTCCCAAGACGAATTCCTGGCACAAAAGGATTTGAATTACATACAATGTAACCTTCACCAGGGGCCATAAACATTGCGCTGTCTATTTTTCAGCTTCGCCATGTGTATGATAAATCTCTTAACGTACACATTGGCCGGCGACCTTTTTCTCCCAGCAATAAAATTCTCTAACTCGTACCATGTGCAAACAGAAGAACGCTGTCCCTACATAGGTTTCCTGCGATACCATAAACAATTCATATCGTTTGTGGTAACCGAAAAAACATTTTTTTTCATTTAATGAGCGGCTGCTATTTATTTAGCTGCCCCTCATTACCGAACGTTGCATAAGCAAACCTATTAGCATCCGACGAGATTCGATTTGTTTACACACATCTCTTGGATGCCCATTATGCCTCTTCTTTGTGTTCCACGTTCGTCTAATGGTTTTGATCCTTGAAAAGAACCGACGTACACCCATACATATGTGCCATGACGATCTCCTCTAATGAGATCCGGTTATCACTACAAATAAAGGAGATGCATCCAAAGATTATTTTGACAGCGACTTAATATCGCTGAGTCTTTTAACATCAGCAGACCAGAACGGTCACGCGTCACTCCCGCTCTCCGCGCGCGACGGAGAGGCGCAGATATACGGAGTCATTGGCGTAGTGGATTTTATTCGCCATACATTAAGTCGAGCTGTGGTTTGACGATTTGTTTTTATTTGAACCAAACGACTTCAGAAGAATTACATAAAACTCATAATTCCAACGATATGAACTTGTATTTAATTTATCATTTCTAGTCCGGTGTGCGATCATGAAGTGTAATAAAATTAAAATTAATTAAGAACTGCATGCGTTTTTCTTTTTTTTCCTGTTGTGGATCGTTGCATCGTGAAGTCCTGTTTGTGTTTTTCCTTTTGTGTATGACGAAACAACGGAGTGTTTGTGGGGACGAGGTAGAACTCTCGCCCGTGCTGCGTCGTGACTTCGTACCCCCACAGGTAGCCATCATCATTCTATTCCTAACGTCACATAACTGCCATTCAGTCGCAAGTTATAGAGCCGCGGATAAACTATCACGTTTCAAAATATCTAGAAAACGACTCTTTAGTAGCCACTAATATGGATTTCGTAGCAACAGCTCCACGGGAGAATTTTCAACACAACTTACCAAAAACTAGAATTACTCGATCCACTAATTTCGTAAAAAGAAGGTTATCACACTATGTTAGATATCTCAAAAGCTTTCGACAGAATTTGGCACCCAGCCCCTCTCTCGAAATTACATTTCTCTGAAGTTGACTACGCACTAATTCAATGGATACGAAACTATAATTCTGGCCGTTCAATAAAAGTGGTCCTGTTCCTCAGGATTCCATACTGTCACCCGCTCTATTCCTGACTTTCATAAACGACTTCTCATGCATTAGGAAATTCCTGGAAGTAATAATTTTAATCTAGATGACATTAAAAAGCCAAATTATCTACTTTTTTTTATTACACTTTTCTCGAGAGAGGCGACCCTACACCGCCGAGTGGGCGCCCCGAAATGCCGCCTCTCAGTAACGCTCCAGGAAGGGAGTTCCACAGCCTCCCCGCTCTGTAACAAAACGAGTTCTGATGCAGGGATATTCGCGCCGTCGGGAGATGAACCACAAACTGGTGCGATCCGTCGGATTGTCTCGTGGAGCACATATACACCGAATTGCGTGGAACAATACCATGAATCTCCGAAGAACAGTACCTGTGATAATATCTGTAAAACAGACAGAGGTCGGTTACGCGCCTTGGATGTGATAGCGGCTGTAGTCCCGACGTCAGCGCCGAGTCCGCGATCAGGACGATCGCTGGTCTCTGTACGCTCTCAAGTAGGTCGAGGGTATGTTTAGGAGTAGAGCTCCAAACATGAGAGCAATATTCGAACGCGGGCCTAATTTGGGATTTATACAGCAGAAAAAGTTATACAGGAGAAAAAGTTGGGCCGGAAAATATTTCTTGGCTCTAAAAAGATAGCTCAGTTTTCCAGAGGCTGACCTGGCGATACTTGCCACGTGTTTATGCCACCATATATTCCCACAGACCGTGACGCCTAACAATTTCAAGCTTTCCCCAGATTCGAGGGCCTGGCCATTCAGCATCAGCTGTGGAACCGATGATCCACTTTTCATTGTGAATGTTGTATACTGTGTCTTCGCTGCATTGAAGTCGACGAGATTGGCCCTTCCCCACTGCAGGACCTTATCTAGATCCAGATTCAGAGAGTCAATCGGTCTACATCTCAGCTGGTGCGACGTTAATGCACCAATCGGCCGATCACTCGAGAAGGAGGAAACAAGCGTACTATCATCCGCAAAACTGAACCTTTTGTTATCCGTTGTCTCCAACAAATCATTTATGTGAAGCAAGAACAAGGTTGGAGCCAAAATAGAACCCTGGGGAACTCCCGAATTAACAGGATACAGATCCGAACACTCGCCGTCCACCACAACCCGGATCGATCGATTTTCGAGGAAGCTTCTCGTCCAGTCGAAAGCTGTTGGGAAAGTCCATATGAACGAAGTTTGCTCAGCAATGCCCCGTGCCAGACGCGGTCAAAAGCCTTGGAGATATCCAATGCGACCGCCCTTGACTCACCATGCCGCTCAATCGCAGATGTCCATATATCGGTTATAAGGGTCAAAAGATCTCGCGTGGAACGCCTCCCACGGAATCCGTATTGACGATCATTCAGAAGTCCATTGCAATCCAAATACTTAATTAACTCAGCATTGATGACTTTTTCCATCACCTTCGATAACATAGATAGTAATGCTATCGGTCGGTAATTTTGTGGGAGATACTTTTTCCCCGTCTTTGGGATTGGCTGGACTCGAGCGATTTTTCAGCAGGCAGAAATGGTCCTCCGTGCATAAGATAAGCGGAAGAGTCTGCCAAGAACCAGTCATAGTTCTGGAGCACAGTTCTTAAGTACTATTGCTGGTATTCCGTCCGCGCCGGTTGCCTTCCTATAGTCCAGTTCACGTTGAATGCGTTGAATAGTACGCGGACGAAATCTCACATCCCACATCGAAGACCGTACCGGCGCCATCACAGGTGGGTCCAAACGACCGGGATCGAGGTTTGAATTCGCGGAAAATAAATTCGCGAACACATTAGCTTTATCCTTTGAATTTGTGACTGTCTGCCACCAACGGAGAGAAAGAGGGGGATGCGAAGTTACTGCTGACAGCTTTTGCCATTGACCAGAAGGAGCGCGAACCACTCGGGCACTGAAGGAGTTTATTGGTCACCCTGTCGTTATGAGCCTTCTTCGCGGAATCAATCACCTGGTTGCACGCGTTTCTGATTCTAACAAAATTCGTTCTGTTAACATCGGTGGGATTAGAGCGCCATTGCTTAAAAGCTCTATTTTTTTTTTGCCGCTGTCATCTGCTCTCATTTGTTATCAAACTACGGTTTATCAGATGAACTTCGTTTGATGAGATGTGGAATGTAGATCTCCATCCCGAGAAGAATAATCTCTGTGACCGAATCCGGGCAATCGTTAATATCGGAGTCTCCGCAGCACACCTCTGACCATGGAAAGGATGCGAAGAAATCTCGCAAATCGTCCCAGTTAGCAGCCCCATAATTCCATACATGGCGAAGGTGCCTAGGCCGGTTATTCGCTTGATATGCAAGTGCTTGCGCGACAGATACCAAGCAGTGATCTGAGTTTCCCACTGACGCAGAAACCTCTACGGTATATCTACTCGGTTGGGATGTCAAAACCAGATCCAAGGTGTTCGCATAATTACCTCGGGCATCCGGCACTCTCGAAGGTTCCTCCACGAGTTGAGTCAAGTCGTGGCTAACATGATGTCCATGTTATTGGGTTCCAACGCTTCCATCCTTTGGCAAGCTACATCGGACCGCGCGATGACGCAGATTCCACCCTTAAAACGGAATCTCGAATGTAAGTCGTATCCTGAGCAACGAAGATATGTTGAGTCAGCTGACGAATCGACCTGGGTTTCAGTTAGGGCAAGTTTACCTAATTTACGGAATTCTTTATATCAGAAGGTACCATCATGACTTATCTCCATGACAGTCTGGGCCATCGGCCACACATCCCAAAAACGGTCGGAGATTTCTCTCGACGCTATTGGAAAATGTACATCGTGGCGGGGTGGTATCTCACCTTGGGACCGACTACCAGCTAAACCAACTTTTTCTCGAACCGGTGTATCAGCCAAACTCCGAAAGATTGCCAGGGATTTCTTCCGACCATTTCACGAAGCCTATACCTTGATGGCGTGGTATTTCATCGGCCGACAGGGCGCTGGTACCCCACCTACCACTCGGCCTTTTTGCCGCCTCCTACGACAAGCCGGCCTTGCTGTAATTATATTCTAACGGCCTACTCACAAGTTGTCACATTCTTTCAGCGTCTTACGCACTACCCGCCGACAACCCTCTGCGAAACTTTAAAGTGTAACATATGTGTCCCGAGTCAAACTGTGCGTGTCTTTTTATTGTTGACTTGATTTAATAGTCAAATGTCCTTTCACTCAAAAAGTGATTAGGTCCAAACGGAATCAATTAAATACGATATTGTAATCCTCTCCCTTCCTTCATCCATAGCAATCGGTCTACTTCGTGCTGAAATTTCTTAATACGACCCGACCAAATCCAAATTATACAATTACTTTGGGTGCCGGGTCGATGGACCAACTTGCTACCAGGGTGAAGTTACATCCCGCGACAATGATTATACTCTTTTCTTGATGTGCATTTTGTTTGCCGCTTAAGTGACTGGCTGCCATTCAGATCCCCTTATGTGTGGCATTATTTTAATTTAACTCTACCATTCCGAGCGAGGAATATGTGCGGTGGGCTACAGCTACAGCTAGAGCAATAGCTAAGACTAGGGCCCTTTAGCCCTAAAGTTGCAGTATCGTCATCTCCCCTCTGAAAACTCACAGATGTTTACACTAACAACTTTCGGCGTAACAGTGTCGGGTTGACAAATTACCATTGTATGATAATCCATTGTAATTTCGCATTTATATCCTTTGAAGAAGGATATAATGGACCATAAAGCAATATTTGTTATTCGCCTTTGTTACCCTCGATTCGTCTTTATTTTTTGTTGCGTGTATTTAAATTGTAATCGCAAGATAATGCAGATAACCGCAGGAGCTATTATGGCGAAACATTCATTGACAGCGCAAGGATATACTTGGGTCGATTAGGGTGGTGCGTCTTCAGCACTTGCTTGGTTTTGAATAGTTTATTGTCTGAGAGGGTTCTGATGCAGTCTTTGAGTTGAAAGATGTCAATTTTTGATCGTGTGAGAGGGTTACCTCTGTACAATTGTTTCACACAGAAATAATCACTAAGTTTTGTTTAAGTTTGATATCAATATTTGTATATATTATTTGTGTAAAAATATATTGCAATTGATATCGTGAGACTCAAAACTATGGAGCCTCCAGCATCTGTCATACTCGTCTGAACTAACGTTTTACACTTAAAACACTGATAATTGGTGGGCAGTCCTTAACAAATTTATACCAAAAACGTTTCTTTCTTACAAGTGGAGTTCATTTGAAAAGAAATCCGTTTTAACGCTCCCATTTTCGACTTTTGATTGACAAAAAGAAATATTCGTTGTTAAATGTTTACAAGTTGTTGTGGTTGATCTAAGAGCTTCAACTGCCTGAATAAGCCTACAAAATAATATAGACACTGACAATAATTTGTTATTTGATCCTAATATTTAAAAAAAATAGTTTCGGTAAAAGTTTTTTGAAGTGCTTTGATAAATCCTTACGTCGCGTCGTAGCAAAATATGCTTTTTTTTTCTATAAAACGATCGACCTGGATGAACGGGTTCTACCGGAAATAACATTCCTTACTTTGGTTCCACCTGTCAGATTCAACCCGTCGATCGACCAACTACACTCTCTCACACACCAAAGACGTGAGAGACGTAAACCAATCACCCAGGATTTGAGATTGTTGTCCTTGATAGCGGAGTCGAGTCGATGAGGTCATGAACTTTCGGGTTCCTACAGGCCAATAAATAGTAGTAGTAGTCCTTGATAGCTGTAATGAATACCATTCTAATTGTCTTCAATACTCCAGCAGACTAGATGAGGCTGGGAGATTACCTAGGAAGTTCGCAGCAAACTGATTCAGATAGTGGGGGAGACTACGCAAGTGCCAGTTAACCAGGGTGAGTTTGCAAACACCTTAGGTCAGTTTCTGTCGTTCCAGACAAGAATTTATTCTGTACAAACGACTGCACCATTGGAAAATTTACATCACTATCTGGTATATGTTGTGCCTCAGAAACGACCGACCAACCTAAACAGCCTCGTTTAACAGTTTATGCCCTGTGAGTAGGGCGTTAGAATATACTCACAGCTAGGCCGGCTTGTCGTAAGAGGCAACTAAAGGCCGAGTGGTAGGTGGGATCCCAACGCCCTGTGGCCCGGTGAAATACCACCCAATCAACCTATTTATTATTATTATTTATTGGCCTGTAGGAACCCGGAAGTTCATGACCTCACCGACTCGGCTTTGCCATCCTTCCCTGTCCTGGGCACTCTCCTTCCACGCTTCACCATTCGATCCGATCTCCTCAAGGTCAAACCTAACATTGTCCTCCCATCTCCGTCGCGGCCGTCCTACCGGTCTCTTTCCCGTTGGTCTACCGTCAAGAATTCTATGCACGGTCCTATCGTTCCCCATTCGCGCCACGTGTCCGGCCCATCTTAATCTTCGCGACTTGATTACTCTCACTATTGTAGGTTTGCGATATAGTTCTTCCAATTCGTGGTTATGGAGTCTCCTCCATTGTCCTGCCTCCTCGTCATATTTACCTCCAAAGATGCCTCTCAAAACTTTATTCTCGAATAGACGGAATTTGTTTTCTTCCCGTTTTGTGAGAGCCCATGTTTCGCATCCATATAGAACAATTGGCATGATTATGGTTCTATAGACACGGAGCTTTATGTTACGTGATAGCAGTCTGGATTTCAGCAGTTTACTGACTGCGTGCCAACTCGCGTTGCCGGAATGCAGTCTCTTGTTAATTTCCTTCGACATTTCGTTACTGGCCGTCAGTATCGTTCCCAGATATTTAAATTCTTTAACTTTTTCAAAGATCTTACCTCTGACGTTTATATGTGTTCTCTGAGACCCACCTGCTCTCGCCGTAATCATGTATTTTGTTTTGTCTTCATTTATTTCTAGGCCCACCTCTTCTGCCGCTTGCATGATGATTTCACAGTTTTTACTAACAGTCTCTAGATTATCGCCCAGAACGGCGATGTCATCCGCATATGCGAGCACTTGTGTGACCCCGTTCAGGGATGATCCGGCCATGTTGTCGTCTTGTACCTTTCTGATGACATACTCGAGCACAAGGTTAAAGAGACACGGTGATAGACCATCTCCCTGCTTTAGTCCGTCCCGGATTTCAAATGGTTCTGAGAGGTGGTTTTCTATTCTAACTCGCCCTTTGTTTTCGTTCATGCAAATTTGAATGAGCGCGGCATATTTTTTTGGGACTCCCAGCTCAACTAGAATATGGTAGAGTCTCTGCCTTGCGACTGAGTCGTAGGCTTTTTTGAAGTCAACGAACAGTTGGTGAACCGTCTCTCCGTATTCCCACTTCTTTTCCAGCAGTTGTTTTATTGTGAACATTTGGTCGCTTGTTGACCGGTTCCTACGGAATCCACATTGGTAGTCTCCCAGTATCTCTTCTGCGTAAGGTGTGATTCTCGCCAGAATGACATTTGTTAATATTTTGTATGCGGTTGGGAGCAATGATATTCCTCTGTAGTTTTCACAGTCAGATCTGTCGCCTTTTTTGAAAATGGGGATGACTATTGAGGTTTTCCATTCTTCCGGAGTGACTTCCTTATCCCATATTGTTTGGATGAGCTGGTGGATCTTTCGAGCGGTTGCCTCTCCTCCATGCTTCACAAGCTCTGCCGGTATGCAGTCGACTCCGGGAGCCTTGTTGATTTTCAATCGATTTATTGCGTCTACAACTTCGTTGAGAGACGGCTCTGGGATCTGAGGCTCAGCTGTATGTACGCTTGGTACATTTATCTGTGGTTGATGGGTGCGTACATTGAGCAGGTTTTCAAAGTACTGCTTCCATCTTGTCACGACATTGTTTGTTTCTGTGACCAGACAGCCGTTTGCGTCTCGAATTATTTTGGCTCTTCCTCGGTAGCCATTTCTAATTGAATTTATGCCGACATACATACCCCTGATGTTCTTTGCCCTAGAATTTTCTAGGATTTTTTCGATCCTAGTCTTCTCCCATTCGCGTTTTTTGCGTTTGAAGAGCCTCATTGTCTCTCTCCGAATTGTCGCGTATCTTTCTGCGTTGACTTCATCATATCTTTCTAAGTGGATCACTCTGAGGCGTTTACGTTCTTCGATCTTCGCCCTGCACTCATCGTCAAACCAAGGTTTGGACTTAATTGTTTTCTTAAATCCTAATAGCTTTTGGGCTGTTAGTTTGATTGTGTCTCTGATCGATGTCCATTTAGTGTTCACACTATTAGCTTCCTCTTCCTCACTGCTCACATTCTCTAGAATGCTAAATCTATTCGTTAGCTCGTCTTGATATTCAGCCCTTTTGCGTAGGTCTTTCAGTTTATCAGTGTCGAACTTTTTGCTTGTCTCCCGTGACTGCCCATGTGGGATTGCTGCGAGGCGACTCCTGATTTTGCCAATCACTAGAAGATGATCGGAGTCGCAATCTGCTCCTCTATATGCTCTTACGTCAAGGATATTCGAGTGGTGTCTTTTGTCTATGAGGAAGTGGTCTATTTGGTTACGCGTTACGCCGTCGGGTGATATCCATGTGGCTTTATGAATTTCCTTGTGCTTGAACATCGTGCTTTTTACTAACAGATCTTTTGACGCTGCGAACGTGATAATTCGAATTCAATTATCATTTGACACGTCGTGTAGGCTTTCTTTACCTATAGTTGGTTGGAAGATATCTTCCTTTCCAATTTTCGCATTGAGGTCCCCGAGGAGGATTTTAACATCGAATGATGAGATCCCATGAAATACATCCTCTAGGGTCTCGTAGAACGTGTCCTTCGTTTCTTCGTCCGCAGATTCTGTTGGGGCGTGTACGTTTATAAATACATAATTGTACCATCGGCCCTGTATTTTTAGCACAGACATTCGGTCATTAATGAATTGCACATCTTTTACATGGGGCGTAATCTTCTTGCTTATGATGAAGCCAGTTCCGAGGTTATGTGTATCGGTACCTCCACACACCAGTGTAAACCCGTTGGTTTCGATTACTTGATGTGGGAGTCGAACTTCCTGGAGCGCGACGATGTACATTTTATATTGTTTCGCGTTTTCTACGACCGTAGGGCGCGATACAGCCTGGTTTATATAACGTTCGAACATTCCACGTCCCGACGCGTATATCCCGCTTTTTCCGTTTTTCCCTACGTCTTCTTTTTGCCGAGTCGGTGTTTTCCTGATGATTTGTTCCCTTATGGTAGTGTTGGCTCATCACACCTACGCCTACCGGGTTTTTTGTGAGATTGTTTTTTGTGTATTGATCATTCATTTCATTGGATCACTCTGGGGTTTCAAATGGTCCGCCATATCAGAGCCCCTCTTTGATATGGTAAGGTCTGCTTACTGCTCTGATTCGACCCGGTGTCAGAGAGGCGCCGTTATAATACAGCCGGTATACCCCTGGCTGCAAACCATCCAATGGGCACGGTGACGCGTAACACCCTGGATTAGGGGCGGTAGATCTTTGTGTGTTACTCCTCGCTAGCCTGTCTGACATGGGTGGCCCTACTGGAAGCGTATGCTTCCGTCAGCATAGCCTGAGCGATTCATCGTAGTTTAAGCCCCCGCACCACGTCAAGGTTTCTACCAAGCGGGGGCCAATCAACCTATAGGCTTCGTGAAATGGTCGGGAGAAATCCCTGGCCATCTTTCGGAGTTTGGCTGATGGACCAGTTCAAGAAAAGGTTGGTTTAGGTGGTAGTCAGTCCCAAGGTGAGATACCACCCCGTCACGCTTGTTATGTAATTGAATTCGTTTAATTATTACCCCCTATAATAATTAACATCTCGTGTCTTCACACGTATATCCTTCCCTTCCTCAATACCCAAATCATCACTTTCCTATTACAATAGAATATTCCCATTACAATAGAATATTCCCATATACAATAGTTAAATAATTAAAATAAAGTAAAACCCCTATTTAAAAACCACAATCATATTGCACATAGCCATATTCTCTCTATTAGCCATAGTCTCCCTATCAACCATAGCCCCCTATTAGCCATAGTCTTCCTAATTCCGTTTCCCAGAAATAACAATCGTGGAAGCGGAACAAAAAAGGATATGACAAAGAACGACACGAGATTTCTTTCTGTGATTTTAGCAGTGAAAGCGTATGGTCGTCGCGGAGTCGGGTGTGCGTGCGAATTTCGTGCTATGTAAATTTGCATATTACATAATTTTATATGTGTAAAATATTGAATACTTGACTTACAAATAATTTAAATAATTATAAATAATATTCAATAATTCTAATTGTGTTAAATATTGAATACTCGACTTGTAAACTATTGAATAATACTAATTGTGTTAAATAGTGAATACTCGACTTGTAAACAATTTAAAGAGTTATAAATAATAAATAAATAGTTTTAAATGAGTTAAACATATTGACTAATCAAATGTGGTTTGAATTCTGAACCTATTGTAAATCCTGGAACGGACCTTAATGGAGAGAAGAGAGAACCGCGTTGGGATCCATATAGGATAATACTCAAGATAAAAAAGGGGGGTAATTTTTGAGTATACCCAATAAAATACCAACCCTTGAATTAATTGTTAAAAAATCTTTAACACGCTGTACATTTCGCAATAGCGTCGAGAGAAATCTTCGACGGTGTTTCGGATATGTGGCCGATGGCCCAGACTGACACGGAGATAAGTCATGATGGTACCTACTGATATAAAGAATTCCGGTGGTAAACTAGTCTTCCATTCATATCCTCGGGGAAGGGGGTGGGGGGGGGGGGGGGGGGTTACTATTTCAGGGGAACATCATGCAGATACTATGATAAATAATCGAACTTTAAGAGGTTCATCATCGCATAATCGGGCTCGCCCTCGAGGCTCTGCCCACGCTCGGCTGGTAACGGCATTTTGTAACATCAGGGGCATCGCTTTCACCAATACGAATGTAAACGCCGTCCACCAATATTTGCAAACAACGAAACCTGATATCCTTGCACTAACTGAGACCCAGGTCGATTCGTCAGCTGAATCGACATATCTTCGTTGCTCGGGATACCACTTGCATTCGAGATTCCGTTTTAAGGGTGGAGTCTGCGTCTTCGCGCGGTCCGATGTAGCTTGCCAAAGGATAGAGGCGTTGGAACCCAATAACATGGACATCATCTTAGCCACGACTTGACTCGACTCGTGGAGGAACCTTCGAGAGTGCCGGATGCCCGAGGTAATTATGCGAACACCTTGGATCTGGTTTTGACATTCCAACCGAGTAATTATACCGTAGAGGTTTCTGCGCCACCGGGAAACTCAGATCACTGCTTGGTATCTGTCGCGCAAGCACTTGCATTTCAAGCGAATAACCGGCCTAGGCACCTTCGCCATGTATGGAAGTATGGCGCTGCTAACTGGGACGATTTGCGAGATTTCTACACCTCCCTTTCGTGGTCTGATGTGTGCTTTAGAGACTCCGATGGTAACGCTTGCGCGGAGTCGGTATCAGAGATTATTCTTCTGGGGATGGAGATGTGTATTCCACATTTCATGAAACGAAGTTCGTCTGATAAACCTTGGCTTGATAAAAAATGCGAGCTGATTACTGCGGCAAAAAATAGAGCTTTTAAGCAATGGCGCTCCAATGCCACCGATGTTAACAGAACGAATTTTGTTAGAATCAGAAACGCGTGCAACCAGGTGATTGATTCCGCGAAGAAGGCTCACAAGGACAGTGTGATCAATAAGCTCCTTCAGTGCCCAACTGGTTCGCGCTCCTTCTGGTCAATGGCAAAAGCTGTCAGCGGTAACTTCGCATCCCCCTCTTTCCCTCCGTTGGTGACAGACAGCGGGACGTTAGTCACGAATTCAAAGGATAAAGCTAATGTGTTCGCGAATTTATTTTCCGCGAATTCAAACCTCGATCCCGGCCTTTTGGAGCCACCTGTGATCTCCCCGGTACGGTCTTCGATGTGGGATGTGAGATTTCGTCCGCGCACTATTCAACGCATTCTACGTGAACGGGATTGTAGGAAGGCAACCGGCCCGGACGGAATACCAGCAATAGTCCTTAAGAACTGTGCTCCAGAACTATGACTGGTTCTTGGCAGACTCTTCCGCTTATCTTATGCACGGAGGACCTTTCCTGCCTGCTAGAAAATCGCTCGAGTTCAGCCAATCCCAAAGACGGGGAAAAAGTGTCTCCCACAAAATTACCGTCCGATAGCATTACTGTCTATTTTATCTAAGGTGATGGAAAAAGTCAGCAATACAGAGTTAGTTAAGTATTTGGTGTGCAAAGGACTTCTGAATGATCGTCAATACGGATTTCATTGCAGGCGGTCCATAGGAGACCTTATGACACTTATAACCGATATATGGACATCTACGATTGAACGGCATGGTGAATCAAGGGCGGTCGCATTGGATATCTCCAAGGCTTTTGACCGCGTCTGGCACGGGGCATTGCTGAGCAAACTTCGTTCATATAGACTTTCCCAACAGCTTTGCGACTGGACGAGGAGCTTCCTCGAGAGTCGATCGATCCGGGTTGTTGTGGACGGGGAAGTGTTCGGATCTGTATCCTGTTAATTCAGGGGTGCCACTGGGCTCTATTTTGGCTCCAACCTTGTTCTTGCTTCACGTAAATGATTTGTTGGAGACAACGGATAACAAAGTGTTCAGTTTTGCGGATGATAGTACGCTTGTTCCCTCCTTTTCAAGTGTTCTGCCGATTGGTGCATTTGCGTCGCATCAGCTGAGATGTAGACAGACTGGCTCTCTGAATCTGGATCTAGATAGGGTCGTGCGGTGGGGAAGGGCCAATCTCGTCGACTTCAATGCAGCGAAGACACAATATACAACAGTCACAAAGAAAAGTGTATCATCGGTTCCATAGCTGATGATGAATGGCCGGGCCCTTGAGGCTGAGAAAAGTTTGAGATTGCTCGACGTCACGGTCTGTGAGAATGTATCGTGGCATAAACACGTATCGAGTATCGCTAGGTCAGCCTCAGGAAAACTGAGCTATCTTTTTAGAGCCAAGAAATATTTTACTCCGGCCCAACTTTTTCTGCTGTATAAATCCCAAATTAGACCCGCGCTCGAATATTGCTCTCATGTTTGGAGCTCGGCTCCTAAACATACCCTCGACCTACTTGAGCACATACAGAGACCAGCGATCCACCTGATCGGGGACTCCGCGCTGACGTCGGGACTACAGTCGCTATCACATCGAAGGCGCGTGGCCGACCTCTGTCTGTTTTACAGATATTATCACGGGTAGTGTTCTTCGGAGATTAGTGGTACTGTTCCACGCAATTCGGTTTATATGCGCTCCACAAGACAATCCGACGGATCGCACCCGTTTGTGGTTCATCTCCCGGCGGCGCGAACATCCCTGCATCAGAACTCGTTCCGTTACAGAGCAGGGAAGCTGTGGAACTCCCTTCCCACGCGAGTGTTCCCGGAGCATTACAACCTGCAACTG
This sequence comes from Microdon myrmicae, assembly GCA_963931805.1. Classification (NCBI taxonomy): domain Eukaryota; kingdom Metazoa; phylum Arthropoda; class Insecta; order Diptera; family Syrphidae; genus Microdon; species Microdon myrmicae. Next base: position 144,739,350 of record OZ007500.1, on the reverse strand, counting down.
TTCAAAAAGAACTGCAACAGTTATTTGATGGCATCTCGGGGCGCCCGCTCAGCGCTATAGGTTCGCCTCTCCCGAGAGAAATCTAATAAAAAAAAAAAAAAAAATCTAGTGAATGATAATTTGAACTTGCCGTGTGCGTGGAGTTAAATGTTGAAAGAAAACCTAAACCGATGTTGACATTAAATTTAAATAATATCTATTGTGTAACATAAAACATTTTAAATGACCAATAAAGGAATCAAAATAAAAACGAATACAGGAAGTGGATGTTTTTCTTATTAACTGGTGAACAGGTCGCGGCGGGACAGCAGTGGAAGGTTGGTGAGCCCGTGCCCGTGCCGGCTTAAACGACCAACGCCACCCCACAGGACTATCAACATTAAAGTCTGTTATACTCAAATAACTAGTCACACATATTATGGTTGAAAAATGTGTAATGTTTCGTTTATATATATATTGTATCACCAGAATTAGAAGTTAGCTGTAGTACTTAATGTAAAAATTGATTATTGGTTAAATAAACACAGTATGTTTAAGGAAAAATAAAAATCGTCTTATCCACGGTCTTTTCTTCTTTTATCTTTACCCACCCCTCACACCTGATTATTTTTTTCTTCTCTTTTTTTTCTTCCTTTTTCGCCTAAGTTATGTTAAGTATAGAAAAGTTGGTTCATAAGTTTTATTGTAGTATGTTTATGGTAAATAAATGGATGCTTGTACTAAGCGATTAAATGGGAAATTATACTCACCAAATTATATTATAAAAAGGTTTATCAACTACACTACAAAATGTTTTATAAACTGCTATATACCTTAAATTTGTAACAAATGTTTTTCTTTTTACTTCTTTTCCAGGTTTGGTTTAAAAATCGACGAGCAAAATGGCGCAAACGTGAACGAAATGCCATGAATGCAGCTGTAGCTGCAGCAGACTTTAAAAGTGGTTTTGGAACACAGTTTATGCAGCCATTCGCTGACGATTCATTGTATTCATCTTATTCACCATATAACAATTGGACAAAGGTTCCATCACCGCTCGGAACAAAACCATTCCCATGGCCAGTGAATCCCCTAGGTTCAGTTGTGTCATCTAGCCATCATCAAAATACAATGAATTGTTTTAATGCGACTGGATCTAGTGTTGCTGTTAGTATGAATACTGGTACAATGTTACCTAGCGGCATGGGATCATCATTAGCTGGTTCATCATCAGCCTCAGCTGTTGGTGGACCACCGTGTCCTTATACAACACCTAGTAATCCATATATGTATCATCCAAGAGCAACAACAGAACCATGTGCTGCTATGAGCTCCAGTATTGCAACACTTCGACTTAAAGCTAAACAACACACGTCCGGATTTTCAAGTCCGTATTCAGTACCATCACCAGTGTCTAGATCAAATTCAGCCGGTTTATCTGCTTGTCAATACACAGGTATTACAGATGTAGTCTGAGAAAACGCCCTCGGGGCATTCCTAAATCAACATCAACACCATTTACATCATCATTTTCATACAAACAACAATAGTAACAATGTTAATCTATCCATACCACGAATATCACCGCACGATGATCATGATAGTATTATCGGTAGTAATACAAATGATACCAATGACGATCTAGAAACGGTGACCGAGTGAAAGTCCCAATGTGACCAATCAAATGGTAAACATCTAATTTGCAATACAAAGCTGAAATATCAACAGAATTCAACACAAACCTAACACACACATTTTCCAGTTGACTTATCCATAAATGTATCCTTCTCATAAGAACAATAACAATACAATATAATGACGAAACAAAACCCTGAAGTGTTGATAGACACAAAAAAAGAAACCTCCATATAAATGTATATGTCTATAGTGTTTTTTTTTTTGTATCCTTTTTTTAAGTTGTATCTTTATGTTTCTGGTGACATTCGTTTATAGTAAAGATGAACACAACAAACTCCATCAAAATTATAAACTAAACACAAATGTTGTATCATAGAATTTTTTATTTACAAAATTATTCGTCTAGTGAGCGTCAGGAAGTCTTTTCCAATACCAACATTGGTTCAGTGTTTGAATAAAAAAGGAGCACATCACTAAGAAGACGAGAAAAATAAAAAGCCAAAGAATAAATTGCTCATCTTTTGCACAGTTTGTGCAGTTCTGACCTTACGAACATCTAAGGCTTGGGTATATGTCTATATACGTATCTGACTATCTAGTATAATGTTGAAAGCTTTTTATACCTTCACAAGCCACATTTATCTGCACCTGCCCTATTTATCCCTGTAATGTACCCTTTTCCGCCCATGCCGACTTTCAAATAGGAGCAATCAAGTGACCGACTTCATTACTATATTATATAATATATAAAAAGAGTCCCAAAATCCGCGCAAGAAATAATTTCCATAAGAAACACAAGTTTTTAATTATAAATAGTTTTTTAGTGAATCATGAATCATGCGCTATAAGGTTCACTTTAGTTTGTAAGTATTTATACTGCTTGTATTGTGCCAAAAAATGGGGTGGTGGCGCCGCTAAACTTTGAAACTATACGTGGAATGGCTTGCCGAGTAAATCGCCTCTCCGGTTCTACTGACACATATCCTCTCTTTCGTCGAAGTTCTCCCAATGCGGTTTTGCATAATTGCGATTGATCATCATCATCGGCACTACAACTGGGATCTGGTCTTGGCCTCATTTAGCAAGTCTCTCCACCGGCATCCGGTCCATATCCAAAACTTGTTAAATTTTCCATAATAATTCATTTTTTCGGGCAAGATAATTAGCCTTGCGTCAACCTTTCTCAAGATGTCGCTGCATGCATTGGTTCACTACTTGGCGGGTGCCAAAGTAGCTTACCAGGGGTGTCACGTGGAGACTGCATGTCAACTTGGATTGAACAGGGACAAGGATCGTCCTGGCCTTCGCGCGGGTTGAAAGCAGAGACTTTGCCCTGTATGTTCGCTCCCATCCCCCCAATTGCGATTGATACAGGATGATTAATTTGTACCTTCACGGCGGGGATGGTCATCGGCTTGTGGGCGTAAACCTTAGGTTTCAAAAAACGCCTAAGGAATGAGCCCAACGGCACGTGGTCTGGTTGACCAATTTGGGTAATCACAACGGGAAAGAGCACGATCATACGATGACTCATGCAGTAGTTGAATTATTTATTGGACTGTGATACTGTCTTGTTGAGACCGCATGTCCTGAATATCCATATCGTGCAATTTAGGCATAGAAACCTAGATTATCTAGCCGCTATAGTGAGAATCGGCGGAAGGCTAATAACCTTGCCCGTAAAAATAAATTATTATGGAAAATTTAACAAGCCTCGAGACTTGCTAAATAGCGTCAAGACCGAATTCCGGTTGTAGTGCCAATGATGATAGTGAGAATCATTAGATGTTATTGCCTGGCCTGTCGTCTTTGCAAGAAAAATTGGTCCGTTGGAGGTATCAGCCCAAAATCCACGCCAAACAGTGACACGTTATGAATTTATTTTACTATTTATCGGCTTATAGGAACCCGGAAGTTCATGACCTCACCGGCTCGGCTCCGCCATCGTTCCCTGTCCTGTGCACTCTCCTTTCACACTTGTCCGTCTGATCCGATCTCCTCGATTTCAGACCTTACATTGTTCTCCCATCTCCATCGGGGCCGTCCTACCGGTCTCTTTCCCGTTGGTCTACCCTCAAGAATTCTACGCACGGTCCTATCGCTGCCCTTCGTCGCCACATGTCCGGCCCATCTTAATCTTCCCGACCTCATTACTCTCACTATTGTAGGTTTGCGGCATAGCTCTTCCAATTCGTGGGTGTAGAGTTTCCTCCATTGTCCTGCATCTTCGTCATATTTACCGCCAAAGATATCCCTTAAAACTTTATTCTCGAACACGCGGAATTTGTTTTCTTCCCGTTTTGTGAGAGTCCATGTTTCGCATCAGTATAGGACAATCGGCATGATTATGGTTCTATAGACACGGAGCTTTATATTACGTGATAGCAGTTTGGATTTCAGCAGTTTACTGACTGCATGCCAACTACCGTTGCCGGCGTGTAGTCTTTTGTTAATTTCCTTCGAGATTTTGTTACTGGCCGTCAATATTGTTCCCAGATATTTAAATTCTATAACTTTTTCAACTATCTTGCTGTATGCTATGATACATTACATTGAAAAAGGTATTTTAAAAACCCGGCGCGATTGGAATCTCAATTCCCACTTTTATTTAACTTGCCTAAACTTTAAAATACACAATTCAATTCAATTTATAATTCTTGTCATCTCCAATATATATTTTTCCAGCAAGTCTCATGGTATTGCCGTCCTGGTGGCTTGGTTGTCAAAAAAAAGTATTGCCAGGACATCGAAAAATCCATTATTATCACTAAAATCAAATTCAATGCAATTTACGTGATACGTCTTGTTAATGATGATTTGCGTAGTCATGTTGCATTTGGTAACACTTGCCCTTGAGGTTTATGAGTGTCCTTGAGAGAAGTACAATCCAAAAAATAAAAAATAAACAGTCTGGACTACAGGCATAGCTCAGACTCTTCCTTTTTCCAGAATACTCTCAATACATTATAGATGGAAAAAAAAGTTTCTTTTTAAATAGTAAAGGGTTTGCTTGCTCCTCGTGCCGGCCTTCAGGGGTTTGGCGATTGGCGGTTAACTACTTTGGGATATGTTCCTTTCCTCGGTATATTCTCAATATTAAGATATCATCATCGGCACTACAACCGGGAAGCGGTCTTAATAAATAAAGCCATATCGCCAGATTTTTTTTTTTACACTAACGCGCGTACAAAAGGGGATTTTGAAGTATCCTTAAATGTCAGAGCACAGTGTGAGTGAATGGAGAGGAAGTGGATAAGGAAAGATTAAAAAAAAATCGTGACTTTTATTCGCAAGCAATGTTCAGCAGAACAGAAACATCAATAAATAAAAATCCGCCAAATTGGTGACCCGGACGTGATCTGCACACACAGCACACACTTTCCCATAGTATAACAGAACTTTACTACTACGATCACGACTTCCGCATAGAGCACCGGCACACTCTCCTGCTCCGGCGTCCTCTCTCTCGCTCGTTCCTCGCTCCGTCGTTCGCACACTAAGTTGATCGTAACAAAGTTACTTAGGAGGGAGTAGTGTGACGTTTCTAACAGATACACACACAATATTCAAGCAAATAGTGAAGAACACCGAAAGAAAATCGAATAAGAAAATGCATCAGCCGTATACCAAGCAATAACATAGCAATTCCGCATCAGTTGAGCGTACTTGAGTTTAGAAATCGAATTCGTACACGCGGCAGTGGCCTGATGTGTTCAGCATTGGTTCAATTTTTAGTGATTCGAACCGTCATTACGTCAGTTCGAATCACGCGTTCTTCACTATCGTCGCAAACGCTATAGCTTCGTTGGTACTGTAGCTGTGTGATAGAAGGGGTTATTCGCACACAACCAAGTCCCAGAATCGTAACCTTCAAAGCTGGAATCAAGAACTCCTGTAGCATTTGACCATAACTCTCCTTTTATACCGGTCACGGCAACTCCATTTTGATTTTCAAAAAAAGATTGTCTTAGCAGTCCAAACAACGACCTAAGGGTTATGGAGAGGATCTTGATACTTCTGTCGGGAATTATTCCTTAACTTTGTTCAATACGGGCAATTTGGTTTGTTGACATAGAAATTGGGCTGATCACTAAACATTATGTTGGAAACATTGAGGAGCGTTCCATCATCATCATCATCAGATTGGTCTTAAACACCTGGACATTACAACGACAACGAAACACATAATCAAGTAGAGCATTCCACATTGCACTGGACTATGTCGAAAGCCTTCAACAGAGTTTGGCATCCAGTCCTTTTGTCAAAATTACATTCATATGGAGTGGACAATTCCCTGATGCAATGGATAAGAGGCTAACTTCCTGGCCGTTCAATCCAAGTGGTTCTTGGTGGTGTCAAAATTGCCTCCCATCAAATTAATGCAGGTGTTCCCCAAGGTTCGGTACTCTCACCCACTCTCTTCCTCATCTTTATAAATGATATCTTGTCCATTATCATCTTGATCATCATCATCGACACTACAATCGGGATCCGGTCTTGGCCTTATTTAGCAAGTCTCTCCACCGGTCCCGATTTCGAGCCGTTGTCATCCAGTTTGGCATAGGCATAGCATCATGGTTCCTTCGTCACACTGGCAACATTAAGCCGCGGATAGGTCTCGTTCAGGTTCACGCGCCGTCGTGAGATGAACAGCAAAAGGATGCGAGATGCCACCAAATAATTGTTGCAGTTCTTCTTAAACAGTTGCAGGTGGTAACGCTCCGGACACCCTCGCGCGGGGAGGGAATTCCACAGCTTTCCCGCTCTGTAGTGGAACGACTTCTGATGCAGAGATGTTCGCGCCGTCGGGAGGTGAACCGCAAAGTGGTGTGATTCGTCGGATTGTCTCGTTAAGCGCATATAAACCGAATTGCGCGGAACAATATCACGAATCTCCGAAGAACAGTACCAGTGATAATATCTGTAAAAGAGGTCATCTATGCGCCTTCAATGTGATAGGGACTGTAGTCCCGACGTACACAATGGATCGAAACAGATGGAGCACCGCCAGTGCTTCGTAAGCACTGGTGAACACTTTCTTTGATTATCGCAGAATGGCGTCTTATTACGTATTAAAGCAGCTACTGAAAAATAACATTCCGACAGACCACGTTGACTGTTGGAATATGCATTATAGTGCGCCGTCACGTGTTGCGCAAGGAATTTCTAACAAAAAAAAACATTGCCGTTGTACCGAATTTGCCCTATAGTCCAGATCTAGCTCCAAATGATATTTTTTATATCCCCAGGCAAAAAATGTGCTCAAATGTTATCGTCTTCCTAATGCAAGCGAAATTTTTCACGTGTATTTTTTTCCGCGGCCAACCCTTATTGAACACCCTTCGGATAGTTTTCTCAGGAAAAACGAATCTATAACGGTGGGTCAGCACTCTGAGATACTATTATATAGCTACCTCTATACTATTATATTTATTGGTCTGTGGGAACCTGAAAGCTCACGACCTCACTAACTCGGTAACGCCATTATTCCCTATTTTGCGCACTTTCCTCCACACTTGGTCCCCTTATCCCATTTCCTCGAGGTCGTGCCTTACACTGGCCTACCATCTGCATCGCGATCTTCCCACTGGTCTTCCGTAAAGAATTCTATGAGAGTTTCTGTCATTGCTCATTCCAGCTACATGCCCGTTGCGACCTTTCCACAGGTTTCTTTCACAATTGGTCTTCAGTCTTCTTGCTAAATAGCTCTTGGAGGTGTTTTTAAACAGTTGCAAATTGTACCACTCTGGAAGCACTCGTACTGAAAGGGAGTGCCCCAGTTTACTCGTTTTGTAACAAAAGAATTTTTTATAAAAATACATATGTGCCGATGGCGTCCATCGGATTTTTTTTTTGGGGCACAAATAAACCAAATTCCTTGGAATGGTGTCATGGATTTCCAAAGAACAGTCTCCTTTGTCTCAATATAGTTCTATAAGAGCGTTCAATATTAGTTCATTTACTACTAGTTAGTCAAACACTGTATTTTTCATGTCTGGTCAAGAATACACCACACTTTAGTCAATGGCTTAGGATTTGCAGAGGGTCACCAAACGTTGCTCAAAAATGAGTATAAAATCAATACCAAAGTTAAATCTAAAAACTGAAACCAATTTAGTATATAAAAGACTTAATATCCAAACTGTTGACGGTCACGCTTCATATAAATAAAGTCACACCAACAAAATCAACAACAACAATATAAATATATATATATATACATAAAAAGATGTTTTTTTTTCTCTAATTTTAAGTGTTAATTTTAAGGTATAAAAGATTCATACAATCTATTGTGAATCGATTCTAAGGTATTATCATTTGTTTAATTCAATTCGAAACAGAGTATTTTATTATTTTTTAAACGATAAAAGTCAAATAAACATATTAATTCTAGAGAACTAAGCAAACAAACAAGTAAATAAGTACATTAATTAATAAACATATAATTCAATTTGCAATAAAATTAAGGTGAACGTGTGAAGGTGAATAAATCATGAAAGCGATTGTTAAAAAAAATGAGTAAAATGAATCACATTAACTAAAACGAAACAAAAAACTCCAGTGAGCAGTTTTGAATAATAATAGGAGAGTAAAAAGAAAAACAAAAAAAAAAACAATTGAAAAGAAAGCAACAATTCTTTTTTTTCATTACTATCGTGAACAATAATACAATATAAAAAATTAAAAGAATAAAATTAAAAACTAGAAGTGCGTATTTAGATTTTAAAATGTTTTAATAGTTCGCTCTATGAAAAAGATCGATAGGAAAGAATATTATCCTTACTTAATGTAAAATCGTAAATTAAAATAATAATTAATTACAACATAAAAAGGTACATATATTTCATTTGCACTGAGATTGAGTTGCATATTAATTAAGCAATCATCTAGTCTTAAAGTAAATAACATGGAAAATAAACTAAATTAAATAAGAATAAATCACATTAAAAATAATAATTATTATGATAATAAATAAAAAATAAACCTAAGAAAAGTTGGCAAATAAATAAATGTATTTTTATTTAATCAAACGTGTTTCGCTCTGGACCAACAATATCGAAATTGAAAGATCCAATTCCCTGTTTTTCTAAATATTACGAGTCGGACTAATTACAACTTTAGTAACACTTTCCATCACCTCTTTTTTAAGAGCCACGCAAATTGTCCTTACAATAAAACACACAAAGGCTTAGAAAAGTGACAATTTTTTTACTTTGTATATAGTGTACTTCGTAATAGTGTGCAATCGATGCGATTATTTTGGAACTGTCTAATTGTTTATACTTGTGAGTATTTATGATCGAGAATGATGACCGGGTTAATTTGCTTATCGGGCCATGTGAAGCTGAGAGTTGTACGGGTTGCGCGTGGGAGCAGTTGCAACCGCCCCGCCACAGCGGAGTACAGTGGGTTATATAAAACCTCTTCACTATTAACAAGACAGAAGAGAGCAGGTAAGACACATTAACGGTGTTTACGAGCGGAAGTTTAAAAACCCAATGGCCGATCTTCCGTAATCAAGATAGCTCCATATATTTTTAGGGTTTTGGTCCCCAAATAAATCCTGTTGTAGATGCGGCTGCCGTCGCTGGAATCCCTGGCGGCGGCTGATGTTGGTTAATTCTCAGTGGCGAGCGATATCCAAGTGAAGTAGCATTCCCGCCAACTGCCCACACATGTGGTGTGTGTCAAACGAAATTAGCGGGAAAGATCCGCCGTTGTTTCTCGTTCTACGTGTGAGCGAGACCCACGTAGTACCGCGTCGACTCCACGCCAATTCAGCCGTGACTCTCCTTTGTGTGTGAGGGTGACCCAGAGTGTGCTTGACTCAATTTGTCGAAAGCCACTCTCAGTGTGAGTCTTTGCTTGCGACGACTGCGTGAAGGTTGTGGTTTGTGCTGATTCGCACAATTTTGGAGAAGATGGAGCCCCGAGTATCTGGCCCGACTCCAACATCGCCCAAAATGGACCAAAATTGAGCCGTATAGAATCAGGGCGATTGGTGCTCATCAAGGAGGACAAGCTACATGCAGCGAAATGGAATCTGGGTAGGATCACGGGGTTGCACAGCGGCAATGATGGCTTGACTCGGGTGATGTCAGTTAGGACGGCTGCTCAGGCTAGGGCGCGCGAGTTCAAGACAGCGATCATGAGAATCTGTGACTTACCCACTAACGAGTCCTCAACAAGGGGGACACCCATTTGAGTGCAAACTTTGAGGTCCTGATTCTCAACCACCCAACACCTTGTGTTTTTTTTTTGTTTTGTTTTGTTTTATCTCCACATTTATTTAACAATTCAATTACAGATTTTACTTAAGACTAAATGTTAACTTATATTTTACAAATATCATTCTTACATTTACTTATTGGCTCTTCGCAAGCACTCTAAATTATACATTATCATTTTTTTTATGCCTTTCGGCGCACAATAACTAATGTTTTTATGACATTGTGGCGACTCTAACAGATACACACAATTCACAAGCAAAATAGTGAAGAACACGAACGAAAAATCGAATAAGAAAAATACATCAGAACCGTATACCAAGCAATAACAAAAATAATTCACATCAGTGGAGTATAGTCGAGTTTGGAAATCAAATTCTAAACACGGTCAGTAGCCTGATGGGTAACGCTTAGGTTCAATTTTTTTCTTGATTCAAACTGTCATAGCGTCAGTTCGAATCACACGATCTTCTTCACTATTATTTCAAACGCTATAATTGGTGACCCCGGCGTGATCTGTACACACAGCATACACTTTCCCATAGTAAGCAGTACTTCACACACGGTCACGACTTCCGCATAGAGCACAGACACACTCGTCTGCTCCGATGTTCTCTCGTGGTGTGGCGACTCTAACAGATACACACAATTCACAAGCAAAATAGTGAAGAACACGAACGAAAAATTAATTAAGAAAATTACATCAGAACCGTATACCAAGCGATAACAAAAATAATTCACATCAGTGGAGTATAGTCGAGTTTGGAAATCAAATTCAAAACACGGTCAGTGGCCTGATGGGTAACGCTTAGGTTCAATTTTTTTCGTGATTCAAACTGTCATAGCGTCAGTTCGAATCACGCGATCTTCTTCACTATTATTTCAAACGCTATATTTGGTGACCCCGACGTGATCTGTACACACAACATACACTTTCCCATAGTAAGTAGAACTTCACACACGGTCACGACTTCTGCATAGAGCCCAGCCTCCGACGTTTTCTCGTTCTCTCGTTCGTCCGTCGTTCGCAAACGAACCTGATCGTAACGAAGTTACTGCGAAGGGACTGGTGTGGCGACTCTAACAGATACACACAATTCACAAGCAAAATAGTGAAGAACACGAACGAAAATCGAATAAGAAAATACATCAGAACCGTATACCAAGCGATAACAAAAATAATTCACATCAGTGGAGTATAGTCGAGTTTGGAAATCAAATTCTAAACACGGTCAGTAGCCTGATGGGTAACGCTTAGGTTCAGTATTTTTTGGTGATTCAAACTGTCATAGCGTCAGTTCGAATCACACGATCTTCTTCACTATTATTTCAAACGCTATAACATGTCACAATAATTGATATGTTTTTTTTTAATTTATTCTATTCTTTCTATCATCATCATCATCATCATCGGCACTACAGCCGGGATCCGGTCTTGGCCTTATTTAACAAATCTCTCCACCGGTCCCGATTTCGAGCCGATGTCATCCAGTTTGGCACTCCCAGGCTCTGGGCGTCCTGGTCTACGCCATCCCTTCATCGCAGACAAGGTCTGCCGCGCTGTCTCCTTCCATACATCCTGCCACAAACGACTTTCCGGGCAGGTTCCTCTTCGCTCATTCGAGCTAGGTGTCCCGCCCACCGGAGTCTACCGAGCTTGATTTTTCTTATAATATGAGCTTCAAGGTAGATTGCGTACAACTCGTGGTTGTAGCGTCTCCGGAATCGTCCTCCCTCACATACGGGGCCAATAATTCTCCTTAAGACCTTTCTCTCGAACGCGGCCAAGAGTTCAGAGTGCCTTTTATTAAGCACCCAGGTCTCGGATCCATACATGAGTACTGGTAAGACCATGGTCTTGTACAGTAGTAGCTTGGATGTTCTGGATAAATTTCGGGATTTAAAGAGCCTTGATAGACTATAGAAGACTTTGTTGGATATGATCAGCCGTTCGCGTATTTCTTCTTCCATATTGTTATCGGCTGATACTATTGACCCAAGGTAGTTAAAGGATTGCACTACTTCAAATTCGTGCTCCACTACCCTGATAGTTTGACCAACGTTAGACCTTCTCTTCGCAGAAGTTGCCACCATGTACTTAGTTTTTCCCTAATTAATGTACAGTCCCAGTTTTTGTGCCGCCTGCTTGATCTGGGTGAAAGATTCCTGTACCGCCGATTCGGTTCTACCGATGATGTCGATGTCATCTGCGTAAGCAAGTATCTGGCTGGACTTGGTGACAATAGTCCCTCTCGTTGTTGTTGGATAATATATTGCAGTGTATGTGGGGACGACTATTTCGCTGCTCCCGTTGGATAGTATAATGCCAGTTGGTTGGATAATATATTGCAGTGTATGTGGGGGCGACTACTTCGTAGCTCCCGTGCGTTCGATAACATAGGGTTTGTTGTGGCGTCGTTTCGGCATTCACACTTAGTGGCTCCCAATCACCACTCGATGCTCACCGTAGGGTCGTCGGGTTTCCGTTGATGGACACTTATCAAATACAAATGGTGTTTACCTGTCTCTGTCCACAGCTCCGGCTTCCAATTTCTCCTCACAGCCAGCACCCGAACAAACGAAAAGGAAATTGACTTGCACAAGATAACAAATTTTCGCTTTATTATCGACAACGAGATTTTCACAAGGTCGTAATCTCCAAACTTTGCAAATACTTAATAACAATTTAATTATTATCTCTTACTGGTTCACGTGTCTTCTTTTTTCTTCCCTTTTCACTGATCAAAAATCAACTCTCCTTTTTTTAAATCAACGAACGGAATTTTTCATCACTTCACAATCAACTGTTTTTCTTCTAAAAAACCGTCAACAACGGAATCGAAAATTCCTCCTGTTGTTTCTTTCCTTCTTTCACTCTCCCTCAACGTCCACTCCGAAAACAGAATTCAAACTTGCCCGATCCACACTCGAACTGGGGCGTGTTCGAACACTCACATGTAGATCGTGCGCTCCTTCCACCACCTTACCATCAAATTATATTAAAAACAACTAAATGATGGGGGTGGTGGAAACCGCACGTAACATTGTAACGCCAGAGTCACGGATTGCTTTCTCCAACGCCAGGTTGAAGAGGAGGCAGGCCAGACCGGCCCCTTGTCGGAGTCCATTAAAGATGTTTTTTTTCTATCGCCTGCCTAAGGGTGAATATCTGATCAATTGCTGATTTCCCTGGGATGAAGCCACACTGATATTGACCAAAGATGGCTTTAGCGTATGGGGCGTCTTGTAGGATAGAGGAGATATAGGCGATACTCAGCAATGTTATACCCCTATAGTTGCTGCACAGTGTGATATTTCCTCTCTTATGTATGGGGCAAATTATACCAGTGCAGCGTGGTGTGTGTAGGGGTTTTCAGGGCCCGAAGACTCTCGCATCATTTTTAACCCCATAAAAACCCTATAAACCCCATATCTACCCTTAAGTCGAATCAGTGGCAAGATCACACAACCTTGCCATAGTATTCACCACTGTCCTAAAATGGCTGAAATCAATTCGGTTATCCTCTTGCATAACCGTCATAAATATTCCATCATAGCCGAGGAGCTTTTTCTCCACATTCGACATCGTATACTTACCTCGTAGCTACAGACCCATCGACCGATCGTTCTATCGACGATATGCAGAGTAGCCACCGTTGACTACCTGCAACCGACTGTATGTCCTTCAAAAATACCACACACCCGATGGAATGTTACCTTGAGCAGAATAAAAGATTACACATCCACCAGTCTCCATGCCCATTAGCGTCCAAAAATACATGCCGGGCTATTTGCTGGCTGGCACATTTGCAAGCCAGATTTCTAATAGCCCTGCAATAGGACATAATGAGCGGGATAACCCAAAGATCAATTAGCCTTTTTTTTCTAGTTGCTATGGCAAGCGATCTTCTATGTTACATCACAGAAGACCTAATTGCCGCCGCCAGCATTGTTCCCTTATGCTACACGAAACACTTCTGTCTACCAGATGTAGACAAAAGAAAACGTTTTCGTCCAGGCGGCAATTTCCTACATAAACAATGTACTCAAAAGATTCATGCTCTCAGGCAGCCTTGGGTTTTTGCCGATATTTTATCACCATCATGGGAAAACCATTCTCATGATTTATGACTGCATTTTCTGCCAGCCTAAATTTCCGTCCCTCTAATTGACCAGATGTGTATTGGAATTTCCCTGGTACGCCAGAGGTATCCGATACTACAAGGAATGTTGAGGACGATTTCTCCCGGAGTCTGTTAATAACCATTGCGGTACGCGCACCTTCCTTTCGCAGTCAGATATTAATCGTGAAAACGAACGCTACTGGGAGTCAGATTTCTATCGCCGAACCGGACAGTCCGAGTCCAGAGTCGCGTCATTTTGCTGGTCATAGTTGTGCACCGTGTGTTAGTTCATCGCGATATTTTTGTCTGTCCGATTATTTTAGTTGTGCGCTGAGTTGGAAGTGATTTGCATTCTGAGAAGATATTCGTAAATTTTAATTCGTAGAACGATAATATTCAGTTAATAAAGACATATAGTGATTTGTATTTTAAGGCGCTAATTCGACAATTTGAATCCGCGTGCGATTACGATTACAACCAATAAAGAACCATTGTAGGAGGATACGCAAGTGTTTTTTTTTATTTTTTTTATCGCTTTCCAGTGTACATCGGTGGATTTACTTTCCTTTGTTCTCCTGAGGATCAATGTAGTGTGCCCAATATCGGCGGAGTTTTTATTAACCTTGCATCCTTGCTGATGCCATCATAAAACTTATCCACATGTGTACCGCGTCATACTACGGATTATTTAGTAGAACTTCCGCGCCTGGTGCGGACCTCGCTCTCTGCTTTTCCCTATTTCACAGACAAGGTTTTTTCCCCAGGCACTTTTCCTTTGTCTGTGAAGCCGTTTTTCAGATCTTCTGAGCTCTTTGTATTTCTCCTCGTGTACTCGCGTCCTACGAGACTGCTGCATTGCCCGGTATGCAGCATTCTTACGTTCAGTCGCTAGTTTGCACTCATCATCAAACCAATCGTTCCGATCTCTACGACTACTGCCTAAGATGGAGTTGGCAGTACTAATGACAGTATTCTTAAGGCGTGTCCATTTCTCTTCTACGCCCGGCATTCTGGCCCCAGGACTTACTCTCCCTCCGTCGAGCTCTTCGAGGGCGAGTCTTAACGCATGACCAAAGGTGTTGCTGGTATTCTCATTGCGTAAGGCAGACGTGTTGATTCGAACCTGATCCGCGGATGCAATACGTCTCCGTAAGGCAATCCGCGCTCGGAAAACTGTATCAACAAGATAGTGATCCGAGTTGACGTTGGCACCTCGGTACGTTCATACCGTCATCAGGCTCGAGGAGTGGCGGCGATCTATCACCACGTGATCAATTTGGTTGCGAGTGGCTCCATCAGGTGATACCCAGGTGGCTTTGTGGATATCTTTACGCGGAAACCTGGTACTCGCAACGACCAAGTTTTTCGATGCTGCCAATTCGATGACTCGTAGTCCATTGTCATTGGTGTTCTGATGCAAACTATGGGAACCTGTGTAGTGCCTGAAAACCGGCTCCCAACCTATTTTTGCGTTCAAATCTCCAAGAACGATTTTCACACCGTATCTTGGGCAGGCATTGAGGGCCCGTTCGACGTTCTCATAGTATTCTTTTTTTTCGTCGTCAGGGGACTCCTCTGTAGGTCCGTGGACGCTTATGAGGCTTGTGGTGAGCGAGTAATGTGCCTGGCACGGACACTCCGTTCACTTCCTCCTCCATCATAATTACACTGTTACCCATCGAATACCGCTACAAAACGTTCACCAGACAAGTAGGAATGACGGTGGGTCTACGACACGGAGCGGACACAGCACAGGAATGTAAAAGAAGCGAAACTCCACAACAGGAAAAGGAAATAATACACGGAAGGTTTCACTAAATTGAATTAAGTTTATTGTTCGTGTTCAGCGGTATTTTGAACTTATTAATAATGTCAATTGACCGAACACGTAATTACGCGACTTTACTGCACTGTACAAAATGTATTGGGAAACGTCTTGTTTATAAAAGGCACAACACGTAGTCATAGACTCCGGGAAAACCCACCGTACCGCGCCGGTACGGTGGATGGCGAGCGACCCCACCGCTCGGAAGATTGAATTGCGACTCCAGGGTGTGCACTCCGAGCACACCCTACACGGGATAATGAACGGCTCGACCGCTCCGTTCAGTGGTTGGGATCAGACTCAGTGAGGATAGAACTCTGACTTGAATTCTATCTTCAATTAAGGGTGAGATATGGAGGGGAAAGAGAAAATGTTCTCTTAAGGGTGTGGCCACTAAGAAAAAGCGATCTTTTTGGTGCAGTGGTATATGTGCGCGATCGAACAGATTCAATGTCGTTGCACGTGTTCGAAAGCAGTGGAACGACGAGAAAGGCAGTCGGCGAGAACAAAGGAAAAGGCGACCAAATGGTTCGCTCTTTAATGAGGGTCATGTTTATGCAACGTCGCTATGGCGGACGTTGGAAAAAAGGTGTTAATGGGATACGATACTTTATACCATGAAAATTGTATATCGTATCTTGGGTTAATTGCCGATACGCATCCCTTGCTTGCATTTAGGTATGCCAAGCAATTAGTGGTGGCGACGAAAGAAATGCATCATTGTTTGTCTATTGAATCGCTAGTGTTGCAGCTGTAAAAACAAGCTGACGACATAGTATTTTAACTCAGACAAAGGGTATCGAATGTTTGCTATTTATGGTGCATATGCACATTAAGGATCAATTTTAGGAATTTCAGATAATGCTTGAAAGCATTACATGTCCTTGGAAAAGGAAATGTTTTCTGGGGCAAATGCGAATGCATTGGCGGGAAACAATGGGAGTTATGGAACTTCTAAAAAGGTCAAGAAGAATTCTTACAGAAAATTGAATGCAAAGGGTTGCATGAAAAAGTAAGTTTTCTTTATAGGGATTTTAGGGTTATAATAATTGGGTCTGTTTGATGCGTGAAGCATTTAAGATGCTAATGCGAATTATATTAGCGAAAGCTGGTGCAGACCCGGGTTGTGGTTATGGGGTTTTTTTTCAGGAAGGCGAGCCGTGGGATCTGGCGGAACCGCCACAGGCCTATGTTCTTAAACTTGCCTCCCACGCGAAGAGTGCATAGCCTTTCATTTATTGCATTAGAGCCGATGATGGCAGGCTTCAGGTTTTGGCTGACTAGAAAGCCTACCCAGAGCACATGGTGTTTTGCGTGACAGCTGTAATAAATGTCATACTCGTTTCTTTGAAAAACACCACTCCCCGTCCATCTTATTTCTTGCAATGCTGTTATGTCAGCCTTATATTCGGACAGGCATCGGCTAGCTGCCGTGCTGCTCGAGCTCTGTATAGAGAGCGTATGTTCCATGTAAAAGTTTTTAAATCATTTAGCCATTTTCGTTTCCGTAGTCCTCGTCGTGTATCCGGTCCATATCCGAGGCTTGTTAAATTCGCCATAATAATTCATTTTTACGGGCCTGGTTATTAGCCTTGCGCAAACCTTTCTCAGGATGTCGCTGCATGCATTGGTTCACTACTTGGCGGATGTCAAAGTAGCTATCCAGGGGTGTCACGTGGAGACTGCATGTCAACTTGGATTGAACAGGGAAAAGGATCGTCCTGGCCTTCGCCGGGTTGAAGGCAATCAGAGACTTTGCCGTGTATGTTCGCACCCATCCCCCCTATTCTTTCTATATCATGTATTAATTATTAATTTTTTTTTAATTACATATATAGGGGGTTGACAAGCAAAATAAAAGAAAACGAAACAAACGGTACAAACATAAACAAGGAATACTAATAAAAATAAAAAAAATAAAAATAAAATTAAAAATAAAAATAAAATTAAAAATAAAAATAAAAAGGAAGGAAAGCGGTGCGCCTGAGAAGCATACTATGTTTGGGGACGTATAGTCCTTTCCTTATCACTGATCAGCCACCAGTTGGGATGGGATCGACCTTTTATTGACTTATCTCTTTCACCGATCACCATACTAAAACGCAGGCGATCTGGCAAATTAGAGACATTGTTATCATGGAGAATTCGTTTATCCCTGGCACAACGGTTTATATGCGCCCCACAAGACAATCCAACGGATCGCACCCGTTTGTGGTTCATTTCCCGACGGCGCGAACATCCCTGTATCAGAACTCCTTCCGTTACAGAGCGGGGAAGCTGTGGAACTGCCTTCCCACGCGAGTGTTCCCGGAGCGTTACAACCTGCAACTGTTCAAAAAGAACAACAGTTATTTGATGGCATCTCGGGGCGCCCACTCGGCGCTATAAGTTCGCCTCTCCCGAGAGAAGTCTAATAAAAAAAAAAAAAAAAAAATAAAAAAAAAAAAAAAAAAAAAAAAACCGAAAGTGTGGTAAATAATAGGGACTCCACATTTGGCTTGGATAAGTCTGTGGCGTTTCAAACAGATACACAATCAATACACAAGCAAATAGTGAAGAACACCGAATAACAAAAATCGTATAAAAAAATGCATCAGAGCCGTATACCATAGCGATAACATAACAATTCCACATCAGTTGAATGTACTTGAGTATAGAAATCGAATTCGTACATGCGGCCAGCAGCCTGACGTGTTAGGCATTGGTTCAATTTTTGGTGATTCTAACTGTCATAGCGTCAGTTCGAATCACACGTTCTTCGCTATTTGCTTGTGTATTGTGTGTATATCTGTTAGAAACGCCACAAGGGAATGAACCCATCCTGGAGAGTACTCTCCATATACATATCATTGGGATAGAAGGCTCCCGATATTAGATCATTTTCACTTCACATTGCCCACTTCACATGTGGCCACGAATAATCTTGATAATTAAGTTATCTATTCTGTTTAGTCCTGATTTGTCATACAGGACTTTATTGGGATAGTATTTCTTGTATTGCGACTCTAGGGTTCTATACATTCCGAGGCAGGAACGCAAACACTGCCTCTCGAACACCCGAAACTTCTCCATGTAGAATGGGGATATGCTATACCATACCGGGCAGCCATACACTAATATTGGCAGGATGAATGCCGAGTATGAAATTATTTTCACTTTGGGGTCCAGAAGACTACTACGGAAGAGACTTAGTGTCATTACATATGCGTTTTTAGCTGCTGTATGCTTATCAAAGTAAAACCACTGACCAAGCCAGATACCAAGGTATCTGACTACAGTTTTTACTTGTTGGGGAAGATTATTACTTCCTGCAATGGAAAATGTTTTCTTGATGCACTGGATAGGGGCGTTCTGAAAAGGATAGTCTCTGTTTTTTGGAAATTTATTTTTAATTTCCAGTAAGCGCAAAAAGGTTTGATTTTGTTGAAATCATCTTGTAGAAGTCTGTTGATGACATCAATCTTTTCTCCAGATCTATACACTACAATGTTTTTGGCATACGCAATTGCATGGTTCAGAAAACCCACCAGATAACTAGTGTAAATGTTAAATAAAATGGTAGAATTCACGGATCCCTCTTATAGGCCATATACAATGTGGAAGGTCTTGTTAGAGATTATATCTCCACATCCCACCACAAATTGTTTACCCATTATCATATCGTACAGATGACTTAAGGGGTTGTTGTGTGATCTTGGCGGAGGGGGGGTAGGAGGGGGTCAAAAACTGGGGGGCGGGGGTGGGGTGACAGATTTGATCTTGGGCAAGGTTCAGAGGACAAATGGGCTGTGCTTTCGCGGGCGGGGCCCAATGGTTTGAGAGTATGCGATCTATGGAAATTGGTGTATTTAGCACCTGTTTTTAGATTAAAGAACGGAAAGGGGCTGGGGTTAGCGGCAATATGTGATGTGGGAGGAGTGGTTAGGTTGGTGTTGGGTAGCACGACATTACATGAGTGTGCGGAGGAGGGTCTGGGAAAAGGAATGCGGTCTAGGTGAGATAAAGGGAGGGAGGGTCGGTTGAACCTTGGCTTGGGAGAGGGTTTGGTGGGTCGTCTTAGGGTTGGATTGAGGAGGCGAGTGCGCGTGCTTCTGGGATTGTTACGTACGTCGGCCACCACCATCATTTAATAATTTGCATTTAATTTTGTTTTAAAATAGTACGATGGTAAGGTGGTGGAAGAATTGTACGATCCTGAAGTGAGTTTTTGAACCCACCCTGATTCGGGTGTGGATCGTGCAGTTCTTCGAGTTCGAATTTGTTTTTCGAAGTGGACGTGAGTGGAGAGCGAAGTGAGAGAGAGACAGGAGGTAAAAAGTTCGGTTTTTTGTTATGGTCCCGTTGGTGACGGTGGTGAAAAGAAACGTTGTTGTTTGGCTGACCAGAAACGTTGTTGTTAACGGAAAGAAAGGGAAAAACAGCAGAAAAAATGTCAGTCGAGTTTTTTGGCACAGTAGTAGGAAAAACCTAAAGAGAAACGGTTACGGTTGACGGTTTTCGGCATCTAGTGTCAGTTTTTGTAAAATTATTATGAAGCGAAATATATAGAGTAATAAAGTTATGATTGTTCTTTGTTAAATTTGTATATGTTCACAACATCGTTTGGCAGTTCGTAGTGACCATTTCCGTTCGCCGAAGATTATTCTCCCGGATAACAAACAATAAATCGAGGGCAAGAGTAACCGTGATGAATATTGCTGTCCAGTATTCTTGTGCACAAAACAATGCGGTAATGGCGATTACTGATGTGAATATAGCAAACCATCCCAATGGGCTGTCGTAGCGTTTAACAAACGCTGAACGGATTTTCCTGTACACACTCTCTTCGTTGTACTTCGATTCGAAACAAAGGACTACGCTGTAAATTTCTTCAAAAGAGCTTCGCTAATGCCGTCTTGGTGGAGAGTCCATAATTAGTTGGAGCAGCATTTCCTGGAGGATTTTCGCTTGGCTCTGTAGATACCGCCATCGCAGTTCAGCGCACATTGAAGTTTTCCCAATACTACACTAAGAAAAAATAACAAAACCGAATTTATACATGGCACTTGGGGATATTGCTTTGACTTACGGCGTTGGCGCTTGGTGATCATCGACCGACTTGCAAGCAACAAAGGGAAAGCTTTGCGCAATCACAGGTAAAATTAATCATTAGACAATTTTCGGTGGCAAAACCAGAAAGGGAATTGCCACAACTGGCGCTGCGGACAAACCTTCCCGAGGGACCACGGCAGGTTTGGTAAAATACTGTCGCAGAATCGACAGTCGAATCTTCTGTAACCTGAAGGCTTTGGCAGATTGGTGTGAGATTGGAGATAGCCATACGTTCGTGAGCGGAGACTGGCAGAGGGAGCAGGCGCAAAAAGAAAGAATATTTTTTTTTCTCTCTTTGTTTATTTAAAAAATTTATTTATTTATTTATTAATTTATTTGTCTGTCTTGTGTGAAAGACATTTGTTGGAAGCTTCCTAATAGCTCTCTTTATTTATTTAAAAAATTTATTTATTTATTTGTCTGTCTTGTGTGAAAGACATTAGTTGGAAGCTTCTTCCGGTGAAAATTGTGATATTTAAATTGTTCATTATTATTTATTGTTGACCTTGATCATTCTTTGAAATTTTTGAATGTGATTCTGCTTTTTTTTTTTTCCTTTTCGGCTGCGCGTTTGGTTTTGGTTTAAATATTTTTTTTTTTTTTCTCTTTTCGTTGTTGTGTTACAAAATTGACCAAAAAGTGGTCATTATATTCGCTTGCCCCTTTCTCTCTCTCCAATTCTCGCCCACTGAGGACTGCGTTTGTTAGTAGAATAGTGTTTTTGTTTGTTTATTGTGACCGACGGGTGTAGTGTGTGTTTCTTTTGCTTATTGCACGACCGTTTGTTTTGTCGATTAGTGCACCGTTTTTCAGTCCCAAACATTAGTGAATTTTTGATTACGGGCTGACCTCTTCTGGTGTTCCGGGTTTCCCTGTTACGCATCGGGCCCCTATAGTGATTGTGAGGGGGGAAGGTTCGTCGGCCGGCGTCTTGTTGAATATTGGGAGCGTGCTTGTTTTTGTTTTTCGCACCCTTTCCGTTGGTGGATACTGTCGGCGACGAGGTTGTTTTCCCTCAAAGGTTGTTTTTTTTTTTTTCTTTTCTCCGCGGGGTATCCGGGATTAACTTTGGTGTAGGTGACCTCAGGTTTGGAAGAAGGTCCTATAAATGCAGACTAGGCAGCGTCAAAGAGATGTCCGAGAGGGCACCCCTGCCCGGGCACGACCCGAGGCATTTCCCGAGCCGCCGGTTGACGAGGTGGATCCGGAGGCATTCCACGATTCGCGGGACGAGTTTGTGGACGAACGATCGCCAACGCGCCCCCCTCCCACCGTCGGTAAACAGCCTGTCGGGAGCATGGAGGACACGCCGATGCCCTCGTATTTTAAACTGGGCCCACAACCATGTCCTGTACGGACCATGCTGGGCACAGATAGGGTTTTCGACCTTGTGTCGAAGGCGGTCCCCATGTTTTCGGGACAGGAGGGCCCGGATACGGCCGAGAGACTCTCTTCGTTTCTCAAGGGCTGTAGAAGGACCCTGGATGGGCTGGCGGTGGAGGAGGAACATACCTTCCTCCGGTGGCTGCCCTCTAGGCTGAGCGGCGAGGCCTATCGGATGTTCGAGGAGAGACCACCCACGACATTCCTTGAAGCGGAACAGCGTCTTAGAGAGGCCTACGAACCCCGGGTGTCGTATGAGGAGTTGTGTGCACAACTTTCCAAAATGCGACAACTTCCTTCCGAGGATGCCACAGGCTTTGTTTCCCGAGTGAAGCGGGCCGTGGTACGGTGCGAGGAGGCAGCTGAGCGCTTTTATGGTCGCCAGGGTAGGTCCGTCTTCGCCAGCCAGCTTGAGGGCATGGCCAAACCGGTGTTGGTAAGGGGTCTGAGGGAGGAAGGACTAAAGCACTTCCTCCTCACGTTGGGTAATGTCCCTTTTCGTAGCCTGGTGGACCACCTAACCGGGTTTGAGCGAGCGCGTAGGGAAATGCTGAGGCAGGACGACCTGTTTGTGGATGCGCGGCCGACAGCGTCAGGAACATTAGAGTTGGGACCGGGGAGTTGCTCGACCCTTTTGGAGGGTTCATCCTCCACTTCTGGGGATTGCACCGCGGCGCCGGCGCCGGTTTTATCGAACCTAAATCCCCGGGCGGTGTCATTCGTGTTGCCGGCCGAAGAGCCTGATAGTCGTCGACGGGAGGAGGATGGTTTCGTTCGGGAGCAGTCGTGCGGGCCTCTCAATTATAGACGGGATGCTGGTGCCTATGCTCCGGCCTCCTCTGGCGAGGGAGCGTGGTCAAATACCGTGTCTTCCTCGAGTCGGAGTGAAGGGTCGCAGGGTTTGGCTCGAGGGGCGTATGTGCCTGGAGATCGATCGGGTCGGGACAATCCGGTCCGGGATTCGGTTGGTCGATCGGCTCGCCCCCTGGAATCCCAGACAATATGCAATTTTTGCAATCTGAGGGGTCACGTGTACGACGAGTGTCTACAAAGACGAAACACTCCTTTCTGTCGCGAGTGTTGGCGGTATGGCCACGATATAGTGGACTGCCCGGATCGGCCGACGAGGACGCGCGGTCCCCAGACCACATACAGGGGTAGAGGTCAGCAGGGCGGATTCGCACGGCAGGAGCCGCCTTATCAGCGACCACAGTTTCAGCGGAGAGCCCTACCAGAGCCGCAGCCCCCGTCTACGGGCGGCGGGCCGGCGACATCAGGCCCCAGAGTATTCAGCGTCCGGTGCTGTTGCGAGTTTTGTGGCCGACAGGGTCATAGCTTGCGCGGTTGCGAATACAGGCAAAGGTGGGAAAAACAACAGCATTCCCAGGGTTCTCCCCATAAGCGGCACGCCGGAACAGCACCTGTTGCGAGCCGAGAACAAGACACCCGTGTGGGGACTGGGGCAAGCGCGAGAAATAGGCGCAGAGGGCGTCGGAGGCAGCGTCGGCGAAATCGAGGCGCCGGTAATGATAGCGCGAAAAGTAGGGATTCTCGGAAGGTGGATGGAGATGATGGGCGACGGTCGTCCGTGTCGAGCGGTGGCGGTAGGCGACCCGACTCCATGGACTCAAAATCCTCAAAGACGGATGCGAGGCATGATGCCGCATCAGGCAGCGCGGGGAGCAGGGAATGGCAGCCCCGGCGCATTGGGCCCAAAGTGGGCAGAAAGAATAGCTCCAGTTCCGCTAGTTCGGAGTCCAATGGGACTCCCGAGCGGAATATTCCTGAACGGAGGAGCGGAACATTGTGCGAGTTTTGCGGTCGACACACTCACAAGGCGGCAGAGTGTCGACATAAAGCAAAATGGGAGAGTTCGGGAAACTCCCCAAGGTCGGGTCGGCAAGATCCTACCCGACCGCACTAAAAACGAAAACCAGCTCCAGCTGTTCTCAGCTTTCGCCGACTCGAGTCCCGATTGTAGCTCTCCCTCTAGACATTGGCCGTAGCAACCCTACGCGCCTAATCGTGGACACCGGCGCTGAGATCAGCCTGTTGAAGCTGAAGGCACTCCATCCTAGATATGGCATGGATGTGCATAAATCTACAACGCTCCAAGCGCTGTTTGTCAAAGGTAAGTCGAGGGGTTGCTGTACTGGGAATTTCAAGTTGCACCATGAGATTCCCTGCAGTTTCCAAATAGTAGACTCCTTGCCGGGTTTGGAGGAAGACGGATTGTTGGGGTACGACTTCCTGTCTCGGAATTGTAAGGTAGACGGGCCGGGTGGTTGTTTGGTTTTTCCCCGAACGACCGTAAATCCCGTGCCATTCTCCATTCAATTTGTCAACTATGGGACGGGAAGGGTTGAGCGTGTGGCAGCCAAACGGGGAGACGTGCCAAAGGGACCTGTTAAGGTCAATACTGCGGCAGGTACTCGCCCGGAGACCCTACCCATACAGGGGAGGGCTGCGAAAAGCTGTTCAACCACGTGCTACCCACGAGGTCATCCGGATGAACCCCGAACAGCGGACGTTGGTAATATAGTTATAGACAACGTTCTATATAAACGAACAAATAAGGGAAGGATACGCCTTCCTATAACTTGGAGCCCCTGATCCTAGCTGGCCAGACTCTGGTTACCCTCCGGAATCTTCGTCCTTGTAAAGGACCTTCGTCGAGGGATACCAACTTGAGAGTCTGACGAAAAGTCTTTAAGGCCAGGCCTAATGCTGCAGGCGCAGTCCCAGCGAAGACTGCAGAGGCAAACCCCAGTGCTGGGGGTTGGATCGCATATATGAAAGTGCGAAAGCGCACTACAATGTCGGGTGATGGTAGGTTTTGCCGTCGAAACGGGACAAACCCCCCGATCTACCAACCCATGGACCGAGGCAAGTACCGAGTCCAAAAGAGGAGGATTAAAGTAAATATATAGGAGCGGGACGCTTTTGCCGGCCGGGTGACATTTCGGAGGTTGAACGAGAGGGGATCGCCTCGCCTTAGCGAGGTGGTCCTAACCGGATCGTGTGGGCGGTCGAGCTTTCGGTCGGACCATCGTTTCAGTGTCGGGCCCGCCGCGATAGATGGGAATCTGTGTAGTTAGTGTTCCCCTATTAAGTGTTATTTATTTATTTATTTTTTTTACTAACCCTAGTATATAGGTAGCCTAAAACGTACTAACATTAGCACTTAAGCATTATTTATTTTGTTTCACTAACCCTAATGTATAAGTAGTACTAAATATATAGAAAATCCTTACTAACCCTAACACCTAGGCATGTTTATTTATTTGTCTATTTATTTATTGGTTGGTTTGTTAATTGTTTGTTTGTTTGCTCTCCGCCGTCCACTCTCCGGCGTGACATTCCTCTCCTAAGAATGGCACGCAGTCTTGTGCGGGGGGGAGGTGTGTTACGTACGTCGGCCACCACCATCATTTAATAATTTGCATTTAATTTTGTTTTAAAATAGTACGATGGTAAGGTGGTGGAAGAATTGTACGATCCTGAAGTGAGTTTTTGAACCCACCCTGATTCGGGTGTGGATCGTGCAGTTCTTCGAGTTCGAATTTGTTTTTCGAAGTGGACGTGAGTGGAGAGCGAAGTGAGAGAGAGACAGGAGGTAAAAAGTTCGGTTTTTTGTTATGGTCCCGTTGGTGACGGTGGTGAAAAGAAACGTTGTTGTTTGGCTGACCAGAAACGTTGTTGTTAACGGAAAGAAAGGGAAAAACAGCAGAAAAAATGTCAGTCGAGTTTTTTGGCACAGTAGTAGGAAAAACCTAAAGAGAAACGGTTACGGTTGACGGTTTTCGGCATCTAGTGTCAGTTTTTGTAAAATTATTATGAAGCGAAATATATAGAGTAATAAAGTTATGATTGTTCTTTGTTAAATTTGTATATGTTCACAACATCGTTTGGCAGTTCGTAGTGACCATTTCCGTTCGCCGAAGATTATTCTCCCGGATAACAAACAATAAATCGAGGGCAAGAGTAACCGTGATGAATATTGCTGTCCAGTATTCTTGTGCACAAAACAATGCGGTAATGGCGATTACTGATGTGAATATAGCAAACCATCCCAATGGGCTGTCGTAGCGTTTAACAAACGCTGAACGGATTTTCCTGTACACACTCTCTTCGTTGTACTTCGATTCGAAACAAAGGACTACGCTGTAAATTTCTTCAAAAGAGCTTCGCTAATGCCGTCTTGGTGGAGAGTCCATAATTAGTTGGAGCAGCATTTCCTGGAGGATTTTCGCTTGGCTCTGTAGATACCGCCATCGCAGTTCAGCGCACATTGAAGTTTTCCCAATACTACACTAAGAAAAAATAACAAAACCGAATTTATACATGGCACTTGGGGATATTGCTTTGACTTACGGCGTTGGCGCTTGGTGATCATCGACCGACTTGCAAGCAACAAAGGGAAAGCTTTGCGCAATCACAGGTAAAATTAATCATTAGACAATTTTCGGTGGCAAAACCAGAAAGTGAATTGCCACAGGATTGGGAAACGGGGTGTGCGTAATATTTGGCTTGGACAGGGATTTTATAGGACGAGTTGTAACTGGAGCGTGGGGTCCTCCGAAGGATTTTGGAAGAAGAGTGAGTTTCGATTTGGGACGGGCAGTACTGTTGTTATTTCCATGAGTGGGTTTAGGTAAAGAAGACAAGGGTTTTGACGGTTTGTTGGGGTTGCTTAGGGATAACGTCATCCTGCCGATCCTACTGTGTGCGTTTTTTTTTTTCGAGTGGAAAATCCAGTCATATCTGGAGGGGAAGACTAAGCGGAAACTATGTTTAATCTTACTACCAGGAAGCGAGTAACATTCTTTTACGGGAATGCTGAATTTCATCAGGAAGAACTCAGCAATCCAAGCGGGGTTCGCGGTTTTAGGTGCGCCCTTTAACAGGTATGAAGTAACTGCTAGATTTGAGTGCTCCAGTTTGTTGATCCGAGCTTGCCATTCAGCAGGTGTCCAAGATGTGCCAAAATGGACTATTAGTGGAGAATAGTGGTCGGTTGAAGTAGGGGGTGGGATAGGAGTGGGACAGGTGATTTGGGGTGTAGTGGGAAGAGACGCAGGTGGGGTTACGTTCTGGAATTCATCGTATAGAGATGATACGCATCGTGGAGAGGGGTGGGGGTTTGTTTGCTTTGAATGCACGGAAGCTATAGCGGTGTCGAGCTGGCAAAGCAAAGATCGAAAAGCCGAAAGTGCATCAGCGACAGAATCGAGTTTGTGGAGATGGTATACGGCTTTAATGGATGTGCTTTGATTGTTTTTTTGTCTTTTTAATTGGTATTGTTCTTCACTATTGGTCGTGTGTATCTGCTATAAACGCTCCAGATGTCCCGAGAGCACATTCAGGGATTGCATATAACAAAACGCACGGTTTCTTTGTTTCTATTGTTTTATTTATTGCAACATAAATAATTCAATTAAATTTAATAAAGAAAAATTTAATAATAAAAAAAAATAATAATAAAAACCTTTTGATTAATAACAAAACACAAAAGAACACGGTATCAATTTGATTCAATTTTAGAGAAAGGTGACCAGGTAAGACACATTAACGATGTTTACGAGCGAAAGTTTAAAAACCCAAAGGCCGATCTTTCGTAATCAAGATGGCTCCATGGTCAGTTGAATATGACATTTGGCTGGGTGATTGAAAGTCGGGCTATTGGCGAGCAATTGTCATCCTTCGTTATTCTGTGGAAGCGGAAGGTATGTGTGCCGGCGTACGGCACGGGGTTCACTTCCAACTCCACTGAACGCGTTCACAGAAACTCCCGGATTGCTCCACCGAATTAGATGAAATGAAACACTGGTTAACTAATTGAATTTTATTGTTTATTGTTCTATGGTAATTAATGTCTTATTGAGCGAATGTCTTATAGAGCAAATGTCTAATTGAGCAAAGGTCTTAACGAGCAAATGTTTTATTGAGCAAAGGTCTTGTATGCAATTTACTCGCACAACGTTCACATTTAGTTTTGCTTATTTAGCTGCTTTATAATCTTTTACATGGGGTTTTCATCGTTTACAGTATGATAGCACACAACCTACGCACAACGCCCGCATTCAGTTTTACTTATTTAGCCGCTTTATAATCTTATGCACGGGGTTGGTGTTGGCACGTCACTAGGCGGAATTTCCAACATCGACCGCACGTTTGCTAATCTAACTTGCGCGTTTCCAAGGACTACACTGACTCAAAATCGTATAACTCCGACTCGCTATCGCTAAACCCGTGCGCACACTTCGGTGGTTGCGTGCATAGAGAATTTGTTTCGGGGAATTCCTGCCGTGCAGGTTGGGTTAAATGTGTACTGAGAAATCGGTTTTGGTGGCGTAACCAAGTATGGGCATGAGTTATCGGTTAGACAAAGGAATATGGGTCTTGGTCGTTGCGATGGTTGTTTCGTGGAAATCCAATGCATCGTGCTGGTGACTTACCAGTAAGGAGGATTGGTATGATTTCGGATGGGAGCCGAAATTGTTTTCGGGGAAACTAAATGTTGCTTGGTTACAAGCGAGGGAAATGGTTTCAGCAGGAAGTGAACCGGAATGATTTTCGGGGGTAATTATTGCTGCTTGCTTGCAAGCGAGAAATATAGTTTGAGTAGGAATTTAACCGGAGTGGTTTTTGGGGAAAATGTATGCGGGTTGGTGTAGATGAGGGAGATGATTCATATTCTGTTGTAAGTTTTGAAAATGCATTTTATTACAGATTGGGAAATGGATTCTTTGCAGGTTTGGGGGCTTATGCGATTGCAGATTTGGAAATGGGTGCTGTTGCAGATGGGAAGTATGTTCTTTGCATGTTTGCGAATGTGTGATATTGCGGGTTTGCGTTATGGTGGCGCGCTGTTAGCGGTCAAAATTGGTTGGGATTGTGGGTTGGTTCTCCATGTGGTATAGAGAACCCCCACCGAGTTTCCGAACAACACCTCGGACCATGTAAAGGATGCGAAGAAATCTCGCAAATCGTCCCAGTTAGCAAGCCCCATACTTCCATACAATGCGAAGCTGCCTAGGCCGCTTGAAATGCAAGTGGTTGACAGACCGATACCAAGCAGTGATCTTAGTTTCCCAGTTGGACAGAAACCCCTACGGTATAAATATTCGGTTCGGATGTCAAAACCAGATCCAGGGTGTCCGCATAATCACCCCGGATATCCAGCACTTGATGGTGCAAGGCTAATAAACTTGCTCGGAAAAACAAATTATTATGGAAAATTTAACAGGCTTCTGGACTTGCTAAGTACGGCCAAGACCGGATCCCGGTTGTAGTGCCGATGATGATGATGATGATGACCCGGCACTTGCGAAGGTACCTCCACGAGTGAAGTCAAATTGTGGCCAACAGCGGACATATCCGCCAGCCTTATCGGTTCTGTTAGAATGCACCAACCAGGCGGAATTGTGTACATTAAAATCGCCAAGGACGACAATTTCAAAAGCCAGGTGGTTGATATGTATCCAGTCGATGGTACGCGAAAGATGTTCGAAAAATGTCGCTGGTCGATCGTCATTCGGTGAGCGGTAAAGACAACAAAGAAATTTAACACACATCCTCAGCACAACCCTCAACCACATGGTGTCCATGTTTTTGGGTTCTAACGCCTCCATCCTCTGGCAAGCCAGATCGGACCGCGTGAAGACGCAGACTCCACCCTTAACACGGTACCTCGAATGTAAGTCCTATCCTGAGCAACGAAAATATGTCGAATCAGTTGACGAATCGACCTGGGTCTCAGTTAGGGCAAGGATATCAGGTTTTGCTGTTTGCAAATATTGGTGGACGGCGTTTACATTCGTATTAATGAAGCCGATGCCCCCAATGTTACAAAGTGCCATTTTGGCGGTATTGTATTTTGGTCTATTAGTTGTAAGTGTTCCGCCGAACACTGTCCACACACGAACGGACAACCTGGAACACGGGGACACTGTCAAACAATCAAACACGGAGAGAATATTTTTGGATCTTTCTTTTTATTTTTATTGTTTATGAATTCAGTTTTATTGTTACACGAAATACTGATTTACAACACTACGGATCACCTAGCTGAGATACAAGTTCTTTTGTTACTCGATGCTACTTTTACACGAGAACGAATTTGCAACGGCGCGATATCGAATACTTTTCGGAAAAAGGTCACACACCCACGTGCATGAAAATGAATGCCCCTTCCTCCGGATTCTCTAGGTCGACTCTCTATTCGACGGACGCTCTAAGTAGACTATCTATTCTCAACCACTTCTGTTTCCCCATCGGCAAGGGAAATCTTCCCAGCGCATCTCTGCCAGAATTTCCCATCCTGTCTGCTAACAGAATTTCCCATAGTATCTGTTAGCTGCATTTCCCATAGTCTCTGTAAAAAGAAGAAATCTTTCTCATGATCATTATCATCATTAGTTTCTGGTGGTCGGTATCTCGTTTCTTCCTTTGTTTACGGATCGGATGCCGCCGCTTATTCTCCGATCTTTCCGTGGTTTATTTGAACTGCACATCTGGCATGCGGCAAAGGATCGCCTGCATTTCGGATGTGTACACGGACTATGGGATGTAAAGCTTTGTTTGCCTTTTCCATCATAAACATCTATCTGGGATAGTGTTTAGAGCTTATGACTCTATGGCTGCTAATCAGCGGCGCAACGAATCGTTTGTTTGCGCAAGTGTGCCTTAGCATTAGATCATTCGAGGGGTTTAGGTGCTAATTGAATTTAGCTATCCGAGAATGTATCCCTTGTTCGGTTTACTTACCGACATGGTATTTCATGGAAACATCGTGCAGATGTTCGGAATTGAAGATTGTGCATTTCTGGACTTTTCAATTGTTTTTGAATATGATGGATGAAACGTTGACTCGATATTGGAAGCTTTTGGAACGTTAAGTTCCTTGCTTTTTGATATCGGGTTCAACGTTGTTACAATTTCTTATAACCTTTGTTACAGGTATGATCACCGGCTATTGGGACACGCGTTTGTGGGCACGTGTAATGAATACAGGTAAGTATATTCCTTGGCGGAATGGACATCTCAACCTATAGTTGGATGTGGTGGTTTGTAGAACCGCTACACCATTATCAGTCGAAGTTCGACAGAGCCTCGAGAACGAGCCCGATTATGCGATGACAAATTTCTCAAAGTTCGGTTATTTATCTGCAAGATGTTCCCCCTGACATAGTCCCCACTGGAGATCCGAATGGGAGACTAGTTTACCTCCAGAATTCTTTATCTCAGAAGGTACCATCATGACTTGTCTCCGAGTCAGTCCGGGCCATCAGCCATACATCCAAAACATAGTCGAAGATTTCTCCCGACGATATTGCGGAATGTACAGCGTGATGGGGTGGTATCTCACCTTGGGGCCGACTTACCACCTAAACCAACCTTTTCTCGAACCGGTCCATCAGCCAAGCTCCGAAAGATGGCCAGGGATTGCTCCAGACTATTTCACGGAGCCTGTAGCCTGGTGGTGTGGTATTTCACCGGGCGACAGGGCGTTGGGATCCCACCTACCATCCGGCCTTTACTCGCTTCTTACGACAAGCCGGCCTAGCTGTGAGTATATTCTAATGCCCTACGCACAGGGCTATGTGAGATTTTCACCTTCAAGTTTGTTTAGTGATGCTGAATTTGTGTTTTGTGTAGAAGTATAGTTTGATACTTGACTTCCTCAGTGAATATTGTAGCGACCAAGCCTGACCAATAGAGAGCGTTACAATATTGCACGCCAGTGAACGTACCCCACTTGGCGGCAGCTGTTGATCTGACATCCGAATCTCTCGACCTCCTTCCGGTTTCTCTTTCTTTCGGTCCTTTTACCTCCTGAGTCCTGACGTAAAGTGGGCACAAGGCCCTTTGACGTCGGAAAAAAAACGCGGGTAACGGAAGCCAAGAGAGTAGCAGCAGCAGGGGCGCACTTTGGTTTGTTTGTTTTGTTTGCAGACGCATTTATTCACAAAGTCTTATTAAAATTTTACAATTTTAGTCTAAATGCTAAACCTATCTTAATAATTTTACTACATAATGTAATTTACTGGCTCTTCACAAGCACTCTAAATTATACAATATTATATACTTAATTTATGCCTTTCAGCTTACATTTTCTTTTATTTATTCTTAATATAATACACATACATTATAAAAAAAATTAACTGTTGTCTTAGAGGTATACCTCTTCTTCTTTTCGAAGCATTATGACAAAAAAAAATAAAGGTTTTTTTTTTTTTTTTTTTTTTTTTTTTTTTTTTTTTTTTTTTTTTTTTTTTTTTTGAGGATGCAAAAATTTTAAAAACAAAACAATAAGTGCTTAATGAAAACAAAAAAGATAAAATAACAGAAGTTAACGGGAAGGAGGGCAAAGGAAAAGGAAGGGAGGAAGCTGCGCCAGAGCTGAATATTATATCTGAGGACGTGAAGTCCTTTCTTCGTTTTGGAGCCACCACCAGTTGGGGTTGGTTCGGTCTTTTATTGATTTATCTCTTTCACTGATCACCATACTGAATCGAAGTCGGTCTGGCCTATTAGAGATATCGCTATTGTGGACAATTCGTTTATCCCTAGCACCACGGAACGCGTGGTATATAATAGGTATTCCACCCTCATCTTGGATTAGACCTTTTCCGTCCAAGAAGAGGAACGCCTCTGGGGGAATGAACCCGTTCTGGAGGGTACTCTCCAGATACATATCGTTCGGATAATATGCTCCCGCGATAAGATTATTTACACTGCACATTGCCCTTGCAATGTGGCCACGAATAATTTTTATAATGAAGTTGTCTATCCTAGTTAGTCCTGATTTATCATACAGGGTTTTATTAGGGTAGAATTTCTGGTATCGTGACTCTGGTGTTCTATTAAGTCCGAGGCAGGAACGCAAACACTGTCTCTCGAACACGCGAATCTTTTCCATGTAGAATGGGGATATATTGTAATCGCACTTTGGTAAATCTAGTTTAGTGAGAGCAGAACCCTCGTTTATTACACTTAGTACAAGCGTTTGAGAAAAAAAAAAGAAAAAGAAATTAAAAGTAAAAAAAAACTTACGAACTAACTTAAGAAATAGGATTACAAAAAATTACATTCGAATAAGTAAGAAGATAAAAAGGTGGGAAGGTGGCTGTGCACGTGATGGGGTGGCGAAGACCGGGTAGTAGGATAAAGGGGCGGGGTGATAGGAATGTATACGGGTAGTAAAAGTGTAGATAGTGGGTGGGGGAAGGTCACGAGGGGAAAGACAGAAGACGACGTTTGAGAGCAATAGAAGTGAGGTAGAAATCGGAGGAGGTGGGGTAAGAGTTTGCCTGCTTAAGCATACGTGAAATTGGTTTATTACAACCGTAGGAAGTGTGGTGGGAGGGCAGATAGAAGAGACGAGGGTTTCGTAGGTTGCGGGGGTTGGTGTTGAGTGCGATGGCGGAAAGCAAGCTAGGGCAGTTGATTGTGCCGGAAAGGAGACGGTGGATAAAGAGGATATCGGAAAGAGTTCTGCGTTCCTCAAGTGTATTGAGGTTGATCAAATGGAGCCGGCTTGTGTATGGGGGAAGAATCCGAGGATTCTCCCAGTTCAGTCCACGGAGGGCAAAGCGCAGAAACCGACGTTGCACGCTCTCGATTCTGCGGATATGGGACGAGCAATGTGGAGACCAGACCTGACTGGCGTATTCAAGAAGGGGGCGGACGAAGGCAATGTAGAGGGAACGGGAAACGTAAGGATTAGAGAATTCCTTAGACCAGCGTTTCACAAACCCTAGGGCGGAGTTGGCCTTAAGAATGATATCGTCGATATGTGGGATGAAGCTGAGCTCCCTGTCAAATAAGATTCCGAGGTCACGTATTGAGGATACGTATGAGATCTGCTGGTTAAGCAGGAAGTAAGGGCGAGGAGGTGGGGGTGGACGTTTGTGGGAGAAGGTAATGGAGTGACATTTGGCAACATTGAGATCAAGGCAGTTATTACGGCACCAGGTTGAGAAGCTGTCGAGGTCCTGTTGGAGGAGTGAGGAGTCGAGGGGAGAGATGATTGTTTTGTAGAGTTTGGCGTCGTCCGTATAGAGGGATATGGATGAGTGTTTAATAACAGAGTCGACATCATTGATGGTAAGGATAAAAAGGAGGGGGCCTAGATGACTTCCTTGCGGAACCCCAGAGGTGGGAAAAAAAGGATCGGAAAGGGAGGATCTGAATTTGACACTGTAGGATCGGTCTTTCAGATAAGAAGATAACCATTTGATCAATAGGGGTTCGAAGCCTAGGGAGGACAGCTTGAAAAGGATGAGATTATGGGAGATTTTGTCAAATGCCTTGCTGAAATCGGTGGTGATAACATCAACTTCGTTGCCATTCTCTAAGGCACGGAGAGTATGGGATGAGAACTCAATCAGATTGGTTGTGGTCGACCTACCCGAAAGGAAACCGTGCTGGTTGGGTGAGATGATGGATTTACAACGGAAAGATAACGCATTGTACAGAAGCCCTTCGAACAGTTTGGGGATATGAGATAGTTTGGCGATGGGTCGGTAGTTGCTGATATCATTTTTAGGTCCCTTTTTATGTATGGGGGTGACATAGGAGGATTTCCATATACTAGGGAAGGTCCCTTGAGATAGAGATAGGTTGAAAATCTTTGATATCGGGAGAGAAAGAGAAGTGGAACAGTTCTTTAAGAATACAGACGGAAGTCCATCAGGTCCGGGGCTGAACTCGTCTTTGAGTAAGTTTAGTTTCTCCTCAACTACATCATCATCATCATCATCGGCACTACAACCGGGGGCCGGTCTTGGCCTTATTTAACAAGTCCTAAGGCTTGTTAAATTTTCCATAATGATTTATTTTTTCTGGGCAAGGTCATTAGTCTTGCGCCAGAGGCTCCCCGACGGGGAATCGAACCCCGGTCTCCCGGGTGACAGGCGGGTATACTAACCACTATACTATCGAGGAGCCCTCTCCTCAACTACGTGACGGTGAATAAGTTGAGGAGAGAAAGGACCAAAGGAGAATTCGGGCAAGTCATTGAAATACGACGGATTGGGTTCGAAGGAGATCTCCGTGAAGGATTTATTGAAAAACGACGCGAACAGGTTGGCAATAGTTAGGTTGTCGTTTGACGTAGTCGTGCCATAAGAGAGGGAGTTTGGATAGGCGTCGGATTTACGTTTATAATTTATAAAGTGGAAAAAGGATTTGGGATCGCTAATCAAATTGGATTGTGTTTTAATAAGGTATTTGGAATAGAGGGAGTTGTAGAGTTCGGAAAATTTATAAAAGGCCCCGAGATAGTTGGAGTAGTTTTCAATGGATCGCGTTTTGAGGAAAATGTTCCATAAGTTATTCCTTTTGTTCCGAAGATTGCGGAGATTGCGGTTGTACCATGGCGGCGAAGAAACCGATGACCTGCGGCGAGAATAGGGGAAATATAAGGCGACGGCATAGTAAATCTCCTTATAGAGAGTGGCCGTGGCTTCTTCTACACCCAAATGATCAAAGCGAAACGCTGTTTTGCTAAGATGTTCATTTAGGAGGCGGAAATTAGCCTTATGGATATTAATAATACATTAATTATACTTGAAACAATGGCGGTTTTGTTTCAATTCCGGGGCATGCGGTTGCCTTTGAAGAACGGCATTCTTCGCATTGCTTTCTGTATTTCCGAATGTCGGAGAGCATGGACGGCCACCAGTATCTTTGTCGTATTTTGTTGTACGACTTGGTGATGCTCAGATGTTTACCGGATGGGGAATTATGATAAACCCTGAGTATTTCCGCGATCTCATTGGGGTTTATTATTTTCTCAGGCGTTGTGGGTCTTTGCAATAGGTTTGTGTTCTGAGAGGGGCCAGGGCGCGGGTTTGTTAAATTTGTTGGTGAAGTATTTGTTAATTGGTTAATACCCTTGACATTATCACTTAGCTCTTTGGGGTTTCTTTTTAACCTGAGGATTTTGCGCTTACCTTGGGCTTGCTCCTGTTTTCCTTTGGCGTATTTGTTTTCAGGCGCCTTTTTCTCGAGGTGTGAGAATTTTATTGGCACGCTAAATACGCTAGGGTTTCTTTTCGTGCGAGGAAAAGTGACGCGTTGTTTGGGGCCCTCCACGTTGCAATTCCTTGACAGGAAGTCATTTCCCAGTAGACCGTCTTCTGGAAGATCGGGCATATTGCTCACTACTTGGAATGTGCATGGGAGTTTGGGCTTACCTTTTAATTGGAAGTTGACCTTGCAGGTTCCCAAGGTCCTAATGCTTCCGAATGGCGTCTCTAAAGTGCAAGCTTCTTGCCGATTTATTTTGCAGTCTGTTTTGCTAAGGCAATTTTGGCTGATCAGACTGATTTCAGCGCCGGTGTCCACTACTAGCGTTGTGTTCTTGTTAACACCTACATCTATAGGTAGTTGGACAGTTGGGGCGCTGGTTAACGGCGCGCATGGGGTCCTGATGTGGTAGCTCCTTTTTGCCACCGAGGGTTTTGACCTTCTTTGTTTGGAAGTAGAGGATTTCTCTGCAGGTTGACATTGAACATGCGACTCCCATTTCAGCTTTTGCTGACAGGATCCCAGATTGTGACCTTGTTGGCCACAGAAGTCGCAAGTCTGCCTTACGTGGAGAACTCTTTTTACTTCCCTTAATTGCCGGCAATCACGGATATCGTGATTTAATTGCTGGCAGTGTGTGCAAAAGGGTGTGTTCTTCCTTTTCACACAATCCTCATAGGCATGCCCCCTTTTGTTACAGTAACTGCAGGTTATTCTGCTGAGAGGGTCTGCATGTGTCGGGGGTATGCTGAGGGGGTCTGCTTCCGTTATTCCTTTGGTTTCCCGGTATGGTTGGTCAGCTGGCGGTATTTGCGTCTCTAAGTGTGGAATCCCATGTGCTATTAGTTGTATTGGTGGTGTTGTTTCCACATCTGGGGTACTGGACGCTATTTGGGCCATAGGCTGATCCAGTTGGGTTTCTAAAATTGGTTTATAGGGAGTTGGGGGTGCTATTGGTGAATAAGATGAAAGGGGATTAAGTGGAATTTGCGAAGAGGTTAACGGCAGCTGAGGTTGTTGGATTTGTTCCAACTCCAATGTTTTATCCATTAAGGTTTCCATCGGTGCGTCGCCCATTAATATTAAAAATTGCCGGTGGTACGGATTTATCAAACCCTTCGTGTAGATGCTTTTAGCGAAGTCATCTAGTTGTGTTTTTACTGCCTTGGACAATATGGGACCGTATTTTAACTCCGCGGCTTTCCTACATTCCATTAATAATTTTTTCAGTCGTAGTTGGAAGAGAATAATAGCTTCTGCTGGGTTTTGTCGAATGGCTAAAAGTTTATTTACCAGGTCTTGGTAATTTTCTACCGGTAAATAAACTTTTCTCAACACGTCCTCGGCTTCCTGAAAGGTTGCGAACGGAGTGGACGCGAAGAGGGCAGAAGCTTCTCCCCTCAGTCTAGTGGGGAATATCTGTAGAAAAGCCTCGTGTTCTTCGGTCCTGAGGCAGTTTAAGACCCTCTTGCAGCAATCCAAGAATGTTTCCAGCTCTGTACCTATATGCGGATTTAATTCCCCGGAGAAGATGGGGATTAGCTGTGCTGACAGCTTCGCAACCTTTGTATAATCAATAGCCATTGTTTCAAAGGTTACGAGATCCGTTTGGTGTTGAGGAGCTGAAATTTCTGGTAGGTTTGGGCTAAGGTCGCGAGTTTTTATCGGAGGGGTTATTTCGATGATAGTTCCGCTACGGAGTTTCTTAGGTGAAGGAGGCAAACGGTCGTGGGGCGTACTAGGGTTTGAGGTGGTTCCTAGTTCCATAGATCAAGGGGAAAATAAAATAGTAGTGGCTATATAAACGGAGGAAAGGAGTTTGGGGAGGTATGTGTGTTTTAGTGGCGTTTGCTATCCCAAGGGTGAGTGTTAAAATTATTGATTTGTTTCGAAATTCTTCTTTTAGGGTAGGTAGGGTGCAATATAGACGGAGATGGAGACGATCGAGTCTTAAAACTTGTTTTGGTTTTGTTACAATTATTGTTTTTTGGGGGTGAAGCAAATTAGGGTTATATATTATGTTTTCTTAATAAAACTAAAAAATCATCTCTTTAAGAACTTATTGGTATAGGGAAAAATGCTTCCTCTGGGTTTTGTTAACTGCTGCTCCTGTTGGAACTGTTGCTCGGTGGGGCTGCTGCGTAGCTTATTGTTTGTTCTGCTTCTGCTGCCGCTGTTGTCCGTTGGCTGCTTGGTTGGAACTGCTGTTGTTGGTGTTGTTTGAACTGCTATTCTTGTTGGAATTGTTGTTTATTGTCTGTTTAATAACTGCTGCTTGGTCGTGCTTCTCATCTGTGGCTTGGTATTCGGTTTCTTTTTCTCCTTCTTTTCACTTATATTTTGGATTTTCCTCTTGTTTTCCTTCTGCTTGCGTTTCGCCCCGATTTTTCTTCTTAGCTCCGCAACCTCTTCTTTAGTTTTCTGGATCGTGTTGTGGTATAGGACTTCTTCTGACAATACGTCCTCCTCGAATTTGACTAATTTCCACGTTAATCTGGGTCCAATCCCATGTGGTTCTATTGTTGGTTTGTTGTCCTTACATTTAATCTTTGGATGGTTCTTTGGGGATGACTGTTTCCGTTTGTGGTTTTTTTTTGTTTTTGTTCGTCATCCAATGATTTTGTAGATTCGTAGGATTTAGGGTTTCTTGGCTCTTACTAGAACCGTCCGTTCTATGGCTTTACCTAAATCCTACCAACTGCGCCAGTTGTTGGGATGTGCGGAGGAGGCGGCGTAGTTATTGTGCCTGGAGCTGCGGAGTTGTCCGATGTACTGGGTACGTCGGATGAATTTACATTAATTGACCTCACTGGCACTTGGTTGGTTATTCACTGTAAGAACTATGAAAATCCCGAAGCCGAGTTAACCCGAAAAACTGTAATCAAATGCGGAGGACACCAAAGACGAAAAGGCAACTTTGTTTTGCTAAGAAGTGCTTGTTTTGTATTTTTTGTAACTCGGTTTTATAGTTATATTGTGCGTGGCCAGGGGTTCGGCCTCTGAGATCCAACTGATCTCGAAATTGAAATTCACTCCCCTTTTATAGAATTTTTAGTTGAGAATTGTCAACTATTTTAGGGTCAAAATTCTCAGAAACACACATAAGAGTTTGTGTTTCAATTTGAGTTGTGTTCTGGGAATTTGTTAGAGGCTTTAGTTGGGTGGGTTCTAGGAAGGGAAATCATGAAATGCGTTTTGAATTTAGCATTTCATGATTTTTTAGGAATTGAGTCAATGTACGATGAATTAACTTTTGGTTAAATTCGTTGTACATGTGACTCAATATGGGATTTGAAATGGAGCAATGGAAAGTTTGGGATTTGGGTTTTTTATGTGGAATTGAATCAATGAGCGATAAATTAACTTTGGGTTAATTTATTGCTCATATGATTCAATATGAAATTAGGAAATTTAGGAATTGATACTATTGGGGATTTGGATAGGGGTAGCGATTTAGGATCGCTACAATGTCATTACATGTTGTTGCACCGGTAATGATCCTGAACATTTTTAATTGCGCCGTGGCTTCCAAAAAGGTTGAGAACCCCTGGTGTACAAAACTGGCATACGATACAAGATGTATTTTATTTTCCAAAGAACCTATTTTTTTATTTTTCTCGGAATGAAGAGATTATGAACATCATTAAACAATAATGAAAAATACAGCAGAACCGGAGGCAATTGCTCCTACTTGTAACTCCCTTGTAATTAGTCACAAGAAGGCACATTTAACAAGGCTTCCACATGCACAGCTCGCAAACTGTTTGCTGACAGACTTAAAGCAAAGTTTGGTATTTTATCCTGAATTACGGCTTACCATCTTCTAATTCCTCGATAATGTATTCATCGTTTCCACTCGTTCAGCTCAACCGAAGAAGGACATTTTCGACTAGGCTTCGCAAGTCGTCTCAAAAGTAACTCAAACAATTCCAAATTCAATTCCAATCGCAAATTAAAATTGCAGTGATACCCACAGTATGTCGAATGCTAATTCAGTACGAGTAATTTATTCATAGGTTTATTTGTTATATAAGTAATGTCGAATTTATATGCAGTCTCGGTCGGTAGGATATAAGTCCCCTCAAAGCAATTTAATCGCCTGCCGCACAATTAGCCGGATGGAGGGTTAGTAACTTGTGTATTGGCACACGTTACCTTAGCTATGGATTCAAGGACGTAGTGGGGTGTTGGGTTCTTTTTTTGGGTGATTTGACTTTTAGATTTATGAGCAAGAAATGCATCAGGACCAAACTCAATTAAGCAGACGTCTAATAATCAAAGGGTTCTCTGTTCTACTTGATTATCAACCCATCGCAGCTGAAATTGACTTCTCAAAAAATGTTCGCTTATTAGAATTTATTTATAAATAGTCTTTTAAAAGGACGATAAAGAAACCGTCCGTGGTACTTATCATGATACTTTTTTGCATTGTCTAGACTTGAAATACGTTTTGTTTAAAGACCTGAAAACAAGGATGATATTTGTTGCCTTAGACCTTACAGTATCCCAAAATTCCCACAAGAAAGAGGTTTTAAAGAAAGCACAAGTTTTTTAACCATAACCTGTAAGTTATTTATTAATTCATAAAGCACAAGGTTTTATATACCACGCTCACTTCATACTGATACACCGGGAGAGCGCCATATCGGATAAATATGCCCTTCACGGCTTTGTTGACACATATGCACTGTTGCAGATGCAACTAGAGGTGGCAGGATGTATTCAATACAATACATTTTGTTTAACAGGACACTTATGTGGATGACGTGATTACTGGAGGTGATTCCATTGAGCAGGCTGTTCAAAGGAGAAACGAGATACGAAGACTTCTGGCGTCCGCCGGATTCAAACTGCATACTATAAATGGACGAGTAACGATGAAAGAATCCTATGACAGGTTCCAATTGAAGAGCGCGAGGCTAATTTCTTATTGCCCTTTGTTTGTTCAACAAGCGTTGAATGCAACTTCCACAAACAATGGATATTGTTGTGGGACGGGGGGATGACCTCAGGAAGTGCTGTCTCCTGGCGTGCAGTGATGTTGGTGATTGTGCGGTGAACCTGGCGGCGGTTGATCCTTACGTCTGGATCCTTGGCTGCACCGCGAACTGGCGGTGGTAGCCGATCCACAGATCTGGAATCTCGATTGCTTGTCGCCGCGAACTGGTCGCGCTGTGGTGGTAGGTAACTGCTGGGGGCAGTTTCTGTGTGCGCCACAAATTGGGCGGCGGTAATTGAGTGGTAATTGAAAGTCTTTCTTACCTGTGAACCTGGGCGGTTGATCCTTGCTGACGTGCGCCGCTAACTGGTTGCGGTGTGGTTAGTTGTATCTGCGCTGGGGGCAGCTTCGTGTTACGCCACAAGCTTTGCGGCGGTCGGTCCTTAGGTTGGACCTTCTACGTTAAAATAATTGCACTGGGGGCAGCTCGAATGATGCGCCACAAGCTTGGCGGCGGTCGGTCCTTAGGCTGGACCTTCTAAGTTAAGGTAACTGCACTGGGGGCAGCTCGAATGATGCACCACAATCTTGGCGGCGGTCGATCCTTAGGCTGGACCTTCTAAGGTAAGGTAACTGCACTCGGGGCAGCTCGAATGATGCGCCACAAGCTTGTCGGCGGTCGGTCCTTAGGCTGGACCTTCTAAGTTAAGGTAACTGCACTGGGGGCAGCTCGAATGATGCGCCACAAGCTTGGCGGCGGTCGGTCCTTAGGCTGGACCTTCTAAGTTAAGGTAACTGCACTGGGGGTAGCTCGAATAATGCACCACAATCTTGGCGGCGGTCGATCCTCAGGCTGGACCTTCTAAGTTAAGGTAACTGCACTGGGGGCAGCTCGAATGATGCACCACAATCTTGGCGGCGGTCGATCTTTAGGCTGGACCTTCTAAATTAAGGTAACTGCACTGGGGGTAGCTCGAATAATGCACCACAATCTTGGCGGCGGTCGATCCTCAGGCTGGAGCTTCTAAGTTAAGGTAACTGCACTGGGGGCAGCTCGAATGATGCGCCACAAGCTTGGCGGCGGTCGGTCCTTAGGCTGGACCTTCTATTCACCAGCACACGGTATTCATTCTAAAATTGCTAGGGATAATGCTGTGAAATGGGCACACGAGTACCTTAACCAATTGTCGGCAGAATCTCCATAAATAATACTCCAAATATTTTATTTTAATTGATTGGTCGGACATTCAAGGATTCGCTCCGGTTGCACATCTGATTGTTCCAAGTAGTTAACGAAGAGAGAGAGATATTATCTCTTATTTTCTTGCTTGACAACCAAAACTACGATTATGTCAGCTAGTTGCTGACATTTGTTATTTGGTTGCCACGGGTAGCATTCAGTTGCGAATTCGCTGGTTGTGTCCAGTGCGAATCCGCAACACCCTTCGAGGAGGATTAGATGAAAACGCTCGGAATTCATTGGTCTCCAACGTGCGATGCGTTCTCGTTTCGGGTGGCTCAGGTGGACTGTGGGGAGATCACGAAAAGGACCATACTGTCCTCGATAGCCAGACTCTTTGACCCATTGGGATGGCTGTCCGCAACGATAGTTCAGGCGAAGATTCTGATGCAGCGGCTCTGGTCACGTGAGCTGGAACGGGATAGTCCGATTCCGGTCGACATCAAGCGTGAGCGGACATCCCGACACTCGATATACTGAGGATCCCGAGATGGG
Organism: Microdon myrmicae; assembly: GCA_963931805.1. Classification (NCBI taxonomy): domain Eukaryota; kingdom Metazoa; phylum Arthropoda; class Insecta; order Diptera; family Syrphidae; genus Microdon; species Microdon myrmicae. Next base: position 144,696,371 of record OZ007500.1, on the reverse strand, counting down.
TGGCCACTGGACTGGACCATGTGGAGGCCGATCTTCACGGGTTCAGCGATGCTTCCGAGGACATATGCAGCGGCAGTGTACCTGCGAGTTCGTGATCATTACAACGTAATTGACATGAACTTGCTTACAGTAAAAAATATGGTCGCTCCATTGAGAACCATAACTCTTCCGGGATTAGAATTGTGCGGTGCGGTTTTGCTGGCGAGGCTCATTCATAACACATCCAGGATTTTGATACTGAACGTGTCGAGACTCGTTGCCTGAATGGACTCCGAGATAGTTTAATGTTGGATCCGATCAACTCCGTCCAGGTGGGAGACTTTCATCAGCAACAGAGTGGCTACAATTCACGAGCTGGTTGTGGGTGATGAGTGGATGCACGTGGCATCTGAAAGGAATCCGGCGGATTTGGCATCTCGGGGTTGCCCACCATCAAGTCTATTGAACAATGAACTTGAGTGGAACGGAACACCATATCTGCGTGACTCTTGGAAAATCAGCACGGCTGAACAGCCACCACACTCGGACCCTGATGAAGGTAGACGCCCTCATCGGGTGCTCTGCTCACGGAACGAAGAAAACCCTATCGGGAATCTAATTCTGCGCCCCTCCGTGCTGTCCGGGCTTTCACGCATTGTGGCCTGGTGCAGATGGTTTGTCCACAACACCCGGAGCCTATCCGGAAATCAACAGGGACCCTTTACACCAACAGAGATCCATGATCCGAATTCTTCGAACGTCAATACCAATCATCAGGTTATGCTTAATACACTGAATTCCGACCTCAACAAGATGTGGTGAAGCAGGATCGCCATGTAATATTATGGCAGCGTCGACATGTACTAATTCGATTGCAGGAAGGATCCGTCTAAAACCTACTTCCCTATTGTTGCAGCCCGCTTAAAGTTTATGGCGTAGAGCACCGCAGTGGTCGAATCAAAAACGTTTCAGATATTTGATTGATTTATTATTGAAATTGTTGGGGTATTTATACTCCCAATAAACCACTTAATTATTTACAAATTTCTTAATCTACTCATACAATTTTTGCTTAACAAGCCATTTCATTCTTAAGTCATAATTCACTCAATACAATTTGCTTATTATGCTATTCTATTTTCTATCACCAGCTTAGCGCATAGTGTAAGAACAATGACACGATTTGACCCAATTAATTTGTGAATCACTTGCTAGTGACAAGCTCGTAAGCTGGTGTCCTATGATTCTTTCATATCGTAACTGGAGCAATTCGTTTCTTTTACTCAATGAAAAGAATCGACCTTGAATTATTGTCGGCAACGAATGCTGGTTCCTTGACACTTGCTAATTGTGACAAGGGCAGTTGATTCATTTGATATTATTCTTCATGGTCATTTCATGGACATGTTGTTACACTACAAAGATATATCAATGGGATTATTTAACCGAGTAGAGTTCAATGCCTTAAAAACTCAGTGCTGTCTCCTGTCGTCAAAGGTGAGGGGGCGACCCGATTTTTGAAGCTGCGAAAAGTGCGGCCAAATGTATGGGGTTCCTAGAGATGCAAAAAATACTTCACTCCATCCAACCTGGCCACTATTTACAAGGCCCCAAAATGGAGTTCAACTCCCATATTTGGTCAGGCGCATCCAAAACTGCACTACACGTGCTCGATAAGATGCAAAAACAAGCAGTGAAACTTATTGGGGACCCAGTTGTGAGTCGAGCAATTCCGTCGTTAAAACATAGGCACAACGTATCGTGCCTATCTGTTTTCTATAGGTATTAACACGGTCGGTCCTCAACTTAACTTGCTGAATGTATTCCGCCTCCTCAGACATTTTCCGCGATAGCCGTCAATCTGAGAATGCGCCTCAATTCACGTTGAAAGTAAACTTCAGGCGCACAAATAAATATAGAGAGTCATTCTTTAGCCTAACCACACGAATGTGGAATACTCTACCTGATCATATGTTTCCTCGTCGTTTTAATGTCCACGCATTTAAGACCAATGTACATCGATACCTCCTTTCCTTACCCAGTTCCTCTCCTTCCGCTCGCACTGTGCTTTGACATTTAAGGGTACTCCCAATCCCCTTTTGTTCACGCATTTGTGTAAAAAAAAAACAATGCGGCGATGCTGATTATCACACGAATAGTGCAAATGGACATGTTTTCTGTTGATGGTAGAAAGGACATCAAGGGAGTTAAGGACTGTACCGCGCCCAATGCTTTTATGGATCAACATGGCATCTTACATGTTGGAGGAAGACTGCAGAATTCAACTCTGTCTTTTGACCAGAAGCATTCCGTGCTTTTGACATCACATCACTTTACGAGGTTGGTTGGCCTAGATGCGCACAAGCAAACGTTGCGTGGCGGGGTCCAGAAAATAGTCGCATATCTGCGTCACCGCTTCTGGATCCTCAGGATCAAGAACGTCGTCAAAAGGAGCATCCACGAATGCACCATCTGTTTCCCTTACTGAGCTCAACCGAGAATTCAGAAGTCTTCCTGCAGCGTGGGTAAGGATTTCCAGACTATTCAGGCACGCTGGAGTGGACTATGCGGGTCCTATAGACGTAAAGGTCTGGAAGACAAGACAGGCGAAAACCCTGGCGATTTTCATATGTATGTCAACGAAAGATCTCGTTACCGATTTGACAACACAGACTGTCCTAGCTGCCTTCCGTCGGTTTTCCGCGAGGGGGGGTCTGTGCGAGGAGATACTCAGCGCCTTTCACGACAAGCTGACCTAATTATGAATACATTTTAAATCCCTATTTAAATAGACTTTGGATTGACTTATACCGTGTGTTGGCTAGGCGAACCATGTTTATACTTTGCAACATGGATTTTGTAGACTGGACACGTACAGCCTTTGTCGATTTTATAGGCATTAATCCATGCTCATTTGATACTCATTAGTTCATCGTATATTGAAGCAGAATAGGATCACAGCCAAACCTTTGAAAAACTCGAACCATGAGCAATGTCTACTTCGACTTGGTGTTTAACGATCACAAGATGGGATCACCTTCGATGGAAACTTTTTCGGGTCAGATGCACCCACTCCTCTCTGTCAAGGTTATTTCACATCTGTAAAAAATACTATATAAATAAATCTGTACCAACTTTTTGGGTAACAGACGCTGGTCATCATTCACTAACAACATTTGTATCTTATGAAACACAAAACTGTGCCCAGAAGGTTTCTGGAGAACTAACAAATTCGAAAAACGTAAATAATAAAATACGATTGCTAACTTTATAAACTCTCTACATGCACTTTAGCTCCTCAATAGTATACCCGCCTGTCACGCGGGAGACCGGGGTACGATTCCTCGACGGGGAGCCCCTGGCGCAAGACTAATGACCTTGCCCGGAAAAAACAAATCATTATGGAAAATTTAACAAGCCTCAGGACTTGCTAAATAAGGCAAAGACCGGTTCCAGGTTGTAGCGCCGATGGTGATGTGATGTGATATGCACTTTAAATGCGAACAAACCAACCCAAGAAATAATTTAAAGAAAACATCTAAGTATTCGCCATCTATCTGAATACTGTTTAAGGTTGGCATTCCCTCAGAAGCTCAATAAAATTTAAAAGCTCAAAAGCTGGTGGTTTGTGAAATGGCTTTCGGGGTGTGTATTCACTTAGTTTGTACTTCAATCGTTTGTTTCTCCCTCTGGCGAATAAACACTAACACAACTCCGGATACCCCATCTATGAAAAGTGAAGATGAAATCTAGATGTAGATTTGTGTGGCCATCGTGAAAAAATGATAGACGACCCCCTTCACAATTTAAAAACCTAATTGAGGTCCACTACCAGGTTATACGACTAATGCTCACATGATGGAAATGTATGTGAACAGACCCATGGAAAAGTTCTATTGTGCTTTACTTCTATAAATCATTTATATTCAAACGAATTCCAATTGATCTTAAAAATTAAAAACAGAAAGTTAAAAAAGAGAATACACAGAAAGGATATATGGGGGTTGAAGTATGATGCCAACGTATGGCATGGGATTCACTTTATCCCCAAACACTTGTGTCGTCCAAAAATTGTCACCAAAGATGAACGAATGAATGAAAAGCACTGAGGTTTATTTATTTAAATTTTTTTTTATTTTGTTTCGTATTTTTCTTGCAGCTCAAGTCTGTTTGCAGGTATCCTTATTTAAATAGATGTATTCGAAACGCACGCAATATACTATTTTACACTCTAAAGAAAGCTTCAAATTAATAACTTTTCGTTTTATTTCGTTAGTTTTTTATTGATGAAATTTGCCCCGGTCTTCCGCTATATGCTCCAGCTTTTATGGCAAGAAGTTTAACGCATGCGTCATATTTTGAGAAGAAATTCGAAATTGATGGAGACGAGCAGCGGCGCGACCTTCCACTCTAACGATTGAGATGTGACTAACTCTACTTAGGGGTGAAATTCATATTTCATTCCACACACAGGACAACCAAAAGAGACCACGCCTCTGCTCTCTCAACCTCACGCCCGTCAAAGTGTGAGTGATTTTTGTTAATAGGGTAATTGGCGGACATGGAGAATGAGAGAACAGAAACATGATGTGCTGTGATCTCGGGGTAGCTTTGGTTGTGTGTGTTGGTGTCAGATGCAACTACTGACACGACCTACTGACCCAGTGGTACGGCTATGGTGTAGTTAGAGCGCATTGAACCATGGAAAGACAGAAAAGCGAGGAGAGGAAAACCTAGCCGATGTTATTCACCTGCAAAAAGAGATCATTGATCCCAAGCGAATGGATGATCTGAGGGAAAGTCAATAGGACGCCGCTGATGCTTGGGCAATAATCAGCGTGAGAACCAGACTGAAATAACCCCAGCGATTTTGCTATGATGCAACAGCGTTGTTCGTTTAGACTTGCTGTTGCTAACCGACATTATGAGATTTCCGATGGGAAACTCATGGTTAGCAAGAATGGAGTTGCCGTATGACAAGAATGTAGCTGTTCAGCATCGAGATAGATTCCTCGACATGACAGCAAAAACAGTCCTCTTCGGGTAATCCAGTTCTCATCGCAACTGGAGCTATATCATCTATTGATCTTCCTGGTTGATAGTGCAATTTGATACACTCGATGCTTCCTTTTCCACGCTGTAGAAAGCTGTAGGAACTAAGCAAATGAAATCCTCCCAATTGGTGGCGTTAAGGTATTCACACTGCGACCGTAATAACAAGAAACGAAACAATAACTCGTAAAAAGATTCTTTTCACTTTAATTTGTAATAAAACGATTTAAAACACGATACATCAAAATTGTTCTTCATTTTAAAGACGATTAGAATTACATCAAGCACCTAAAACAGTGTAGCACAAACTGTGTAATCTACTAACGTTAAGAAAGAAAAAAAACAGGTGCTGAAAGCACCGTATACAAAACCAGATTTTAACTTTAACCTTGAAAACAAAACTGTGAAAGAACAGTACAGTGGTGAAATATATCACACTTCTTTGTTCTCCTTCATGTTATTTTACTGATAACGGGCTCGTTATCAGTCCGATGAATCTGCTGGTTGTCATTGGCAGCGTTCAGTGCCAATGGTGTTTTTTTCGTAATGGTATAAGGTATAATACGAGGGTTGCCTTTTATATTTCGGGATTAGAGACCAAAAACAAATATTGATCATCGAAAATCACTTTATTGTTTTTCAAAATATTCCCCATAAAGATCTATACACTTTTGCATGCGTTTGAACCAATTCTCGAAGCACTTTTGCCACTCTGATTGAGGTATCTCCAACACATGCATTCTGAATGCAGCAACCGCTTCTTCAGGTGTCGAAAAACGTTGACCTCTCAGTTTGTTTTTTACGGACGGGAATAAAAAGAAGTCATTCGGTGCCAAGTCAGGACTATACGGCGGATGACCCATCAAATCGATGTTTTGGGTGCTCAAAAATGCAGTTGTCGCAGCCGATGTGTGAGAGCTCGCATTGTCGTGGTGAAGAGTGATCCGTCTTCGGCGGTTGGTTTTCCTGATTTCTTGAAAGACAACTGGCAAACAAATGGTTGTGTACCACTCAGAATTGACTGTTTTGCGTTGTTCTAGTGGTACGGTTGCGACATGTCCAGTTTTTCCGGAAAAACAGGCGACCATTTGCTTGGAAGTGCTTCGTGCGCGAACAACTTTTGTTGGATTTGGCTCATCTTGAAACACCCAGACAGTCGACTGCTGTTTACTTTCGGGCTCATACGCGTAAATCCACGATTCATCACCTGTCACGATGTCATAGACGTGTTTCGAAGCACCGCGACCGTATTTTTTGAGCATTTCTTTCGACCAATTGACACGAGCCTTTTTTTGGGCGATTGACAAATTGTGTGGGAACACATTTTTTTGACGGCCAAATGTTTATGCAATATTGAATGTATGCTGGTCCCACTAACGCCTAAGGTTGTCTCAATCTCACGATAGGTCACATGACGATCTTCCAATATCAGTTCGCGCACAGCATCAATGGTTTTTGGATCAACAACTGATTTTGGACGACCTTCACGAAATTCATCTTGGAGTGAACTACGACCACGATTGAATTCACCATACCATCGATAAACACTGGTCCTTGATGGAGCTTCATCGCCAAAAATTGAATCCATGCACTGTTGCTGAGTTAATCCACGCCGAAAGTTGTAAAAAATAATCGCACGAAAATGTTGACGATTTAATTCCATTTTTGGGCCGAGATGAATCTTTTAAGTTACTGTAAACAACACAAATAGCGCTCGTATGTCAAACGTTCTGAGTGCGTATAACCTCAAAAATGTCCAACTTTACGACAGAGCTGTCAATTGCCGGATTGCAACACTAGGGTTGCCAAATCCCGAAACATAAGAGGCAACCCTCGTACATGTTGCGGAACTGCAACAGTAGCTAAACTCAATAATGAGTTTAGCTATGCATCCGTTTGACATGTTTTACAGGGAAATAACATATAAAGGAAATGGGTAGGTATGACGCGCTGAAAGCGGTCGAAATTAGGTAGGAATTGTGGTTGGAATTGTGGGTTGTTTCTCATGTAGAATAGAGAAACCCCCACAGATATCCCACTAAGCGTTCACTTTTCTATTCAGTTTATTTGCTTTTAAATTAAAAAATAAAATGTGCCATGCAAGGTTGTAAATAGGCAACCGGCATAATATTAAGTTTAGAAACGCTACAACATAAGATATTACTCAGTCTAACAGTGACTACTGTGTGATATATTGTAGCACCTTACTATTACCATACTGTGTCTGTTAATATGCAACCAAAAAATGAATAAGATTAGTGAACCTCATAAATTCATCCATAACCAGAATCAGCTCCTCATATATAATCAGGGATACCACAAACTCCACTACACTTGATCAGTGGGGTAAATAAAGGGGCCACACGTTCAATTCCGTCATTAGAACACAAGCAAAACGGATCCTACATGGAGTTCTTCTGGATATGTCACTTCAAACATAACCCAAGTAAGCTCGAAAGCTGCATTTCCCGCGCCCAAGTATTCCTCCGTAAAAGCTACCAATGAAAGGGAGCTTGTCGGTTCCAAATTATGATCAATATTAGCAACCAAATAAACACGAAAAATCATTCTTCAGTCGAACTACACAATCGTGATACGCCTTTATTTTACAATTTACAACCATTTTGTTTTTAATGTTTTTTTCAAGTATCGACTTACTATCTAGACAAAAAATAAATAAACGCTATTTTATATACTGTTACGTTTTTACTTCGCACACGACCGTTAAACTATGTCCAGTTTAAACTATCCGTTCTTTTACGCGAGTTCGACCACTGGATCGCAAGAGTGCTTCAATGTTTTTTAAGGACAACCTCTGTTTTCCTCCGTTAAATTCCTCAGTCACGTGTCCTCTCCTGGTTCCGTCTGCTTCTGACGTTCAGTTTTGTGTATTCTCCAGTATTCCTCTAGATGGCTCCAGAATCGGTGTGTTGAAGTCGTATTAGTTGGCTTAAGGCTCGGTGCGACGCCATGAGGTCACGCTAACGGTTGACAAGTGTGTCGGTTTTGAATTTGTAACACTACCCCCCACTTAAGTCTGATCGTCCCGATCAGACTCCAAATTCCATGACCCCATTGGGATAGTCTCTCTATATGCACAACTTGTATCTTCCCTTGCCTCTTCCGTATGCGATACACCACATCGTTTAGTCGCTTTAAGACTTTATATGGGCCTTCCCACGATGTCTGCAGTTTTGGGGACAGACCCTTCCTCCGTTGGGGGTTGTATAATAGTACTAAATCGCCTTCTTGGAATCCCTCGGAATTCATGGCTCGATTATACCGATCCTTCATTTTGTTGCTCATCAACCACGTCCGTTGCCTCACGAGACGGTGTATTTCGTCCACCTCGGATTGGAGCACCTCCCAATAGCTGCCTCCGGCTTTAATAGTGGCGCCGTTGCTACCGAATTTCAGGTCTGATGGGAGCCTCAAGTCTGTACCAAAGATGATGTGTGCAGGTGGGTGTCCGGTAGTGTCGTGTACTGCTGATCGGTATGCCATTAAAAACATTTGGATGTGCTTGTCCCAATCACCCTGACATTTGTCGACAACTTTTCGCAAATGTTCCTCGAGGGTACGGTTGAACCTCTCAACCATTCCATCCGACTGTGGGTGCAGAGCTGTCGTCCGTGTCTTTTTGATGCCCAGCAGTGAGCACATTTCTTGGAAGATAGCAGTTTCGAAATTCCTCCCCTGATCCGAATGTAACTCGATCGGTGCTCCAAATCGCATGACCCAATTCTGCACGAAAGCTTCGGCTACAGTTTTAGCCTCCTGGTTTGGTACCGCATACACTTCGGGCCACTTACGGAAATAGTCCATCACCACGAGTACATATTTGTTGCCGGAGTCACTAGTAGGGAAAGAGCCAGCTACATCCACTGCGACGCGCTCAAATGGCGCTCCGGCATTATACTGCTGTAACTTCCCTCTGCTTTTGACTTTTGGGCCCTTGGCTGCCATACATTGTGTGCAGTTTTTAATCCAGTTAGCTACTGAATTCCGGCCATTCACCCAGTAAAACCGTTGTTTTATTTTCTCCAGGGTTTTTGCAACGCCGAGGTGTCCTCCGCTTGGTCCATTATGGAATTCTTCCAGCACGGCTGCTATCCTCGATTTTGGTAGGACAATTAAATCGGAGGTGTATCTACCATAATTTCTTTCCCATTGGCGATGTAATACTCCGTCTATTAATTTCAGGCTGTCCCATTGCGCCCAATACGCCTTGGCCACTGGACTTTCCGATGACATTCCTTCCTTTGCTGGTCTTTCATTCAATTCTTTTGCTTTCAGGATCTTGACCAAATCGGCATCGGCCAGTTGGCTTTTTCTCATAGCACTGGAGTCCCATTCTGCAACAGGTCCGAGACTCAATAAGCGGATGTCGACTATCCCTTCACATCGTTCAGCCTTTGAGCAATGTTTGCACTCCACTGCACATGGGCGTCGAGAGAGTGCATCGGCGTTTCCATGCTGTCCTCCTTTTCGGTGTTGTATCTCGCAGTCATAGTTTAACGATGGGTTTTCTCCAGAGGAACCACGAGCATTTCCTGGTCCTCGCTTTCCCCCATTCTCTTTTCCCTTGCGTGGTGCATCACAATCCCGTGAAAAGTGCCCAGCTCTTCCGCAATTATAACATTTCCCGTCGGAGCCCTTGCGTCCGGTTGACATCATTTGAGTCATCGTCTTTATGAGATCCCTCACACTTTTCTCCGCGGATTCGTTCGGTTCCACTTCCACGCGATGGACTCTATGCACTGGTTTGCTTAACAGACTTGCTGTTTCCTGTGTCAATGCAAACGACACTGTTTCCGCGAATGTCCTTTTCGGCGTAGAGTACGTTGCTCGTTTTGTATCTGCATCCTTCAAACCATTTACGAACGCCTGGGTTTTGAGTATTTCGATTACCTCCGCGGGTGCATCTGCGTTTGCCAAGTGCGCGAGCCGTTCTATCTCCATTGCATATTCTTGTAACGGCTCGTTTGCTTTTTGGTGGCGATTCATCAACTCTATCGGGAACATCTGCTTCCTATGGTCGCTGCCGTAACGCCGTTCAATCGCAGCCATTATTGCGTCATAATTGCTACGATCACCTGCAGGAACAGTTTGTAGAACCTCGGCGGCGGGGCCTTTCAGCGATACCACCAACGCTGCCACTCTGTCCGTCCTTGTCCAATGATTAGTTTGTGCTGTCGTCTCGAACTGTAGTTTAAAAACACTAAACGGCACAGTTCCATCAAAGGTTGGGGCCTTAAGTTTCATCGCATTGACAGTCGTAACTGGTACGCTTGACTGTCTTTCACGCACATGAATATCCAACTCCCTAAGTTTCGATTCCAACTGATGTAGTTCGCCTTCCATTTGGTCCTGCCTCGCCCGCAACTTAGCGGCATTTCCTTCGATGTGCGCTAGTTGGTCCTTAACTTGTGAAGTGTGTTCTGCCAACTGGTTCTTCATGCACGAGGACTGCTCCGTCAGCTGCTTCTCTATGCGTTCCGTCAACTGATTCTCCATGCGTGAGGACTGTTCCGCCATTTGATTTTCCATACGTGAAGACTGCTCCGCCAATTGTTGTGCCATTGCTTGCAAAATCACGTTCATGTCGAATGCCAGAGTTGGTTGGGGTTCCATCAACTGCCCCTTGGCCTCGGATGAAGGTCCCGAAGCACCTTGGTAAAACTCATAGGTTTCAACTTCGATGCCCTCGTCCTCCAGAGCCTTCCGCAATCGTACTTGCAGTTCCGCCTTTTGTCCTGTTCCGGGCGATCGTCGAGATTCCAATTCATCCCTCAATTGAGGTATTCTTAGGTCGGCAAATTTTACCATTGTCCACGATCACTCCGCGATCCCACTTCTGACACCAATTGTTACGTTTTTACTTCGCACACGGCCGTTAAACTATGTCCAGTTTAAACTATCCGTTCTTTTACGCGAGTTCGACCACTGGATCGCAAGAGTGCTTCAATGTTTTTTAAGGACAACCTCTGTTTTCCTCCGTTAAATTCCTCAGTCACGTGTCCTCTCCTGGTTTCGTCTGCTTCTGACGTTTCTGTCAGTTTTGTGTATTCTCCAGTATTCCCCTAGATGGCTCCAGAATCGGTGTGTTGATGTCGTATTAGTTGGCTTAAGGCTCGGTGCGACGCCATGAGGTCACGCTAACGGTTGACAAGTGTGTCGCTTTTGAATTTGTAATAATACTTTAAACCCGAACTTACTATTCCCACGCGGACACTTATAGTTAAACACAACTTGCTTAATCACTTAAACGATTGCCATTTGATCTTACACTTACAAGTAAAATGCTCTGCCAGAACATGTGTTCTCCGCATAGTTTTCGGGGGCCAGGCGGCGTGGGTGCTGGCTTACCGGGGGCCTCGTGTCTCAATGTGGTGAAACACGTTTGCCCTGTGTCGGCGCTGATTGGGTAGAGGAATTGTCGTATTGACGAATTCCTGTACCATGGCCTGTATTGGGTCTTTACACTGTGTGGTCCGGCTGGGGCAATGGGGGTGCGGTTGGAGCCACTAGCCTGTTGTGGGTCGTATCGTATCCGTTGTCTAACCGACAACTCATGCCCATACTTGGTCGTATTTCCAAATCAATTTCCTCGGATACATAGCGCCAGAGGAATTTAACTCAGCCTGTACGGCAACGATTCTATGGAACTAAATTCCCTATGCACATATAGCAACCCTTTTCGAGTTCCCAGTAAGCGGCAGTCAGCTTACCTCGCTATGACTCAACCGCCACGACACGACGAATGTTTCTTACCCCTTCACAGTCAGTCGAACTACAGTCACCATCGACCGCACATCGCCCTTCAACCCAAAGACAGTCGAGTTCTTACCCTACGAGAGTGTACACCGGGGAGTAGAGTGTCAACCACGAGTCGGGATTCGCACAGTCGGTACAAGTGACTGGGTAGTAGTCTGAGCCGCGTGTCTTGTGAGTCGGTCGATTAACCCATTGGGGACAATTAAGTATGAAATCATCAACCAAAATTATAACTTAGACGAGATACTAACAAAGTAATGTCGAATAATACACAACGTTCCGCTGTGATTAATTACGTGTAAAATCCTCTTATAAAATAACGGCAAGCGAGTGATAAATGATATCAACGTCGGTTAGCAACTGTCTACCGAACTAGGATTTGATCAAAGAAACCACAATTGTAAATAAACACATTTTAATACTTTATATGCAACAATCAATTTATGATCAGTGAGACATCACCGGAAAACAAACTGCCTTTTTCTTTCAACAATTTGTGTTCATTCTTTCCCCTCTTCTCGACAAAAGGATTTAATATAGTTTGAATGGGACTTGGACGAATAAACATATCATTTTGAAGACAGTAGATCATGCCAAGTGAACAAAGATTCTTATAATTTGTCTTAAAACGATAAGGACTAAGGAAGGTAAATAAAGTTGTCTTTCAACCCAATTGTGACGTGCGGTTGTCAACTGCATCCCCACGTGAATCGGTGGAATATTAGTAAACACGTGCCCGTGCTGGCACAACTACCTAATATTACCCACACAAGCGCATCGATACGTTTTAAGTGACTGTAAAGTGAAGTTGCGGGAGTTAGCTGAGACCATGGTCATCTCAAACGAGCGGGCGGGATACATTTTGCCCGATATTTTGGAAATGAAGAAGCTATCGGCGCGATGGGTGCCGCGTTTGCTGACTGTCGATCAAAAACAGCAGAGCGTTGATGATGTACTATATTTCGGCCATCTGCAAACTGCATTTGTAGATTATTGCATTTTTCTACGAAGAATTTAGGGTAAATGATGGCGATCGGATTTTATGTGGAGTGGCATTATTCCGATGTGGTATATTGACATGGTTTTCGTTTGATCGCTTAATTGGGCAACGGAGACGAATCAATAAAGAAGGGTTGATGAGTTTTGGTTCCTAACATAATTTCGTAGTTGGGGGATGTGTATGAGAACTTACATGAAGGTTAAATCGGGGACTGTCTAATACTAACTATTATCCTGCCTTACCGAATGTTATGTATGTTATGTTATGTGATGATTGGTTTTACATTCTGCTGTCATTTGTAGTAGCTTGCGCATTTAGAAATACCTTTATACAAACCCGGTAGGCGTAGGTGTGATGAGCCGACACTACCATAAGGAAAGGATTCATCAAGAAAACACCGACTCGGCAAACGGCGGCCGTGGACGAGTCAGTGCGGTCATGAACTCTCGGGTTTCTACAGGCCAATAAATAGTAGATCTGAAGTGCCCAAGGAAAAAAACTTTGATTGTGAATGTATTAGGTTAGAAAGTGAGGATCAAGGTCACATTTTTGGCGGAATAATCTTCTCTAGTTGGTGCCCGGGTTGACTTCATTCGAGTTGAGTTAAACTTTTGGGAAGCATTTTCGTGTTTTACAATTTGAAAAATATTTTCTATGAATTCCTTTTAATAAAAACTTGCTGATTCGCCATATGAAATGTAGCAATGATCAATAGGCCGGTCAGAGCCATTTAGCATATCACGTTAACTCTATTGTCAAGTTGGCTTCTATAAAATAACCTTCTTGTCATAACAAAAGTTCTCTTTGCTTTGACCAAACAAGTCTCTATATGTTTGTTAAAATATATATATTGCTCCAGCCAAATGGCTATTATATTTCTGGTGTACCGCCGTACTTCCGGGACCTTCGGGATGAGTGGGCTACCCTATCGATTCTGAAGGATATGTGTATTTTTTTTTTTTTTTTTATTAGACTTCTCTCGGGAGAGGCGAACCTATAGCGTCGAGTGGGCGCCCCGAGATGCCATCAAATAACTGTTGCAGTTCTTTTTGAACAGTTTCAGGCTGTAACGCTCCGGGAACACTCGCGTGGGAAGGGAGTTCCACAGCTTTCTCGCTCTGTAACGGAACGAGTTCTGATGCAGGGATGTTCGCGCCGTCGGGAGAAGAACCACAAACGGGTGCGATCCGTCGGATTGTCTTGTGGAGCGCATATAAACCGAATTGCGTGGAACAATCCCAAGAATCTCCGAACAACAGCACCCGTGATAATATCTGTAAAACAGACAGAGGTCGGCTACGCGCTTTCGATGTGATAGCGACTGTAGCCCCGACGTCAGCGCCGAGTCCCCGATCAGGCGGATCGCTCGTCTTTGTACGCTCTCAAGTAGGTCAAGGGTATGTTTAGGAGCCGAGCTCCAAACATGAGAGCAATATTCGAGCGCGGGTCTAATTTGAGATTTATATAGGAGAAGAAGTTGGGCCGGAGTAAAATATTTCTTGGCTCTAAAAAGATAACTCAGTTTTCCTGAGGCTGATCTGGCGATACCCGATACGTGTTTATGCCATGATACATTCCCACAGACCGTGACGCCGAGCAATTTCAAACTTTCCCCAGCCTCGAGGGCCCGGCCACTCATCATCAGCTGTGGAACCGATGGTCCACTTTTCTTTGTGAATGTTGTATACTGGGTCTTCGTTGCGTTGAAGTCGACGAGATTGGCCCTTCCCCACTGCAGGACTTTATCCAGATCCTGATTAAGAGAGTTGATGCACCAATCGGCCGATCACTCGAAAAGGAGGAAACAAGCGTACTATCATCCGCAAAACTGAACACTTTGTTATCCGTTGTCTCCAACAAATCATTTATGTGAAACAAGAACAAGGTTGGAGCCAAAATAGAACCCTGGACCACCCCCGAATTAACAGGATACAGATCCGAACACTCGCCGTCCACAACAACCCGGATCGATCGATTCTCGAGGAAGCTCCTCGTCCAGTCGCAAAGCTGTTGGGAAAGTCCATATGAACGAAGTTTGCTCAGCAATGTCCCGTGCCAGACGCGGTCAAAAGCCTTGGAGATATCCAATGCGACCGCCCTTGAATCACCATGCCGTTCAATCGCAGATGTCCATATATCGGTTATAAGTGCCAAAAGATCTCCTGTGGACCGCCTGCCACGAAATCAGTATTGGCGATCATTCAGAAGTCCGTTGCACTCCAAATACTTAACCAACTCTGTATTGATGACTTTTTCAATTACCTTAGATAAAACAGTAATGCTATCGGTCGGTAATTTTGTGGGAGACACTTTTTCCGCGTCTTTGGGATTGGCTGAACTCGAGCGATTTTCCAGCAGGCAGGAAAGGTCCTCCGTCCATAAGATAAGCGGAAGTGTCTGCCAAGAACCGGCGATAGTTCTGGTGCACAGTTCTTAAGGACTATTGCTGGTATTCCGTCCGGGCCGGTTGCCTTCCTGCAATCCAGTTCATGTAGAATGCGTTGAATAGTGCGCGGACGAAATCTCACATCCCGCATGGAAGACTGTACCGGCGAGATCACAGGTGGCTCCAAAAGGCCGGGATCGAGGTTGGAATTCGCGGAAAATAAATTCGCGAACACATTAGCTTTATCCTTTGGATTCGTGACTAACGTCCCGCTGTTTGTCACCAACGGAGGGAAAGAGGAGGAAGCAAAGTTACTGCTGACAGCCTTTGCCATTGACCAGAAGGAGCGCGAACCAGTTGGGTACCGAAGGAGCTTATTGATCACCCTGTCGTTGTGAGCCTTCTTCGCGGTATCAATCACCTAGTTGCACGCGTTTCTGATTCTAACAAAATTCGTTCTGTTAACATCGGTGGGATTGGAGCGCCATTGCTTAAAATATCTCCATCCCCAGGAGAATAATCTCTGATACCGACTCCGCGCAAGCGTTAACATCGGAGTTTCCGAAGCACACCTCTGACCATGGAAAGGATGCGAAGAAATCTCGCATATCGTCCCAGTTAGCGGCCCCGAACTTCCATACTTGGTGAAGCTGCCTAGGCCGGTTATTCGCTTGGTATGCAAGTTCTTGCGCGACAGATACCAAGCAGTGATCTGAGTTTCCCAGTGGCGCAGAAACCTCTACGGTATAAATACTCGGTTCGGATGTCAAAAGCAGATCCCGGGTGTTCGCATAATCGCCTCGGGCATCCGGCACTCGCGTTGGCTCCCCCACGAGTTGTCAAGTTGTGGCTTACAGCAAACATCTCCGCCAGCCTCCCAGCTTCGTCGGTTCTGTTAGAATGTAACAACCAGTCGGAATTGTGCACATTAAAATCGCCAAGGACAATAATTTCAGAAGCTGGGTGGTTGATCTGTATCCAGTCGACGGTATATGAAAGATGTTCGAAAAATGTCGCCGGTCGATCGTCATTCGGGGAGCGGTAAAGACAACAAAGAAATTTAACGGAATTACTCAGCACGACCATCAACCATATGATGTCCATATTATTGGGTTCTAACGCCTCCATCCGCTGGCAAGCCAGATTGGACCGCGCGAAAACGCAGACTCCGCCCTTAAAACGGAATCTCGAATGCTGGTCATATCCTGAGCAACGAAGATATGTCGAATCAATTGACGAATCGACCTGGGTCTCAGTTAGGGCAAGGATATCAGGTTTCGTTGTTTGCAAATATTGGTGGACTAGTTTACCTCCGTTATTCTTTATATCAGAAGGCACCATCATGACTTATCCCCGTGTTAGTCCGGGCCATCAGCCACACATCCGAAACACCGTCGAAGATTTCTCTCGGCGATTATCGCGGAATGTACAGCGTGACGGGGTGGTATCTCACCTTGGGACCGACTACCACCTAACCAACCTTTTCTCGAACCGGTCCATCAGCCAAGCTCCGAAAGATGGCGAGGGATTGTTCCCGACCATTTCACGGAGCCTAAAGCTTGATGGGTGGTATTTCACCGGGCGCACAGGGCGTTGGGACCCCGGCTACCGTTAAATAGTATCTTTAATCCTCCCGGATAATCCAAAGGCCGTCCGTGAACAGATGAGTTTGAAGGATAATTTTAACCACTATGGGCGCAAGTGTCAAAGCACACAAACGAAAAG
This sequence comes from Microdon myrmicae, assembly GCA_963931805.1. Lineage (NCBI taxonomy): Eukaryota > Metazoa > Arthropoda > Insecta > Diptera > Syrphidae > Microdon > Microdon myrmicae. Next base: position 144,679,452 of record OZ007500.1, on the reverse strand, counting down.
AGTTTTTCAAACACTATCGATGGCACAGAGAACGAGCAAATTACAATACACTAGAAGTGCAGCGACAAAAACTGATTTAATTTAGAATAATTAAAATATAATTTAATTAATTTTACTGTTCACTTTATTTTGGAGGATCCTCTCCTTGCACACGTTACTCAGTGACTGCCTTCTAATTTAGTTTTTATTCTTCATCAAAGTCTAAACGCATCGCCCCTTATCATAGATCTTTTTTGAGGTTTTTTCTGTTATCCATCTGGCTAATGTAAACAAGAGTTTGCATGCACTTCAGATGGGCACAAAGTCCATGGGAATTGAATGGGAATCTGGGTCTATTTGCATATTATAAAACGTCTGGTTACAATGCATATGGAGATATGCATTGCGATGTTTAGATTGCCTGAATTTTGTGTGCGCATGATAAACGCTCATTTATCGCGTATTTATTTTATACTTAGAATTTTGGGAATTGATAATTGAACATACAATGCATATGAAGATATGCGACGTGTACTGACTTGTTGTAATCAGTAATCAATTATTGTAATATCCTAATCAAACTTCAGTTAGTAGTAAAACTTTATTCAATGTACTAAACACTTCCAGAACCTTTATTCACTTTTTATATGTACTACAATCGCATGAAAGGAATGACTTGCTTCCATGAAAATTCAAGACGAATCCAATATTCAAAAAGAAAATTAAGTTGACGTCTGTTCAATCAATATCAGAGAGAGAGGACACCTTCTGAGGTTATTTTATTTATTTTTATTTATTTTATTTAAGTGTAGAGGTGGGTCGCAAGAGGACGCGAGGAATGGGGAAAAAGGCCAATGAGGTCAAAAGGAGTCACAGGGAGTCGAGAGACGTCGATAAGTCACGCAAAGAGTGCATGGTCTTTCGTTTATTGCATTAAAGCCGATGATGGCAGGCTTCAGTTTTCGGCTGACTAGAAAGTCTACCCCGGGCACATTGTTGTTTTGCGTGACAGCTGTAATAAATGTCATACTCGTTTTTTTTTTTTTTTTTTTTTTTAAATAACACCACTCCCCGTCCATCTTATTTCTTGTAATGCTGTTATGTCAGCCTTATATTCGGGCAGGACATCGGCTAGCTGCTATGCAGCTCGAGCTCTGTATAGTGAGTTCCATGAGAAAATTCTCAAATCGGTTAGCCATTTTCGTTTCCGTGGTCGTCGTCGTGTATCCGGTCCATATCCGAGGCTTGTTAAATTTTCCATAATAATTTGTTTTTACGGGCTAGGTTATTAGCCCTGCGCCAACCTTTCTCGGGATGTCGCTGCATGCATTGGTTCTCTTCTTGCCGGGTGCCAAAGGGGCTATCCAGGGGTGTCACGTGGAGACTGCATGTCAACTTGGATTGAACAGGGACAATGATCGTCCTGGCCTTCGCCGGGTTGAAAGCAATGAGAGACTTTGCCCTGTATGTTCACTCTCGTCCCCCAGGATGTCAAGTGTGTAAATTGCAGTGGGCCACATAAATCTACCGATCCTGAATACATTAACCGAAAGCAGTATTTAGATAACTTTCCTACAGCCTACGAGCGATAAGCAACTACCACTGCCCGACCGATTCTCTCTCGTTAATTTTCCACCACTACCACGATCTATGCGTTAATCTTCACTTCCTACATCCGGGCTCCTATCCTCGATCAAACTCAGCACCCTTCCGACAGTGATATGCTACACGCTACGAGTAATCCATCTGCAACTCATAATAATGATAACTCGTTCTCTTTTAGTGAGATTAAGTCTCTTCTTAATGAAGTTGTATCCAAGCTTAGTGCTTGTCACACCAAATCTGACCAATTAAACGTCATTACCTCATTAGCTATCAAATATTTATATTCAAAAAAATCGTGTTAATTAATTCTCTTAGCATGATTACTTGGAATGCGAGAAGCATGAAGAATAAACAACAACAACTACTACTACTACTATTTATTGGCCTGTAGGAACCCCAAATTTCATGACCTCACCGACTCGACTCCGCCATTGTTCCCCGTCCCGTGTGAATTTTTTAATTTCTTAATTAATCATAATATTGATATTGCACTTGTTTCAGAAACCTGGCTCAGACACGACCTTTCTTTCTCTCATCTAAATTACGTATGTTATCGCTTAGGCAGAGTTTCTTCGCCTTTGGGCACTTCAGACCACTGTGTCGTGTCAGCTAAATTTCCTCTAACCAACAGTAACGTTAATGAGAAAGCTCCCAAAAGAACAGTATGGTTCTACGAGAAAGTCAACTGGGCAGGCCTGAACGACTTTTTTGGGAGGTTAAGTTGGTCGTTATTTTTCCTCCATAACGATGTTGACTCTATAGCGGACACATTGACAGACACGATTCTACTTGGCATGCGGACCTTTATTCGACACAGAGTAAAGAGTATCAAACCCAAGAGAAATATGTGATTCGATTCCGACTGCAGAGAAGCCATTAGGGCTAAAGAGTTGAGCTTCCGGTTGTATAAATCAAACAACACTGAGGAAAACCGGAAAAGATTTAAGAGAGCTAGAAATGACTGCAATGCGTATATTCAACGCGCCAAGTTCTTGCATGACCAGAGAGTGAGACAAAAAATACTACACTCTCCCACAGGTAGTAGAAACGTGCGGGCATTCGTGAAAAACATTCAAGTCTCTTCATCCATTCCTTCCCTTATAGTCGATGACAAACCAGTCACCACTGCAATAGAGAAGGCGAATCTACTTGCTGCACATTTTGCAGCCAACTCAACGCTGCATGATACCACATCAGTTCCGGCTCAACTTAAGCATAAGCAGCACACCATGAGCCAGATTCGCTTCCGAAGGCGTACTGTTTCCCGCGCACTCAAAGAGCTAAACGCACACAAATCCGCTGGTCCGGACGGCATTCCCCCAATCCTCTTGAAGAGATGTTCCTCTTCACTCGCCAAACCACTGCGGAAACTATTCCATTTGTCTTATTCTACTGGCCGTTTCCTAAATAGATGGAAGTCAGCGAACATTCAGCCTATTCCCAAAAAAGGTGACAAATCTTCCCTTTCTTCTTATCGACCCATAGCACTAACTTCTATTCTCTCCAAGGTAATGGAATCTCTTATTAACCGTCAACTTTCGAAATATCTGGAATCAAATGACCTCCTCAATGACCGCCAATATGGCTTTCGTAGCAACAGGTCCACAGGAGATTTGATGGCGTACTTCACCGAAAAGTGGAGCCATTCCATCCACTACCTCGGTGAAAGCTAGGTAGTCGGATTGGTTATTTCAAAAGCCTTCGACAGAGTTTGGCATCCAGCCCTTTTGTCAAAATTGCATTCATATGGAGTGGACAATTCCCTGATCCAATGGATAAGAGACTATCTTTCTGGCCGTTCAATCCAAGTGGTTCTTGATGGTGTCAAATCTGTCTCCTATCAAATTAATGCAGGTGTTCCCCAGGGTTCGATACTCTCACCCACTCTCTTCCTCATCTTTATAAATGATCTCTTGTCAATTACTCACAACCCAATTCACTCGTTTGCTGATGATAGCGCGTTGAGTTTCCAACGTCACTACCAACTAGCAACTTATACTTGATACATTGAATTCAGACCTCAACAAGATATATCAGTGGGGATTATCTAACCGAGTAGAATTCAAAGCCCTAAAAACTCAATGCTGCCTCTTGTCGTCAAAGGTGAACCCCAAAGTAAATATACTGTCTATGAACGGCACTTACATCGACGAAGCCAGGGAATTATCAATCCTCGGCACTCGAATTAATTCGACTGGAATGACCACATATTTGAAGCTGCGAAAAGTGCAGCCAAATGTATGGGATTCCTTAAGAGATGCAAAAGATACTTCACTCTATCTAACCCGGCCACTATTTCATCATCATCATCATCGGCACTACAACCGGGATCCGGTCTTGGCCTTATTTAGCAAGTCCTGAGGCTTGTTAAATTGTTCATGATAATTTGTTTTTCCGGGCAAGGTCATTAGTCTTGCGCCACTGGCCACTATTTACAAGGCGTATATTCGTCCAAAAATGGAGTTTAACTCCCATAATTGGTCATCATCATCATCGGCACTACAACCGGGAACTGGTCTTGGCCTTATTTAGCAAGTCCTGAGGCTTGTTAAATTTTCCATAATGATTTGTTTTTTCCGGGCAAGTTCATTAGTCTTGTGGCAGAGGCTCCCCGAAGGGGAATCGAACCCCGGTCTCCCACGTGACAGGCGGGTATACTAACCACTATACTATCGAGGAGCTATATATGTTAGACCATAATTGGTCAGGCGCAAGGTTATTAGCCTTGCGCCAACCTCATCCACTTCTGCCCACTTATATCCCCGCGCGTACTAACGAGAACCCTTCAACTCTCGATCTTTATATCACTAATATTCCTAATATTCTCGTATTTCGGCTTTTATGAGAGTAAATTTAGCGTTCAGCTCAATTTACTTGGCATTTAATTGATTAGTGCAAATTGCATGTTTTTTAGCTTGATTGGCTTGCTATCAATTCATGCGGGGCCATTGGGTGAATGGGGTAATGCTTTGTTTTTGTTTCAGGTGAACGTGCAGTTCAATTTCTGATGTCTGTTTTAGCTTTCTTTAATGTCACATCCTTTAAGTGGATGTTCTTGGCGTGTATCGCCGTTAGTGGTGGAGGTTGGCTCCAAAGAGGTAAGTTTTTTTATTGGGTTGGATGATTGTGGCCGTAACACCGTGTTTAGAATTCGATTTTTAAACTCAAGTATATTCCACTGATGTGAATTGTTTTTTGTTATCGCTATGGTATACGGCTCTGAGGTATTTTCTTATTCGATTTTTCGTTCGGTGTTCTTCACTATTTGCTTGTGTATTGTGTGTGTATCTGTTAGAGGCGCCACAGGCTTGCATCCAACGCACCATGACCCCGAAACCTAAATTTATCCATGAACATGTCAATGCGCAATACTAAAAAGCATTTTCTCATACATGTGCATGACATGTTCATCCTCACCACTGAAAGCAAACCTGGCATTAATAGCATCGAATTTTTCTGGTTCATAATACATGAACCATTTCATATCCCCTATCGGCTCAGCTTGGCACCAATAAACGATAAACACAAGCTGGCCAGCGTATTGTGGACACAGCTGCAGCCGATATTCTTCCTACGGTCCATAATCGAACCATTACTCCCATACCCTTGGGTTCGCAACACTTGCGACCAATTTCCTATAATCGGCTATCAACCGATCATGGGATTTGGGCATGAATATGATCGTTGTTTAGGCAATCATACCCACGTTCATGCTCTATGATGACCCTTATGGAAATCAAAGTAAACACACAGTACCTCACTGTGTTTGTTTTGCTTACCAACGCTGGTCCATGGTTCCCATGGGTGGCAAATTCCTCACCACCATATCCATGTACCAGCATATTAATCAAATATGTCCCTTTGCTACCGTCGGCATGATTTCTGTTGACTTAATGTCAACAAAATATCTTCCTTTCTAGAGCACCAGAGCCATACGGCTAAATCAAACAAACCCCAAATCTTCGGTCGACCTATCGTCACCGAAGAATGTATCGCCTACAACTGCATTACATGAACACAATGCCTGCAGCCCCTTTTTGCTCGTCCATTTGTTTGAACAGGTGCGGTATCGTTCGTTGTCGATATGCAGGCTAAGGGGCATCGTACTTGTCCTATACGGACATGTGGGAAATCCTCCAATTTAACTCCTTTTCGATCGCCCATTGCGATCGCCGCCGCCAAGTGGAGCCTGTTCGCTCCTCCCACATCGATGTGATCCACCACCGTTGAATCTGACGGATGTGGATTGCATCGAGTAGTCAAATTTCATCATCCGGAGAGTGCACATGTGCCACGGAGTCCCATCTTGAGATCCTAAGTGTGCACACACGCCGAAAGTGGAGTAATACATTTTCAAGGTAGAGTGTAGTCCGGAAGTCGCGCGTTGACAGATCGCTATCGTCTCGTGGTTAACTGTCCCAGTTGTGCGCTGACTGTTGATTCGGTTTAGATATTTTAAATGACTTGGTGTACCCCTGCTACACGATTGTTTAACTTAAAGCCGCTCCTTCAGCGACTACAGCGGAGTATAACCAAAGACACTGATGTGAAATTAAGCTTAATTGTCATATTCCATACAAGACCGTTTGTTACTTGTAGTATCCAGTTTTATTCCAACGGATTCGTCGCCTATTCTGAGAGCGAATCATGCCGTGTTAGTGAAGATAATTGTAATTTTCCGAAACAATAAAAAAAAAACAAGAATAACGAACTATAAAAGTGTTTTTTTTAATTTATGTACTGCGTTGCTAAGTAAGTAGAGGTCAGCGCCTGTCGGACAATTTTAGTGAAGAAATCATCAGCGGTGTTTTAGTGAACTCAGCACCCTTGCCGGTGACACGATTAAAACACCCACAATCTTCTTAGCTGACTGAGTAAGCTTTTAGAAAAAATTATTAGGGAAAAAATTGATCTTTTAGTGGAAGCCAATAATATCCTACCTAACTTTCAGTTCGGTTTTCGTAGTGGTCACAGCACAATCCACCAAGTCTTCGCATTAAAAACCGCATAGCTAATAAATTTGTCGACAAGGAGTCAACGGTACTGGTTCTTCTAGACATCGAAAAAGCCTTTGAAACGGTATGGCACGATGCCTTGATTTATAAAACTTAATTTTTTTATTTTTTTATTTTACTTCTCCCAGGAAAGGCGAACCTATAGCACTGAGTCAGCGCCCTGAGATGCTATTTTTTCTCGACCGGGTCCATCACCCAGGCTCCGAAAGATGGTCAAGGATTTCTTCCAACCATTCCACGAAGCCTATAGCTTAATACACTTCTGGCGCAAGACTAATGACCTTGCCCGGAAAAAAACAAATCATTATGGAAAATTTAACAAGCCTCAGGACTTGTTAAATAAGGCCAAGGCCGGCTCCCGGTTGTAGTCCCGATGATGATGATGATGATACCTTAATGCGGTGGTATTTCACCTGGCGGCTGGGCTTTGGGGCTCTACCTACCACTCAGTAATTGTGCCGAACCGCACAATAGCAAGAGTCGTCAGTTGAACTTAGGTTTGCACAATCAAACGCAAGACACAACCACCTTACCAACTCAGCTATTGAGGCGGCAATATCGCTTATTAAAATCATTCAGACCTTTTTTCGTTCGAGAAAATATGTTGTTAGTATAGGAACTGACAAATCCTCTACTCACCAAATCCATTATGGTGTACCCCAAGGCTTGGTCCTTGAACCCATATTATTCACATTGTTTGTCTCAGATTTACCATATCTAGGTGAAAATATTCAAGTAGCTATGTTTGCCGATGATACGGCCATATTCTCTTCGGGTGCCTTATTTACTAATGTCTACAACTATTTGCAAGCAGCGCTTGATAAACTAGCAGTGTATAAATTGTAATAAAAACAAGCTGTCTGGTTTTCGAGATGTAGGAAACACTGCTACCTACCAGCACTAAACTCAGTATTTTTTTTTTTACACTACGCGCGCACAAAAGGGGATTTTCAAGTACCCTTAAATGTCAGAGTACAGTGCGAGCGGATGGAGAGGAAGTGGATAAGGAAAGGAGGTGTCGACGTATATTGGTCTTGAATGCTTGAAGATCACAACGACGAGGAAACACATGATCAGGCAGAACATTCCACATTCGTGTGGTTCGGCTAAAGAACGAGTCTCTATGTTTATTTGTGCGCCTAAAGTCCAATTTCAACGTGAACTGATGCCCATTCACAGATTGACGGCTATCGCGAGAAAATGTCTGAAGGGGCGGAACACATTCAGCAAGTTCAATTGAGCAACGACTGTGGTAATACCTATAGATAAGAGATAGACATGATAGGTTGCGCCTGTGTTCTAACGACGGAACTGGTTGACTCACAGCTGAGTCCCCAATAAATGTCACTGCTCGTTTTTGCATGCTATCGAGCACGTGTCGTGCGGTTTGGATGCGCCTGACCAAATGAGGGGGTTGAACTTCATTTTGGGACGAATATACGCCTTGCAAATAGTGGCCAGATTGGATGCCTGGACATTACAAGTCTTATGTTTCCTCGTTGTTGTAATATTCAGGCATTCAAGACCAATTTCCATATATACCTACTTTTCTTGTTCTCTCCTTCTTTTACCGCTCATATTGGGCTCATAATTCTATAAAAGCTAAGTCTGTGTAAGCTGGCTGTTTTTTACACAAACGTGCGCACAAAACGGGATTCTGAAGTAGCTTTAAATGTCAGAGCACAGCGCGAGCGGATGGAGAGGAAGTGGATAAGGAAAGGAGGTATCGATGTACATTAATCTTAAATGTCTGGACATTACAATGACGAGGAAACACATGATCAGGTAGAGTATTCCACATTCGTGTGGTTCGGCTAAAGAATGACTCTTTATGTTTGTTTGTGCCCCTGGAGTAGTTAAGTGGCCAGGTTGGATGGAGTGAAGTATCTTTTGCATCTCTTAAGGAACAACATACATTTGGCCGCACTTTTCGCAGCTTCAAATATGTGATCATTCCAGTTAAGAGTCGAATTAATTCGAGTGTCGAGGATTGGTAATGGCTTGGCTTCGTCGATGCAAATGCCGTTCATCGACAATATATTATGACGCATATGACAATCAGCTGTGATATCTGGCAGGTCTCCAAAACAAAGTACTAGAATACTCTAGAAAGTACTGGAAAACTGGAGACTATGAGCAGTAGAAAATTCGAGGCTATGGAATGGACGAAAACGAAACGCCGAATCAGAATGAGGAAAAACGGTATAAATACGTCGCACGCAGATCAAGGAAGTAAGTAAGCAGTAAGGAAGCGATAAGTAAAGAAGCGGACTAAAGAAACGATAGGAATTAAACGATAAGTCTCGGAAGTGAAAGAAGAGTCACCGAATTATTAGCGAAATATCAAGTAACGGTTGTTATTAACAGACTAATAAAATGTTTACAAAGAAAATTGGTTTAACGGCTCTTATTTATTAAAATACTTAATCCAGCGAAACCTGAGCTCGCTACAATATTTACTTTGGGGTTCGCCTTTGACGACAAGACGCAGCACTGAATTTTTAAAGCATTGCATTCCACTCGGTTATATAATCCCCTTTGAAATATCATGTTGCGGTCTGAATTCAATGTATCAAGCATAAGCTGCTGGTTGCTGATGACGTTGGAACAGTTTGGACGGGAGAGTTCATATGAGTATGAGAAACTCATCGTGCTATCATCAGCAAACGAGTGAATTGGATTGTGAGTAATTGACAAGAGATCATTTATAAAGATCAGGAAGAGAGTGGGTGAGAATACCGAACCCTGGGGAACACCTGCATTAATTTGATGGGAGACAGATTTGACACTGTGACGGTTCTTTAATACATTCCGGAAGAACCGCCCATCCTCTTTAAATTAACCACTTCCTCTTACCATACAAAGCCATGGTACTTACCTGCAATTAGGGGCAGCATAAGCTCCCCTGCAGCATCATACCTGAAAGGAAAACCTACCCGACGGCATCCATACATTTTGAGCTTTCCTGGTTCATACTCCATGAACCAGTTCATCTCCTATCGGCTTAGCTTGTCCTCAATTACCGATATACAAACGCTGGCCAGCGTATTGTTGACACAGCTGGAGCCGATATTCTTTCCATAGTTCACAATTGTATATCGCGCCTATACCCTTAAGTCCGCGACAGTTGCGACAATTCCCCGTTATCGGCTACCAACCGATCATGGAATTTGGGCATGGATAAGATCATTGTTTAGGCAATCTTACCTATGCCATGCCTATTATGACCCGCCTGAAAACTAAATTAAACATACAGTATCTAACTGTGTTCGTTTACTTACCCGCACATTAACCCAAACATATAGCCATCCAGCCTGACCCTTTGCCGCCGTCGACGTGGTTTCTGCTGACTTATGTCAACAAAATATTTCTCCTCCTTGTGCGCCGGAGCCATACGGCATTTTTTTTATTTATTTTTTACACTAACGCGCGCACAGAAGGGGATTTTGAAGTACCCTTAAATGTCAGAGCACAGGTGTCGATGTATATTGGTCTTGAAGAACATTCCACATTCGTGTGGTTCGGCTAAAGAATGACTCTCTATGTTTATTTGTGCGCCTAAAGTCCACTTTCAACGTGAACTGTTGCGCATTCACAGATTGACGGGTATCGCGGGAAAATGTCTGAAGGGGCGAAACACATTCAGCAAGTTCAGTTAAGTAACGACCGTGACAATACCTATAGAAAAGAGATAGACATGATACGTTGCGCCTGTGTTCTAAGGGCGGAATTGATCGGCTGGGTCTCCAATAAGTTTCACTGCTCCCTTTTGCACGCTGTCGAGCACGTGTAGTGCAGTTTTGGATGCGCCTGACCAATTATGGTCTAACACATATAGCTCCTCGATAGTATAGTGGTTAGTATGTCACGTGGGAGACCGGGGTTCGATTCCCCTTCGGGGAGCCTCTGCCACAAGACTAATGAACTTGCCCGGAAAAAACAAATCATTATGGAAAATTTAACAAGCCTCAGGACTTGCTAAATAAGTCCAAGACCGGTTCCCGGTTGTAGTGCCGATGATGATGATGACCAATTATGGGAGTTAAACTCCATTTTTGGACGAATATACGCCTTGTAAATAGTGGCCAGTGGCGCAAGACTAATGACCTTGGCCGGAAAAACAAATTATCATGGAAAATTTAACAAGCCTCAGGACTTGCTAAATAAGTCCAAGACCGGTTCCCGGTTGTAGTGCCGATGATGATGATGACCAATTATGGGAGTTAAACTCCATTTTTGGACGAATATACGCCTTGTAAATAGTGGCCAGTGGCGCAAGACTAATGAACTTGCCCGGAAAAAACAAATCATTATGGAAAATTTAACAAGCCTCAGGACTTGCTAAATAAGTCCAAGACCGGTTCCCGGTTGTAGTGCCGATGATGATGATGACCAATTATGGGAGTTAAACTCCATTTTTGGACGAATATACGCCTTGTAAATAGTGGCCAGTGGCGCAAGACTAATGACCTTGGCCAGAAAAACAAATTATCTTAGAAAATTTAACAAGCCTCAGGACTTGCTAAATAAGGCCAAGACCGGATCCCGGTTGTAGTGTCGATGATGATGATGATGACAGCGTAATGATAACAATAAATTTACAAGTACGAATCTTTTCGGAATCATAAAAGCAAAATCTGTGATCGAGACCCCAAGGAAGGTTCACAATGACGAAGTACCCAACAAAATACTCGAATCTTTGACAGGTTTATATTTCGTTCGGACAATACTTCAGTTTTTCTTCCATTCTCCTGTTAGAAAGTTTTTTTTTACATTAACGCGCGCCTAAAAGGGGATTTTGGAACACCCTCAAATGTCAGAGTACAGTGGGAGCGGATGTACAAAAAGGCCCTAACTACAAACTCGAAAGAAAATCCCAATATTTTCATGAATTCCTTTTCCACGTCTTCAATGGAAATATTTTTTTCAGCGCACGATTGACTACGCTCTCCGTGGACTGCAAGGAAAAAAATAACCCCACCGGATTGAATACAAGCTAGAAACCTCCAAAACTGTTTTTTTTTTTGTTTCGGTAGGAAGGTGGAAATCTGCAAAAGATACTTCTGGACCGATCCAGAAGCATGTCGGGCTTTTACCGACTAAAACCACCTCCCGCCGGGCACATATTCCCCTTGATCCCCTTGGAACTTAAAGGTTTTTTTTTCGGTTCCGATAGGAAGGTGGAAATCTTCAAAAGATACCTATCCAGAGGCATCCGGACTTTTACCAACTAAATCCACCTCCCGCCAGGCACATATTCCCGTTGATCCCCGTGGAACTTAAAGGTTTTTTATTCCGGTTCCGATAGGAAGGTGGAAATCTTCAAAAGATACCTCTGACCGATCCAGAGGCATGTCGGACTTTTATCAACTAAAACCACCTCCCGCCAGGCGCATATTCCCGTTGATCCCTGCGGAACTTTCTTTTAGATATTCCATCGCGAGGCGGGACGGAGTTTACCTGTTACTCCGGCCGTCGCGTCGCAACTGCTGCACCATGTCACATAAAACATCATTTCCTACGGACCATGCCTGTCTTGAACTCAGCATGTATTCTATTACTTATTCCGGAGTAACTGTCCGTCTCATATGTCTCTCCAAAATCGTTCGTGCGGTCTCGAATCTCACGCACTCTGTCAGTACGTGTTCCGCATTTTCTATTTTGCCTTCGCAATACAAGCAGTATGGGTGATTCACGTGCTTATACTTGTGCAAGTATTCCCGAAAGCATCCATGTTCTAATATTAGCCGAGTCAAGTGGTAATTCAGCTCGCCATGTTTTCTTTTCACTCATGTTTCTACAACAGGTATCATGGCGTGGGTCGGTGGCGGTTTTTTAAAGCATTCCCAAAGAACCACCCATCCTCTTTAAATTAACCACCTTCCTCTTCCCATACAAAGCCATGGTACTTACCTGCTATTTTGGGCAGCGTAAGCTCCCAGCAGCATTTTCCATACCTGAAAGAAAACCTACCCGACGGCATACATACATTCTGAACTTTTCTGGTTCATACTCCATGAACCAGTTCATCTCCTATCGGTTCAGCTTGTCTTCAGTTACCGATAAACAAACGCTGGCCGGCGTATTGCGGACACAGCTGCAATCGATATACCTACATAATCGTATATCTTATCCTACCCTAAGGTCCGCTTTAATGCGACCAATTCCCTAACCATTACCCAGCCATGCATTTGATTTGAGCATGAACGTGATAGTTTATTTGCTCACGCTCATGTCCCATGAAGACCCATCATCCAACCCGAACAAACAATCCATAGCCACCGTCGTCGAGTTTTCTGTGGACTTAATGTCCAGGACCAATTTCCCCCATTCTGCTTCATAGCCATTTGGCTAAAGTAAACAGATTCCCAATCTCTGGTCGAGCTGTTGACACCAGTAGATATTGCCTACATCGGTATTTCCCCGGAATCTTAAGCAAATACCACGACGACCCCTTTGTAACATAAGCACATCATGTGCATCATGCGTGCCACCATTTGACCTGCGAGATAGCGTTTTTGTTTACTTTGAAACAAAAATCTATTTCGATCCCTGGCATACATCATCAACGATGTATTTGTACATCGCCGCAGCCCCCGATGATCGTACGTTTGTTTAATCAGGTGTCCACCAAACATAGTTTTCATCGCAGGGCATCGTACTTGTCCTATACGGACACATATATAATCCTCGCACACCTATGTAATCCACCACCGTTGAATCTGACGGATATGGATTGCATCGGGGAGTAAGATTTTAACCCCCTAACTGCACACACGTGCCGGAGACGTGGAGTTGTGAGTGAAAAAAACAAGCACACGTAACGGGGACGTTGCTTGCCAAGTACCAAATACGCGCCCTTATATTAATCAAAACAAAGGTTATTAAAAAATAACCAAAAATGTGAATAATTATTATAAAGCAAATTACCGTGACTATAAATTTATTATTACGCATCTAATAAAAATGACGAAAACTAAAAAATCATTTAGTGTTTTCTTTCCCGTGCTGCGATTCCATGAGTGTTTGTTTCGTTGTACTATTGTTTTCCATGGGTGAGTGTGAACTCTGATGGTGTTTTTATTGAACCTGTATCCTTGCCGATACCAAATAAAAACCACCACAACACCATCAAGAACCACTTGAATTAAACGGCCAGAAAGATAGTCTCTTATCCATTGGATTAGGGAATTGTCCATTCCATAGGAATGCAATTTTGACAAAAAGGCTGGATGCCAAACTCTGTTGAAGGCTTTCGAGATATCCAGTGCAACAACCTTGCTTTCGCCGAAGTACTGGATGGAATGGCTTCACTTTTCGATAACTTTTTTTTTTAGGCAAACGCGCACACAAATGGGCATTTTAGAATACCCTTAAATGTCAAAGCAAAGTGGGAGCGGAGTACGCCATCAAATCTCATGTGAACCTGTTGCTACGAAAGCCATATTGGCAGTCATTGAGGAGGTCATTTGAATCCAGATATTTCGAAAGTTGACGGTTGATAAGAGATTCCATTACCTTGGAGAGAATAGAAGTTAGTGCTATGGGTCGACAAAAAGTGAGGGATGATTTATCGCCCTTTTTGGGAATTGACCGAATATTCGCTGACTTCCATCTATTTGGGAAACGGCCAATAGAATCACACAAATAGAAGTGTTTCCGCCGTGGTTTACCGAGTGAAGAGGAACATTGGATTGGGAGAATGCCATCAGCGCTAGCGGATTTGTTTGCGTTTAGCTCCTTGAGTGCGCGGGGAACAGTACACATTCGGAAGCGAATCTGGCTCATGGGGTGCAGATTATGCTCAAGTTGAGCCGGAACTGATGTGGTATCACGCAGCATTGAGTTGGCTGCACAAATGTGCAGCTAGTAGATTCGCCTTCTCTATTGCAGTGATGACTGGTCTGTCATCGACTATAAGCGATGGAATGGATGAAGAGACTGAATTTTGAATGTTTTTCACGAATGCCCAACAGTTTCTACTACCAGCGGGAGAGTGTCGTATTTTTTGTCTCACTCTCTTGTCATGCAAGCTCCTTGAGTCCCCGGGCAACAGTACGTGTTCGGAAGCGAATTTGGGTCATGGTGTGCTGATTATGCTCAAGTTGAGTCGGAACTGATGTGGTATCAGACAGACTTGAATTCAGTGCAAAATGCGCAGCAAGTAGATTCACTTTCTCTATTGCACTAGTGACGAACTAACGAATAGATTTAGCATTCTAGAGAATGGGAGCAGTGAGGAAGAGGAAGCCAATAGTGAGGACACTAAATGGACATCGATCAGAGACCCAATCAAACAAGCAGCCCAAAAGGTATTAGGATTTAAGAAAACAACTAAGTCCAAACCTTGGTTTGACGATGAGTGCAGGGCGAAGATCGAAGAACGTAAACGCCTCAGAGTGATCCACTTAGCAAGATATGATGAACCCAACGCAGGAAGATACGCGACGATTCGGAAAGAGACAATGAGACTTCTCAACCGCAAAAAACGCGAATGGGAGAAGACTCGGATCGAAAAAATCCTAGAAAATTCCAGAGCAAAGAACATCAGAAGTACGTATGCCGGCATAAACTCAATTAGAAATGGCTACCGAGGGAGAGCCAAAATAATTCGAGACGCAAACGGCTGTCTGGTCACAGAAACAAACAATATCTTGACAAGATGGAAGCAGTACTTTGAAAACCTGTTCAATGTGCGCACCCATCAACCACAAATAATCGCACCAGACGTACATACAGCCGAGCCTCAGATCCCAGAGGCCTCTTTCAGCGAAGTTGGAGGCGCAATAAATCGATTGAAAAACAAGGCTCCCGGAGTCGACTGCATACCGGCAGAGCTTGTGAAGCATGGGGAAGAGGCAACCGCTCGAGAGATCTACCAGCTCATCAAAACAATATGGGATAAGGGAGTCACTCCGGAAAAATGGAAAACCTCAATAGTCGTCCCCATTTTCAAAAAAGGCGACAGATCTGACTGCGGCAACTACAGAGGAATATAATTGCTCCCAACCACATACAAAATCCTAACAAATGTCATACTGGCGAGAATCACACCATACGCGCAAGAAATACTGGGAGACTACCAATGTGGATTCCGTAGGAACCGGTCAACGAGCGACCAAATGTTCACAATAAGGCAACTGCTGGAAAAGAAGTGAGAATACGGAGAGACGATTCACCAACTGTTCGTTGACTTCAAAAAAGCCGACGACACAGCCGCAAGGCAAAGACTCAACCATATTGTAGTTGAGCTGGGAATCCCAAAAAAATATGCCGCCCTCATTCAAATCTGCATGAACGAAAATAAAGGGCGAGTTAGAATAGAAAACCACCTCTCAGAACCATTTGAAATCCGAGACGGACTAAAACAGGGAGATGGTCTATCACCGTGTCTTTTTAACCTTGTGCTCAAATATGTCATCAGAAAGGTACAAGACGACAACATGACCGGATCATCCCCGAACGGGGTCACACAAGTGCTCGCATATGCGGATGACATCGCCGTTCTAGGCGTTAATCTAGAAACTGTAAGTGAAAACTATGAAATCATCATGCAAGCGGCAGAAGAGGTGGGCCTAGAAATAAATGAAGACAAAACAAAATACATGATTACGGCGAGAGCAGGTGCAACCCAGGGAATACATATAAACGTCAGAGGCAAGATATTTGAAAAAGTTAAAGAATTTAAATATCTGGGAACGATACTGATGGCCAGTAACGAAATGTCAAAGGAAATTAACAAAAGACTACATTCCGGTAACGCTAGTTGGCACGCAGCCAGTAAACTGTTGAAATCCAAACTGCTATCACGTAATATAAAGCTCCGTATCTATTGAACCATAATCATGCCGATTGCTCTTTGCGGATGCGAGACATGGGCTCTCACAAAACGGGAAGAGAACAAATTCCGCGTATTCGAGAATAAAATTTTGAGGGATACCTTTGGAGGTAAATATGACGAGGAGGCAGGACAATGGAGGAAACTTCATAACCACGAATTGGAAGAGCTATACCGCAAACCTACAATAGTGAGAGTAATCAAGTCGCGAAGATTAGGATCGGCCGGGCACGTGGCGCGAATGGGCGACGATAGGACCGTGTGTAGAGTTCTTGACGGTAGACCAACGGGAAAGAGACCGGTAGGACGGCCGCGACCGAGATGGAAGGACAATGTTAGATTTGATGAGGAGATCGGATCAGATGGTCGGGCTTGGAAGGAGAGCGCACAGGACAGGGAACGATGGCGGAGTCGAGTTGATGAGGTCATGAACCTATAGGCCAATAAATAATAATAATAACTGCACTGGTGACTAGTCTGTCATCGACTAATAGCGAAGGAATGGATGAGGAGACCGAGTTTTGAACGTTTTTCACAAATGCCCAGAAGTTCCTATTACCTGTGGGAGACTGTAATATATTTTGTGTCACTCTCTGGTCATGCAAGAACTTGGCGCGTTGTATATGCGCATTGCAGTCATTTCTAGCTCTTTTAAATCTTTTTCGGTTTTCCTCAGTATTGTTTGATTTATACAACCGGAAGCTCAACTCTTGAGCCTTAATCTTTGCTCTGCACCCGGAAACGAACCACTTATTTCTCATGAGTTTGATATTCTGTGTCGAATAAAGGTTCGCATGCCAAGCAGAATCGTGTCTGCCAATGTGTTCACTATAGAGTCAAATACGTTATTGACGAAAAATAGCGACCAATTTTTAACTTTCCAAAAAAATCGTTCAGACCTTCCCAGTTGGCTTTCTCATAGAACCATACCGTTCGTTTGGGAGTTTTCTCGTTAGCGTTGCTGTTGGTTAGAGGAAATTTAGCTGACACGACACAGTGATCTGAAGTCCCCAAGGGGGAAGAAATTTCAATTGTGTATTTGTGCGGGTGGGAGATGAGAAATGGGATGGGTGCGAACATACAGGGCAAAGTTACTGATTGCTTTCAACCCGGCGATCCTTGTCCCTGTTCAATCCAAGTTGGCATACAGTCTCCACGTGATACCCCTGGATAGCTACTTTGGCACCCGCCAAGTAGTGAACCAATGCATGCAGCGACATCCCGAGAAAGGTTGGCACAAGGCTAATAACCAGGCCCGTAAAAATGAATTATTATGGCAAATTTAACAAAGCCTCGGATATGGACCGGATACACGACGACGACCACGGAAACGAAAATGACTAAACGATTTAAGAATTTCTTCATGGAAAGTCCACTCACTACAGAGCTCGAGCTGCACATCAGCTTTCCAATGCCCTGTCCGAATATAAGGCTGACATAACAGCATTACAAGAAATAAGGTGGACGGGGAGTGGTGTTATTCAAAGTAACGAGTATGACATTTATTACAGCTGACATGCAAAACACCATGTGCTCGGGGTAGGCTTTCTAGTCAGCTAAAAACTGAAGCCTGCCATCATCGGCTTTAATGCAATAAACGAAAGGCTATGCCCTCTTCGCGTGTGAGGCAAGTTTAAGAACATAAGTCTCATAAACGTTCATGGACCTACAGAAGAGTCCCCCGGTGACGAAAAAGAAGAATTCTACGAGAACGGCGAACGAGCACTCAATGGCTACCCAGGACACGATGTGAAAATCGTTCTTGGTGATTTGAATGCGAAAATAGGTCTGGAGCCGGTTTTCAGGCACTACACAGGTCCCCATAGTTTGCATGAGAACCCTAATGACAATGGACTACGAGTCATCGAACTGGCAGCATCGAAAAACTTGGTCGTTGCGAGTATCAGGTTTTCGCGTAAAGATATCCACAAAGCTACCTGGGTATCACCTGATGGAGCCACTCGCAACCAAATTGCCCTCGTGTTGATAGATCGTCGCCACTCCTCGATCCTGATTACGCTACGAACGCACCGAGGTGCCAACGTCAACTCGGATCACTATCTTGTTGGTAAAGTTTTCCGAGCCCGGATTGCCTTACGGAGACGTATTGCATCCTCGCATCAGGTTCGAATCAACACGGCTGCCTTACGCAATGAGAATACCAGTAACACCTTTGCTCATGCGTCAAGACTCGCCCTCGAAGACCTCGACCGAGGGAGAGTAAGACCTGTGGCCTGAATGCCGGGCGTAGAAGAGAAATGGAGACGCCTTAAGAATACTGTCATTAGTACTGCCAACTCCATCTTAGGCAGTAGTCGTAGAGATCGGAACGACTGGTTTGATGATGAGTGCAAAGGGGCGACTGTACGTAAGAATGCTGCATACCGGGCAAAGCAGCAGTCTCATAGGACGCGGGTGCGCGAGGAGAAATACAAAGAGCTCAGAAGATCTGAAAAAAGACCACAGGCAAAAGAAAAGTGCCTGGGAAAAAAACCTTGTCTGTGAAATAGAGAAAAGTAGAGAGCGAGGTTCGCACCAGGCGCGGAAGTTCTACCAAATAATCCGCAGTATGGCGCGGTACACACCACGCCGCACTTACTGCAATGATAAAGAGGGTAATCTGATCACCGATCCTGAAGGCATTCAGGAGTGATGGGAAGTGCACTTCAATTAATTGCTAAATGGTCAGTTCACAGAACAATTGGAGGCTCTATAAATGCAAGATAAAGACCAAATGCTGCCGCCACCAAGCATTGAGGAAACATTAAAAGGCGTAAAACAGCTCAAATCAAATAAAGCTCCGGAAGCTGATGGTATACCAGTTGAGTTGATCAAACAAGGAGGGACAGCGTTACATCACGCAATTCATGAAGCCGTGGTGCACATATGGGAGCAAGGTGAGATGCCGGAGGATTGGCGTCGCGAAATAATTTGCCCTATACATAAGATGGTAGATATCACAGTGTGCAGCAACTATAGGGGTATAAGATTGCTAAGTACCGCCTATAAGATACTCTCCACTATCCCACAAGGTCGGATAGCCCCATACGCTAAAGACATCATGGTCAATATCAGTGTGGCTTCATCCCAGGCAAATCAGTGATTGATCAGATATTCACCCTTAGGCAGGCGATGGAAAAATGTCAGGAATTTAAGATTCCATTATATCATGTTTATAGACTTTAAGATCGCCTACGACAGCATAGCCAGGGTAGAACTATATAATGCCATGAGAGAGTTCGGCATTCCAAACAAATTGATACGACTTTGTAGGTTGACCATGACCAACGTTACTAGTCAAGTAAAAATAGCGGGATTGCTGTCCAAACCAATAAACATCTATAATGGACTCCGACAAGGGGACGGTCTGGCCTGCCTCCTCTTCAACCGGGCGTTGGAGAAAGATATCCGTGTCTCTGGCGTTACAACAAGTGGGACTATTGTCACCAAGTCCAGCCAGATACTTGCCTACGCAGATGACATCGACATCATCGGTAGAACCGGATCGGCGGTACAGGAATTCTTCACCCAGATCGAGCAGGCGGCACAAAAACTGGGACTGCACATTAATGATGGAAAAACTAAGTACATGGTGGCAACTTCTGCGAAGAGAAGACCTAACGTTAGTCAAACTATCAAGGCAGTGGAGCACGAATTTGAAGTAGTGCAAGCCTTTAACTATCTTGGGTCAATAGTATCAGCCGATAACAAGATGGAAGAAGAAATACACGAACGGCTGATCGTATCCAACAAAGCTTACTATGGTATATTAAGGCTCTTTAAATCACGAAATTTATCCAGATCATCCAAGCCGCTACTGTACAAGACCATGGTCTTACCAGTACTCATGTATGGATCCGAGACTTGGGTGCTCAGTAAAAGGCACTCTGAACTCCTAGCCGCGTTCGAGGGAAAGGTCTTAAGGAGAATTGATGGCTCCGTATGTGAGGGAGGACGATTCCGGAGACGCTACAACCAAGAGTTGTACGCAATCTATCTTGAAGCTAATGTTGTGAGAAAAATCAAGCTCGGTAGACTCCGGTGGGCGGGACACCTACCTCGAATGAGCGAAGAGGAGCCTGCACGGAAAGCCCTTTGTGGCAGAATGTATGGAAGCAGACAGCGCGGCAGACCTTGTCTGCGATGGAGGGATGGCGTAGACCAGGACGCCCAGAGCTTGGGAGTGCCAAACTGGATGACATCGGCTCGAAATCAGGACCGGTGGAGAGATTTGTTAAATAAGGCCAAGACCGGATCCCGGTTGTAGTGCTGACGATGATGATGATGGGAGGTGAGAAACAGGCCCAGTGTTTTGGCGAAATGACCGTATATGTCTGGTACCTGTGTTGGCTCATTGACAATTTGAGTTACAACTATTTGAATCAGCAAAGAGCTGGACATATTGACCTTCAGGTGTTGTGTGTTCGGAGTGACGAAGCCATTGAGAGTTATGCACATTAAAATCACCCGCAGTAACGATTTCAGTGTGCACATATAGGGTCAAGATCCTATCGATAGAATCAAACAGAGCATCAAATTCGTTAAATGATGCGTTTCTATCCAAGCTTGGGCTTCAGTAAAGAAAGCAGTAATGTATGATATGCTTACGAATGTAAAGTTTTAGCCAAGAGAAATTAAATTAATTGGAACAGAGCCCATATTGTGAGAGAAGCTGATAAGCAATATCATTTCGTATGTATGTGGCTATACCACGATGTGGAAAGAACAGTGGCACTAAGTTATATGCAGGTAGATTAAAATGGGGAATATCTGTATTAGTAATTACCGCGGTTTCGCTATGTGCAAGGATAGTTGGTTTCTGGTTAGAAACGTGGGCAGACACAGAGAAGAAATTGCATTTTAGGCTGCGAATGTTACACAAATCAACGCGAAATTCCCGCTCCGCCTCGGAAAAAGATGCAAGTCGGGACCAGCAATAGATAAGCGAAAGCAACCACTACAGGTGTTATGCCCTTGTAGTACGTGCCCCACTAGATCCGTGCTGAAATCCAGATCACATCCCTTCCATGACGAACATTATGCCACGCAGACACCAAAAACTCTCCAAAGATTATTGTTGATATTGATTGGTCGGAAGACTGTAGATATCTAAGTATTATTCTAGATAAAAAACACATCACTACCACAATTGACAAAATCAACAAAGTTGTTAGAGTTCTTTATCCATTAGTGTGTAGAAAGTCAAAGCTTAGCCTCGAAAACAAAATTATAATTTTTAAAACTATTTTTCAATCTATCCTCCTGCACGGCGCCCCTGTATGGTATAATTGTGCTCGCACACACAAAATAAAATTGCAAAGGTGTCAACATAAAATTCTGAAAAGGATGCTCAATTTGCCATGGCATTATTCGACACATGGACTTCATGAAAATGCCAACGTTAAACTACTAGAATTCCTTATTGACAAAATCAATCGTAACTTTTTCGTTAATTGTTCTATTTCTGACGATGTTTTCGTTTCCCGTCTTGCGTTATCCTGGATTACTACTTATGTTCCCTGTTTATGAAAATTCTTTCGGGTTCATTGTTACAATAAAATAACCGGAGGCAAGTGCAATATTATTCTTAAGATTCAGATAAGGATTGTTTCTTGTAGTTTTCCCTTAATTATTTATTGTTTATTGAAATTGTACTATTTTCATTATATAGATTTAAGATTATAGTTGCAAAGGAATTGTTGTCCTAAATCACTAAAAAACTAGTTGCAAATTCTTAAATTGTAATTGTATTGAATTATCTACTTTAATAAAAATTGAATTGAATTGAATTTAAATTCTCCTTAGCTAAGTCAAAAAAATTATTGCTGTGAATGTTAATTCACTTATTAGAATTGAGAGAAGAGACAACTTATGGAAATTGTTGGAAGTCGAACGCCCTGATATCCTTCTGGCTAGCGAAACAAAGCTAAACGAGCAGCATAAATTGGGCTACAAAAACTACAATATGATAAGAAGAGATAGACCCAAATCCACACAAGGA
Source organism: Microdon myrmicae (assembly GCA_963931805.1). Classification (NCBI taxonomy): domain Eukaryota; kingdom Metazoa; phylum Arthropoda; class Insecta; order Diptera; family Syrphidae; genus Microdon; species Microdon myrmicae. The sequence continues at coordinate 144,657,014 of OZ007500.1, read as the reverse complement.
GGCGAAGTTGCATTCTTAATTAAAACAAGTCTTCGACGTAGGATCCTGTGCCTACACCGATAATGACCACCAAACCGTGATGTACGAAATATTACCACACAGGGGATTCATCACTGGCAAATTGGCGAAGAAAGCCCAGAAAAATGGGTGGAAAGAGAAGGACCTCGATGCGGAACTGCTCGATTATATACTGGAAGACCAAATCGAACAGTTTGCGCGCAGAGGCCGATGCGAACAGACAAGCTGGACAAATTACGAATGATGTTTCTATGCCACGCCAAAGACAAATAGCAGGGACGATCAGACCAGTGTATTGGTGGGATCCAGAAATCGTCCATGTGCGATCGGAGTGCAACAGGTCACGACGCTTGCAACAAAGAGCAAGAGACCGTGACACCTACCCACAGTTACACACGGAATTCGTCAACAAATGGAAGGAGTTAAAGAATGTGATCCGCAAGAGTAAATATGACGCGTTCTGCTCTCCAAGGGATGAATTAAATAACAACCCATTGGCCAGCGCCTACAGGGGAGTCATAAAAAGACTACACAACAACAGAAGTCAAATGCAAAGGAGTAAAAGTGACATGGCCATAATCGTTGCTGTCCTCTTCCCGCAGTACGATGAGGTGTTGAGAGCGCAAGATGAATGGAACATCACTGAAAGAGAAATGCTTCCCGTGACCACCGAGGTACTCTTAGGTGCAAGGATTGTTAAGAAAAACAAGAGTGGGATGATTTTCCGGGACTAGGTGGTATTCCTAACGCTGCAGTGAAGACTGCTTTAAAAGCCGAAAGTCTTCAGCAGTCTCTTCACAACCTGCCTTCAAACAGGACAATTTCCTAAACCATAGAAAAACCAGCGACTTGTGCTTATACCAAAAGGAGTCAAGAATCCAGAAGCGCCGTCGTCCTATGGCCCGTTGTGCATGGTGAACACAACAGGGAGGTTGCTTGCGCGAGTCATTGTCACTCGCCTGAAAAAATTCACTGAGGGGAAATCGGGGCTCTTTGAATGGCAATATGGGTTCCGGAAAGGTGGGGCAATCGGCAAAGCACTATCTGCGGTGTACGACATCGCTCGCAATGCGATAGCTGGAGCACGATGGCTAGGAGGTGCAAAAAAATATTGCGCGGTGGTGACACTTGATCTTAAAAATGCATTTAACTCGGTGAACTGCAATCGGATTGTAGAAGCGTAGGGCGATCTACAAGTCTCACCATACTTGGTGCGTATTATAGCAAACTATCTCTCGGATAGAAGACTGCTCTATGACACAGGTGAGGAACCACAGGAATATAAAATAACACCGAGTGTACCTCAGGGATCTGTATTAGTTTCGCTGTTATGGAATATTATGTATGATGGTGTACTGAGGGTCAATGTACCAGAAGGGGTTAGAATCATTGGGTAAGCAGATGATTTAGCGATAGTGACCGTAGCTCAACATCTAAATGACCTGGAGAATATTTGCTCCCAAGCAATCCAGAGCATTAAATGCTGGCTAGATATAGCCGGACTGAAACTAGCTGGACATAAGACGGAGGCAGTTTTAATACCAGGTGTACCGGTCTGAAGTGAGCGTCAAGATACAAATGTATCGATAGGGAACGTTTGTTGTGAACGAGCTCTAATTTTTTTTTTATTTGGTTGCTATGACATCTGTATAAAAAAAATTTTTTAGGGCTCGTTCACAACAAACGTTCGGTTTTTTTTTTATTTTATTTGGTTGCTATGACATCTGCCGGGCTACTCGATAGTATAGTGGTTAGTATACCCGCCTGTCACGCGGGAGACCGGGGTTCGATTCCCCGTCGGGGAACCTCTGGCGCAAGACTAATGACCTTGCCCGGAAAAAACAAATCATTATGGTAAATTTAACAAGCCTCAAGACTTCCTAAATAAGGCCAAGACCGGCTCCCGGTTGTAGCGCCGATGATGATGATGATGATGACATCTGTCAAACATATTTAGTATGCATCGTCATTGTACAAACATCTTCTTTTTTTTTTTTTAATCCTGTTAAAAATGTCGAATTTTATACCAGAAAATGATGAATTGCAGAATGCATTAATTTTTTGTTTTCATTTGAAGAAAAGTGCTGCAGAGTCGCATCAAATGCTTGTCGAGACTTATGGTGATCATGCTCTATCGGAAGAAACATGCAAAAGATGGTTTAAGCGGTTCAGAGACAATGATTTTGATGTGCGAAATGAAGAACGTGGACGACCACCAAAAAAGTTTGAAGACGTCGAATTGCAACCAATATTGGATCAAGATGACACTTTAAGTCAAAAACAAATGTCACAAATGTTAAATGTTGCACAACAAACAATTTCTGACCGTTTAAAAGCTATGGGAAAGATCCAAAAGTGTGGAAACTGGGTGCCACATAAATTGAATGACAAGCACATGGAAAAGCGAAACACCACATGTGAAACGTTGCTTCTACGACACGAAAGGAAGTCAGTACTGCATCGAATTGTGACTGGTGATGAAAAATAGATTTATTTATTTTAAAATCCTAAAGGCAAAAAATTCTTGGGTACATCCCATGGAGAAGCGTCAACATCGACTGCAAAGCCTGATCGGTTCGGAAAAGACAATGCTCTGTGTTTGGTGGGACCACAAGGGGGTGGTGTATCATGAACTTCTAAAACCTGGCGAAACTGTTGATGCGCAACGCTACCGACAACAAATGATCAATTTGAACCATGTATTGATCGAACAATGACCAGAATGGGCCACAAGACACGGAAAGGTAATTTTGTTGCATGATAATGCTCCGAGTCATAGAGCAAAACCCGCCAAAGAAACGATAAAAGCTCTCGGCTGGGAAGCGTTACTCCGCCTGCAGTATTCACCAGACTTGGCTCCTTCCGGTTACCATTTGTTTTCATCGATGGGGCACGCATTGGCTGAGCAGCATTTCAATTCCTACGAAGAAGTCGAAAATTGGGTCTATGAATGGTTTGCCTCAAAAGACAACTGGTTTTATTGGCGTGGTATCCACAAATTGCCAGACAGGTGGTCGAAGTGTGTAGAAAGCAATGACCAATATTTCGAATAAAATGTCTTTTACTTAAAAAAAAAAAGTTTTTTACTTTAAAAAAAAACGCTCACTTCATACCGGTACACCTGGTATTTACTCCCAAGCAATCCAGAACATTAAATACTGGTTAGATATGTCCGGACTGAAACTAGCTGGACATAAGACGGAGGCAGTTTTAATAAGCAGCCGCAAGAAAGTTGAACACCTTAATTTGGAAATAGAAGGACAAACAACCAGCTCCAGTCCCTATATTATATATCTTTGTGTTATACTCGGCAAGAAGTTGATCTTCAAGGAACACCTGAGGAAAACGAGTGAAAAAACGGCAAGAGTATGCAACGTTTTGACGAGACTGCTACCCAATGTTGGTGGACCCCAGCCCCACATAAGGGAACTGATAACCGGTGTCAACACCTCAATTATAATGTATGCAGCTCACATATGGGCAGGCGCCGCACAGTATAAGTCGTACATAAGGGGAGTGAACTCAGCACATAGGCTGCCATCATTAAGAATATGCTGCACATTCCGAACGATATCCAGAGATGCTATAAATGTTTTGGTCGGGACGACACTTGACAGTGCAGCTAAAGAAAACGTTGCGTTGCATGAAGTTGTGGGGGTTCTCTATATTACGTGGAGAACCAACCCACAATTCCAACCTAATTTCGACCTCTAACAGCGCGTCAGCTCAACCCCAATTCCTTCCGCCAGCTATTTTACCTGAAAATCATGTTTCCCATAAGGAAGCATAGCTAAATTCATTATTCTATGCAGATAATGCATATTTGAATTTAGCTCCTTTTTTGCCATACGGCAACTCCATTACCATAGCCCATGAGATTTCCTCCGGAAATCGCAATTTCATGTCGGTTAGCAACGGCAAAGTCCGGGCAAGCGATGCTGTCCCATCATCGCAAAACCGCTGGGGAAATTATCGAATTATTTAATTTGGTTCCCACGATCATAATTCCCTAGCCGATTTAGCGTCCTTTTGACTTCCCCCAGACACTATTCGCTTGGGATTAATGATCTCTTTAGTCAGGTGAATAGCATAAACCATTTTCCTTTCAATACCATTTTTCCCTTTTCATAGTTCATTGCACTCTGAGATCACCACAGCCACCGGACTGGGACACTCGGCCAGGCTCAGATTTTGCGTTGATGCATGCACGCAAAAGCCAAACCAACCCTAGGTCATCGTGCTGTCCCTTTTGATTTCTCCATTCTTCCTATGCCCAGCGACGGTCGAATGAATGCACAAGTGTTTATTCACCTCGATGGGCTGGTAAGTGATGCAAAGGAGAGCACGATTGTGATTGGTTGATCGTTGTGCAAATCCCAAATGAAAATGTTCATCCCTGATTGGGATCAGTCGTTATTCATCCCTCGAGGAGTGGAGTTGTTACCGTAGTGCCGCTCGGTTTTTATATTTTAAAAATAATAGAGTCGAATTTAACCCCGGAGAGGTGCACATTATAAAATCTACGCGAGTACGAAAGATTCTCTTTCCTTGTTAAAGCTTAACGTCCACATTAATTCTCTGTTAAACTTGCATTAAATAGAACCGTTTAAGAAAGCAATAAATTGTGTCGCGAATTTACCAAAACTAAAGAAAAAATTCTGTTTTATTTTCCTTCTTTTTCTTGGTGCTAGATTTTCTGCGAACAGTTTTCGACGTCGTAGTTGGTGGGTGATAAGTGAACCTAGTGCCCGTGATTGGCATAATTACTTCATCCCCACAAAGTATCACGAGAGTCGCCGGAGAATGCGACACAATTAGAGCTCTCACGCCTAAGGGAATGCCAACGAAGGTGGGATTCCTCCACTAAAGGAAGATGGATTCACAACATGATATCTAATGTAGAAATCTGCGTAAAAAGAAAGCATGGCGAACTAATATCAGGACATGGATGCTTTCGGCAATACTTGCACAAGTATAAGCATAATAATCACCCATACTTCTTGTATTGCGAAGGCAAAACAGAAAATGCGGAACACGTACTAACCGAGTGGTGAGACTCGAGACCGCACGAACGATTTGTAGAGACATATGAGACGGGCAGTCACTCCGGCAGGAGTAATAGAGTACACACTGAATTCCAAACAGGCATGGTCCATAGCAAATGATATTCTATGTGAAATTTTTGTGTTACACTAACGCGCGCACAAAAGGGGATTTTCAAGTGCCCTTAAATGTCAGAGCACAGTGCGTGCCGATGGAGAATAAGTGGATAAGGAAAGGAGGTGTCGATGTATATTGGTCTTGAATGTCTGGACATCACAACCGCCAGGTAACACACGATCAGGCCGAACATTCCACATTCGTGTGGTTCGGCTAAAGAACGAGTCTCTGTTTATTTGTGACTAAAGTCCACTTTCAACGGAAACTGATGCGCATTCGCAGATTGACGGGTATCGCGGGAAAATGTCTGAAGGGCCGGAATACATTCAACAAGTTTAATTGAGCAACGACTGTGGTAATACCTATAGAAAAGAGATAGGCATGATACGTTGCGCCTGTGTTCTAACGACGGAATTGATCGACTTACAATTGAGTCTCCAATAAGTTTCACTGCTCGTTTTTGCATCCTATCGGGCACGTGTAGTGCAGTTTTGGATGCGCCCGATCAAATATGGGAGTTGAACTCCATTTTTGGACAAATATACGCCTTGTAAATAGTGGCCAGGTTGGATGGAGTGAAGTATCTTTTCCATCTCTTAAGGAACCCCATACATTTGGCCGCACTTTTCGCAGCTTCAAATATGTGGTCATTCCAAGGATTGATAATTCCTTGGCTTCGTCGACGCAAATGCCGTTCATAGACAGTATATTCACTTTGGGTCTCACCTTTGACGACAAGAGGCAGTACTGGGTTTTTAGGGCATTGAATTCCACTCGGTTAGATAATCCCCACTGATATATCTTGTTGAGGTCTGAATTCAATGTATCAAGCATAAGTTGCTGGTTGATAGTGACGTTCGAAAAGTTTGGACGAGAGTGTTCGTATGAGTATGAGAAACTCAACGCGCTATCATCAGCAAACGAGTGAATTGGGTTGTGAGTAATTGACAAGAGATCATTTATAAAGATGAGGAAGAGAGTGGGTGAGAGTACCGAACCCTGGGGAACACCTGCATTAATTTGATAGGAGACAGATTTGACACCATCAAGAACCACTTGGATTGAGCGGCCAGATAGATAGTTTCTTATCCATTGGATCAGGGAATTCTCCACTCCATAGGAATGCAATTTTGACAAAAGGGCTGGATGCCAAACTCTGTCGAAGGCTTTTGACATATCCAATGCGACTACCTTGCTTTCACCGAGGTGGTGGATGGAATGGCTCCACACTTTTCGGTAAGGTACGCCATCAGATCTCCTGTGGGCCTGTTGCTACGAAAGCCATATTGGCGGTCATTTGATTCTAGATATTTCGAAAGTTGGCGGTTGATAAGAGATTCCATTACCTTGGAGAGAATAGAAGTTAGTGCTATGGGTCGATAAGAAGAAAGGGATGATTTGTCACCCTTTTTGGGAATTGGCTGAATATTCGCTGACTTCCATCTATTTGGTAAACGACCAATAGAATAAGACAAATGAAAAAGTTTTCGCAGTGGTTTAGTGAGTGAAGAGGAACACCTCTTCAAAATAATTGGGGGAATGCCATCAGGATCAGCGGATTTGTGAGTTTAGCTTCTTGAGTGCGCTGGCAACAGTACGCATTCGGAAGCGAATCTGGCTGATGATGTGCTGATTATGCTCAAGTTGAGCCGGAACAGATGTGGTGTCAGGCAGCATTGAGTTGGCTGCAAAATGTGCAGCAAATAGATTCGCTTTCTCTATTGCAGTGGTCACTGGTTTGTCATCGACTATAAGCGATGGAATGGATGAAGAGACTGAGTTTTAAATGTTTTTCACGAATGCCCAGAAGTTTCTACTACCTGTGGGAGAGTATAGTATTTTTTGTCTCTCTCTGGTCATCTTGAGGAGATCGGATCAGAAGGTCGGGCGTGGAAGGAGAGTGCACAGGACAGGGAACGATGGCAGAGTCGAGTCGGTGAGGTCATGAACTTCAGGGTTCCTACAGGCCAATAAATAATAATAATAACTCTCTGGTAATGCAAGAACTTTGCGCGTTGAATATACGCATTGCAGTCATTTCTAGCTCTCTTACATCTTTTCTGGTTTTCCTCAGTATTGTTTGATTTATACAACCGGAAGTTCAACTCTTTAGCCTTAATGACTTCTCTGCTCCTGGAATTGAACCACATATATCTTGGGTTTAATACGCTTTACTCTGTGTGGAATAAAGGTTCGTATGCCAAGTAGAATCGTGTCTGTCAATGTGTCCGCTATAGAATCAACATCGTTATTGGGGAAACATATGACTAATTTAACCACCCAAAAAAGTCGTTTAGAGCTTCCTAGTTGGCTTTCTCATAGAACCATACTGTTCTTTTGGGAGTTTTCTCGTAAGCTCTGCTGTTGGTTAGAGGAAATTTAGCTGACACGACAGAGTGGTCTGAACTCCCCAAGGGGGAAGAAACTTCACTTGTGTATTTGTGCGGGTAGGAGGTGAGAAACAGGTCCACTGTGTTGCCAAAATGACCATATTATATGTCTGGTACCCGTGTTGGCTCATTGACGAGTTGAGTTAAACTATTTGAATCAGCAAACAACTGGACATATTGACCCTCAGGTGTTGTGTGTTCGGAGTGACGAAGCCACTGAGAGTTATGCACATTAAAAGCACCCGCAGTAACGATTTCAGTGTGCACATATAGGGTCAAGATCCTATCGATAGAATCAAACAGAGCATAAAATTCGTTAAATGATGCGTTTCTATCCAAGTTCGGGCTCCTGTAAAGAAAGCAGTAATGTATATGCTTACGAATGTGGTTTTAGCCACGAGAAATTAAATTCTAGGTTGGAGCAGAGCCCATGTTATGAAACAAGACCAGTCTGTTAGCGGAATGACCATCTATATCTGGTACCCGTGTTGGCTCACTACGAGTTGAGTTAAATTGTTTGACTCAGTAAAGAGCTGAACATACTGACCCTCAGGTGTTGTGTGTCCGGAGTGGCGAAGCCATTGAGAGTTATGTCCATTAAAATCACCCGCAATAACGATTTCAGTGTGGGGATATAGTGTCAAGATCTTATCGATGGAATCAGATAGAGCATCAAATTCGTTAAAGGATGCATTTCTATCCAAGTTTGGGCTTCTGTAAAGAAAGCAGTAATGTGTGATATGCTTACGAATGTAAAGTTTTAGCCAAGAGAAATTAAATTCTCGATTGGAACAGAGCCCATATTGTGAGAGAAGCTGATAAGTAATATCATTTCGTATGTATGTGGTTATACCACGATGTGGAAAGAACAGTGGCACTAAGTTATATCTAGGTAGATTAAAATGGGAAATATATTGTGAGAGAAGCTGATAAGTAATATCATTTCGTATGTATGTGGTTATACCACGATGTGGAAAGAACAGTGGCACTAAGTTATATCTAGATAGATTAAAATGGGAAATATCTGTATTAGTAATTATCGCGGTTTCGCTATGTGCAAGGATAGTTGGTTTCTGGTTAGAAACGTGGGCAGACACAGAGAAGAAATTGCATTTTAGGCTGCGAATGTTACACAAATCAACGCGAAATTCCCGCTCCATTGAAATGGCCCTACATGGAACAAAGGCACTAGGTTATAACCTAATATCTGTACTACTTATTACACGAGTCTCGCTAAGTGCAAGGATTGCTGGTTTCTGGTTAGAAACGTGTGCAGACACAGAAGAGGAATTGCATTTGAGGCCATGGATGTTGCAAAGATCGATGCGAAATTCCCGCTCCAATGAAATGGCCCTACACGGAAAGCCAATACCGCCTCGGGAGAGGATGCAAGTCGGGATCAGCAATAGATAAACAAAAGCCAGCACTGCTGGTGTTATGCCCTTTTAATATGTGCCCCACTAGATCCGTGCTGAAATCCAGGTCACACCCCTTTCGTGACGAACATTATGCCACGCAGACACCAAAAACTCTCCAAAGATTATTGTTGATATTGATTGGTCGGAAGACTGTAGATATCTAGGTATTATTCTAGATAAAAAACACATCACTACCACAATTAACAAAATCAACAAAGTTGTAACAGTTCTTTATCCATTAGTGTGTAGAAAGTCAAAGCCAAAAACCCTCCAAAGATTATAAATCAATCGAGAGTATCGTTACCTGAGGGATGCAACAGAGGTGGGGAAAAGAGGAAAAACAGACACAAGGAAAGGAAAGGGTATGAGTTTTGCCGCACTGTACACTTCCACACAATGGCCACACTACGGCGCGAATCCCATAAATATGGCCGCACTACATTCGATCGAGTTTGTGATGATCAGTTTGTTTACTTCGGATCCCACAGAATACTTGACGCGCGGACCTATAGTCATTAGGGTATCTTGTGTTTACAATTGATCCGATGGTACGGATCACGAGGCAGAGACGCACGTGCTGACACGTCGGCGGTTCAGTTCAGTTTAGTAACTATTGTCCTACTGTATGCTAAACAAGTAGTAGAAAAGTGTGATTAGCATAGAAAGAAAATCATATTTATGACTAAATGAGTAATGACTTGGATTGTATAAACACGCCAATCGTTTAAAAATAAAATTAATCTTAGCCAAACCTTGAGTTTGGATTCACACATTTTGGCGTTCTGCGCTTCGTACAGCACAATAGGGACGTTTGATTTTCTTTACAAGGCGAGCCTTTCTGCACCCCGTACCATCCAATTTCTTTAGAGAAGGAGCGAATCATTTTACAATTGATAATACAATTACCGCGTAGTAATTCAGTTTAGTATTTTGTCATCTTTTGTAATTTTAGTCTGACTTAAAATTATTATAACGAAGGAATACTTTGACAATTGTATTTTATAAAATGCGGGGTGTTGTATAGACAAAACCTTAATTATGTTTATAAAAATATTCCCATGTATGTATGTATGGTAACATGACACTTAATAATATATTAACTCATTATTTATTCGTGTCCTTAAAATTAAAGTTTAAATTAAATTGAAATATTTCTCGTCGTCTTTTTGAACTATATGCGTTCTCTTCTCCTTTTCCTCACAACCCCTCCACCCGTCTTTCCGCTTGGGTTTCCTGTCCTCCTCTCCTCTCTTTCTCTCACTGTGATACTAGCTCTTGACTTCATTCTGACTTCGAAATTAAACAAAAAACCTGTCGGCATACTTTGCTCATTTGTTTGCCACTGCATTCTTCCAGTCATTTTTTAAACGAATATTTTAGAAATGTGAATGTGTATTTTCTACTTTTAAAATATACTCAATTGCCTATATTATTTTAAAAAATAAAGCAACATAATATCAAAACATAGAAATTGGGCAAAAATCATTAATTATATATGTAATTAAGTTGAGGGCTTTTTCTTAAATATATATATGTTGTAATTATTTTATATATAAATATATATAAATATATATAAATATATATATATATAAATATATATATATAAATATATATAAATATATATATATATAAATATATATAAATATATATATATATATATATATATATATATATATATATATATATATATATATATATATATATATTTAAATATGTATATATACATAAATATATAAATAAATATATAAATAAATATATAAATAAATATATAAATATATATATATGTAAATAAATATATAAATATATATATGTAAATATATATATATGTAAATATATATGTAAATATATACATAAATATGTACATATATATATGTATATACATAAATTTACATATATATATATATATATATATAAATATATGTATATATATATATATAAATATATGTATATATATATATAAATATATGTATATATATATATAAATATATGTATATATATATAAATATATGTATATATATATATATATATAAATATATGTATATATATATATATAAATATATGTATATATATATATATAAATATATGTATATATAAATATAAATATATATATTTTCGTTTGTTGAATTATTTCACATTTCACTCCCATTTACACACATGTGTGACATACACTTGAAATTAACCTTAAAATAGTTGCTGACATAATCTTCATCCAATAGAAAACCTGACCACTTCATATATAATACACACATGTATATATACATATATGATCTTTTTTAATTGCTATTTTCATAGTAATTCTTTTTTAATCTTATTTTTTTATTGTTCTCTCTCTCTCTCTCTCTCTCTCTTTGTTTTTTGTGTTTTCGTTTTTGTAATTTTGCACAACTTGTAAGATGTAAACCCATGTTGATAATTGTTTAAAACGCTTCTCGGCATTGGTTTTCTGTTTTATATTTTTAAAACTTTATTTATTTTGATCAATTTGTTTAGCGTATATCAATCAATCGAGTTGTTATTTTTATTTATCTTAATCATTTTTGTTTTTTTTTTTTGTATTGCTTTGTTTTATTCTTCTTCTTTTGTTCTAAACATTTTGTGTACTTCTTAAAAGAATAATAATTTAGTTTATCGATAATGAATAAATGAATTTATTTTTTTTTCTTTTAAATTTTTATTTTTTTGTTCTTTTCTTCAATTTTTTTTACTTTTACTCTTGTTTTGTTGTTTTCATTCTTCAAAAAATAAATGTGTAGGAGAGTGTTTGTTGTTTGTATTTTTTTATTTTAACGTTTACATTTGTATTACATGACGGATCGGTTTTATAAACTGGAACGCATCACATAGCATATTTCCTAGTCCACTCTCGTGCCAATTCATTATATTTTTCTCGATCAGCTTTATATATTCTGGCGATTTCAGGAACAAGTGGATCGTCTGGATTGGGGTCACAAAGGAGAGAGCAAATTGATAATAAGACTGCAATATAAAAATTAACATTAATCTCTGCCTCTCTCTCTCTAGGTTCTTCTCTTCAATTCATATTTAAACATATACATATAATAGCGAAAATAATTATTTATAATAGTAGCACACCAATAATATGGGGAGGCTTTTTTTGGATTACCTTTTGAAATAGTCAGGGCCGGTGACCATTGGGATCTTAATATATCGAGACAAATCGATCCATTGCTATTAATGTTTGGATGGTATATACGAGTTGTGAAAGCCACTTTTGGCGGTTTAAATGGATAATCTGTTGGAAAATGAATTGTTAAGAAAAACACTCCACCTTGATATGGACTATCCGGCTAAAAACAAAAAAACAAAAACAAATTATTACTGATTGTTTTCGGTGTAAAAATGAGAATATCAAATAGTCTTACAGGTCCCATTATTGTTGCTTGCCAGTGAAACACTGAAATTACAAAAAAGGTACATTAGTCTTAAACGGTGTACAAAAACAAACTTTGGTATTAAAAATGTCTATTAACCTCATTCAATTCGGTAATGTAATCTGAAGTAACAAAGTAATGATCTAATACTTTGGTACAAAAATACCGACTACCTTGGGCATTAGTTAAATCGATCACCTCTTAATATACTATATATTTACTTAATATAATATAATATAACTTTAACTCTAGTATTCCCACAACCTTGTTTACTTCATTTTAAAGTAAGATAACTTTGAAGCGGTTAGCTGATTCTGGCAACGCCTTTTTTGACAGATCAGTTATATATTCTTGAATGATTTTATTAAAATTGGTGTCAGGTTAAAAGAATATGGGATAAGGAAGTCATTCCGGAAGAACCTCAATAGTAGTCCCCATTTTCAAAAAAGGCGACAGATTTGACTGCGAAAATTACAGAGGAATATCATTGCTCCCAACCGCATACGAAATATTCACAAATGTCATACTGGCGAGAATCACTCCGTACGCAGAAGAAATATTGGGAGACTACCAATTCGGATTCCGTAGGAACCGGTCAACAAGCGACGAAATGTTCACAATAAGGCAACTACTGGAGAAGAAGTAGGAATACGGAGAGACGGTTCATCAACTGTTCCTCGATTTCAAAAAAGCCTACGACTCAGTTGCTATGCAAAGACTCCACCATATTGTTGTTGAGATGGGAATCCCGAAAAAAATTTTCCGCCCTCATTCAAATTTGCACGAATGAAAATAAAGGGCGAGTTAGAATAGAAAACCACCTCTCAGAACCATTTGAAATCCGAGACGGACTAAAACAGGGCGATGGCCTCTCACCATGTCTCTTTAACCTTGTCCTCGAGTACGTCATCAGAAAGGTACAAGACGACAACGTGACCGGATCATCCCTCAACGAGGTCACACAAGTGCTCGCATATGCGGATGACATCGCCGTTTTGGGCGATAATCTAGAAATCATCATGCAAGCGGCAGAAGAGGTGGGCCTAGAAATAAATGAAGACAAAACGAAATACATGATTATGGCCATAGCAGGCGGACCTCGAGAACACACATAAACATCAGTGGCAAGATATTCGAAAATGTCAAAGAATTTAAATACCTGGGAACGATACTGACGGCCAGTAACGAAATGTCGATGGAAATTAACAAAAGACTACATTCCGGCAACGCTAGTTGGCACGCAGTCAGTAAACTGCTGAAATCCAAACTGCTATCACGGAATATAAAGCTCCGTGTCTATAAAACCATAATCATGCCGATTGTTCTATACGGATGCGATAGTGAGAGTGATCAAGTCGTGGAGATTGAGATGGGCCGGACATGTGGCGCGAATGGACAACGATAGGACCGTGCGTAGAATTCTTGACGGTAAGCCAACGGGAAAGAGACCGACAGGGCGACCGCGACGGAGATGGGATGACAATGTTAGGTTAAACCTCGAAGAGATCGGATGGTCGAACGTGGAAGGAGAGCGCACGGGACAGGGATCAATGGCGAAGTCGAGTGGGTGAGGTCATGAACTTTTGGGTTCCTACAGGCCAATAAATAGTACAGTATAGTATAATCAGGTTAAAAGTTGTTGGAAAGCAAAAAATTCAGTAAAAAATCGGTCTAATTTACAATTTTACTACGATTAAGGTGTAGAATATTCAAACAAAAATCGTCTTTATTATTGACTTAAAAAAAGAAACTTGAGAAAGAGGAAAACAAATTTTATATAGGGTTTTCTCCAATAGGGACTTGACAACTTTTTTTCGGTAGTAATTTTTTATAATTTGCAGAGGTTGTTCGTTTTTGTACTGTAACCCGGGCATGCGTTGCAATGCAACTTCAAAATCCCCTTTTGTGCGCGCGATAGTGTAAAAAAAAAAAAAAACTAAGAAAAAAAGTATTAGTGTTGCAATGTCTCTTCAAGGCAATACTTTTGGATACACAATATTTTTTGATTTTTCTATCTGGCGCGTACAAAAATAAAACCGAAGGTTTGTCGATGGAGTAGGCCACATGACCGAGGGGGAGCATGTGATGTGTCTAACAGACCGAAAATCGAATAAGCAAAGCATTGGAGCCGTATACCATAGCAATTAACATAGCAGTACCACATCAGTTTGAGCATACTTGAGAATAACGATCGAATTCGTTCACGCGGCAGTGGTCTTGTGGGGGTGAAGGTATGGATGCCGACGTAGGACACAGGTTCACTATCACTCACCGCCGATTTCTGCGCAAAAATTGTCACCAGGAGGAATATGCCACGAAAGAAAACACACTGGTGTAGTTTTAATGTTAATGTTTTTTTTTTTTTTTTTATTTAGACTAATTTTCATAACTACGTTTTCTTATTTAAACTAATTCTCGCAGCTAGGTTTTTTTTGGTTTTATTCTACTTACTGTCTTTGGACTTTAACGATTTTAGCACAGGAAATTTAAGGTTTAATAATTTGATATCACTGGAGTTTATGTAGATCCTTGTCGTTCTATATACATATATCGGGTTTTCCAATAGGGACTTGACAAGTTTGAATTTAATTTGTGAACGCACCCTTTCACTAATCAGCGTACTGTCACTGTCAATTTATTCAGTAAACTCAATATTTTCGTCATCGTTAAGTACACGAACGTACAACGTCTCCAAATTATAAAAAATTTACTGCAGAAATTGGGAGTCGGTGATCCCAACTTTAAGAGCGTTAACTCCAATTTTCGGTCGTAATTCTCGCCCTAGTAGACAGGCAATAACAAGTTTAGTGCAAAAATTTGGGTCTCCATATTCGTTGTGTGATGTTGCCGTGCCAGTGAGACAACGGGTTGGTCGAAGTGTCGAAAATATCGCTGCCGTTCAGGCGTCCGTAGCAAACGATCCAAATCAGTCAATTGCACGGCGTTCTCAAGAATTCGGCATCGCCCAGACCACTTTATGGCGAATTTTGCGTAAGGATCTTGGTTTCCACCCATACAAGATCAAGCTGAATCAAGAATTGAAGCCGATGGACCATTTGAAGCGACGTACGTCCTCCGATTGGGCTCTGGAAAGGATGCGCCAAGATGATGAATTTCATCGCAAAATCATCTTCAGTGACGAAGCTCATTTTTGGCTCAATGGAGTCGTCAATAAGCAAAACATGCGTTATTGGTTGGGTGAAAATCCACACGTGCTTCATGAATCACCACTTCATCCACAAAAAATAACTGTTTGGTGCGATTTGCATGCCGGCGGCGTCATTGGGCCATATCTTTTTGTCGACGACAACGATCGTCACGTTACTGTGAATGGCCATCGTTATCGCGCCATGATTACCGATTATTTTTAGTCCGAATTGGAAGATATGGACTTGGGCGACATGTGGTTTCAACAGGACGGTGCCACAAGCCACACAGCACAGATACAATCGATTTATAAGTTTAATGAGCGTATTATCTCAAGAAATGGGCCAGTCGGTTGGCCGCCTCGTTCGTGCGATTTAACGCCTCTAGACTATTTTCTTTGGGGCTACGTCAAGTCATTGGTCTATGCCAACAAGCCGATGTGGTTGGAAGAGCTCAGAGCGAACATTGAACGCGAAATAGTGGCCTTTCCGGCCGAAATGTGTGGCCGAGTCATCGAAAATTGGGTCCAACGAATTGACCGCTGCAAACGTGCCCGCGGTGGCCATATGGACGAAGTCGAGTTCCATTCATAAATGTTTTGATTGTACTTCAAGTCGATAATAAAGTTTTTGAGATATCTCAAATGGTTTGCGTTTTATTTTTAAAAAAAGTTGTCAAGTCCCAATTGGAAACCCCGATACTTATATTTGTTTTTCTAGATTTTCGACACTTGAATTCCGAACAAGATGCGCCACATTATTACAACTTTACTATTCCTTCGGTTATTTTTTTTTAGGCACAGTGTTGATTTCATGTCAGAAACTACTATATCTTTGCGCACAGCGCTCTTTACTGTGATTGGTGTACGACTCAGTCACGTGTGAGTAAATGACGGAAAGTAAGGAACGACTCGATGTGCGTTTAAAATAAATTAGCCCGCGACTCGTGTTGTGTGTGCGCGACTAGGGGTGAAAACCGACTCTGGCGTGTGTACGCCCAGCGGTGGCGATTGTAAAGCGACTCGGTCACCCGTGCATCGTTTGGTGGATGATTGGCGACTGACTCTGTGAGGGTTCTCTATACCACATGGAGAACCAACCCGCAATGCCAACCAATCTTGACCGCTAACAGCGCGTCACCTCAACCCAACTCCCCATTCAAAACCTGCAATACACACATTCGCAACCATGCAAAACCTGCAAGCGCACCCATCCCAATATGCAACAGCATCCGTCCCCAATCCGCAATTGCATACATCCCCCAATTTACCAGGAACCCATTTCGCAAGCTGAAATAACTGCATATTCCAATTCACAACGGAATATTAATCATCTTCCTCAATTACATCACCCCACATACATTTTCCCAAGATTGCTTCGGTCAATTCTTTACTTAAGTTATATTCCTTCCTTGCGACCAAGCAATCTTAATTTCCCCGAAATTCGTATGCTGTAATAAAACCTACAACGGAACATTAACCATCACCACCAACTATACCGAGCCGCATACATTTCCCCGAAGTTGCTTCGGTTAATATCTTATCTAAATGATATTTCTTGCTCGCACCCAAGCAATAGCAATATATAAAAGTTGACGACTCACATTGCTTCGCAGGTTGTTATTCAGATATAAAGAAAATAGAAAAAAGTTGTTATTCAGAAATAAAGTTAAGATAAAAACAAAATCGTAGAGATGACTGCACCTCTAGAAAATCTGGTAACTCAACTAGAAATGTTCATTGAAAATGTCCGACAAATTCGGATAATCGTCAGTGATTTTCAACCACAAGGGCAAAATGTTCTTAATCAAAAAATACAAAGCCTAGTAACTGGTTTGCAGGAGATTGACAAACTGAAGAATCAAGTACAGGTGGTTCTCGTTCCATTTGAAGTATTCGACTACATCGACCAGGATCGGAATCCTCAACTATATACAAAAGACTGCGTGGAAAAAGCTCTGGCCAAGAACGAAGAGGTCAAAGGAAAAATCGATGCCTACCGGAAGTTCAAAGCGAACATGCTGGTCGAACTGTGCAGGACGTTTCCTAATGAGCTCAACATGTACCGGGCGATACGACCCGATTCCTAGAGTAGATATTATAATATTCAAAGATAATGCGCATTACGCGTATATTAAGTAGAAAAATAGCGCTCTCAGACAAATAGCAAGGGATGCATTACCTCCATAATTCCAATTTCCCCCGAAAACCATTTCGGCTCATTTCTTCCTTAAACTATACTTCTCGCTTGCAACCAAGCGACAGCTAATTTTCCACAAAACAATCACAACAATCAAGACCCTCGATCATACTTGGCTATGCCGCCAAAACCAATTTCCTAGTATACACAACCAACGAATCCGACTCAGCTTATACGGCGAGGATTCGGTGGAACTGAATTCCCTATGCGAGCATAGCAATCCCTTTCAAGTTCCTAGTAAGTGGCAGTGAGATTATTTAGCTATGACTCCACTGCCACGACGCGATGAACTTTTCCTTGCTTTTAACTAGTCGTCTTTCAACAACCGCCACGCGCACATCGGGAGTCCCCTGACAAATAAAGTCGATTCGAACGATCCCCTTTCAATTGGTGCGGGCACAGCGTCGAGGAATAAGTGAAACAGAAAAATAATGGGGAACTTACAAACAATAACACCAGTGACTTTTACTCATTGCCTTTTACTTTGGTGATCGAATTTTGGGCGGCAGTGTTTTAGCAGTGAACTCTCTAGTGGGGGCGGTGGTGAACTGGTGCCATACGTTGGTACATCTACTCCGTAACCCCCACAACTCAACGAAGGCAAGAATCCAGTCAGGGTGTCGTGGCAGTGGAGGCATCGCTAAGTAAACTCACTGCCACTTACTAGGAACATGAAGATGGGTTGCTATGCCTACATCGAAAATTTTGTTTCAGGGAATTTCTACCGTACGGCCTGAATTAGATTCTTCTGTAGCTGTGTATACGGAGAAATCGGTTTCGGAGGCATAGCCAAGTATGGTCATGGGTTGTCGGTTAGACAGTAGAACATGGGTCTTGACCGTTGCGATGGTTGTTCCGTGGAAAGACAACGCATCATGCTGGTGACTTGCCAGTAAGGAGAATTGATAATATTTCAAATGGTTTAGGTGGGATGGGAAACGAAATGGTTTTCGGGGAAAACTAAATGCTGCTTGGTTGCAAGCGAGAACAGTAGTTTAAGAAGTGAGCCGGAATGGTTTTTAGAATGAAAAGTGAAGGGGGAATTCCTAAATAACAAGTCTAACTGGATAACTGGAGAGTCTAAGTGTCGGCCAATATCTGATATACAACTAAGTAATTGCCGATTTCACACATAGATGTCTTTGGCCATATTTTTAATCGCCTCTGTCAATGACATATTTTTTTCCTTTTGACATTTGTTAGCTGTCAGTCTTACTTTGGTTTAGAAGCAAGTTGCGCGTATTTTTATGAAAAGGTATTAGAGTTTGGCGTCAGTTTGAATATGGAGTGCAAAAACGAGCATTTTCGTCATATTTTACTTTCTTATTTCCGTAAAGGAAAGAACGCGGCGCAAGCTGCTAAAAAGTTACAAGATGTATATGGTGAAGAAGCCTTAAAAGAAAGACAGTGCCCGGAATTGGTTTGACAAATTTCGTTCCAGAGATTTTTCACTGATAGATGAACAACAATCAGGTCGACCAGGTGAGTTTGATGATGATCAAATTAAAGTCATAATCGAACCGGATCGCCATGTAACTGTACGAGAGATAGCAAAATATGTTAAATGTGTCACATACAGCGATTGAGGAACATTTGAAACGTATGAAACTCGTTAAAAAGCTTGATGTTTGGGTTCCACTTGATTTGAAAGAAATTCATTTAACGAAGCGCATCAAGGGTTGCGATTTGCATCTTAGACGCAATGAATCCGACCCTTTTTAAAAGCAAATCATCACTGGCGATGAAATATGGATTGTTTACAGTAACGTCAATCGCAAACGTACTTGGTCCAGGCTCGACGAGCCATCACAATCCACCTCGAAAGCTGATATCCACCAAAAGAAGATTTTGTTCTCATTTTGGTGGTTTTGGAAAAGTGTGGTACATTTTGAGCTGCTTCCAAGGAATCAAACGATCAATTCGGATGTGTACTGTCAAGAACTAGACCGATTAAGTACAGCGTTCAACGAAAAATGGCCAGAGTTGGTCCATCGAAAAGGTGTCATTTTTCACCAGGACAACGCTAGGCCACATACATCTTTGGTCGCTCGTCAAAAATGATTGGAGGTTGATTGGGAATTGATGTTACATCCACCATATTGCCCTGATCTTACGCTTTAAATGTTGTGAACACAGAAGAATTAACTGATATTCAACAATACACTACAGATAGTTCACCATCAGATGTAGATACTGAAACTAAGTCGACAATTGCCACAGTTATTTCGAAACGAATTGATACTGATAGCACCAAAGAGAGAACTGATCAAGGAAGTGAAAAAGAAATAACACACGAACAACACGACAACAGTAAAGATAGTTCAGTGAAAATATTTTTAGGGAAACGGGAAGTTAACCCAAACTAAATGTCGGCATCAATAACAGCTAAGTCGAAAGTAACAACTGAAGGAGAAGCAAAGGCTGCATTGGCCGAACGCCGAAGACTTGCCAGAGTAGAAGCTGAACTGGAACGTCAACGTTTAGCTGAACTTAAACGTCAAAAAGAGGAAGCTGAAATGGAGCGTAAATTTGAGAAGGAAGCTCTTCGTCTTGCTGAAGAACAGCGCAAAGCTGAAGAGGGACGTTTGCATCAAGCCGTTGAGGAAGCAAACAGGCGCAAAGAAGAAGAAAGGCTTAACTCCGAAGGAGCTGAGAAGAAAGCAAAGAAGAAGCCGAACAGTGGGTGAAAACACAGACTAATGAACAAATGACGATTGAGGAACTCATCGCCGCTCAGTTCGCGGCACAGGACACCATCTCTCGCACCTTCCTCAACCTGCAGGACAAGGGACAACCAACCCTGACCAGGATAGAAACCATCAAACGAGACCTCCGCACCGAATGGGAGGCCATTCTCAGGCGGCACAACGAAATCATCTACATGGCGGCCCCTGAGTATCAAAAACACGAGTACTTCGCGGAGGATTTTATCGGCGAGTCCGAGGAAGTATACCTCGAGGAACAGACAAAGCTACTCGAGGCTGAGTACGGGCTCGCATCAGCTTCCCCAATAAAGGCGAACAACGCCAATCGCCTCCACAGCGCAGCACCCACCACGTCATCCAGCTTCGATGTGACAAGACCTGTCACCAGCAACCACGTGGCCATTGATCGTGGATTGCGAATTTACAACTCCAACCCCGGGAAATTGGTCGAGCATGCGACTGCAGATCGCAACTCCTCTGATCATCACAAAGGGAGGTCTCGTTGGCATCGACCCCGGGGGCCACACGAGCCCCATGCAACCACCCACCTGCGTGACCCAACTACCAGACATGCCCCTCGCCCGCTGAACCACCGCAGGGGCAGGGGGCATTTGAAGAGCCAGGACCCTGCCCCCCCCAAAGGCTTCAAGGCACCACACCACACCCCGGACACCACGTGGTCAAGCTCCTGCCCAAGACCACCACCACAGCCGATGCCGACCACTACCACATGTAGCCACCACAACAGGACCAGGAGAGCGCACTGTCCCGCTTGGCGGGCGGCGCTCCCCAGCAGCCAGCGGTCGCTCGAACCCCAACCGGAAAGCACGCCTCTCAGTGCATCAACAGAGGCTGCACTCCAACGACCCCGGAGGGCACTTGGCCCGCGACTGCCATTCCGCCAGGACACGGACGACACCACACACGACACCGCACCCGACTCCACACTACAGCTTCACACACCAACGGCCGCATCCCGCCGGCCACTTACTTCGGACGGGCACCAACGTGCGCAGTACCTTTCACCACCACCGGTCCCGATGCAGCGAGACCCATCACCAGCCATCACGTGGTCACTGATCGTGGGTTGCGACCTTACAACTCCAACCCAGATCAACTGGCCGGTTCCGCGACCACAAAAGGCAACGGACATCAGCGATGGGAAGGATGTTCCTGTCGCCATCTACCCTACGGGCCATCCCAGACCCCCAAGCCTTCAGCGCTCCTCAGGCCGTGCGGCCCCGTCCCAGCCGACCATCCACGTGGAAGTGGACAGCAACATCCGACCACCAGAGACTCAACGACCAAGACCAACCACCACCAGCAGACCACACACTCCCGGCCCCTAGCCACCGTCCCCTGGAACAAAATGGTTCGCCAATGATTGCCGAAGGCGGGCGGAATGTTGCGGATTCGCAATTAAATGCAGCGGGGAGAATCTAGTACGTTCATCGTCTAGTACACTCCCCGACCACTATACTCACCACTCCTGTCAACCACCAGCTGACAATGCGTCACCTGCTTGGGGACGCCATCCAGCTGTCACATTGATTCAAATGTGACCAACGCTTTTCGCATCAGAGTCTGCAACCAACCTTCATCTCGCGCACACCTTCCGGGTCGTTGTTGCTGATCAAACTTAAAAAGTCAAATAAACTAACTCAATCTCATTCAAAGTAAATTGAATTGTTGTGCGTTATTGCTGAAAAGTAAAACACTGAATTGTAAAAAGGTCACGTTATCTTATAACCTGACCGCGCTTTTCTCTCCCCTTTTGTGCCGAACGAGTTAGACAGCCATTGTTCGTTGTGGCCGTCCATCGTAAGAATCAGCAGGACAAGCCTTTATGAAGGATGTCCGTCCTATGTTATCAGAAGAGGAGGCAAACTACCGAACGCCAAGAAGCGAGAATAAATGTGAAAAAAGACTACAACCGATTGTCCATATTGTCGAAAACCACCACAGATGTGTCTGGACGAATACCATGCAGCGTAATATAATACGAGGGTGAATCAAATATAAGGGCTCCTCGCTAGTATAGTGGTTAGTATACCCGCCTGACACGCGGGAGACCGGGGCTCGATTCCCCGTCGGGGAGCCTCTGGCGCAAGACTAATGACCTTGCCTGGAAAAAACAAATCATTATGGAAAATTTAACAAGCCTCAGGACTTGCTAAATAAGGCCAAGACCGGTTCACGGTTGTAGTGCCGATGATAATGATGATGAATCAAATATAAACGCTAATTTAATCATTTCAGTAGCAAGTTGCGAGCTAAACAATCTTGTGCGTGGCTGTTGGTTGGTTTATGAAGAGTAGGGTAACCGGCCTGGCTAGCGGTCTCGCTCGAATTTGTACTCAGTACAGTCATGAGCGAGCAAGAGGTACATACGTCTGCTGCGCAACGGATTATTATAAAATGTTAAACAAATGAAGGCGTTAAGCCTTCGATATTTTTTCTCGATTCAAAAAACAGCCTTGGTGATGATACACTGTCGCAGAATCGTGTGTATACGTGGGCCAGAGGATTTAAAAGTGGGCGAGAACGTATCGAAAACGAAAGTCATGATGATAGACGCCCAAGGACAAGACATACAGATGACAACATTCGTGCTGTTCGAGAGCTTATTGAAAGTGATCGTCGCTTAACTGTTGGACAAATCTCATCAGAAGTGGGTATCAACTATGAAATGTTCAATCCATTATCACTGATGATCTTAGTTTAAAAAAAAATACTTCTCGTTGGGTTCCGAAGTTATTGACCGTAAATCAAAAACAGGTCAGGTCGGAGATCAGTGGAAGACTTCTTGATTAATTTCGACGAGGCGAGGATTTTTTGAAACGTATCATCACATGAAACGTGCGTACATCAACTCCCGAGTGGAAAATGGCAAGTAAGGAGTGGCGAAGGAAGGATGAAGGCCATTGAAGGACCCATTGAAGACCAAAACTCGTCTCTCAGGCGGAAAAGTTCTTGCAACGATTTTTTTCGACTCAAAGGGAGTTTTAATGATTGATTGTCCTCACGAAATACGAACAGTGAATGCGGCTTACTACTGTCAGTTGTTACAGTCGGCAAAAGCCGCATATTGAAGCAAGAGGCGAGGTGTGCCCCGTTCTTCCGGTTCCCGGGGAAGAGTGGGCTACCGTTGTTGTCCTTGATGGATCTGTCGAACGTGTGTACTTTATCCTTCCGAACAAAACACCGAAGGTCTTGCCGCACCATTATACTGATTCACTTGCGACGTAAGTGTCTACACACGCGAGAAAAAAAACACTGTTTGTTGTATCTTTTGTAAAAGGATCAATCTAATACTTCGATTTTCATAACTTTGGAGGAGCTCTTCTCTCCACCCACGCTACTTATTCACTCTAGTTTCTAAGTGTCTGATACTCGTCGATTCCGACTCTTGATTCAGATTCTATCGGTATCTTTTTGTACTTCAGATGGTTACACAAGATCCGTGGGAATTTG
This sequence comes from Microdon myrmicae, assembly GCA_963931805.1. Classification (NCBI taxonomy): domain Eukaryota; kingdom Metazoa; phylum Arthropoda; class Insecta; order Diptera; family Syrphidae; genus Microdon; species Microdon myrmicae. Next base: position 144,633,112 of record OZ007500.1, on the reverse strand, counting down.
GGTGTGAAATTAGAATCTGGGAAGATTGGTCTATTTGCAAGTCATAAAACATCTGGCATGGTATGCATTATGATAATTAGATTTCCTGAATTGTGTGTCGGCGGATCAAATAGACTTGTTTTTGTTTAGACACGAGTTCATTTTGGGTTCTGTATTCTAGGATTTAAAAGTGTTAAATTGCACATACCATACATGTGAAGATATGCATTGTGCTTTTTGGATTTTAAGGAATTGAATTCAATGTTCGAGAATTGAACGTTCGGTTCAATTTCCTTGACTTTGAATTCAATGTTGATTTGGGGATATGGATGGAATTTTTGGATGGGAGTTTTGTAGGTGGGTAAATGTGTACAAACATGCAAACCTACAATACTGAGAGTAGTCAAGTCGCGAAGATTAAGATCGGCCGGACACGTGTCGCGAATGGGCAACGATAGGACCGTGCGTAGAATTCTTGACGGTAGACCAACGGGAAAGAGACGGGCAGGACGGCCGCGATGGAGATGGGAGGACAATGTTAGATTGGACCTCGAGGAGATCGGATCGGATGGTCGAACGTGGAAGGAGAGCGCACAGGACAGGGAACAATGACGGAATCGAATCGGTGAGGTTATAAACTTCCGGGTTCCTACAAGCCAATAAATAGAATAGAAATAGGTAAATGTGTATGTGGGATGGAAATGGTAGGGCTTCTTGGAGCACTACAATGTTATCTTACTTTATGACAATGCCAGGCCCCACACCTTGACAAGGGATACATTGAAAGAAATGAGCTGGGAAACCCTCGAACACCCTCCTTATAGCCCAGACTTGTCTCCCTGCGACTATTTTTTGTTCGTACCCTTGAAGGAATCACTTTGGGGAGAATAATTTGAAAGTCCTTCTTCGAGATGTCCTTCATGACAACGCCAGGCTTCACACCGCGTCCTTGACAAAGAATACATTGAAAGAAATAGGCTGGAAAACCTTCGAACACCCTTCTCATAGCCCAGACTTGTTTCCTTGTGACTATTTTTTGTTCACGCCCTTGAACGAATCACTTGGAGAAAAAATTTCTAAATTAATGAAGAAGTCGAGGAGTACGTGCACAATTGGCTACCATCATCATCATCGGCACTACAACCGGGAACCGGTGTTGGCCTTATTTAGCAAGTCCCGAGGCTTATTAAATTTTCCATAATGATTTGTTTTTTTTTCGGGCAAGGTCATTAGGTCTTGCGCCACAATTGGCTAACAACTCGCCCTAAATCTTTCCACAAACAAGGGATATTTAAGCTTCCAAATCGGTGGCAAAAGTGTGTAGATCACGCAGGAGAATATATTGAATAATGTTGATAGTATATTGGGTTGTACCACATGAAATGTCCGCTTTTGTAGTAAAAATTTAAGAGCCAATGTTTTTCCGTAAATTTGTATTCAATCAAAATAGGATCTGTTGGCATCTAGGACATTCTTACAACGTGATACAAGGTCAAATATTCTTTTTTCATAAAAGTGTTCGACTTTCAGTGTTCGTTTTTCCGGGCAAGGTTATTAGCCTTGCCGCAAACCTTTCTCAGGATGTCGCCGCATGCATTGGTTGACTACTTGGCGGGTGCCAAACTAGCTATCCAGGGGTGTCACATGCAGACTGTATGGCAACTTGGATTGAACAGGGACAAGATGGCCTTCGCCGGGTTGAAAGCACAGTCTTTCCTTTTTCATAAAAGTGTTCGACTTTCAGTGTTCGTTTTTCCGGGCAAGGTTATTAGCCTTGCCGCAAACCTTTCTCAGGATGCCGCTGCATGCATTGGTTGACTACTTGGCGGGTGCTAAACTAGCTATCCGGGGGTGTCACATGCAGACTGCATGGCAACTTGGATTGAACAGGGACAAGATGGCCTTCGCCGGGTTGAAAGCACAGACTTTACCCTGTAGGTTGCCCCCACCCCCCTCTTCCAACGTGATCATCATCATCATCGGCACTACAACCGGGAACCGGTCTTGACCTTATTTAGCAAGTCCTGAAGCGTGTTAAATTTTCCATAATTTGTTTTTCCGGGCAAGGTCATTAGGCTTGCGCCAGAGGCTCCTCGACGGGGAATCGAACCCCGGTCTCCCGCGTGACAGGCGGGGATACTAACCAATATAACAGGCCAATTGAAAAGTCCCCGGCCTTCCATAGTAAAACACATTTTTTTGGCAAAATTCGTTTTTTTGTATTCAACATAATTCCCTTCGACGGCGATACACTGATTATAGCGACCCTCCAACTTTTCGATACCTTTTTTTTCTAGTACGATTTGTCCTTTGCTTCAAAATAGACCTCCGTTTCGGCGATCACCTCTTCATTCGACGAAAATTTCCTCCCAGCGACCATTCTTTTGAGATCTGAGAACAGGAAATAGTCGCTGGGGGCCAGATCTGGAGAATACGGTGGATGCGGAAGCAATTCGAATCCCAATTCATGGATTTTTGCCATCGTTTTCACTGACTTGTAGCACGGTGTATTGTCTTGGTGAAGCAGCACTTTCTTTTTCTTCAAATGCGGTCGTTTTTCAGCGATTTCGTCCTTTAAACGGCCCAATAACGCTGTGTAATAGTCGCTGTTGATGGTCCTTCCTTTTTCAAGATAGTCAATGAAAATTATTCCGCGCGCACCTCAAAATACAGACGCCATAACCTTGCCAGCCGACTGTTGCGTTTTTCCACGCTTTGGGGCGGGTTCATCGTGTGCAGTCCACTCGGATGACTGTCGATTGGACTTCGGAGTGAAATGATGGAGCCATTGTCACATATCGACGCGAAAACTCGGGTTTATTACGCTTGATCGTCTCCAAACACTGCCCCGAATCATCAACTCGTCGTTGTTTTTGGTCAAAAGTGAGCTCGCGCGGCACCCACTTTGCACAGAGCTTTCTCATACCCAAATATTCGTGAAAGATATGATGTACACGTTCAGTTGATATCTTTAGAGTGCCTAATATTTCATTCAATTTCAATTTACGGTCATTCAAAATCATTTTGTGGATTTTTCTAATGTTTTCGTCGGTAACAACCTCTTTTGGGCGTCCACTGCGTTCACCGTCTTCGGTGCTCATTTCACCACGTCTAAACTTAGCATACCAATCCTTGATGGTTGATTATCCTGGGGCGGCGTCTGGAAACTCGTCATCAAGCCAAGTTTTTGCTTCAACTGTATTTTTTCCCTTCAAAAAGCAATATTTTATCAACACGCGAAATTCCTTTTTATCCATTTTTTTCACAATAACAGAAGTTGCTTCACTCAAAATACTATAATTCAGAAACTAATGATCCGACATCTGTCAAATTTATACACGCGTCTTTTGAAGATTAGGGCTAACTAAAAATCGTATGGATTTAATTCTAGTGCCGCCATCTATGTGTCAGGCCGGGGACTTTTCAATTGACCTGTTACTATCGAGGAGCCTTCCAACGTGACACAGGGTCTAATGTTCCTTTTTCATAGAAGTGTTGACTTTTTGAGGCAATGAAATCTTCAAAGGCTTTTATGATCTCTGCTCGGTTCCGGAAGACCTTCTGCCGGCAAAAGGAATCCAAATTGCGGAAAAGATGGTAGTCCGTTGGGGAAATGTCAGGAGAGTACGGTGGATGCGGAAGAATTTCAAATTCCAACTGCAACCGTTTTTGCACCGTTACTTGTGAAGTATGGGGTCTAGAGCATTGTCATGCAAAAGGATCGGGCTGTGCCTATTGACCAACGCAGGTTGCTTTTCAGCCAATTTGGCATGCAATATATCGATGTCCTCACAATATTTGATAGCGTTTATCGTTTCTCCTGGTTGAAGAAATGAAAAGTCGTTTCGATGTCCACCAAATTTTCACCATAACCTTTTTTGGGTGAAGATCGAGCTTGTGGTGTGTTTTGGTTTTCACCTGAATCCAACCACTGCCCAGGACTTTTACGGTTATCATAGAGAATCCACTTTTCATCACAGGTGACTATCCGGTGTGCAAAAACGGTTCAGTTTGGTTTCTTAATCTAAGCGATACGCAGATTTACAGGCGTACACGCGGCCAGTAGGCGGATGCTTCATTGCTTCGCTTCTCACCCGTTTCATCGTATGTTCAAATTACCGTCTTCACTATCCTTGTTTAACGCAACAATCCGACCTGATCTGTATACACACAATCTCCCATAGGTAAACAGAACTTTACTACTCGATCACGACTTTCGCATAGAGCACCGACACACTCGCCTACTCCGACGTCCTCTCTCTCGCTCGTTCCTCGCTCCGTCGTTCGCACACGAAGTTGATCGTAACAAAGTTACTAAACAGGGAGTAGTGCGGTGTTACTAACAGATATACACACACAATATGCAAGCAACTAGTGAAGAACACCGAAAGGAAATTCGAATAAGCAAAAAGCATCAGAGCCGTATACCATAGCGATAACATAACAATTCCACGTCAGTTGAGTGCACTTGAGTTTAGAAATCGAATTCATACACGCGACAGTGGCCTGATGTGTTGAGCATTGGTTACCTTTTTAGTGATTCTAACTGTTATGGCGTCAGTTCGAATCGCACGTTCTTCACTATCATCGCAAACGCTATATACCCACTTATCGAGTTTCTTTACCTTTCCTATGAGAGAAAGGTGTCGGCTTATTGTCATTGGGGATACTCCCATGCTTTGTGCAATCTCCCGCACCGAATTCGTTGGGTCCGTATCCACCGTTGCTCTTAAACATCGTCGTCAACTAACGTTTCCGACTTCCCATGTGGTTCATTTTCGAGGTGGAAATCTCCTGAACATAACTTTCCAAACCAACGCCATATAGTGCGCGTTCGTTTAGGGCTACATCCTCAAATGTGTAAATAATGTTTTTCATTGCCAATGACGCATTATGTCCCATTTTAAATTCATAAAGGAAGAGGGTTCGAATTTGAACTGCCGACAGCATGGTAAACAATTACTAGAAGAAAAAAAAACTGTACAGTATGAACTCGATTCACGCAACCCTCGATTCGTGCAACTCCTCGATTTTCGCAACACTAAATTTGTAGCACGTCTTGACTCTATAAGTGCAACTTTTCAAAAATGCTACCTCGATTTGTGCAACTTCTTGTATTTATTCATCTGTTTTCTATTTGCATGATCTCCTTTTGATTCTGTATTCCTGCCGTTAATTTACAGCTAGTTTGTCTGAACAAAATTCCTTATAAAAATAATACACAAACACATAAAACGCATCTGTCTTTATTTGAATGGGTGGCGATTTCATTAGTGTCTACGGAAAATTTGTACAGGATGGGTGTTACAAGAAATATTACAAAAGTGTATATTAAAAAAAGAAGTAATATTTTATCAGAATTAGAAATGGGTTTTTCAGTAAAGACAATTTGTGAAAAATATGTTCACAGATCACCAATAAACCGCATAAAAGGAAAGGCAGCTGCTCTTAGACAATTTGTCGCTAGAGCTGAATCTGGACCAGGGAAATGGGTAACGTTGAAGGCTTGTGAATATCCACAGATGGAAAAGGCTTTATATGGGTGGTTTCAAAAGCAAAGAGCTAAACACATCCCAGGACGAAAAGTAAGCAAGGAAAGAATAACATTCCTTGCGTGCACAAATGCATTAGGGATGCACAAAGTAAAACTTTTCGTCGTTGGTAAAGCAGCCAATCCAAGAGCATTTAAAAACTTTGAAAATAAGCCTGTTTTTTATAAAGCAAATAGAAAGCATGGATGACATTTCTATTATTCGGAACAATGGTTCCACAACGTGTTTGTTCCCGAAGTAAAAAAAGAATACAAAATGTTGTGTTTGTATTAATGAGTTTTCTTCATGTAAGACATTTTCTTGAATCAAAAGGACTTGAAAAGAAGGCACTACTGCTTTTGGACAATGCCCTAATTGTCCCTATCCGAAAAATATCCCATCCTAAGTACTTCCTCGCCTCTGCAAAAGAAAATCTTTCATACTGTCTGCTAATAGATTTTCCCATCGTATCTGTTAGCAGCATAAAATTTCCCTTTGCATCTCAAAAGGAGAATTTCCCATCGGATCTGAAAAAGGAGAAATCCTCCTCGTGATCATTATCATTACATTCGTTGCTGGTGGTCGGTATCTTTTTTGCTTTTATTTATGGATCGGATGCCGCCGATTATTCTCCGATCTTTCGCTGGTTTTGTTTATCCAACACATCTGGCATGAAGAAAAAAGGTTCCCATACAATTCGGATGGGATAGGAACCATGGAATGTAATGCTTTTGTTTGCCTTTCACTCATAAACATCTATCTGGGATAGTGTTTAGAGTTTATAGCTCTATGGCTACTAATTAGCGGCGCAACGAATCGTTTGTCTGCGCAAGTGTGCCTTAGCATTAGATCATGCGAGGGATTTAGGTGCTAATTGCATTTAGCTACTCAAGAATGTATCCCTTGTTCGGTTTACTTACCGACATGGTCTTTCATGGAAACATCGTGCAGATGTTCAGGATTGAAGATTGTGCATTGCTGGGATGCGATGCATTTCTGCCTTTTCAACTGTTTTTGCATATGATGGATGACTGCGTTGCAATCCTCACCTAACCTTTGTTTCTGGTATGATGTATGAAACGTTGAACTCGATATTGGAAGCTTTTGGAACGTTAAGTTCCTTGCTTTTTGGTATCGGTTCAACGTTGTTGCTTGTTTCAGGAATGGCCATGACTCTTGGGACACGTGTCTGTGGGCGCGTGTAATGAATAAAGGTACGAGGGTTGCATCTTATGTTTCGGGATTTGGCAACCCTAACGTTGCAATCCGGCAATTGACAGCTCTGTCGTAAAGTTGGACATTTTTGAGGTTATACGCACTCAGAACGTTTTGACATACGAGCGCTATTTGTGTTGTTTACAGTAACTTAAAAGATTCATCTCGGCCCAAAAATGGAATTAAATCGTCAACATTTTCATGCGATTATTTTTTACAACTTTCGGCGTGGATTAACTCAGCAACTTAATTCTACTTTTGGCGATGAAGCTCCATCAAGGACCAGTGTTTATCGATGGTATGGTGAATTCAATCGTGGTCGTAGTTCACTCCAAGATAAATTTCGTGAAGGTCGTCCAAAATCAGTTGTTGTTCCGAAAACCATTGATGCTGTGCGCGAACTGATATTGGAAGATCGTCATGTGACCTATCGTGAGATTGAGACAACCTTAGGCGTTAGTGGGACCAGCATACATTCAATATTGCATAAACATTTGACTGTCAAAAATTTTTGTTCGCGTTGGATCCCACACAATTTGTCAATCGCCCAAAAAAAGGCTCGTGTCAATTGGTCGAAAGAAATGCTCAAAAAATACGGTCGCGGTGCTTCGAAACACGTCTATGACATCGTGACGGGCGATGAATCGTGGATTTACGCGTATGAGCCCGAAAGTAAACAGCAGTCGACTGTCTGGGTGTTTCAAGATGAGCCAAATCGAACAAAAGTTGTTCGCGCACGAAGCACTTCCAAGCAAATGGTCGCCTGTTTTTTCGGAAAAACTGGACATGTCGCAACCGTACCACTAGAACAACGCAGAACAGTCAATTCTGAGTGGTACACAACCATTTGTTTGCCAGTTGTCTTCCAAGAAATCAGGAAAACCAACCGCCGAAGACGGATCACTCTTCACCACGACAATGCGAGCTCTCACACATCGGCTGCGACAACTGCATTTTTGAGCACCCAAAACATCGATTTGATGGGTCATCCGCCGTATAGTCCTGACTTGGCACCGAATGACTTCTTTTTATTCCCGTACGTAAAAAACAAACTGAGAGGTCAGCGTTTTTCGACACCTGAAGAAGCGGTTGCTGCATTCAGAATGCATGTGTTGGAGATACCTCAATCAGAGTGGCAAAAGTGCTTCGACAATTGGTTCAAACGCATGCAAAAGTGTATAGATCTTCATGGGGAATATTTTGAAAAACAATAAAGTGATTTGCGATGATCAATATTTGTTTTTGTTCTCTAATCCCGAAATATAAAAGGCAACCCTCGTAAGTATGTTCCTTGGCGAAAAGGACATCTCAACCTATAGTTGGCTGTGCGGTATCAAAAGTTAAATCAGAAGATGCAGTTCGATCCTTAAACATATGTTTGCAATGGGCCGAAGAGAACAACATTCCAATAGAAGAGATTTTATTGCTACAAAAAATAAAAGAGAGGGCAGTTTTAAAACGCATTAAATCGCAAAAAACTCAATCTAAAATATCTAACTTCTGTAAGAAAAAAACTTAATATTCTGTATGTATCACATATTAATTTTTGTATAAATTTTCCTTTGGTCATGCGTTAAGACTCGCCCTCGAAGAGCTCGATGGAGGGAGAGTAAGTCCTGGGGCCAGAATGCCGGGCGTAGAAGAGAAATGGACACGCCTTAAGAATACTGTCATTAGTTCTGTTTCGTCTTAGGCAGTAGTCGTAGAGATCGGAGCGACTGGTTTGATGATGAGTGCAAACTAGCGACTGAACGTAAGAATGCTGCATACCGGGCAATGCAGCAGTCTCATAGGACGCGGGTACGCGAGGAGAAATACAAAGAGCTCAGAAGATCTGAAAAAAGACTTCACACACAAAAGAAAAGTGCCTGGGGAAAAAAACTTGTCTGTGAAATAGAGAAAAGTAGAGAGCGAGGTCCGCACCAGGCGCGGAAGTTCTACCAAATAATCCGCGGTATAATATGACGCGGTACACACCACGGAGGACGATTCCGGAGACGCTACAACCATGAGTTGTACGCAATCTACATTGAAGCTAATAGTGTAAGAAAAATCAAGCTCGGTAGACTCCGGTGGGCGGGACACCTAGCTCGAATGAGCGAAAAGGAGCCTGACCGGAAAGTCCTTTGTGGCAGGATGTATGGAAGGAGACAGCGCGGCAGACCTTGTCTGCGATGGAGGGATGGCGTAGACCAGGACGTCCACAGCCTGGGACTGCCAAACTGGATGACATCGGCTCGAAATCGGGACCGGTGGAGAGATTTGTTAAATAAGGCCAAGACCGGATCCCGGTTGTAGTGCCGATGATGATGATAAATTTCGAACATTTCGTTTTCGTATTTAATAAAAATATGTTCAAAAATAATCGTTTGTTTTGGTTTCACTAAAGTTTTTTCATAACATTGTCGTTATCTATAAGAAAATAAGCTATTTCAACTATAATTTGTTTAAAAAAAATACAACCCAGTAAGTGCAACAACCTCGGTTATTGCAGCTGCCCCAATTTCTATTAGTTGCGTAAATCGAGTTTGTACTGTACTTGTAACGAACCGTAAAATTCTCACGTCAAGCACCTTGCCCGGAAAAACAAATTATTGTGGAAAGTTTAACGAGCCTCAGGCTTGCTAAATAAGGCCAAGACCGTATGCCGGTCGTGGTGCCGATGATGGTGAAAATGTAAATTAATCAAAAGTATAGTAAAATGTAAATTTCTGGCGCAAGGCTAATAACCTTGCCCGGAAAAACAAATTATTGTGGAAAGTTTAACGAGCCCCAGGCTTGCTAAATAAGGCCAAGACCGTGTCCCGGTCGTGGTGCCGATGATGGTGAAAATGTAAATTAATCAAAAGTATAGTAAAATGTAAATTTCTGGCGCAAGGCTAATAACCTTGCCCGGAAAAACAAATTATTGTGGAAAGTTTAACGAGCCCCAGGCTTGCTAAATAAGGCCAAGACCGTGTCCCGGTCGTGGTGCCGATGATGATGAAAATGTAAATTAATAAAAAGTATAGTAAAATGTAAATTTCTGGCGCAAGGCTAATAACCTTGACCGGAAAAACAAATTATTGTGGAAAGTTTAACGAGCCTCAGGCTTGCTAAATAAGGCCAAGACAGTATGCCGGTCGTGGTGCCGATGATGATGAAAATGTAAATTAATCAAAAGTATAGTAAAATGTGTATAGTTTTAATGTTTTTATATTTTATATTTATTTTTCTATGCTTATTCCAATAAATTCATTTCAAAAATCCAACTGAAAATTCTATTTAACTTGGACAAGAAGAGCGTCACCCATCGTTGGGTGACAGGGTCCCCTGGGAAATATACTCGTTACCCAAATATGGGTGACATGGCGACGATCGTGTTAAGAACAATTTATTTGTTTTTTCATGCTCATTAATAAACAATAAATTGTGCACAAATAATGATGGAATACCATTTACAAAATGGTAATAATAAAATATTTCAAAGATTCTGTATTTTTCCCTACTAAATTAAAAGGCAAAAATATAACAGTAACTGAACAAAACTACTTGAATAGAACTTATCAGGTGGATACATTAAATAAAATATCTAAAAATACTTTATAAGATAAATTCTCGGTATCATATCATAAAAATAAACGATGAGTTTTGAATTTGCACTCATTAGTCACACAACACATTTCTTGTCGTTTGTACACTAATTTGGCGGGATCCACTTGCGTGCGCATAATCGGGTTCAATGTAGTCTTTACACGTGATGATATTTCACAACACACGCAAGGCAATAATTTCTTTCTCTAGAGAGAGATCATAACACCAACCACCAGCGTCCGTCGAAATGTGTTTGGGAAGTAAGAATTTTAGCCGATAAATTAGGATCCAGTAAGATGTATTCTACACAATGCGGAAACCAGTCCGAAGGCTCATATTGCGTGTATAAATAAGTTACCACACCAATTTAATATGAATTCGCCTTTCCTCTTTCGATGAAAGGCCATGACATGAGCCAACCAACTATAATATTCGCAGTTCCATTTGGAATGGGTGGCCAAAATTCTCAGTTTCATTTTCCATTTATATCGCTTTGAAACATCGTCGGTAGTAAACTGTTATGTTCACCTTCATCAGAAGGCCATGATATGAATAAGACTGCGGATCTCGGCTTTATATAGAATAGAGACCGACCCTCATATAACAAAACAACGGCAGTGTGTCCAAGAACAAGCAATTCAAAACAATTTGTATTCTAAGTCATTGAAATTGCCTGCCTTCATAACGTCGTCTGTTTAGATTTATTCCATCAATTTACATACTGGGTCTTTTTCGATTTGCGAAACCGCACATAAAAGTAGAGCTTTTTATGATCAAGCAATTCACTAGACGACGACTGTGAAATCTTCATTTTCTATTCGAATCATCATAATGAACACATCCTCGGCAATAATGTGTATTCGTTTTTACTAAAAAGATGTGAAGAATGTCTTATTATTTACGATTTCGTGCAGAATAAATTCGCTTCTGGCATTTAAGGCAACACATCATCTTTAATTTTGGTGTAAATTGTTGCTTCATTATAAAAATCGATTTTATGTGTGCAGTGGCACAATCGACTTTATCGACGTATTCTTCTTCATGTCAATCGAACTGTCAACTGAGGTGGACTCATACTAAATACGTAATAGATGTTACTAAGTGTGCCACGAAGACTTATTTTCTCCTCCGATTCGCTTACTCCATCCCATGTGCTTGGCCATTGCTGGCACCGTGTGACTCACAATACCTAGTCGGATGTTCCAATAGTCTAGTAGCAGAGTGTGAACGCTTTGTTGGCAAGCCGACTCGCCGACTCACTTCCACCGTTTATTTACTATCACTTGCAACAGTTTCATTTTGGGGAAATGGTATTGAACTTTCGCCTTGGGGTAATGATCAGTGTAAGAGTTTGCGTTTTGGATGAAATGTTGTTTTTCAACGTGATCCAAAGCAAAGATGTTGAGGAGCTCCTTACATCATAATGTTGGGAATATTAAAATCGCTTCTTAGCAATTATTTGTGTCCAAGATTTTTCATTTATTTATAGGTGGGGGGGGTATTGGACACTTCAATAAGTGCGACATATGTAAAAAAAATTTTTTATTATATTTTTTTATGTACAAAATGCGAATACAAACAGACCCCCTAAATATTAAAGCACACTGTGAGCGAAGAGAGATAGGATAAGGAAAACAGGTATCGAGGTACAGTGGCCTTGACCGCCTGAATAACGACGAGGAAGCATGTGATCAGGCAGAAGACACGCGTACGATTCGATTGAAAACCGAATCTGTTTATTCGCAGTTCTGAAGTTAATTTTTAACGAAACTGATGTCCACTCTCTGATTGACGGGTATCACGAGAAGAATATTTGCAGAGACGGAGTGCTTCCACCATGATAATACTGATAAGGAAGAGGCAAAGTACGTTCCGCCCATATTCTAATGGTGGCATTGAAAGACTTACACCTGCGTCTATAAGCTTCACTGTACGTTTTCGTATCCTGTTGGGTTTGGAAACACTTGACCCTATATGGGAATTGATCATCAGTTTAGGACGAATCCACGCTTTGTAAATTGAGGCTAGGTAGAAGGAGGAGAAGTATGTCTTAGATCTCTTAAGAAACCCCGTATAATTGGATGCATTTTTCGCACCTACACGTCTGGATGTTCCAATTAAGAGTCGCATTAATTCGATAATTAAGACTTGATTGACTTCGACGATGCAAGTGTCATTTACCCGTTTTAGTATTTCGTATACCATCGATATATCGGGTTTTCCAATAGGGACTTGACAACTTAGAATTTAATTTGTGAACGCACCCTTTCACTAACACGCGCACAAAAGGGGATTTTCAAGTACCCTTAAATGCACAGTGCGATCGTATGGAGAGGAAGTGGATTGTTTTTTGTAGATTGATTATTCATTTTTGTTCCCACGAGTCCTGGGCTTTCCAATAGTCTGCCATATCAGAGATCCTCTTTGGTATGGTAAGGTCTGCTTACTGCTCTGATTCGACCCGGTGTCCGAGAGGCGCCGTTATAATAGATCCGGTATACCCCTGGCTGCAAACCATTCAATGGGCACGATGACGCGTAACAACCTGGATTAGGGGTTTTTGAAGTACCCTTAAATGTCAGAGCACAGTCTGGGCGGATGGAGAGGAAGTGGATAAGGAAAGGAGGTGTCGATGTATATTGGTCTTGAATGTCTGGGCATCACAACGGCCAGGAAACACATGATTAGGCAAAACATTGCACATTCGTGAGGTTCGGCTAAAAAATGACACTCCATGTTTATTTGTGCAGGGAGCGATGGGGCAGGCGAGTCAGTGAGGTCATAAACCACCAGGTCCCTATCATCATCATCATCATCATCGGCACTACAACCGGGAACTGGTCTTGGCCTTATTTAGCAAGTCTTGAGGCTTGTTAAATTTTCCATAATGATTTATTTTTTCTGGGCAAGGTCATTAGTCTTGCGCCAGGGGCTCCCCGACGGGGAATCGAACCCCGGTCTCCCGGGTGACAGGCGGGTATACTAACCACTATACTATCGAGGACCAGGTCCCTATAGGCCAATAAAAATGCTTATTTGCGCACCTGAAATTTGCTTTCAACGTGCATTGATGCGCATTCTCAGATTGACGGGTATCGCGGGAAAATGTCTGAAGGGGCGGAACACATTCAGCAAGTTCAGTTGAGCAACGACTGAGGTAATACCTATAGAAAAGAGATAGGCATGATACGTTGCCCCTGTGTTCTAACGACGGAATTGATCGACCTACGGCTGAGTCCCCAATAAGTTTCACTACTCGTTTTTCCATCCTACAAAGAACACGTGTAGGGCAGTTTTGGATGCGCCTAACAACATATGAGAGTTGAACTCCATTTTTGGACGAATATACGCCTTGTAAATAGTGGCCAAGTTGGACGGAGTGAAGTATCTTTTGCATCTCTTAAGGGACCCAATACATTTGGCCACACCTTTCGCAGCTTCAAATATGTGGTCATTCCAATTAAGAGTCGAATTAATTCGAGTGCCGAGGATTGATAGTTCCTTGGCTTCGTCGATGCAAGTGCCGTTCATCGAAAATATATTGTGACGCATATGAAAATCAGCTGTGATATGTGGCAGGTCTACAAAACAAAGTGCTAGAATACTCTAGAAAATACTGGAAAACTGGAGACTATGAGCAGTAGAAAATTCGAGGCTATGGAACGGACGAAAACGAAACGCCGAATCAGAATGAAGAAAAACGGTATAAATGCGTCGCACGCAAATCAAGGAAGTAAGTAAGCAGTAAGGAAGCGATAGGAATTAAACGAAAAGTCTCGGAAGTGAAAGAAGAGTCACCGAATTATTAGCGAAATATCACGTAACGGTTGTTATTAACAGACTAATAAAGTGTTTACAAAGAAAATCGGTTTAACGGCTCTTATTTATTAAAATAATTAATCCAGCGAACCCTGAGCTCGCTACAATATTTACTGTGGGGTTTGCCTTTGACGACAGGAGGCAGCACTGAATTTGTTGGGCATTGAATTCTACTCGGTTAGATAATCCCCACTGATATATCTTGGTGAGGTCTGAATTCAATGTATCAAGCATACGTTTGCTGGTTGGTAGTGACGTTCGAAAAGTTTAGACGGGAGTGTTCGTATGAGTATGAGAAACTCAACGTGCTATCATCAGCAAACGAGTGATTTGGGTTGTGAGTAATTGACAAGAGATCATAAAGATCAGGAAGAGAGTGGGTGAGAATACCGAACCCTGGGGAACACCTGCATTAATTTGATGGGAAACAGATTTAACACCATCAAGAACTACTTCGATTGAACGGCCAGAAAGATAGTCTCTTATCCATAGGATCAGGGAATTGTCCACTCCATAGGAATGCAATTTTGACAAAACGGCCGGATGCCAAACTCTGTTGAAGGCTTTGAAATATCCAATGCGACTACCTTGCTTTCACCGAGGTAGTGGGTAGCATGGCTCCACTTTTCGGTAAGGTACGCCATCAGATCTCCTGTGAACCTGTTGAGGAGGTCATTTGATTCGATATTTCGAAAGTTGACGGTTGATAAGTGATTCCATTACCTTGGAGAGAATAGAAGTTAGTGCTATGGGTCGATAAGAAGAAAGCGGCGATTTGTCACCCTTTTTGGGAATTGGCTGAATGTTCGCTGTCTTCCATCTATTTGGGAAACGACCAGTAGAATAAGACAAATGGAAGCGTTTCCGCAGTGGTTTAGCGAGTGAAGAGGAATACCTCTTCAAGAGAATTTGGGGAATGCCATCAGGACCAGCGGATTTGTGTGCGTTTAGCTCCTTGACTGCGCGGGTAACAGTACACGTTCGGAAGTGAATCTGGCTCATGGTGTTCTGCTTATGCTCAACTTGAGGCGGAACTGATGTGATATCAGGCAGCGTTGAGTTGGCTGCAAAATCTGCAGCAAGTAGATTCGCTTTCTCTATTGCAGTGGTCACTGGTTTGTCATCGACTATAATCGATGGAATGTATGAAGAGACTGAGTTTTGAATGTTTTTCACGAATACCTAGAAGTTTCTACTAACTGTCCCCGAGATGCCATCAAATAACTGTTGCAGTTCTTTTTGAACAGTTTCAGGTTGTAACGCTCCGGGAACAGTCGCGTGGGAAGAGAGTTCCACAGCTTTCCCGCTCTGTAAGGGAACGAGTTCTGATACAGGGATGTTCGCGCCGTCGGGAGATTAACCGCAAACTGGTGCGATCCGTCGGATTGTCTTGTGGAGCGCATATCAGCCGAATTTCGTGGAACAATACCAAGAATCTCCGAAGAACAGTACCCGTGATAATATCTGTAAAACAGAGAGGTCGGCTACGCGCCTTCGATGTGATAGTGGCTGTAGTCCTGACGTCAGCGCCGAGTCCCCGATCAGGCGGATCGCTCGTCTCTGTATGCTCTCAAGTAGAGCGAGGGTATGTTTAGGAGCCGAGCTCCAAACATGAGAGCAATATTCGAGCGCGGGTCCAATCTGGGATTTATACAGGAGAAGAAGTTGGGGCGGAGTAAAATATTTCTAGGCTCTAAAAAGATAGCTCAGTTTTCCTGAGGCTGACCTGGCGATACTCGTCATGTTTATGCCATGATACATTCCCACGGACCGTGACGCCGAGCAATCTCAAACTTTCCCCAGCCTCGAGGGCCCGGCCATTCATCATCAGTTGTGGCACCGATGATCCACTTTTCTTTGTGAATGTTGTATATTGTGTCATCGCTGCATTGAAGTCGGCGAGATCCCCACTGCAGAACCCTATCTAGATCCTGATTCAGATAGTCAATCTGTCTACATCTCAGCCGATGCGACGCAGATGCACCAATCGGCCGAAAACTCTAAAAGGAGGAAACAAGCGTACTATAATCCGCAAAACTGAACACTTTGTTATCGGTTGTCTCGAACAAATCATTTATGTGAAGCAAAAACAAGGCTGGAGCCAAAATAGAACCGTGAGACACACTCGAATTAACAGCATACAGACCCGAAGAGTCGCCGTCCATAACAACCCGGATCGACCGATTCCCGAGGAAGCTCTTCGTCCAATCTCAAAGCCGAACCAGACGCGATCAAAAGCCTTGGAGATATCCAATGCGACCGCACTTGACTCAGCATGCCGTTCAATCGCAGATGTCCATATATCGGTTATAAGTGTCAAAAGGTCTCCCGTGGACCGCCTGCCACGGAATCCGTATTGACGATCATTCAGTAGTCCGTTGCACTCCAAATACTTAACTAACTCTGTATTGATGACTTTTTCCATCACCTTAGATAAAATAGACAGAAATGCTATCGGGCGGTAATTTTGTGGGAGACACTTTTTTCCCGTCTTTGGGATTGGCTGAACTCGAGCGATTTTCCAGCAGGCAGGAAAGGTCCTCCGTGTATAAAAAGAGTCTGCCAAGAACCGGCGATAGTTCTGGAGCACAGTTCTTAAGGACTATTGCTGGTATTCCGTCCGGGCCGCTTGCCTTCCTATAGTCCAGTTGTTCACGTTGAATACGTTGAATAGTACGCGGAAGAAATCTCACATCCCGCATGGAAGACCGTACCGACGCGAGCACAGGTGGGTCCAAAAGACCGGCATCGAGGTTTGAATTCGCTGACAGCTGAGTCAAGTTGTGGCTAACAGCGAACATCTCCGCCAACCTCCCAGCCTCGGCGGTTCTGTTAGAATGTAACAACCAGCCAGAATTGTGTACATTAAAAAAGCCAAGGACAACAATTTCAGAAGCCGGGTGGTTGATCTGTATCCAGTCGACGGTATGTGAAAGATGTTCGAAAAATGTCGCCGGTCGATCGTCATTCGGGGAGCGGTAAAGACAACAAAGAAATTTAAGACAATTCCTCAGCACGACCATCATCCATGTGATGTCCATGTTATTGGGTTCCAACGCCTCCATCCCCTGACAAGCTAGATCGGACCGCGCGAAGACGCAGACTCCGCCCATAAAACGGAATCTCGAATGTAAGTCGTATCCTGAGTCGAATGAGTTGACGAATCGACCTGGGTTTCAGTTAGGGCAAGGATATCACATTTCGCTGTTTGCAAATATTGGTGGACGGCGTTTACATTCGTATTGGTGAAACCGATGCCCTTGATGTTACCAAATGCCGTTACCAGTCGAGCGTGGACTGGGCCTCAGGAGCGAGCCCGATTATGCGATGACGAATTTCTTAAAGTTCGGTTATTTAGCATGACATCTGCATGATGTTCCCCCTGACATAGTCCCCCCTGGAGATCCGAATGGGAAACTAGTTTACCTCCGGAATTCTTTATATCAGAAAGTACCATCATGACTTATCACCGTGTCAGTCCGGGCCATCAGCCACACATCCGAAACACCGTCGAATATTTCTCTCGACGATATCGCGGAATGTACAGCGTGACGTGGTGGTATCTCACCTTGGAACTGACTACCACCTAACCAACCTTTTCTCGAAGCGGTCCATCGGCCAAGCTCCGAAAGATGGCCAGAGATTTCTCCCGGCCATTTCACGGAGCCTAAAGCTTGATGGGGTGGTATTTCACCGGGCGCACAGGGCGTTGAGACCCCACCTACCCATCGGCCTTTAGTCGCCTCTTACGACAAGCCGGGCTAGCTGCGAGTATATTCTAACGCCCTACTCACAGGTGCCGGATCATCAACGATTGGTTGGCCCATTTGAGCCGGAGTTGTTTACATTTAGTCCTTCAAGCAGCAATGTGAGCCTGAGCGGCAATTACATTTGGTAGTTACAAGTACAACAGTACAAGTGTACTGAATGCAGGTAAATAGGGGAGAGAAGGATCCTCAACCCGTTTTTTATTACCAGACGCGGCTTTTATTAGTTCTTTTTATTTCGACATGGACTCAAAATATTCCAAACTTCTTGCAGTTTACGAATATATTTGAGTTTTAATTAAAATTGCAAAACTAACAACGAATGATCCCTACAAAAGACCCATGACGCATATACTTGTCAAAACACAAAGCTTTACACTTTTTTCAGGACGAATACCTTCGCCATAAGCAGTTAACTTTGGCGCAAGGCTAATAACCTTGCCCGAAAAAACGAATTATTATGGACAATTTAACAAGTCTCGGATATGGACCGGATGCTGGTGGAGAGACTTGCGAAATAAGGCCAAGACCGGATCCCGGTTGTGGTGCCGATGATGATGATGGTGAAACAGTTAACTGGTTAAATGAGCATCTTAGCAGAATCGCATTTCCCTTTGATCACCTAAAGGTAGAAGAAGCTACTGCCACTCTACAATGCCATTTCTTTATATGTCCCTTATTCTCGACATAGTACATCGGTTTCATCGCTTCCATGAAACAACCGCTAACTCCATACTCTTCGGAACGAGAGGAATAATGTATGGAACATTTTCCTAAGAACACGCTCTTCCCTGAAATACTCCAACTTTCCCGGTTCGTTTTACAACTCCCTTTACTACAATTATCTCACAAAAACACAAAACAACCTGATAAATGACCACAAATCTTTTTTCCACTTTATTAACTATAAACGTAAATCTGACGCCTATCCCAACTCCCTTTCCTATGACACGATTACTTTAACCGACCCACAAACTACTGCCAATATTTTCGCTTCTTTCTTTAAAAAATCCTTCACGGACAACTCTTTCGAGCCTAACCGTTCTTACTTCAAAGACCTGCCCGAATTCTCCCTTGAAGTTGAAGAAAAATTAAGCTTGCTTAAAGACGAGTTCAACCCTGGAGCTGATGGACTTCCAGCTGTCCTTTTAGAAAAATGTTACCCATCTCTTTCTCTCCCGCTATCAAAGATATTCAATCTATCCCTTACACAAAGTATCTTCCCAAATATTTGGAAATCCTCTTTTGTCACCCCCATACATAAGGAGGCCTAAAAAGGATATTAGTAACTATCGTCCCATCGCCAAACTGTCACATGTTCCAAAACTGATCGAAGGCATTCTTTACAGTGAGTTATGTTTCCGCTGCAAATCCATCATCTCACCCGATCAATGTACCAGAAGGGGTTAGAATCATTGGGTATGCAGATGATTTGGCGATAGTGGCCGTAGCTAAACATCTAGATGACCTGGAGCATATTTGCTCCCAAGCAATCCAGAGCATTAAATGCTGGCTAGATATAGCCGGACTGAAACTAGCTGGACAAAAGACGGAGACGGTTTTAATAAGCAGCCGCAAGAAAGTTGAACACCTTGATTTGGAAATAGGACAAATAATCAGATCCCCAGCCCCACATAAGGGAACTCATAAACAGTGGCAACACCTCCATTATAATGTATGCAGCTCACGTATGGGCAGGAGCCTCACAGTATAAGTCGTACATGAGGGGAGTGAATTCAGCACATAGCATCCCTAAGAATATGCTGTGTATTCCGAACGGTATACGAAGTTGTCATAAATGTTTTGGTCGGGAGGAAACCACTTGAGATTGTAGCTAAGGAAAACGTTGCGTTGCATGGTTTCACAAGAGAATCGTCGGAGAATGCGGTCACAATTAGTGCTCTCAAGCTTAAGAGAATGGCAACGAAGTTGGGATTCTACCACCAAAGGAAGATGGACCCACACCATGATACCTGATATAGAAACATGGGTAAAAAGAAAACATAGCGAGCTGAATTACTACTTGACTCAGCTAATATCAGGATATGGATGCTTTCGGCAATACTTGCACAAGTATAAGCATGTGAATCACCCATACTTCTTGTATTGCGAAGGCAAAATAGGAAATGCGGAACACATACTCACGAGTGCGTGAGATTCGAGATCGCACGGACGATTTTGGAGAGACATATGAGATTGACAGTTACTCCGCCTGGAGTAATAGAATACATGCCGAGTTTAAAACAGGCATGGTCCGTAACAAATGGTATTCTCTGTGAAATGATGTAGCAGTTGCGACGCGACGAGCGAAGTAACAGGTAAACTCCGTCCCGCCCCGCGATGGAATATCTAAAAGAAAGTTCCGCGGGGATCACCGGGAATATGAGCTCGGCGGGAGGTGGTTGTAGTCAGTAAAAAGCCGACATGCCTCTGGACCGGTCCAGAGGTATCTTTTGAAGATTCCACCTTCCTACACCAAAAAAAAAAAAAAAAAAAAAAAAAAAAAAAAAAAAAAAAAAAAAAAAAAAAAAAAAAAAAAAAAAAAAAAAAAAACCCAACCAGCACGGGTTCCTTATGGCTAAGGTCGAACACCACCAATCTAGCTGAATTCTCATCCCACGCTCGCCCTGCCTTAGAGAACGGCATCGAAGTCTATGTAATTACAACCGATTTCAGCAAGGCCTTCGACCAAATTTCATACAACCAATCCTCTTTAAGCTATCCTCCCTTAGCTTCGAACCCCTACTGATTAAGTGGATTTCTTCTTATCTTCACGATCGAACCTACCGTGTCAGATTCAGATACACCATCTCCAATCCTTTTCTTCCCACGTCAGGGCGTCCCTGGGGCAGTCATCTTCGACTCCTCCTATTCATTCTTACTATTAATGATATAGACTCCAGTCTCAAGCACTCCTCTACCTTTCTATACGCGGACGACACTAAACTCTTCAAGCCAATCCGCTCTTCTGTCGACTCCTCACTTCTTCAAATGGATTTCGATTGCTTTTCAACTTGGTGCATTACATATTGCCAAATGTCACTCAATCATCTTCTCCCGTGAACGATCCCCCTCCCCGCTACGTTCGTATGTCTTACTCAACCAACAGATAACACCAGTACAAACGATTCGTGACATTGGCATCTTATGTGATAGGGAGCTTATCTTCATCCCACATATTGATGACATTATTTTCAAGGCCAACTCTGTCCTTGGTTTTGTGAAACGCTGGTCGACAGAATTCTCTAATCCCTACGTTTCCCGATCGCTATATATAGCCTTTGTCCGCCCCCTTCTTGAATATGCTAGTCAGGTTTGGTCTCTTCGCTACTCGTCCCATATTCGCAGGGTCGAAAGCGTGCAACGTCATTTTTTGCGGACTGAATTGGAAAATCCTCTGATTCTACCCCCATACACGAGCCGTCTTCACCTAATTAACCTCAACACACTTGAAGAGCGCAGAATTCATGCCGGCATCCTCTTCATCCACCGTCTATTCTCAGGTTCAATCAACTGCCCAAGCCTGCTCTCCCCCATCACATTTTCCACTAATCCCCGAAATCTGCGAAACCCTCTTCTCTTCTATTTGCCCGCCCATCACACGTCTTACGGCTGTAATGAACCCATTTCGCGAATGCAGAGGTGGCCGAACTCTCACCCCGCGTTCTTCGACTTCAATCTCACCTCTCCCGCTCTCAAACGTCGTCTCCTCTCTTACCCCTCCTGAACCTACCCCCCTACACACTCCCGCACTCATACTCACACCCTCGCACGCGGCTTATCCTCGCCCCTCCGCCTTACCACCTAGACTATTATTCTATCCATCTTTGTTTAGTTCCCCATTCCATTTTTAAATTACTTTAAAGCTAGTCCCCCACACCCAACCCGCATGCCTTAGTTTTTAAGGTAATTTGTAAGTCTATTTATAAGTATATATGTATACTTGTACTAAGGGAAATAAACTGAGGGTTCTGCCTTCTATTCATTCATTCATCCCTAAGAGTATGTAGCGCTTTCCGAACGGTATCCGAAGATGCCATAAACAGTATGGCTGGAAAGAAACCACCTGACATCACAATTAAGGCTCTAACTTAGCACATACACTATCATCCTTAAGAGTATACAGGGCTTTCCGAACTGTATCCGAAGATGCCATAAACAGTATGGCTAGAAGGAAACCACTTGACATGAAGGCCCTGAATTGACAAAAGGTAAACGCACATGCCGCGGAAGTCCATCGGCGAATGCCATTCCAAATAGAAGATTCCATGCAAAGAGAATGGTATGTCCCTAGAACCCATTCACATCGATACCTCCTTTTCCTTATCCTCTACCTCTCCCTCCTCCCGTACTGGTTTCCTACATTTACGGATAGCTCAGCAGCATAAACAGTATAGCTGGAAAGGAGCCACTTGATATCACAATTAAGGCCCCGAATTGACAAAAGGTAAACGCATTTGTCGTGTAAGTCCATCGGCGAATGCCATGCCAAATAGACGATTCCATACAAAGAGAATGGTATGTCCCTAGAACCCATGTAGATCGATACCTCCTTTTCCTTATCCTCTGCCTCTTCCTCCTCTCGCACTGGTTTCCAACATTTACTGATACCTCAGCAGCATAAACAGTATGGCTGGAAGGAAACCACTCAACATCGCAATTAAGGCCCTGGCTTGACACATACACTATCGTCCTTAACAGTATGCAGCGCTTTTCGAACGGTATCCGAAGATGCCATAAACAGTATGGCTGGAAGGTCTATCAAGGCTCTTTAAATCCCGAAATTTATCCAGAACATTCAAGCTACTACTGTACAAGACCATGGTCTTACGAGTACTCATGTATGGATCCGAGACCTGGGTGCTCAGTAAAAGGCACTACGAACTCTTAGTCGCGTTCGAGAGAAAGGTCTTAAGGAGAACTGTTGACCGCGTATGTGAGGGGGGACGATTCCGGAGACGCTACAACCATGTGTTGTACGTGATCTACCTTGAAGTTAATGTAAGAAAAATCAAGCTCGGTAGACTCCGGGATGGGGGGGGGGGACCTAGCTCGAATGAGCGAAGAGGAGCCTGATCGGAAAGTCCTTTGTGGCCGGATGTATGGAAGGCGATAGCGCGGCAATCTATGCCATCCCTGCGATGGAGGGATGGCATAGATCAGGACGCCCAAAGCCTGGGAGTGCTAAACTGGATGACATCGGCTCGAAATCGGAACCGGTGGGGAGACTTGCTAAATAAGGCCAAGAACAGATCCCGATTGTAGTGCCGAAGATGATGATGATGAAAACCACCTGCCATCAGCATATATTTCCGTTGAGGTTAAGCAAGAATTACTGGTCTGTGGTTGTATATTTGGATTTACGCAGTAGAGTTATTGCACCTTAAGCCAGGGATGATCAACGCGAAACTCTCGTGTCATTGTCACAAAATTGCACCAATGTCACCTGGAGTTGGACTATATGCCGAGATTCTCAATGAAAGCGATCGCTATAGCTGTGATGCTGTCACAATAGGCGATAGCGCGGCAGACCTTGTCTGCGATGGAGTGATGGCGTAGATCAGGACGCCCACAGCCTGGGAGTGCCAAACTGGATGACATCGGCTCGAAATCGGGACCGGTGGAAAGAATTGCTAAATAAGGCCAAGACCGGATCCCGGTTGTAGTGCCGATGATGGTGATGATAATTTAGAATCTAAGAAAAAAACCGAAATAAAAAATGTTGGAAAAATGAAAATGAAAATGGATGAAGTGGTTCCACTGTTCAGTAACATATGCCACCAAACCTTCCGTGGACGAAGTGGCTTGCGTAAGGTATACCACGAAATCTGTTGTGACCTTTCTACCACAAAATCCATATTGGCGATCGCTAAATACGTCTTCTGTTTCCACATGTTACGAAAGTTGACGATTGGTCGGTTATTCCGCAGCCCTACACAGACTATTAGTGGGGTAGAATGTAGGGATACATCTTCGACAGTGCAACTGGGTCCCAAACTCCATAGAATCATCATCATGATCATCGGCACTACAACCGGGAACCGGTCTTGGCCTTATTTAGCATTTAGGCTTGTTAAATTTTCCATAATGATGTTTTTTTTCGGGCAAGGTCATTAGTCTTGCGCCAGAGGCTCCCCGACGGGGAATCGAACCCCGGCCTCCCGCATGACAGGCGGGTATACTACTAACCACTATACTATCGAGGAGCCTAAACTCCATAAAATGCTGTTCGGCTAAGTGGACAACATATTGGGATAAAGTAAATTTTGCATCTCTTAAGAACATTGTGGCAAGTTACGGACATTGAAATCTACATCGGCTTTCATGCTCCACAAGACAATCCGACGGATCGCACCCGTTTGTGGTTCATCTCCCGACGGCGCGAACATCCCTGCATCAGAACTCGTTTCGTTACAGAACGGGGAAGCTGTGGAACTCCCTTCCCACGCGAGTGTTCCCGGAGCGTTACAACCTGCAACTGTTCTAAAAGAACTGCAACAGTTATTTGGTGGCATCTCGGGGCGCTCACTCGGCGCTATAGTTTCGCCTCTCCCGAGAGAAGTCTGGTAAAAAAAAAAAAATGCTATGGGGTTTTTG
Organism: Microdon myrmicae; assembly: GCA_963931805.1. Classification (NCBI taxonomy): domain Eukaryota; kingdom Metazoa; phylum Arthropoda; class Insecta; order Diptera; family Syrphidae; genus Microdon; species Microdon myrmicae. Next base: position 144,608,631 of record OZ007500.1, on the reverse strand, counting down.
GTTATGTAATTGTGGCAAGTTGCAAAACTATGAAGGATGCCATTCCATAGAGATTTCCATTACGAATGTATGGGAAGTCAGGGAGTTGTCATTCTTATAAGGGCTGCCATGCCATGGTAGTCTTCAGTCAAGGGGGATAAAGTACTTAAAAAAATGGTGGCAACTTGCCGAACCTGGAGCCTACATCGGCCGACATGGTATCTGGGTGTCATCATCATCATCGGCACTGCAACCGGGGTCCGGTCTTGGCCTTATTTAACAATTCCAGAGACTTGTTAAATTTTCCATAATAATTTGTTTTTCCGGGCGAGGTTATTAGCCTTGCGCCAATCGGGGTGTGTATACGACAAATGAAACGGTGACCGTTCATAAAGACACTGAAACGCCTACGACTATTCAAGTTGTGATTATTTTTTATTTAACACTTCCTTGGGACAGATCCCGATGTAGGTAGGTATTCTTGAAATGCCGTATTATACGTATCATGGAGGGTTGAAGATTGTAGTGACTTCGGAAGTCGTACGTCAGGGGTTAGTAACTTGTCCACGATAACAACGATTTTCGGAGCAAGGAGAAAGCCTGTGGGAATACAAATTGAGCAACTTGACCAATCAACCCACGGTCCTAGATATTATAGTATACTCTCCGTAACAATCTTTATCGACAAATCGGTTGATAACGTTCGTGGAAAATATTTGTTGCAGGTCATTGAAGGAATCACTCAATCGATTGGGAACACTAACATGCGCTAATTGAGGTTAATTCGTATGAAAATACTTGTAAATAAGGTCCTGTAATCCTAGTAGGTGTGGCGAAAAGTTTTGAAGAAGTTCGTGGTCATTCCTTAAGTGACTTGATTACTACCACAATCTATCGCCTATGCGCCTCCTTGGGTGTTACGGCTACGGAATACTTTTGTTTAATACGATTCATCGACGCACATTACACGCACACACACGTACACAGACTCAGAATGCACACTTACGCACATTGGCACAGGGGGATTCCTTTAACTATTTTGACGTTAAGAAGAAAAAGAAAAAGAAAAAAAAACTACGGACTCTTTGGCACACATGCTCGAAGGATTCATCCATAATCCATGCTTATACAAACACACACTGGCGAACATGACACTGAAGCACGAAATCACCAAGCAGGCACTTTTTAAGATCCTTATTGCAGAATATATCATAAACCACGGTAAGAACACTGACCCCTATTCACAGGGAGGAAATGTCTGATTTTACACACCAGCACTGAACAAATGTATTTATGAAAATTATCACTTTTCACTGCCAATACGCCTACAATTTTGGAAAAAAAAAAACATTGAAAAAAGAATATTTATATGCATATTTCTCGTGACGGTGTAACATAACCTCTAAACGGTTCCCATTCAGCTTGCTGGAAATAAATCGAGACCGAATCTGAATAGGACAAGAATCGCATTCACATACAATTTCCGCGTTTATCGATTTTTGCAAATAGTTTTTATAGGATTAGTTAATTCATTTCATTTTCACACAGAAGATGTGGAAATATTAAATGTTTTATTTTTTTCATTTCTGTTCTTCTTTGTGGCTTTCTTATTATATATATATATTTTTTTTCTCTTATATATGTCGCATTTTTATCAAATACAACAATAAAAAAAGTTTAATAAAAAGACCAAGATATGAGGCTATCAAACTGATTTAGATAGGTTGGTTAATAGAAATATAGGTAATCAGGAAGGTTAGAAGAAAGAAAGTACTTACAATCATCCCCTACAGGCCCAGCAGAGCATTGTGCCGGGGGATCCCGGCCAAGATCTTGTAATTCCTGAAAAAGTTAATGAGACCCATGAATCACAATTCAGCATTATTTGCAACATTAATATTATTGATGGTATTAAATTCTTATAGCACAAAAGGGATAACCTATATTCAGAAGGGAGGGGTGGAAATGAGCAAAAAAAAATGTATATATATATGTATATATACTGGCAGTGGTGAATAGATGAAAATCTATTGATAAAAAAATGGAAGAAAAACTTAGGATTCTAACAAAAGAATGAAAAAGATTTTTTTCTTGTCTTATGTTATGACTAAGAAGCAGAGTATGGTTGCGTTCTTGGCAGCAACATGAACATCAGCCTCAGCTTCAGCGGCGGCATCGAAAGACAACTACGTCCGCGATGTGCGCGCTGGCCTTTCGTGCACCATGAGCCAACCTGAAAGTATCGAATTGAGATACGCGCGGTTGGAAAGATGGAATGGATATTATATTCCTTGAATATACCGAAATTCGAATGAAACAATTTATCATTGAATTAAACTCCATAAAATGATTAAATCCACACACACGTATTACGTATGTATATGCATATATATGAACGTAGTCGAATAAATATATAAATGGCTACGTATATATATATATTTTTCTATATAATATATATATATATATACATATGTAATCCATGCATGGTGATGCAAATATCGATAGATATAAGCGTGTACATTTATGTATATTCATCACCGTAATCTGCAGAAACATATATGTGATGTATGTACATCGGCAGTACCACCAACAGCGAGTCGTCCATCCTTAATGGCTGCAATCACACGCCTTTTTTCCACATTTATTAATTTAATAATTCATTAATTAAATATAATATGAATACCAGAAAGAATTATAATTATTATTTAACAGGAATATAGGGTAAATTCATATGATATATCGATTAAAATATCGGTATAACGTGTATGAGGTTTTCCCATTGAAAAACTTAACACATCTTACCTTGTTGATTCTTTTCAACGCCATTTTTTATGCTTCACTTCCAAGTATATTGATTTAAATAGAAAAAAACGAATAAAATGATTCGTGCCCTTTTATATAAAATATAAATTTGTTATATTTGATTGATGTACAATTGGAAATTTTTCAACGATTATCCAGGAAACTTCTATTTTTGAGAAAAATTTTCCGTTTCACTTCAATGTTCTTCTTCGAAATGCCTTTGTTCCTTTATACAGCTATTATTTCAATTTGTTCCGATTTTGTTCCACAATTCCAATCAAGAAGAGTATTAGATGATAAAGGAGAAGTGATTTTTTCTTCTTTTCAGCTTTTTTTTTTAATCACTTTAGATCTTAGTGTTTACCCGTTTTCTTTTTTACTTTCTCTCCTTTTCGTTTCGTTATATTTTTTTCTCTCCTTTATAGCTTTTCTAATAGCGTTTCTTTTCTATTTTGCCTTCCGAAAAAAGTACCGCACTACACTTGATGACTAGTGTACATACAACAGAAAATTATTAATTATTTCTATAGTAATTATCTAAGGGCACAAATGTGCCAATTATTTTTACAAATTATGATAACGGGCACAATCTGTATAACGACAGATAGAAAAAAAAAGAATTTGTCTTTCGCTTCAACTACTTTGAACGCACCGCCTTCCTACACGACTTTAAGTCAGTTCAACACTCCTCGTTAGCGTACGAGACCAGAATGAAATGTAAGTGTCGTGTATGTTTTGGGAATGTAATAAATCAATTCAATTTCACGTGCCTTCGAGAACTGAAATGAAATTTTTCTCATAGTTCGTTTTGTACTTGTTCTCAAGTATCAGTATTTTCTCATTCAAATGGAATCGTTCACTTCGATGTTTCGATTTTTATAATACCCCTCAAAAGGGGTTTTAATGTTTCATTTATTACCTCATATGATATTATTTCCATAAGCTTCTGTTGATATAAATATCTCGTTTGGATTAGATTAATAAATATGTATATGTAACTTTATGTATGCTAAAATAAGTATGCAAGGATATATGGCATGGACTTACAAAAATATAAAAGGAAAATATAAGGACAAGTTTAGTGGGGCTACCAGCCCTTTTATTGGCTTAATTAAAGCGACAGGGAGCGATGGCGGAGTCGAGTCAGTGAGGTCATGAACTTCCGGCTTCCTGCAGACCAACGAATAGTAGTAATTCAAGCAACATAATTACCTACATCTAAAGTATATATAAGTGCCAAAACTAGAGAGCTTAAGAACTATCTAAACTAGGCTTAACCTAAGGTAACCAGGAAAGATGACAAAAGATGGTGTGCCAAAATTCTTCAGTTTAGTACTTTTGTAAATGGCCAACTAACTGAAATGATCATGTATTATAAGATCATCATCATCATCGGCATTACAACCGGGAACTGGTCTTGGCTATATTTAGCAAGTCCTGAGGCTTGTTAAATTTTCCATAATGATTTGTTCTTTTCCGAGCAAGGTCATTAGTCTTATAAGATATAATATGATAAATGTACTGGAAAGAGATCAGTGGAACAGCAGATATTCAGTTTTTTCTTTGTTTAAATGACCAAAACTTCAAACTTGTGGAGCTGCAAGAACGATGACAACAGATTATTGTACAAAAGCCCTGTGAGTAGGGCGTTAGAATATACTCACAGCTAGGCCGGCTTGTCGTAGGAGGCGACTAAAGGCCGAGTGGTAGGCGGGGACCCAACGCCCTGTGCGCCCGATGAAATACCACCCCATCAAGCTTTAGGCTCCGGGAAATGGTCGGGAATAATCCCTGGCAATCTATCGGAGCTTGACTGATGGTCCGGTTCGAGAAAAGGTTGGTTTAGGTGGTAGTCGGTCCCAAGGTGATATACTACCCCATCAACCAGAATAAGTAGCGTATTTATATAAATACCATCTTTCGGAGCTTGACTGATGGTCCGGTTCGAGAAAAGGTTGGTTTAGGTGGTAGTCGGTCCCAAGGTGAGATACCACCCCGTCAACCAGAATAAGTGGCGTATTTATTTAAATACCATCTTTCGGAGCTTGACTGATGGTCCGGTTCGAGAAAAGGTTGGTTTAGGTGGTAGTCGGTCCCAAGGTGAGATACCACCCCGTCAACCAGAATAAGTGGCGTATTTATTTAAATACCATCTTTCGGAGCTTGACTGATGGTCCGGTTCGAGAAAAGGTTGGTTTAGGTGGTAGTCGGTCCCAAGGTGAGATACCACCCCGTCAACCAGAATAAGTGGCGTATTTATTTAAATACCATCTTTCGGAGCTTGGCTGATGTTCCGGTTCGAGAAAAGGTTGGTTAGGTGGTAGTCGGTCCCAAGGTGAGATACCACCCCGTCAACCAGAATAAGTGGCGTATTTATTTAAATACCATCTTTCGGAGCTTGGCTGAAGGACCGGTTCGAGAAAAGGTTGGTTTAGGTGGTAGTCGGTCCCAAGGTGAGATACCACCCCGTCAACCAGAATAAGTGGCGTATTTATTTAAATACCATCTTTCGGAGCTTGACTGATGGTCCGGTTCGAGAAAAGGTTGGTTTAGGTGGTAGTCGGTCCCAAGGTGAGATACCACCCCGTCAACCAGAATAAGTGGCGTATTTATATAAATACCATCTTTCGGAGCTTGACTGATGGTCCGGTTCGAGAAAAGGTTGGTTTAGGTGGTAATCGGTCCCAAGGTGAGATACCACCCCGTCAACCAGAATAAGTGGCGTATTTATTTAAATACCATCTTTCGGAGATTGGCTGATCGACCGGTTCGAGAAAAGGTTGGTTAGGTGGTAGTCGGTCCCAAGGTGAGATACCACCCCGTCAACCAGAATAAGTGGCGTATTTATTTAAATACCATCTTTCGGAGCTTGGCTGATGTTCCGGTTCGAGAAAAGGTTGGTTAGGTGGTAGTCGGTCCCAAGGTGAGATACCACCCCGTCAACCAGAATAAGTGGCGTATTTATTTAAATACCATCTTTCGGAGCTTGGCTGAAGGACCGGTTCGAGAAAAGGTTGGTTTAGGTGGTAGTCGGTCCCAAGGTGAGATACCACCCCGTCAACCAGAATAAGTGGCGTATTTATTTAAATACCATCTTTCGGAGCTTGGCTGATGGACCGGTTCGAGAAAAGGTTGGATTAGGTGGTAGTCGGTCCCAAGGGGAGATACCACCCCGTCAACCAGAATAAATGGCGTATTTATTTAAATACCATCTTTCGGGGATTGGCTGATGGACCGGTTCGAGAAAAGGTTGGTTAGGTGGTAGTCGGTCCCAAGGTGAGATACCACCCCGTCAACCAGAATAAGTGGCGTTTTTATTTAAATACCATCTTTCGGAGCTTGGCTGAAAGACCGGTTCGAGAAAAGGTTGGTTAGGTGGTAGTCGGTCCCAAGGTGAGATACCACCCCGCCACGCTGTACATTCCGCGATATCGTCGGGAGAAATCTTCGAAGGTGTTTCGGATGTGTGGCTGATGGCCCGAACTGACACGGAGATAAGTCATGATGGTACTTTCTGATATAAAGAATTCCGGAGGTAAACTAGTCTCCCATTCGGATCTCCGGGAGGACTATGCCAGGGGGAACATCATGCAGATATCATGATAAATAATGGAACTTTAAGAGGTTCGTCATCGCATAACCGAGTTCGCTCTCGAGGCCCAGTCCACGCTCGACTGGTAACGGCATTTGGTAACATCAGGGGCATCGGTTTCACCAATACGAATGTAAACGCCGTCCACCAATATTTGCAAACAGCGAAATGTGATATCCTTGCCCTAACTGAGACCCAGGTCGATTCGTCAACTCATTCGACATATCTTCGTTGCTCTGGATACGACTTACATTCAAGATTCCGTTTTAAGGGTGGAGTCTGCGTCTTCGCGCGGTCCAATCTGGCTTGCCAGAGGATGGAGGCGTTGAAACCCAATAATATGGACATCATATAATTAAATTTCTTTCTTGTCTTTACCGCTGCCCGAATGACGATCGACCGGCGACATTCTTCGAACATCTTTCATATACCGTCCACTGGATACAGATCAACTGAGGTGGTTCCCTTGAACGCCACTACTCATCTTCCCATTAACCATGTAAAAATTTCCACCTAGAGCGGCCGAAAACCGATAAAACAAGTACTGATTGTTTGCTTAGCAATTAAGCATATGCTTACCTTTTTGTCACCCACCTAAAGTGTCTCCTAAACCATATTTTCGCTAATTCGATAGCACGAACCACAAGAGAAATTTTCCTCACGGGCATCATGTGCTAGAAAGTAATTCGTCGGGTGTATGTTGCATCATGGGATTTCCTAGTATGAAAGTATAACATGCGGCATACACCAAGCAACCAACATGAACCTAACCAATTCAGTACACATGTCTCGGATCGAATTCCATCAGCAATTGTAAGTATCTTCCACAAGTAAGAGCAATTTGGTTGCACCATCAAGCAACCAACATTGCCCGAACCACATCAAGGACATATACCCTTACGCGTCAGCCGCACACGTGCAGGAGATGTTTCATCTTTTCCTTTTGTATACATGTCCACATCGGTCGGTCATCCAACCGACAAATACAAGGCATACGGCTAACCGCCCAAGGAATTCGAGTTCTCATAAGTGGGAAATTACCATCGAGAATTCGACTACGTGGAGATGCCGCCAAGATGTGCATGATCAGCATAAATGCTTTACCCAGTCGCTGATCGGGTAAACACCTAAATCTCTATGTCGAGGTAATGGCACCAGCTGCAACCATGCCAGCTAATGTTCCCCTTATGGAATTATTGTATCCACGGTCCGCTTGCTCATGCACAGCATGAGAGTGCGAAGTAACCGCATCTGTGTGTGTGCACATCCTTTCGGTGATCATCTTCTAAGATCATCCCTTATATGGTCATCGGGGCGGTGGATGAAAATGTTGGTGTTCTGTCGTTTCGGTTGATATAATTAATCGCGATACGGATTCCGTGGAGGCAAGTCGTGCCTCCACGTTAAACAAATTATATGGCAGTCGAGTCGAGTCAAGTATCAGCCAGTGGACGGTGAATAGAAGGGTCCTCCTTCCTATTAAATTAACCATGTTAAAGCCGCAACGGATCGTTTTTGAGTTCTCCAATGTCTGTAATTCAAACAGTTGTCTATAGTATTCGTATTGAATTAAATAATTTGAACAGTTGTGTTTTAGTTTCTGTTGTGTATAATATCCGTATACCATAAACTTACCAAGTTCTTGAGTTATCCAATGTCTTTAATTCAAACAGTTGTGTATAGTATCCGTATTAAAATTAAATAATCTAAACAATGTGTCCATTATCTTTAAAGATTGTAATTCATCATAGTGCTAAGAGATTTTGTTACTTTAATTATAAGTTTTGTCGACCGATAATCGGATCTACGTTGTGTAAGCTTTAGTTTGTTTTCTTATCGAATAATAAATAAAAAAAAGATCAACACGGGGTTTTACTTATTCGAACTGAAAGCAGCGACAGGGTATAGAGGTGAACCTGTGCCACTGAGGCACCTTACCACTAACGACAATATAACGAAAATACCCACACAACCACACAGCTTGTGAATTTGTTGTCCTTGGCTATTTTAATGTGCACAATTCCGGCTGGTAGTTACATTCTAACAGAACCGACGAGGCTGGGAGGCTGGCGGAGATGTTTGCTGTAAGCCAGAACATGACTCAAATCGTGGGGGAGCCAACGCGATGGCCGATGCCCGAGGCGATTATGTGAACTGTTTTTGACATCCGAACCGAGTATATATACCGTAGAGATTTCTGCGCCACTGGGGAACTCAGATCACTGCTTGGTATCTGTCGCGCAAGCACTTGCATACCAAGCAAGCAACCGGCCTAGGCAGCTTCGCCATGTATAGAAGTATGGGGCTGCTAACTGGGACGATTTGCGAGATTTCTTCGCATCCTTTCCATGGTCCGAGGTGTGCTTCGGAAACTCCGATGTTAACGCTTGCGTGGAGTCGGTATCAGAGATTATTCTTCTCGGGATGGAGATGTATATTCCACATTCCATCAAATGAAGTTTGTCTGATAAACCTTGGTTTGATAAAAAATGCGATCTGATTACAGCGGCAAAAAATAGAGCTTTTAAGCAATGGTGCTCCAATCCCACCGATGTTAACAGAACGAATTTTGTTAGAATCGAAAATGCGTGAAACCAGGTGATTGATACCGCGAAGAAAGCTAACAACGGCAGAGTGGCCAATAAACTCTTTCAGTACCCAACTGGTTCGCGCTCGTTCTGGTCAATGGCAAAAGCTGTCAGCGGCAACTTCGCATCCTCCTCCTTCCCTCCGTTGGTGACAGACTGCGGGACGTTAGTCACGAATTCAAAGGATAAAGCTAATGTGTTCGCGAATTTATTTTCCGCGAATTCAAACCTCGATCCCGGCCTTTTGGAGCCACCTGTGATCTCGCCGGTACGGTCTTCGATGCGGGAAGTGAGATTTCGTCCGCGCACTATTCAACGCATTCTACGTGGACTGGATTGTAGGAAGGCAACCGGCCTGGACAGAATACCAACAGTCCTTAAGAACTGTGCTCCAGAGCTGTCGCCGGTTGTGGGAAGACTTTTCTGCTTTTCTCATGCACGGCGGACTTTTCCTGCCTGCTGAAAATTCGCCCGAGTTCAGCCAATCCCAAAGACGGGAAAAAAGTCTCTCCCACAAAATTACCGTCCGATAGCATTATTGTCTATTTTATCTAAGGTAATGGAAAAAGTCATCAATACAGAGCTAGTTAAGTATTTGGAGTGCAACGGACTACTGAATGATCGTCAATACGGATTCCGTGGCAAACGGTCTACGGGAGACCTTTTGACACTTATAACCGACATATGGACATCTGCGATTGAACGGCATGGTGAATCACGGGCGGCCGCATTGGATATCTCCAAGGCTTTTGACCGCGTATGGCACGTGGTATTGCTGAGCAAACTTCGTTCATATGGACTTTCCCAACAGCTTTGCGACTGGACGAGGAGCTTCCTCGAGAATCGATCGAGCCGGGTTGTTGTGGACGGCGAGTGTTCGGATCTGTATCCTGTTAATTCGGGGGTGCCCCAAGGTTCTATTTTGGCTCCAACCTTGTTTTTGCTTCACATAAATGATTTGTTGGAGACAACGGATAACAAAGTGTTCAGTTTTGCGGCTGATAGTACGCGTGTTTCCTCCTTTTCGAGTGTTCGGCCGATTGGTTCATGTACGTCGCATCAGCTGAGATGTAGACAGATTTGCTTTTGAATCAGGATCTAGATAGGGTCCTGCAGTGGGGAAGGGCCGATCTCATCGACTTCAATGCAGCGAAGACACAATATACAACATTCACAAAGAAAAGTGGGGAAAGTTTGAAATTGCTCGGCGTCACGTTCTGTTGGAATGTATCATGGCATAAACACATGTCGAGTAACGCCAGGTCAGCCTCAGAAAAACTAAGCTATGTTTTTAGAGCCAAGAAATATTTTACTCCGTCCCAACTTCTTATCCTATATACATCCCAAATTAGACTCGCGCTCGAATATTGCTCTCATGTTTGGAGCTCGCCTCCTAAACATACCCTCGACCTACTTGAGAGCATACAGAGACGAGCGATCCGCCTGATCAGGGACTCGGCGCTGACGTCGGGGCTACAGTCGCTATCACATCGAAGGCGCGTAGTCGACCTCTGTCTGTTTTATAGATATTATCACGGGTGCTGTTTTTCGGAGGTTCTTGGCATTGTTCCACGCAATTCGGCTTATATGCGCTCCACAAGACAATCCGACGGATCGCACCCGTTTGTGGTTCATCTCCCGACGGCGCGAACATCCCTGCATCAGAACTCGTTCCGTTACAGAGCGGGGAAGCTGTTGTTACGGACCTACCTCGCGTCCAGGTCCCCCCTAACATCCACTAATCCCCTTTCGTTAGTTTCCCCTCTCTACCGCTAAAAGGAGAACAACTCGCCAAGTATATAATAACAAACGGCATCGGGGCCGAATAAAAAATAAACGTCAACGGCAAGGAAAGGTAATTCATTCGAGGGTAATCTGATCACCGATCCTGAAGGCATTCTGGAGTGATGGGAAGTGCATTTCAATGAATTGCTAAATAGTCAGCTGACAGAAGAATTGGAGGCTCCACCAATGCAAAATCAAGACCAAATGCTGCTGCCACCAAGCATTGAGGAAACATTAAAAGCCATAAGACAGCTCAAATCAAATTAAGCCCCGGGAGCTGAGGGCATACCAGCTGAGGTGATCAAACAAAGAGGGACAGCGTTACATCACGCAATTCGTGGAGATCGTGGTGCACATATGGGAGCAAGAGGAGATGCCGGAAGATTGGCGTCGTGGTATAATTTGCCCCATACATAAGAAGGGATATATCACACTGTGCAGCAACTATAAAGGTATAACATTGCTGAGTACCGCCTATAACATGCTCTCCTCTATCCTACAAGATCGGATAGCTCCATACGCTAAAGTCATCATTGGTATCATATCAGTGTGGGTTCATCCCAGGCAAATCAGCGATTGATCAGATATTCACCCTCAGGCAGGCAATAGAAAAATGTCTTCTTTTTTTTTTATTAAACCTATAACGCCGAGTGGGCGCCCCGAGATGCCAGCAAATAACTGTTGCAGTTCTTTTTGAACAGTTGCAGGTTGTAACGCTCCGGGAACACTCGCGTGGGAAGGGAGTTCCACAGCTTCCCTGCTCTGTAACGGAACGAGTTCTGATGCAGGGATGTTCGCGACGACGGGAGATGAACCACAAACGGGTGCGATCCGTCGGATTTCCTTGTGGAGCGCCTGGAATTTAATATCCCATTATATCACCTATTTATAGACTTTAAGGTCGCCTACGACAGCATAGCCAGGATAGAACTATATGATGCCAAGACAGTTCGGCATTCCAAACAAATTGATACGACTTTGTAGGTTGACCATGACCAACGTGACTAGTCAAGTAAAAATAGTGGGATTGCTGTGCAAACCAATAAACATAAACAACATAAAGTAGTAGGAAGTAGCGGATTCTGGGCCAGGAAGTGACGTCATGCTGGAGATTTCCTGTGACGTGTGATGCATTTATGATATGGTTAAGAAGGACGAGAATGGGAAGTAGATTTGGCGGGCGAAGTCGTTTATATAGAAGTGATTTTATTTTTTGATTTGATTTGATTTTTAGTGATTAATTCATCTGTGGTTAGAAATGTGGTGGTGTCTGTTGGATGTGATGTCTTGTTAGTGCGGTTAAATTCCACTATGAAAGGAGTATAAGTTGCGGGCAATATGTGTGGGGTAAAAGCTGTTTTTTAAGGCGCAGTAATTTAGTTAGAAAGCTGGGCAAAGATTTCCTAAATGATTATAAGGGATGGTGGTGGGTGTAGCGTTTCTTCGGGGTGAAAAATCTCTATTCGCGAACGAACGAACGGGGACAAGGTACAAGGATACATAAAGTGTCGGTAAAGCACCTAGGAAGCAATGCATTCCAGCCACTACAAACATTTTGCAACAACGAGCTCGCTGCTGTGTTCATGAGAGGGGACAATCCTCAATGCTCGACAAACTACTTAGTTTTTCTCACCCAGATCGAGCAGGCGGCACAAAAACTGATGGAAAAACTAAGAACATGGTGGCAACATCTGCGAAGAGAAGACCCAATATTGGTCAAACTATCAGGGTAGCGGAGCATGAATTTGAAGTAGTGCAATATTTTAACTGCCTTAGGTCAATAGTAGCAGCCGATAACAATGTGGAAAAAGAAATATGCGAACGGGTGATCAAACCCAACAAAGCCCACTATGGTCTATCAAGGCTCTTTAAATCCCGAAATTTATCCAGAACATCCAAGCTACTACTGTACAAGACCATGGTGTTACTAGTACTCATGTATGGATCCGAGACCTGGGTGCTCAGTAAAAGGCACTATGAACTCTTAGCCGCGTTCGAGAGGAAGGTCTTAAGGGGAATTGTTGGCCTCGTATATGAGGGAGGACGATTCCGAAGGCGCTACAACGGACGCGATCTACCTTGAAGCTAATGTTCTAAGAAAAATCAAGCTCGGTAGACGCCTGTGGGCGGGACACCTAGCTCAAATGAGCGAACAGGAGCCTGCGCGGAAAGACGTTTGTGGCAGAATGTATGTAATGAGACAACGCGGCAGACCTTGTCTGCGATGGATAGATGGCGTAGACTAGGACGCCCAGAGACTGGGAGTGGCAAACAGGATGACATCGGCTCGAAATCGGGGCCGGTGGAGCGATTTGTTACATAAGGCCAAGACCGGATCCCGGTTGTAGAGCCGATGATGATGATGATATTATCAAGCATTTAAAAGAAATTTGTATGTTAAAAAATAATACAATGTGGCGGCGCTGCAGCCAATCTCGTGCAATGGGCTGACCGAGGCGCTCTGCCTCGCACAGGTAAGATGTCTCGAACACAAATTTGAAAAGAATTAATAGTAATTAAATATGTAGAGAATTTTTAAAATATTAATGATAGAAAATAGAATAGCACAATAAGCAAATTGTATTGAGTGAATTATGAATTAAGAATGAAATGGCTTGTTAAGCAATATTGTATAAGTAGATTAAGAAATTTGTGAATAATTGAGTGGTTGATTGGGAGTATAAATACCCCAACAATTTCAATAATAAATCAATCAAAAACCCATTGTAGAATTTGAGTCGTCAACTGTGGCGATATAGCCATCCAATTTCAGCGACCTGCGCTTAAACAGCAAACCATTAGGGAAGCTTTATCGTAGACGATCACAGATTACGAAGGTTATGTCTTTCCAGCCAATTACCCTTAAAGGCGATCATGTACATATCATTACATGGCAACTTCGTACAATAATTAAACGAAGTCTTACCATTTCTTATCGACGAAACCCCCCTAACATTACAGTATGATTGCTGAGCATTTGAAAATAAAATCTATTTTTTACCACAAAAAAGGGCAATTATTTGTTAATAAATAATCCAAAAATGTTTTAGGTGTACAATGTAATCCCGTAGGTGTGATAAAAGTTTTAGGCCGGGAAAATCACTTGCGTTATGATTTAAAAACCAAAAAAAAAACACATGTTTCGAGAAAACAGTATTAATTTTTGAAGATTGCTGAGCATTTGAAAACAAAATCAATTTTTACTACAACAATGGACAATTATTTGTCAATAAAAATCCAAAAATCCCCTGCGTATTTTAGGTATAGTATGTAATCTTCTAGATGTGCTAAAAGTTTTAGGTCGATTGAATGAAAATCACTTGAAGTTCTGATGTTATGGATATGAAACTGAAAACAAAAATTTGCACAATTATAAAATTAATTTCCTCTTATTCTACATGTTTCAAATAAATTTTTAAGCCATTAGAAAAATCGATTTTTTGAAAATTTTACTACCTCTCAATGGCAAAAACTCGGCACAAAATTGTTAAAAAGTAATACAATAAAAAATGATACGTTTGTTCTTAAATAACTTTGTGTCAATTAAAAAATATTTTACAATGGCAATCTATATCCAGTTTCCAATTAGAAACTGAAATGTTTCATTGATTCGCTAAATATCAAAAAAACTATTTCATATCCATGTGCCGGTTGTAAATCATTAAATCCAATGAGACTGAAAATACGATGGGATGGTATGAAACGGAACAGTCAGTTGTCTGCAGATGTCTAATAACAAACTGACAAGGAAAGCATGGCGTTGAGTTATTCTGTCCCTTTCACTCATCATCAACATACGTCGAATGAGTTTTGGGAGATTGAAATGTCTCTTGAAAGATAACCGTAGTCAACTGACATTTGTTAATTAGTTGTTTCAGTTCCATAACGAATTTTTCGAAATGACATTTAGTACCAGATTATTATAAATGCAGAGCTTTGCTATTTAGTCAATTAGTGTATAATATAACCGTGTTTTATATTATGTGTTTATTGCAATTCCGTATTTCATGTTTAGATATATCTTTCGTTGTTTGAAATGAGAATATATTGAATTCCCTTATTTTTGATATGGTTTTAGCCGCGTACTTCTTAATTATTGTTTTGAATTTGCATTAATTTTATAAAATAGCTCAATAATACATAATGTAGTCAGAGCAAAAAACACTAAATTATTATAATATTGTAGTGAGCTTAGGGTTCGCTGGATTAATTATTCTCATAAAATAAGCCGTGAAATCAATTTTCTATTTGAATCTTAATTTCTCCGCTAATGACAACCGTTTTTCACATTTTGCTCCTCAGTCAAACTGACACTTCTCTCACTGGCGACTTATCGTTTTTTTGCTCATAGTCTCCAGTTTTCCAATACTTTGTTTTGGAGACCTGCCAGATGTCCAGCTGATTGTCATATGCATCACAATATCATTCACCAGCTAACCTCCAACCGGTACGAATCGTCCTTTCTTTCGTTTTACGTTCTAATTGTAATTTTGAGAGGAGCTAGGGCAAGAGTTTAATGAATTTATTGAAGACGTGTCACTTCTTTGACTATACTATTTATTGGCCTGTAGGAACCCAGAAGTCCATGACCTCGCCGACTCGACTCCGGCGTCGTCCTCTGCCCTGTGCGCTCTCCTTGCAGGCTCGACCATCTGATCCGATCTTCTCAAGGTCAGACCTACCATAACATATAACGTTCGAACATTCCACGTGCCGACACGTATATCGCGCTTTTTCCGTTTCTCCCTACGTCTTCTTTTTGCCGAGTCCATGTTTTCTTGATGATTTGCTCCCTTATGGTAGTGTCGGCTCTCATCACACCTACGCCTACCGAGTCAGCTCGTTGACTAACACATTTAATTAGCCCACTTGGCTTCTTTGGGTTCCTCTTTTTAGGGTTTTTTTTTCTTTTTTTTTTTTTTTAAATATACTTCTCTCGGGAGAGGTGAACCTATAGCGCCGCGTGGGCGCCCCGAGATGCCACCAAATAACTTTTTGAACAGTTGCAGGTTGTAACGCACCGAGAACACTCGCGCTGGGACGGAATTCCACAGCTTTCTCGCTCTGTAACGGAACGAGTTCTGATTCAGGGATGTTCGCGCCGTCGGAAGATGAACCGCAAATTGGAGCGATCTGTCGGATTGTCTCATGGAGCGCAAATAAACCGAATTGTGCGCACAATACCACGAATCTCCAAAGAACAGAGCCGTGACAATATCTGTAAAACAGACAGAGGTCTGCTACGCGCCTTCGATGTGATAGCGACTGTAGTCCAGGCGTCAGCGCTGCGTCCCCGATCAGTCGGTTCGCTCGTCTCTGTATGATCTCAAGTAGGTCCAGGGTATGTTTAGGAGCCGAGTTCCAAACATGAGAGCAATATTCGAGCGCGGGTCTAATTTGGGATTTATATAGGAGAAGAAGTTGGGCCGGGGTAAAATATTTCTTGGCTTTAAAACGATAACTCAGTTTTCCTGAGGCTGACCTGGCGATGTTCGACACGTGTTTATGCCATGATACATTCCCACAGACCGTGACGCCGAGTAATTTCAAGCTTTCCTCAGATTTGAGGGCCTGGCCATTCATCATCAGTTTTGAAACCGATGATCCGCTTTTCTTTGTGAATGTTGTACACTGTCTTCGTTGCATTGAAGTCGACGAGATTGGCCTTTCCCCACTGCAGGACCTTATCGAGATCCTGATTCACAGGATCAATCTGTCTACATCTCACTTGGTGCGACGTTGATGCAATAATCGGCCGAACCCTAGAAAAAGAGGAAACAAGCGTACTATAATCCGCAAAACTGAACACTTTGTTATCGGTTGTCTCGAACAAATCATTTATGTGAAGCGAAAACAAGGCTGGGACCAAAATAGAACCATGAGGCACCCCGGAATTAATAGCATACAGACCCGAAGAGTCGCCGCCCATAACAACCCGGATCGACCGATTCCCGAGGAAGCTCTTCGTCTAATCTCAAAGCCGAACCAGATGCGGTCAAAAGCCTTGGAGATATCCAATGCGACCGCACTTGACTCACCATGTCGTTCAATCGCAGATGTCCATATATCGGTTATAAGTGTCAAAAGGTTTCCCGTGGACCGCCTGCCACGGAATCCGTATTGACGATCATTCAGAAGTCCGTTGCAAACCAAATACTTAACTAACTCTGTATTGATGACTTTTTCCATCACCTTAGATAACATAGACAGTAATGCTATCGGACGGTAATTTTGTGGGAGACACTTTTCCCCCGTCTTTGGGATTGGCTGAACTCGGGCGATTTTCCAGGGGGTACGAAAGGTCTTCCGTGCATAAGATAAGCGAAAGAGTCTGCCAAGAACCGGCAACACTTCTGGAGCACAGTTCTTAAGGACTATTGCTGGTATTCCGACCGGGCCGGTTGCCTTCCTACAGTCCAGTTCACGTAAAATACGTTGAATAGTACGCGGGCGAAATCTCACATCCCGCATGGAAGACCGTACTGGCGCGATCGCAGGGGGCTCCAAAAGACCGGCATCGATGTTTGAATGCGCGGAAAATAAATTCGCGAACGCGCTAGCTTTATCTTTTGAATTTGTGACTAACGTCCCGCTGGCCGTCACCAACGGAGGTAAAGAGGAGGAAGCAAAGTTAATGCTGACAGCTTTTGCCATTGTCCAGATGGAGCGCGAACCAGTCGGGCACTGAGAGTTTATTGGACACTCTGCCGTTGTAAGCTTTCTTCGCCGTATCAATCGCTTGCACGCGTTTCTGATTCTAACAAAATTCGTTCTGTTAACATCGGTGGGATTGGGGCGCCATTGGTTAAAAGCTCTATTTTTTGCCGCTGTAATCTGCTCGCATTTTTTATCAAACCAAGGCTATCAGATAAACTTTGTTTGATGGAATGTGGAATGTAGATCTCCATCTCGAGTAGAATAATCTCTGTGACCGATTCCGCGCATGCGTTAACATCCGAATCTCCAAAGCACACCTCCGACCTTGGAAATGATGCGAAGAAATCTCGCAAATCGTCCGAGTTAGCAGCCCCGTACTTCCATCATGGCGAAGCTTTCTAGGCCGGTCATTCGCTTGAAATGCAAGCGGTTACGCGACCGATACCAAGCACTCTCAAGTATTCTCTCAAGTAGCAGAGCTCCAAACATGAGAGCAATCTTCGAGCGCGGGTCTAATTTGGGATTTATATAGGAGAAGAAGTTGGGCCGGAGTAAAATATTTCTTGGCTCTAAAAAGATAGCTTAGTTTTCTTTTTTGCGTTTACCGTTCCCCGAATGATGATCGACCGGCGACTTTTTTCGAACATCTTTCACGTGCCGTCGACTGGACACAGGCTGCGAGGCCGACGGAGATGTTCGCAGTTAGCCGCAATTTGACTCAACTCGTGGAGGATCCTACGCGAGTGCCGGATACCCGAAGTGATTATGCGAACACTCTGGATCTGTTTCTGACATACGAGCCGAGCGTTTATACCGTGGAAGTTGAACTGGGAAACTTAGATCACTGCTTGGTGTCTCTCACAAAATTACCCGCCGATAGCATTACTGCCTATGATGTCTAAGGTGATGGAAGAGGTCATCAATGCCGAGCTAATTAAGTATTTGGAGTGCAATGAACTTTTGAATGATCGTTAATATTCCGAGGCAAGTGGTCCACGGGAGATCTTTTGACCCTTATAACCGATATATGGACATCTGCGATTGAGCGGCATGGTGAGTCAAGGGCGGTCGCATTGGATATCTCCAATACTTTTGACCGCGTCTGACATGGGGGATTGCTGAGCAAACTTCGTTCATATGGACTTTCCCAGCAGAGCTTCCTTGAAAATCGATCGATCCGGGTTGTTGTGGACGGCGAGTATTCGGATCTGTATCCTGTTTATTCCGGTGTGCCTCAAGGTTCTGTTTTGGCTGCCAACCTTGTTTTTGATTCACATAAATGATTTGTTGGAGTCGACGGATAACAAAGTGTTCGGTTTTGCGGATGATAGTGTGGCGGGCGAAGTCGTGACACCGGCATGGGCGCAGGATTCTACTTCGCCCTCACAAACAAGTAATTCCGTAAGTTCCACCGAACACTAAGATGCATAGTTCTCAACAGAAACAGCAAAACTCCGTCACAAACCGATTACGCAAAGCAAAGGAAACACCAACACAAGAAGTAAGACACACGGTTCTTGTTTTATTAATATTGGTTTTTATTTAAATTTATTTGATTAGTGTTTTTGATTTATTTAAAATGGTTTAAAGGCACTTTAGAACTCTCAGTACAACTTTAACTGTATATACTTTTTAATGTCCGGTAGAGCTAAATTTATCTTCGCTCAAGGGTATTTCACTCGCGGTTCTAAAGCTTGGGGTTGTTGACTATTAATTACTTGCTAACATTAGCGCGATTGACTCACACGACTCGGGGGTTGAAAATCCGCGACTCCGGGGATGTACTCCTCCCCGACGGTACGGAGGGCGGAAGACGAACCGTCCTGATCGATGGTTGGAAAACGACTTAGCGATATACATTCGCTAATGGGGTGAGTTTCCTCGAGAGAGAAAGTTTTCTCTCGTGGTAAAAACGAGGGAGAAGGATTTCGCTGGTGAGGTCCTGTGGTGGTGTGCGTGTTGATCGTTGAATATCACGTTGCCTATCCATGCGGTGAAACAAAGGATAAACGAGATGCATTGTTTTACTCATGCACGAGGTTATGAGAAACGAAGCTGACAAAAAGGGAAGATGAACAAAAGGCATTATGAGATGTGCATTGGGGCTGAATAAATAAACCGCTAGTCATCCGGGAAATGGTGCTAAAAGGCAAGATGGGACGAGGGCATCATAAAAGTCTTGGGTTGATGTTGCCCTTGCGTAAATAGACGCATAGCCATTAGAAAAAGGTGCTAATGGTTTGGGATATTTTATACAATGAAAATTGTATATCGTATCTTGGGTCGGTGGACGAAACGAATCCCTTGTCTGCATTTGTATATGCAGGGTAATTCTTTAGTGGCGAAGCACGAAATTGGTGATTGCTTATTAGTAGGAAAGCAAATCGTGGGTTGGATATTATGCATGTTTACACGCGAAGGAATTCGGTTTATGGCACATGACGCTAGATGCGGTATTTGCTTTTTGTCCCTTGGACAAAGGGTCTGCTAGATATGTGCATGTGGGAAGATTAGGGTGCACATGAGGGACAAAATTGCTTGGCAAACAATGGTGCCGGAATAGTTTTCCTACTTATGATACTTGTATGCAGACGAATTATTTTCCAGCGAATTCTACTGGTGCACTGGATGTGTAAACAGAATCTTTCAGATATTTTCATAAAATGCGTTGAAAGCATTAATGTCCTTGAGAAAGGAAATGTTTTCAGGTGCCAATGCGATTGCATTGGCGGGAAATAATGGGAGTTGGGTTGTAGTTATGGGGGGTTCTTCGGGTAAGTAGACAGTGGGGTTTGGCGGAACCGCCACGATAGTATGCTTGTTTCCTCTTTTTCGGGTGATCAGAGTGTGCGGGATGTAAATTAGTAGATCTGGTGGTAGATCTACCAGCAAGAAAGCCGTGCTGCCTGGGTGAGATAAGTCCCTTGCAGCGGAAAGGAGAACGCTTCATACATAATGATTTCAAAAAGTTTAGGAATGCAGGAAAGTTTGGCTATAGGACGATAGTACGAGATCCCGCATTTGGTACTCTTCTTATGTACAGGGGAGATAAAAGAAATGTTCCACATCGTAGGGAATAGGTCCTGGGAGAGAAATAGATTGAAGATTAACGAAAGGGGGCCTGAAAGAACGGAGGCACATATTTTAAGGAAAATAGCGGGTAGACCATCTGGACCGTGAGTGAATTCATCTTTAAGTTGGGTTAGCTTCCTTTCAATTGAGGGTGGGCCAATAAGATGAGTTACGAATGGACCAAGGGCTGAATTATGTGAGTACTTGAAATAGGAGGAGTCGAGACCAAAATATTCGTCAATGAAGGATTGCTTGAAGAAGGAGGCAAACATGTTTGTAATGACATTTGGATCCGATGCGGTTTCCGAATTAAAGGAAAGGGAGTTGGGATAACCATCGGATTTACGTTTGTCATCATCATCATCGGCACTACAACCGGGAGCCGGTCTTGGCCTTATTTAGCAAGTCCTGAGGCTTGTTGAATTTACGTTTGTGATTAAGTTTTAAGTTTAGTGGGCTACCACCCCATTTATTAGTTTAATAATGAGTACTTATAAGCCAAAGGAACTGGGAGAAAGCCTTCGGGTCGTTTATCAAGTTGCCTTGTGCTTTTATTAGGTAATTTTCATAGAGGGAGTTATAAAATTCATTAAAGTGGAGATAGGACCCTAGATAATTGTAGTAGTCGTAAATACAGGGACTACGAAGGAAAGTAGCCCACAACTCATTTCTTTTATTTCGAAGCGGAGCATTTGGTTATACCAAGGAGGTGAGTATGTTAAAGGTTTATGTCTAGAATAGGGAACATAGAGGGGAATTGGTTTGAAGATTCGAAATTTGAAATATCATCTTCTACAGTTAGGTGTTTATGAAAATCGAATGAAATTCTACTAAGGTAGTCATTAATAATGCGAAAGTTTGCTTTGAGGAAATCATATGAATAATGATCACGGGACGGAGTGGCCTGCAACGGCGCTTTATAAAAAAGGACAGGATAAGGGGTCGCTGTCAGAGGAGAGGATGAGACTGAAGATTGAGATGGATCAGATGTGAAGATTACGTCTAGCTGCCTGCCCATGTTGTTTGAGATGCTGCTTACGTGACAGAGGCTTGAGTCTGTTAAATGGTCGATGAAGAAACATTCCTTGGCAATTGTGGGGAAGGTGATGTAGTAGGATTGATCTTCAAATAAGGTCCATTGAAGATGTGGAAGTTTAGAGTCACCAAGAACGGTGATATCGTCCTGAGAATGGCATATAGCTATTATGTAGTCGATAGCATTAGTTGCTAGTTCGTACGATTCAATGGGCTGGGAAGAGAGGATACAAAAACAGACGATGTTTGTGGTAGGATTTATTTTGACAGATAGAAAATCAACATTGGGTGTAGAAGATGAGGCGATAAGGACAAAGCCGAAAGGCAATAATACATGACAATAGTCACGCCAAGTTTAGCCTAGAGTGTCCGCAGGCGACCGGTAAGTTAGAATATAATTTAAATAAGCTAGAATTTAAGTATTGTTTGTCTAGCAAGCGAGATAAATATAAGAAAAAGAACAAAATAAAAAAGTTACGTAAAATGGAAAATGGAATGAGGCGATAAGCTTTGAGTACAAGTCGCATCGGGTGGAGGAGAACACCGTGTCTTGACGAATCATCGCTAAGTCGATTACCAACATCATTGCGGTAAACAGCGAAGGATGAAGGAGATAATTCCTGATTGTTAATGCTTGGAATTAGGTTTTTTTCAGTAAGGGCGTAAATATCAAAAGGAAGGGTGGGTTTTTTGCAATACCGTTTTAGTCTTGGAGAGAAGGCGTCTGGCATTCTGGTAATAGGATATGAGCCGGAGATAGCGCTTGAGGGGGGAGATAGATCGGGTTGCAAATTAGGGTCGAACAAGTTTCTTTTAATTCGTGGAGAATGAAAAGTCCTATTCGAGTGGACGCATTTTCTGAAGACCATGAGGTCATTCAATACTTTTTGAGGAAAGATGTTAAGTATTCGTGAAATTTTGTAAAGAGTTCAAGAAGGCTGGGGGCATCAGTGGGTGAACCTTCTTGTTGAATGGCAATCATAACGCTGGTTTTTGCTTTACCTTCGAAGCAAGCTGATTCAGATTTGTCATGGAGGTAACCCCGAAAATACGGATATTTTCGTAGGTGTTTTAGTTTCTCAATTTCGAGAGTGTGTACCGAAAATCTAATGAATCTATGGTTTGTTGGGTGATTTTTACCGCTGGGACAACAAGCGGATCAAATACAGCACGAGACGGGGGTGGAGTAGTGGTAGAGAAAAATGAAGTTGAAATGAATGGGATGTGGGGCTCTGATTGGCCGAAGGGTGGAATGATTTGGATTTGGAAGAGATCTCGGGATTAAGAGTATGAGTACTACGAAAATTGGGATATTTTGCTCCCGTTCTTAGGTCGAAGAGAGGAACCGGGTGTAGTGCAACAATCCAAACACGAAACGATTATGCATAAACCTCATCGAAGTGAATTGCCCCAGTTACTGTTTGCAAGTGTCATGTGGCATGCACTCGGTGCTGGCAGTGCTTCCGACATATAGAGGTCTACTCGTGCCCTTATTCTACTATCATCATCATCATCATCATCATCATCATCATCATCATCGGCACTACAACCGGGAACTGGTCTTGGCCTTATTTAGCAAGTCCTGTGGCTTGTTAAATTTTCCATAATGATTTGTTTTTTTCCGGGCAAGGTCATTAGTCTTGCACCAAGGTCATTATTCTACTATACGCAAAGCAAATGGTACAAGTAAGATTAGCATAATAAGCAAATTATATTTATGAATTCTTATTTTCTTTAATTTTTATTTTTTTAAATATACTTCTCTCGGGAGAGGCGAACCTATAGCGCTGTATCAGCGCCCCGAGATGCCACCAAATAACTCTTGCATTTCTTTTTGAACAGTTGTATGTTGTAACGCTCCGAGAACACTTGCGCTGGGAAGGAATTCCACAGCTTTCCCGCTCGGTAACGGAACGAGTTCTGATGCAGGGATGTTCGCGCCATCGAGAGATGAACCACAAATTGGTGCGATCTGTCGGATTGTATTGTGGAACGCATATAAGGCGAATTGCGCGGAACATTACCATGAATCTCCGAAGAACGGTACCCGTGATAATATCTGTAAAACAAACAGAGGCCGGTTACGCGTCTTCGATGCGACAGGGACTGTAGTCCCGATGTCAGCGTCGTATCACCGATCAGACGGATCGCTCGTCTCTGTATGCTCTCGCGTAGATCAAGGATATATTTAGGAGCAGAGTTCCAAACATGAGAGCAATATTCAAGCCCGATCCTAATTCGGGATTTATAAAGGAGAAGCATTTGGGGCGGAGTAAAATATTTCTTGGCTCTAAAAAGATAGCTCAATTTTCTGAGGCGTATCTGGCGCTATTCGGCACGTGTTTATGCCACGATACATTCCCACAGACCATGACGCCAAGCAATTTCAAGGTTTCCCCAGATTCGAGGGCCTGACCATTCATCATCAGCCGTGGAACGGATGATCCATTTTTCTTTGTGAATGTTGTATATTGTGTCTTCGTTGCATTGAAGCCGACGAGATTGGCCCCTCCCCGCTGCAGGACTTTATCCAGATCCCGATTTATAGAGGCGATCTGGCTACATCTCAGGTGATGCGACGTTGATGCACTAATCGGCCGCTCACTCGGAAAGGAGGAAACAAGCGAAATATCATCCGCGAAACTGAATACCCAGTTATCAGTCGAGGTTGGAGCCAAAATAGAACCTTGAGGCACCCCGGAATTAACAGGATACATATTCGAACACCCGCCGTCTACAAGAACCCGGATCGATCGATCTTCGAGAAGGCATTTCGTCCAGTCGCAAGGCTCCTGGGAAAGTCCATAAGAACGAAGTTTGCTCAGCAATGCTCCGAGCCAGACGCCGTCAAAATCCTTGGAGATATATAATACGACCGCCCTTGAGTCGTCATGCCGCTCAATCGCAGATGTCCATATATCGGCTATATGGGTCAAAAGGTCTCCCGTGGACCGTCTGCCACAGAATCCGTATTGACGATTGCATTCCAAATACTTAATTAAGTCAGTATTGATGACCTTTTCCATTATCTTAGACAACATAGACATTAAAGCTATCGCCCGGTAATTTTGTAGGGGACACTTTTTCCCCCTTGCGAGGATTGGCTGAACTCAAGCCACCTTCCAGCAAGTAGGAAATGTCCTCCGTGCATAAGATAAGTGAAAGAGTTTGCCAAGAACCGGCGATAGTTCTGGAGCACAGTTCTTAAGGACTATTGCTGGTTTTCCATCCGGGCCGATTGCCTTCTTACAGTCCAGCCCACGTAGAATACGTTGAATAGTACATGGGTGGAACCTCACATCCTATATCAAAGAGAGCCTGTGAGGCTTCAAAAGACCGCCATCGATGAATGAATTCGCGGAAAATAAATTCACGAACACTTTACCTTTATCTTTTGAATTTGTGACCAATGTCCCGCTGCCCTCCACCAACGGAGGAAAAGAGGAGGAAGCGAAGTTATTGCTGACAGTCGTTGCCAGAAAGGACGGTAACCAGTTGTGCTCTCAAGCAGTTTATTTGGCACTCTGTCGTTGTAAGCCTTCTTGCGCCTAGTTGCAAGAGATTATTGCTGGTATTCCGTCCGGGCCGGTTGCTTTTCTACAGTCCAGTCCACGTAGAATGCGACGAATAGCACGCGGGTGGAACTTTACATTCCGCATCGAGAACCGTACCGCGCGATCACAGGTGGCTCCAAAAAGCCGGCATGGAGGTTTGAATTCGCGGAAAATAAATTCACGAACACATTAGCTTTATCCTTTAAATTTGTGACTTGTGTCCCGCTGCCCGTCACTAACGGAGGAAAAGAGGAGGAAACGAAGTTACTGCTGACAGCCCTTGCCATTGACCAGAAGGGATGCGAACCAGTTGGGCACTCAAGGAGTTTATTGGTCACTCTGTCGTTGTAGGCCTTCTTCGCGGTATCAATCGCCTGGTTGCACACGTTTCTAATTCTAGGAAAATTCGTTCTGTTAACCTCGGTGGGTTTGGAGCGCCATTGCTGAAAAGTTCATTTTTTTCTCAAACCAAGGCTTATCAGATGAACTTTGTTTGATGGAATGCGGAATGTAGATCTCCATCCCGAGAAGAATAATCACTGTGGCTGACTCCGCGCATGCGTTAACATCAGAGTCTCCAAAACACACCTTTGACCACGGAAAGGATGCGAAGAAATCTCGCAAATCGTCCCAGTTGGCAGCCCCATACTTCCATACATGGCGAAGCTGCCTAGGCCGGTTATTCGCTTGAAATGCAAGTGGTTGCGCGACAGATACCAAGCAGAGATCTGAGTTTCCCAGTGCCGCAGAAACTTCTACAGTATAAATGCTTGGCTCGAATGTCAACAATAGGTCCAGGGTGTTCGCATAATCACCTCGGGCATCCGACACTCGCGTAGGTTGACCCAATTTGCGGCTAGCAGCGTACATTTTCGCCAGCTTCCCAGGCTCGTCGTTTCTGTTAGAATGCACCAACCGGGTGGTATTGTGTACATTAAAATTGCCAAGGACAACAATCTCAGAGGCGTGGTGCGTGATTTGTATCCAGTCGACGGTACGTGAAAGATGTTCGAAAAATGTTGCCGGTCGATCGTCATTCGGGGAGCGGTAAAGACAACAAAGAAATTTAACAGAATTCCTCAGTACGACCCTCAACCATATGATGTCCATATTATTGGGTTCCAACGCCTCCATCCTCCGGCAAGCCAGATAGGACCGCGCGAAGTCGCAGACTCCGCCCTTAAAATGGCATCTCGAATGTAAGTCGTATCCTGAGCAACGAAGATATGTCGAATCAGTTGACGAATCGACCTGGGTCTCAGTTAGGGCAAGGATATCAGGTTTCGTTGTTTGCAAATATTGGTGGACGGTGTTTACATTCGTATTGGTGAAACCGATGCCCCTGATATTACAAAATGTATTATATTTGTTTTTGTGAATGGGTTGGTGGGCAGATTTAGGAAGAGGGGAGCATTTGGATTGGGCTTTGGTGGTCTGCTTTTTAGGTAAATTGAGGGATTTAGTATTCCATTGGATTAGTGTCATCAATCCGATTTTGAGATGGGAACTACTCCTCGATTGAAATAACTAGTCGTGTTTGGATGGGAGGGCATGACGGAAGTTAGTTCTAGTCTGAGAAGCTGATATGATAAGCATTGATAAGAATCTTGTATTTCTTATAGAAATAATTGGAGATCTATTTAGAGTTAGCAGTTTTAGGGGCACCCTTTAGTATGTATGTGGTGTTTGATTGGTTGGACAAATTTAATTTATCGATCCGGGCGTGCCATTTAGATGATGTCCAGGAGGTACGTAATTAAAATACGTTTGCTGTAGAGGCGATGGGGGTTACCGACCCAACAATAGCAAGAGTGAAATTGTTGGTGGGCAAAGCTATAAATGGCTGGCTGTAATGTGGAAGGGCAGAGGGGAGATGGATCAACATTTTGTAGTTCAGCAAATAAGGAAGTCTCGAATCGGGAACTTTTCGGAACTTTTTCTTGGTTATAAAGAGTTGCTATAGCATTTTCTAAGTAAACGAGTGAGGAGCGTATCTCCTTAAGTTCATCACCAAGCGTGTTTATCTTTTGTAATAAAAAGTGCAGTGTGGGTCCAGGTAGAGCCGAGGTATATTGATTAGTTAGTGG
The DNA here is from genome assembly GCA_963931805.1 of Microdon myrmicae. Classification (NCBI taxonomy): domain Eukaryota; kingdom Metazoa; phylum Arthropoda; class Insecta; order Diptera; family Syrphidae; genus Microdon; species Microdon myrmicae. The sequence goes on along the minus strand of OZ007500.1, from coordinate 144,581,480 downwards.
GGATACCAAATCGGCGAGTTCATCCCCGAGATTATTCATTTTATGGACAATGTGTTTAAGGAGAGAATTATTTAGATAACTGGAAAGCTGTTTAGATGTTTATTGTAGGAGTTTATCTTTGTGACTACAAATACATTGAGCTAGTTTCCTTGTTTGGGTATTGAAGGATTCTGTGAACAAGGAAGTAACATGGTTAGTAATAGATCTAATACTGTGGCGGTTCCGCCAAACCTCACGGCTCGCTTTCCTAAAAAACATCCATAACTCTATCCAATCACATAATTTCGCTAATGCAATCGCATTAGCACCTTAAATGCTTTACGCATCTAGGATTATCTAAAGTATAATCTAAAAAGCCCCTGGAAAAGAGAATTCTTACCTGCATGCATAACTTTGCATTTAAAATCCCCTATAAGAGTTCTCTCCAAGCTTATCATAAATTCCCTGAAAGAAAATTCATCGGTTCATATATAATACAACCGCATAATCAGGAAATATTACCCTTGGGTTAGCTTATCCCAGCTTCATCGTGTGTATCATAAATTACCAGACAAACACATTTGCTGGCGACCTACACCCAAGGGACCAAAACAAATACACGCATTTCTTGGCACCAATTAAATCCTACACCATAAGCAAATGCAAATAGGAAATCAAAACTTACCCTTACCAGTGATGCCATAAACACCATTTACTGGTAATCTAACCAAAATCCATTAATACCATTTCTTCGATGCGTTGCGTCTCTTTATTTAGCCGCGACGCACATCTCAAACAAGGACCCAATTAGCATCCGACGAGTTTCGGTTTTGTTTGCCTTACCAGACTCGCATCCCATGAATGCACATTATCCCTTTCTTTGTTTAGAGTCTTTCCCATGGCTTTGATCCATAAAAGCACCAGTGTACACACATACATGTGTACTGTGGCGATCTTCTATATGAGATCTGTTTGGTTATCCCAAAGAGAGACTTTACGTCTCTCTCGGAACAGGAAATGCATCCTTAATTTAAGAGAGCCAGTTTTACTGGCTGAATTTCTTTTAACAACGATTAAATATCGTTGAGTCGTTTTCCATCCGCTGACCGCTACGGCCATGCCGCTCCCGTTCTCCGCCGGTACACGCGGAGATGCGTTAAATTCGGAGTCGCGAGTATCTGAGCGTGTAGTCATTTTTTTTGTCGCGTGTTAAAAAAATACAATCGCTCGCATGGTCACCTGTACTATAATTAAACAATCTCGCGGCAGTGATATAAAATGAATAATAAATGTCTAGACATAATCCGAACAATATTGTGTGTTTTATTTCAGCGGTTTCGTTTCCTAGCTGTATCGCAGTGTCCTGGGTGTTTATCTCTCACGCATTACCCCTGGTTGTGAACGAACGAGGCGGCGTTCGTTCATTTATTAGTGATGACTTTCGGTTCGGTGTTTTACGCCGCGAAACAAGTGGTGGGTTGGTAGTAGAACTCACGTCCATGCTGGCGCCACGACTAGCTACCCCACAATACCATCTGCGGTAGAAATATTGATGTTATTTTGAGAAGCCAAATGATAGAGCCCAGGTCGTCAATGCATTTCAGACTGCTTTCCAAGTAAGAAATTTTATCTCTGATATTTTTCAGTGTGGACTTATGGGTAGCATCATCAATATCACTTAGACACTATATCGCTAGAAGGGCGTGAAATAGAGAAATATCCTTCCAATATTCACAGAAGAATAAGAGCCTTTTTTCAACGAAATTATAGATGCAATAAATCGCTCCCGGAGTCAACTGCCTACCGACAGAGCTTATGAAGAGATGGCAGCAGTACTTTGAAAACCTGCTCAATGTACGCACCCATCAACCACAAATAAACGCACCAGATGTACATACAGCCGACCCTCAGATCACAGAACCATCTTTCAACAAAGTTGTAGACGCAATAAATCTATTGAAAACAACAACAAGGCTCCCGGAGTCGACCGGCAGAGCTTATGAAGCAAGGAGGAGAAGCAACCGCTCGAAAGATCCACCAACTGATTAAAACAATATGGGATAAGGAAATCACTTCGGAAAAATGGAAAACCTCAATAGTGGTCCCCATTTTCAAAAAAGGAGACAGATCTGACTGCGAAAACTACAGAGGAATATCACTGCTCCCAACTACTTACAAAATACTAACAAATGTCATACTGGCGAGAATCACACCGTACGCAGAAGAAATACTGGGAGACTACCAGTGCGGATTCCGCAGGAACCGGTCGAAGAGCGACAAAATGTTCACAGTAAGGCGATTATTGGAAAAGAAATGGGAATACGGAGACGATTCACCAACTTTTTGTTGACTTCAAAAAACCCTACGACTCAGTCGCAAGGCAAAGGTTTTACTATATTGTCGTTGAGCTGAGAGTCCTGAAAAAATATGCCGCCCTCATTCATATCTGCATGAACAAAAATAAAGGGCGAGTTAGAACAGAAAACCACATTTCAGAACCATTTGAAATCCGGGACGGACTAAAACGGGGGATGGCATTTCACCATGTTTTTTTTAACCTTGTGCTCGAGTATGTCATCAGAAAGGTATAAGGCGATAACATGGCCGGAGCAACCCCGAACAGGATCACACAAGTGGTCGCATATGTGGATGACATGGCCGTTTTGGGCGATAATCTAGAAACTGTATGTAACAATAGTGAAATCATCATGCAAGCGGCAGAAGAGGTGGGCCTAGAAGTAAATGAAGACAAAACAAAATATATGATTACGGAGCGAGCAGGTGGACCTCAGGGAATCCACATAAACGTCAGGGGCAAGATATTTGAAAAAGTTAAATATCTGGGAACAATACTGACGGTCAGTAAGGAATTGTCGAAGAAAATTAACAAAAGACTGTATTCCGGCAACGCTAGTTGGCACGCAGTCAGTAAACTGCCGAAATCCAAATTGCTATCACGTGAGTAAAGCTCCGTGTTTATAGAACCATAAACATGTCAATTGTTCAATATTATCATCATTGGCACTGCAACCGGGAGCTGGTTTTGGCCTTATTTAGCAAGTCCTGAGGCTTGTTAAACTTTCCATAAGGATTTGTTTTTTCCGGGCAAGGTCATTAGTCTTGCGCCAGAGGCTCCCCGACGGGGTATCGAACTTCGGTCTCCCGCGTGACAAGCGGGTATACTAATCACTATAATATCATGGAACCAATTGTTCAATATCATCATCATCATCGGCACTACAACCGGGAACCGGTCTTGGCCTTATTTAGCAAGTCCTGAGGCTTGTTAAATTTTCCATAATGATTTATTTTTTCTGGGCAAGGTCATTAGTCTTGCGCCAGAGGCTCCCCGACGGGGAATCGAACCCCGGTCTCCCGGGTGACAGGCGGGTATACTAACCACTATTCTATCGATTGTTCAATATCATCATCATCATCGGCACTACAACCGGGAACCGGTCTTGGCCTTATTTAGCAAGTCCTGAGGCTTGTTAAATTTTCCATAATGATTTATTTTGTCTGGGCAAGGTCATTAGTCTTGCGCCAGGGGCTCCCCGACGGGGAATCGAACCCCGGTCTCCCGGGTGACAGGCGGGTATACTAACCACTATACTATCGAGGAGATTGTTCAATATACGGAAGCGAAATATGGGCTCTCACAAAACGAGAAGAAAACAAATTCCGCGTATTCGAGAATAAAGTTTTAAGGAGTATCTTTGGCAGTAAATATGACGAAGAGGCAGAACAATGGAGGAAACGCCACAACCACAATTGGAAAAGCTATACTGCAAACCTACAATAGTGACAGTAATCAGTTCGCGAAGATTAAGATGCTGCAGACATCTGGTGAGAATGGGCAACGATAGGACCCTACGTAGATTTCTTGACGGAAGACCAACGGGAAAGAAACCGCGACGGAAATAGGAGGACAGTGTAAGTTTTGATCTTGAGGAAATCGGATCAGATTGTCAAGCGTGGATGGAGAGCGCACGGGACAGGGAACAGTGGCGGAGTCGAGTCGGTGAGGTCATGAACTTCCGGGTTCCAATAGGCCAACAAATAATAGTAAAATAGTAAAATAGTAACAGGAAGCAGTTTCATATAAACAAAGGAAAGAATCAGCTGCACAGGAAGTTACAAGAATATATTTACACCTCACCAAAGGAATCGAAATACGAGATTAGAAGGAGAGCATTGATCAAACGTCGGCCACGTTGTACATCGGTCACACAAATCAACTGTCTGGCCATGGTAGAATAGTTTATTTCGGTCTATATGTTCTTGGTTCCGGTGAAGAACATCAACCTACCACAGTGCTTCTTGGCTTGATGAGACAATTCAGTGTGTTATAGAATTGGAAAAAGTTGTTATTGAAAACCTGATCTAGATATAAGGTCCGACATTGCTTGGCGGAATTACTGATAATATCTGTCTTTTTAGGGCACTCCCCTCGCCCCACATGTTTTGAGCGTATTTTGAATCATTCCGCTGCCGTGTCCAGTGTCAAACAATATACGAAGTTCCTCCATCAACAGAACCATAAATATACGAAATTGACCAGAAAGCCTGTTACAACTAGTTCATCAAAACTACTGCCCGGTGGGGCTATTATAATACTTACCCTCGTTTGGGAATTGCTTACATGAGAATTATATGAAACTAAATACTTCGTTCACGTAGAAGTAAAGAATGCAACAAGGCACGTATTTATCATTTAGTGTTGGGATTACACAAAAAACAAAACATCGTGTTATAGAGGCAAAGAATATTAACCAAATCATGTAAAGTAAACAATTGAGGAGCTTAAGCATTTGTTGTTAGAAACACACCCACTCTAAACTAGTAGAGAACTTTTTATGTATGCCTCTTATGATTCCTTTAAAAAACAGTAGTTAATTAGAAAATCATTACAGAAAGCTTCTGGGGAATTGTGTCAAGTTATTATTTAAGAATTGTAAGTAGACCTTAGAATTAATCATTATATGGAAAGTAATCCATCGTATTGGGCTTCACATTACTTTCGCCGGAATAAGTAGCACTGCCAGAGACTCCATGTTCATAGAAGTAAGTAATTGGTTAGAAATATAATGACAGTTTAACGAGATAAGGTCTGGGCATGAATCCTATCCACTTACTAAAGCGTTAAATGGATTCAAAAATTATTAGTAATGAACTTAATGAAGCCTTTCATCGACATATCAGATCATTCGTAATAAAAGGACAAAAAAGGGAAGCAATAGGCTGATTAGGTGAACAAACATGAAATTTGTTTTCAGCACAGCAGGAATTCCTTTGAGTCGGACGCCACTGTATTTTAACCAAAAAGAAAATTATCGAATTCTACGTTGACGTTTGAAAATGACATTTAAGGAAACAACAAATTCTCGTTTGTGCCCGCGTTTCGTGTAAAAAAATCGATGATAAACATTCGTTTGCGAAAACATTTTGGTTGTTTTATGTAAGAGATGCATGCCAAGGGTTCCTCGATAGTATAGTGGTTAGTATACCCGCCTGCCACGCGGGAGACCGGGGTTCGATTCCCCGTCGAGGAGCCTGTGGCGCAAGACTAATGACCTTGCCCGGAAAAACAAATCATTATGGAAAAATTTAGCAAGCCTCAGGACTTGCTAAATAAGGCCAAGACGAGCTCCAAACATGAGAGCAATATTCGAGCGCGGGTCTAATCTCGGATTTATATAGGAGGAGAAGTTGGGCCGGAGTAAAATATTTCTTGGCTCTAAAAAGATAACTCAGTTTTCCTGAGGCTGACCTGGCGATGTTCGACATGTGTTTATGCCATGATACATTCCCACAGACCGTGACGCCGAGCAATTTCAAACTTTCCCCAGCCTTGAGGGCCCGGCCATTCATCATCAGCTGTGGAACCGATGATCCAGTTTTCTTTGTGAATGTTGTATACTGAGTCTTCGTTGCATTGAAGTCGACAAGATTGGCCTTTCCCCACTGCAGGACTTTATCCAGATCCCGATTCAGAGAATCAATCTGTCTACATCTCAGCTGGTGTGACGCAGATGCACCAATCGGCCGATCACTCGAAAAGGAGGAAACATGCGTACTATCATCCGCAAAACTGAACACTTTGTTATCCGTTGTCTCCAACAAATCATTTATGTGAAGCAACAACAAGGTTGGAGCCAAAATAGAACCTTGGGGCACCCCCGAATTAACAGGATACAGATCCGAACACTCGCCGTCCACAACAACCCGGATCGATCGATTTGCAAGGAAACTCCTCGTCCAGTCGCAAAGCTGTTGGCAAAGTCCATATGAACGAAGTTTGCTCAGCAATGCCCCGTGCCAGACGCGGTCAAAAGCCTTGGAGATAGATATCCAATGCCACCGCCCTTGACTCACCATGCCGTTCAATCGCAGATGTCCATATATCGGTTATAAGTGTCAAAAGGTCTCCTGTGGACCGCCTGCCACGGAATCCGTATTGACGATCATTCAGAAGTCCGTTGCACTCCAAATACTTAACCAACTCAGCATTGATGACTTTTTCCATCACCTTAGATAAAATAGAGAGTAATGCTATCGGGCGGTAATTTTGTGGGAGACACTTTTTTCCCGTCTTTGGGATTGGCTGAACTCGCGCGATTTTCCAGCAGGCAGGAAAGGTCCTCCGTGCATAAGATAAGCGGAAGAGTCTACCAAGAACCAGCGATAGTTCTGGAGCACAGTTCTTAAGGACTATTGCTGGTATTCCGTCCGGGCCGGTTGCCTTCGTACAATCCAGTTCACGTAGAATGCGTTGAATAGTGCGCGGACGAAATCTCACATCCCGCATGGAAGACTGTACCGGCGAGATCACAGGTGGGTCCAAAAGGCCGGGATCAAGGTTTGAATTGGTGGAAAATAAATTCGGGAACACATCAGGTTTATCCTTTGAATTCGCGACTAACATCCCGCTGTCTGTCACCAACGGAGGGAAAGAAGAGGATGCAAAGTTACCGCTGACAGCTTTTGCCATTGACCAGAAGGAGCGCGAGCCAGTTGGGCACCGAAGGAGCTTATTGATCACCCTGTCGTTGTGAGCCTTCTTCGCGGTATCAATCGCCTGGTTGCACGCGTTTCTGATTCTAACAAAATTCGTTCTGTTAACATCGGTGGGATTGGAGCGCCATTGCTTAAAAGCTCTATTTTTTGCCGCTGTAATCAGCTCGCACTTTTTGTCAAACCAAGGTTTATCAGACGAACTTCGTTTGATGGAATGTGGAATATACATCTCCATCCCCAGAAGAATAATCTCTGATACCAACTCCGCGCATGCGTTAACATCGGAGTTTCCGAAGCACACCTCGGACCACGGAAAGGATGCGAAGAAGTCTCGCAAATCGTCCCAGTTAGCGGCCCCATACTTCCATACATGACGAAGCTGCCTAGGCCGGTTGCTTGCTTGGTATGCAAGAGCTTGCGCGACAGATACCAAGCAGTGATCTGAGTTTCCCAGTGGCGCCGAAACCTCTACGGTATAAATACTCGGTTCGGATGTCAAAAACAGATCCAGGGTGTTCGCATAATCGCCCCGGGCATCCGGCACTCGCGTTGGCTCCCCCACGAGTTGAGTCAAGTTGTGGCTTACAGCAAACATCTCCGACAGCCTCCCAGCCTCGTCGGTTCTGTTAGAATGTAACAACCAACCGGAATTGTGCACATTAAAATCGGCAAGGACAACAATTTCAGAAGCTTGCTGGTTGATCTGTATCCAGTCGACGGTATGTGAAACATGTTCGAAAAATGTCGCCGGTCGATCGTCATGCGGGGAGCGGTAAAGACAACAAAGAAATTTAACGGAATTCCTCAGCACGACCCTCAACCATATGATGTCCATATTATTGGGTTCCAACGCCTCCATCCTCTGGCAAACCAGATTGGACCGTGCGAAGACGCAGACTCCGCCCTTAAAACGGAATCTCGAATGTAAGTCGTATCCTGAGCAACGAAGATATGTCGAATCAGTTGACGAATCGACCTGGGTCTCAGTTAGGGCAAGGATATCAGGTTTCGTTGTTTGTAAATATTGGTGGACGGCGTTTACATTGGTATTGGTGAAACCGATGCCCCTGATGTTACAAAATGCCGTCACCAGTCGAGCGTGGGCCGAGCCTCGAGAGCGAGACCGGTTATGCGATGACGAACCTCTCAAAGTTCCATTATTTATCATGATATCTGCATGATGTTCCCCCTGACATAGTCCCCCCCGGAGATCCGAATGGGAGACTAGTTTACCTCCGGAATTCTTTATATCAGAACGTACCATCATGACTTATCCCCGTGTCAGTCCGGGCCATCAGCCACACATCCGAAACACTGTCGAAGATTTCTCTCGGCGATATCGCGGAATGTACAGCGTGACGGGGTGGTATCTCACCTTGGGACCGACTACCACCTAACCAACCTTTTCTCGAACCGGTCCATCAGCCAAGCCCCGAAAGATGGCCAGGGATTTCTCCCAACCATTTCACGGAGCCTATAGCTTGATGGGGTGGTATTTCACCGAGCGCACAGGGCGTTGGGACGCCGGCTACCACTCGGCCTTTAGTCGCCTCTTACGACAAGCTGGCCTAGCTGTGAGTATATTCTAACGCCCTACTCACAGGGCTAATGATGATGATGCATGACAAGAAATGATATAAAGTTGTTATAAACAGGTGCACCTTCTTTAGGAACACCACCGAACAAGGAGTTGGTAGAGCCATACATAAGTTACTTAGATTCCAGGAAATGGAAATTATCCTAAACATTCCGAGTCTATTTATAGCAATGAAATTGACAGAGCGAAATATCTCTGAGACAGTGCTTCTAGGTTCGACATACATACACTCAAGCTTAATCGCCCCAACTTTCAGAGACAACCTTAACAGCATCCTCAAGGCTACGCAGCAATTCGAAGGAGTCTCAATAAGTCGTGACCTGAACGCGAAACACATTGTTTGGCGATACTCTCTTATAACCCTCAACGACAAGGTACTCTTGAACTGGTTAGACGAACAATGGACTAACTTAAGACGCATTCGTAGTTACGATCGGACGTACGATGCTTCTTATCCTGATCCCTACAGGTTGCAAAGCACCCTGTAAACTGTGACATTACTGGTGTTATAACTTAGGATGTTATAACCAGTCTGGGAGAGTTAAAAGCGTTTTTTGTTTTGCTTGTTTCAACTTTTATTAGTTTAATATTTTTATTTATCATGTTGTCCTAAAGCAAGGAGCCCAATGTACCAAAGCGATGTTACACGCAGAATTCCAATACTCTAATTTTCCAATACTCCCTTACTCTAATATTCGCGTACACATAACATGTATGTACGCAAGTGTGCTGTACGCAAAATTCCAAAACTCGACTATACGCATAATAGCTTTGTTCAAAGTGTACAGCAATTCGCATGGAATGCTAAAAATTCATCAACGCATCTAATGTTGCATGCATATCATCATCATCATCGGCACTGTGGGAGTTCTCTATACTACACGGGGAACCAACCCACAATTCCAACCACAATTTCCGCCTTATTTCGACCGCTTTCAGCGCGTCATACTAACCCCTATCCCACCGTTCGGTATTCACCTGAGAATCATTGATTTCCCAAGGGACGCATAGCTGAACTCATTATCCTATGCAGATAATGCATAATTGAGTTTAGCTACCTTTTTGCCATACGGCAACTCCATCTTGCTAGCCCATGAGATTTCCATCGGAAATGACATCATGTCGGTTAGCAACAACAAGTCTAAACGAACGACACTGTTGCATCATAGCAAAATCGCTGGGGTTATTTCAGCGTTTTAGAGTCTGGTTCTCACGCTGATTATTTCCCAAACATCAGCGGCGTCCTATTGACTTTTCCGCAGATCATCCATTCGCTTGGGATCAATGATCTCTTTTCGCAGGTGAATAACATCGACCACATTTCCTCTCCTGCATAATTCTGTCTCCCTACGGTCAACGCACTCTGAGATCACCACAGCCGTAACACTAGGGCAGTAGGTCATTCTCAGGAGCTGCATTGATTCATGCACACACAACCAAACCCACCCCGAGATCATAGTACATCGTGTTTCTGTTCTCGCAATCTCCCATGTTCGTCGACTGTCAAATTAACCGATGTTGTTACGTGCGGTTTCCGCCATCCCCATCGTTTGTTTTGTTAAATGTAATATGATAATAGATGGTAAGGTGGTGAAAAACCACACGGTCCACATGTTGAATGTGCGAACATACCCTTGTTCGATTGTGGATCGTGTGGAAGTTAGATCTCTTTTTCGGAGTGGATGGAGATGGAGAGAGAGAAAGGTCTTTTAGTGTACAGAGCAGAAAAAAGAACAACAAGTTTTTGGTGACGTTGGTTGAGACGATGAGTTCAGTTCGAAAAGAAACAGTTGAAAGGAAAGAAAGGTAGTGTTAGGTGACGGTTTTTTAAGCAAAAAAAAAAAAAAAAAAGATTTTGTACGTTACAGTCATAATGTGAATAGAGAATAACTTAGTAATATTAAATAGAATAATAAAGGAACAATTTAAATTGGCTTAAAGGCTACCAACAACAAAAGAAGACCTTTAAATTTGTATTGTTTACATAGAAAGTCACGAACGGTGCTGTGTGCAAAAGCGAGTTCAAGTGACCTAAGTTTGATTACCATCATCGGCGCCACAACCCGGACCTAAGTTCAGAAAAGCTAATATTGGAACCGTTGCCGAACTAGTCTCCTGAAACGACAGACGCATCTGATTACTCCATTGAATCACAACGACTTAATTGGGCAACTATCAAGCAGTTTTTAATCTGACCAGGAACCGTTGCCGAACTAGCCTCCTGAAACGACAGACGCATCTGATTACTCCATTGAAGCACAACGACTTAATTGGGCAACTATCAAGCAGTTTTTAATCTGACCAGGAACCGTTGCCGAACTAGTCTCCTGAAACGACAGACGCATCTGATTACTCCATTGAATCACAACGACTTAATTGGGCAACTATCAAGCAGTTTTTGATCTGACCAGGAACCGTTGCCGAACTAGTCTCCTGAAACGACAGGTAATTTATTATATTCATAACCAAATTTCTGTGACAAAACGTTACAATGTATTCACCACACATCGACGGGCGTGGCAATGAGAGAGCAGAAGTATGATCTCTATTGGTTATCCTGTGTGCAAAAAAATTAAATTACCCATCTTCATCCCTAATTCGAACCAGTCAGTACTCAAACACGATAGAGGTCAGTCACGCTACGTCGAGCGTCCATTAAATAAAGTCGAGTATCAATCTCTGAAGCGCGCACACGCCACAGAGTCGTCTTGCTGCCAAAAATAGTCGTGTTGGATATTTTCATAGTAAAGTAATTTGTTGACTACTAAAGTTAGATAGTAAATTGTGAATTTTATTTATAAACAGTTTTAAGTTTAAAAAAAAGAAATAAAAACAATGTCAAGAACATAACAACAACAGAGCAGTTTATTTTTCACTCTTTTATTGATTATTGCATATTCCTTTTGCAAACAATTTTCGGCGGATCCTCGCTGGGGAAAAGTGAATCCGTGCCATACGTCGGCATTCATACTTTACCCCTACAGCACTACAACCGGGAACGGGCCTTGGCCTTATTTAGCAAGTCCTGGGGCTTGTTAAATTTTCCATAATGATTTGTTTTTCCGGACAAGGTCATTAGTCTTGCGCCAGAGGCTCCCCGACAGGGAATCGTACCCCGGTCTCCCGCGTGACAGGCTATACTATCGAGGAGCCCATTTAGGACAAGTTTTAATAACTTTCAACCAAAGGAATTCTTTCGGTGTAGCATCAAAAATAATTTCCTGCTGCAACCGACGGAATCCTTTCAGTGTGGCTGTAAAACTTTATCACATGCCTACCTGTTGCTAGACGCAAATTCCTATTATGCATTTCCAGTTCTCATAACCAGAATAGCAATTCTGCAATTCCCACGTTCCACCCATACCCATGCCCATACACATGCTCTAATATTGCATGCTATTTGCTATAAGCAAATAAAAATTCACATCACCTAGATATTCACCTGACACCCCATTACCTTCAAGGCAATTCCACCCATGCCCATAAACATACATGCTATTTGCTATGGGCAAATCAGATTCGCATCACCTTGAATCAAAATCTTCCCATGGCCTTAGGGTGGAGCTGCAGCCAGAGTAGGCGTAAGGTTGTCACCACCAAGTTGATTGGTGGCAGAATTGCAACGTTGCAGTTCCCATCGTCGTTGGCTTGGCCTTCGACTGGGGCTAGCATCAGGTGGCTGTCTCAAGGTGAGCGATGAATCGTGGGGAGGAATGTGAATTTCGACTTCGATTTTGGGAATAAATAGGGAGTTCTGTTGTAGGAATTAATCAATTAGAATCAGACAGGCAAAGTGTGCAATTAATTTGTTCAACCGACAAAAGCAGTTTACGCATTTCGCGTCCAGACGTGTAAATATTCGACCCTTCCCACCGGCATGGATACCGTGCACAATCACCATTGTGTAAGTATCTAATTGGCTTATGGCACCAGTTTCCCTAATGGCATACAGCCTATTTGCACAGCTGCATGCACACCACCAACGATGCCCTTGGTCCCATTTCCTTTTCCCGATTTCGTTTACCCATGACCTGGCAACATGGATAGGCGATATAATCACGGGGTCACCAAAGTAGGTAATATTTTAGTATGTGTGCCAGCACGGGAACAGGTTCACTAAAATCCCACCGTGAAGATTAGAATGTAGTTGGTCCCCGAACGTCACGATTAGATTAAAAACACAATTCAATTTCTTTTTCTTAGCTTTTATTTAGGATACAGTAGTTACACATACAATAGTATTCAACTTAAGCACCACATTCACATTCATTTGTATTTAGTTAAGCCGTTTTACAATCTTTCACACAGAGTTGGTATTGTTTCATTATAATGGTTTACAACTTAAGCACAACGTTCACTCTCGAGCGTCTGACTCCGACTCCGTTGACATTCGACTCGTGCGGACTCGCTGGTGGATGAAACTCGACTCGAACTTGTGTAGAGTCGGCCCTTGGCTGAGGGTGAGTTTTGGTTCTTGAGAGAAACATGAAGTTTCTCTTTGTGGTGACCAAGGGGAGAGGTTCTCTCTGAGTTGATCCCGGCGAGATTACATCGCCTATCCATGTTGCCAGGTCATGGGTAAACGAAATCGGGAGAAGGAAATGGGACCAAGGGCATCATTGGTGGTGTGCATGCAGCTGTGCAAATAGGCTGCATGCCATTAGGGAAACTGGTGCCATAAGTTCACGGAGATAAGTCATGATGGTGCCTTCTGATATAAAGAATTCCGGAGGTAAACTAGTCTCCCATTCGGATCTCCGGGGGGGGGGGGGGGGGGACTCTGTCAGGGGGAACATCATGCAGTTATCATGATAAATAACGAGCCTTTAAGAGGTTCGTCATCGCATAACCGGACTGGCTCGCGAAGCTCTGCCCACGCTCGACTGGTGACGGCATTTTTTAACATCAGGGGCATCGGTTTCACCAATACGAATGTAAACGCTGTCCACCAATATTTCCAAACAACGAAACCTGATATCCTTGCCCTAACTGAGACCCAGGTCGATTCGACAACTGATTCCACATATCTTCGTTGCTCAGGATACGACTTATATTCGAGATTCCGTTTTAAGGGCGGAGTCTGCGTCTTCGCGCGGTCCAATCTGGGTTGCCAGAGGATGGAGGCGTTGGAACCCAATAATATGGACATCCTATGGTTGAGGGTCGTATTGAGGAATTCCGTTAAATTTCTTTGTTGTCTTTACCGCTCCCCGAATGACGATCGACCGGCGACATTTTTCGAACATGTTTCACATACCGTCGACTGGATACAGATCAACCACCCAGCTTCTGAAATTGTTGTCCTTGGCGATTTTAATGTATACAATTCCGGCTGGTTGTTACATTCTAACAGAACCGACGAGGCTGGGAGGCTGGCGGAGATGTTTGCTGTAAGACACAACTTGACTTAACTCGTGGGGGAACCAACGCGAGTGCCGGTTGCCCGAGGCGATTCTGCGAACACCCTGGATCTGTTTCTGACATCCGAACCAAGTATTTATACCGTAGAGGTTTCTGCGCCACTGGGAAACTCAGACCACTGCTTGGTATTTGTTGCGCAAGCACTTGCATGTCAACCTAATAACCGGCCTAGGCAGCTTCGCCATGTATGGAAGTATGGGGCTGCTAACTGGGACGATTTGCGAGATTTCTTCGCATCCTTTCCATGATCAGAGGTGTGCTTCGGAGACTCCAATATTAACGCTTGCGCGCAGTCGGTATTAGAGGTTATTCTTCTGGGGGTGGAGATGTATATTCCGCATTCCATTAAACGAAGTTCGTCTGATAAACCTTGGTTTGATAAACAATGCGAGCAGATTACAGCGGCAAAAAAAGAGCTTTTAAGCAATGGCGCTCCAATCCCACCGATGTTAACAGAACGAATTTTGTTAGTATCAGAAACGCGTGCAACCAGGCGATTAATACCGCGAAGAAAGCTCACAACGATAGGGTGATCGTTAAGCTCCTTCGGTGCCCAACTGGTTCGCGCTCCTTCTGGTCAATGCCAACAGCTGTCAGCAGCAACTTGGCATCCCCCTCTTTCCCTCCGTTGGTGACAGACAGCGGGATGTTAGTCGCGAATTCAAAGGATAAACCTGATGTGTTCCCGAATTTATTTTCCACCAATTCAAACCTTGATCCCGGCCTTTTGGATCCACCTGTGATCGCGCCGGTATGGTCTTCCATGTGGGATGTGAGATTTCGTCCTCGCACTATTCAACGCATTCTACGTGAACTGGATTGTAGGAAGGCAACTGGCCCGGGCGGAATACCAGCAATAGTCCTTAAGAACTGTGCTCCAGAACTATCGCCGGTTCTTGGCAGACTCTTTTTATAGACGGAGGACCTTTCCTGCCTGCTGGAAAATCGCTCGAGTTCAGCCAATCCCAAAGACGGGAAAAAAGTGTCTCCCACAAAATTACCGCCCGATAGCATTTCTGTCTATTTTATCTAAGTTGATGGAAAAAGTCATCAATACAGAGTTAGTTAAGTATTTGGAGTGCAACGGACTTCTGAATGATCGTCAATACGGATTCCGTGGCAGGCGGTCCACGGGAGACTTTTTGACACTTATAACCGATATATGGACATCTGCGAATGAACAGTATTATGGCGTTATTAACAATTTATATATATTAAAGTACAATATATATTAATGTTTTATTTGAATATAGTAATAATTGTTATAATTGAATATTTTGTTTAAGTGGACTTACTTATATAGACCGCTGAGCGGTCGCTGGAGAAGCTGCTTGTCAGCTGTTGGTTGTTCGGCGACTCGGTACAGGGGGCGTTGATTGGTTGCTCCCCTGTTCAGCCGTAGTTGTGCTCGCCTTATCGGTCACTGCTAATAATGATGTACTAGAAGGTATTGTAACACCACTTGACCCGGTTTTACCAGCAATGCTATTGTTTACTCTTGGCGACACTATTACTCTGTTGGTTAACTAGTCGATTATGATTTGGATAGACCGTTGTGTGACCTCGTGCGTAGTTTAACGTCGAATGTCAATTCAATATTTATTTTCGCCGTTTTGGTTCTTTTTATTATTCGGCGCCAACGCCGGTTTTTATTATTTTCTCTGCCAAGTAGAATTTATATAAAGTAGTTTATGCAAATTAACTACTTGGTGAGTTGTTCTCCGTTTAGAGGTAAAGAGGGGAAACTAACGAAAGGGGATTAGTGGATGTTGGGGGGACCTGGACTCAAGATCGGTTCGTAACAACAGCATGGTGAGTCAAGGGCAGTCGCATTGGATATTTCCAAAGCTGTTAACCGCGTCTGGCACGGGGCATTGCTTAGCAAACTCCGTTCATATGGACTTTCCCAACAGCTTTGCGACTGGACGAAAAGCTTCCTTGAGAATCGAACGATCGGGGTTGTTGTGGACGGCGAGTGTTCGGATCTGTATCCTGTTAATTCGGGGGTGCCCCAAGGTTCTATTTTGGCTCCAACCTTGTTTTTGCTTCACATAAATGATTTGTTGGAGACAACGGATAACAAAGTGTTCAGTTTTGCGGATGATAGTACGCTTGTTTCCTCCTTTTCAAGTGTTCGGGCGATTGGTGCATCTGCGTCGCATCAGTTGAGATGTAGACAGATTGACTCTCTAAATCAGGATCTAGATAGGGCCCTGCAGCGGGGAAAGGCCAATCTCGTCGGCTTCAATGCAATATACCACATTTACAAAGAAAAGTGGATCATCGGTTCCACAGCTGATGATGAATGGCCGGCCCCACGAATCCGGGAAAGGCTTGAAATTGCTCGGCGTCACGGTCTGTGGGAATGTATCATGGCATAAACACGTGTCGAGTATCGCCAGGTCAGCCTCAGGAAAACTGAGTTATCTTTTTAGAGCCAAGAAATATTTTACTCCGGCCCAACTTCTTATCCTATATAAATCCCAAATTAGACCCGCGCTCGAATATTGCTCTCATTTTTGGAGCTCGGCTCCTAAACATACCCTCGACCTACTTGAGAGCATACAGAGACGAGCGATCCGCCTGATCGGGGACTCAGCGCTGACGTCGGGACTACAGTCGCTATCACATCGAAGGCGCGTAACCGACCTCTGTCTGTTTTACAGATATTATCATGGGTACTGTTCTTCGGAGATTCGTGGTATTGTTCCACGCAATTCGGCTTATATGCGCTCCACAAGACAATCCGACGGATGGCACCCGTTTGCGGTTCATCTCCTGACGGCGCGAACATCTCTGCATTAAAACTCGTTCCGTTACAGAGCGGAGAAGCTGTGGAACTCCCTTCCAACGCGAGTGTTTCCGGAGCGTTACAACCTGCAACTGTTGAAAAAGAACTGCAACAGTTATTTGATGGCATCTCGGGGCGCCCACTCAGCGCTATAGGTTCACCTCTCCCGAGAGAAGTCTAATAAAAAAAAAAAATTAGATACTTACACATTGGTGATTGTACACGGTATCCATGCCGGCGGGAAAGGTCTAATTCTTTGTGTGTATATTTACACGCTGGAGAATTCGGTTTTTGGCGGCTGGACGCGAGATGCGTATACTGCTTTTGTCGGTTGGACAAAAAGTTGGTGTGGATGTGGATAAGTCGGGACAATCTGCTGCACATGTGTGTGGCAGGGTACGCTGGCTGACAGAGGGGCCGATAAGGTTTCCCAATTTATGATGATTGCCAGTATGTTAACGAATTGTTTTCTAGGAATTTTGGTGATGCATTAAATGCATGAACGGTGGCCTTGGAGAAAGGGTTGGAGTTGGAATTGTGGGTGGTTCTTTGAGTAGCTTTAAAGACCCCCCCAAATGGCGTATCCCGAACAACGAAGATATGTCGAATCAGTTAACGAATCGACCTGGGTCTCAGTTAGAGCAAGGATATCAGGTTTCGCTGTTTGCAAATAATAGTGGACGGCGTTTACATTCATATTGGTGAAACCGATGCCTCTGATGTTACAAAGTCCATTATCAGTCGAGCGGGGTGGTACTTGGGACCGAACTTGGGACCGACTACCATGCAATCCAACCTTTTCTCGAACCGGTCCATCTGCCAAGCTCCGAAAGATTGCCAGGGATTTTTCCCGACCATTTCACGGAGCCTATAGCTCGATGAGGTGGTATTTCACCGGGCGACAGGGCGTTGGGACCCCACCTACCCTACGGCCTTTAGTCGCCTCTTACGACAAGCCGGCTTACCTGTGAGTATATTCTAACCCCCTACTTACAGGGCTAGAATGCGTTAAATAACACGTCGGCAGAATTTTGAATGCGGCATTGAAGATTGTACTGGTACGATCACAGACGGCTTTTAAAAACCAACGTCCCGGGTTGAATTCGGGGAAAATAGAACTTGCGAACATTTTGGATTTGTCTTTTTAGTTCGTGGCAAGTGTCCCGCTGTCCCTCACTAACGGACTAAATGAAGAGGAATTAAAGTTATTGTGGGAGCCAATAGTTTGTTGTTTACTTTGTCATCGTGAACCGTTTCTAACAGATCCACGCACAATTAATTGTGAAGAACAACAACACAGAAAAAACAAGCCGAAAAATCAAAGCATACCCGTCAGAGCCGTATACCATAGCAATTATTATAGCAATTCCACAACACTTGAGTGTACTTGAGTATAACGTTCGAATTCGAACACGCGGCAGTGTAAGAGTAATTTAAGAGCTTTAAAGAGAACACTGTACAGCTTTGTCCATTCATCGCGCACTGACACGTATTCACTTGCACTGACAATTGATTGGGTTGTCAACCAACGATGAATAGGTAGTGACTATAGAGACGCGAGTGTGAAAACATCTAATATGATCAATTCATTATTGAAACTAAAAGACCTTTATTTTCACACAACTTGTTACATGGTGTCAGGTGTGGCCATAAGGAAAAGTGTAAATAACAAACGAGCATATGTATTACAAAAAAAAGTGTACCGACTGATAGAATTTCAACACAAACAAAAAAGAAATGGCGGAACCATAAATTCGGGGGCCTAGTCAAATTGATTTCGATGAGCCAGCGAAATAAAAGTGTGAAGTTTTCCTGATTGCGGCCGGGAAAATGGAAGTAGAAGAGTCGCTCAAGGTAGACTTGTTTCTTCACCACATTGGAGAGAGGGGCATCGAAATATTTAATGCACTTGTACTGCCCGCAGGACAAAGAACATTATCAATAGTCATGACACGGTTTGAAAACGATTTTATCCAACGACGCAACATCGTAATGGAGACCTAAAAATTCGGTTCAATCGTACAAAAAGAAAATCAGCCATTTGCGGAATTTGAGACAGAAGGGCGAAATCAAGTTCAGCGAATTTACATGTTCAGCTGAAGGATGTCAACAGTCATACGTTAATCGAATGATTAAGGATAAGATCATTCTGGGTCTGGAGAACAAAACTATTGGAGTCAAGGAGTGACACCCTGGAGGCGATTATCGGGAAGTGTAAAATTGCGGAACTATGTGCAAAAAAATATAAAAAACCGTTATCTAGAGATGAAAATGGGAGGATAGTGAATGCAATTAAAACATTTACTGCATGGAAAATAAAGAAGCCATATGTAAATCGACAGAAGGAGAACGTATAGCTATTTGGTCGATGTGGGTTGACAACAACGGGACAACATGGCAAGTTTTGTCCAGCATTAGTAGAAGGTCGAAAGTGTCGAATATGTAACCTGCCTGGGCATTTTGCGGTAGTATGCAGAAATAAGTATAACAGCCGACGGTCAAATGCCGGAAATCGAATGCATGCAGTCGAGTACGAAGCAGATGAACGAGAGGAAAAGAGAGATTCAGCGAGATTATGGCAGTCAGCGAATGGCGTGGAGTAATTTCAGCCAATACGCGATATTATGATGATGAAGGTAAATAAAACGGTTGTAAACTTTTTCGATTGTAGATGTATAGGATCGGTAGGGTAGCACCAACAAATGAAATTTAAAAGTTGGGGAGTGCAGCACAATGGAAAACTTTCCCGAAGTTTCAACGCCGCTGCAGGCGTACCACAGGGCACCTTTCTGGCCCCATCTTATTTAATATCTACACCTCAGATATTCCTCGCCCTGTGGACGGCAGAGTAAACCAGATATGGTATGTGGATGACGTCCTAGTATACATCATCATCGGCACTACAACCGGGATCCGGTGTTGGCCTTATTTAGCAAGTCTCTCCACCGGTATCGGGCCCTTATCCGAGAATTGTTAAATTGCCCATAATAATTTGTTTTTCCGGGCAAGGTTCCTAGTATACACGTCATCCAAAAGCCCTAAACTCACAACAAATCGATTCAACCGCCACCTACACGAACTGTATCAGAATTACAGTCGATGGAAAATCCGACTTAACCCATCCTAAGCAGTAGCTATCATTGAGTAATAAACACTCCCAACCTACTTATCGATATTCATAGAATATTCGAATACAAATAGAAGGTACTGCGATTAGACCACAGGACAGGATGAAATATCTTGGGGTCATCTATACCCCATAAATGAATTTTATCAAACATGTGACCCACATTCTTCAAAGGGGTCTCGGTCGGACTAAGCAACTGCACAACATTTTGAAGTGGAGCAATAAAGTTGACACCAAAGTTAAGCTTCTCTGCTATAAGCAGCTAATCCGATCTGGAATATCATACGCCTTTCCCATATGGTCCTGCATATCTTCAGCCCAAATGTAAAGACTTCGAGTTTTCGAAAGAAAACTCCTCAGAAGATGCATCAACCACTCTAGAAGGCCTGACGGTCGCCATTACACAAACTCTCACCTATACGAAGGTGCCTCCATTATCCCTATCGACGAGTACTTGTCACAATTAGCATATAAGTACCTCGAAAGCATTCAGATCAGCGAGAACCCACTTGTACGGCAGTCTTGCGTTCATGACCCTTCTCTCTCTCGATATCTTCGGATCAGACCAGCACAATTTCTTCTTCAGTACAAAACTGAAGATAGCAACCTTCCCAACAACATTCTCCTCTATAATAGAAGATTCTTGGACCCATACCATAGGGTCTACTGCTGACACACGCACAGCCCAACACAGCACAAGCACACACACACACACACACACATACCGACCAAAGCGCAGATTATCAGACGCCAAATACGTGATCTGCGTTTATTACCGCACTCAAGACCCACCGGTCTTGTACGATTTCTTTCCCACCATCCCCCCATCCAAGTATTTAGAGAACGCTTGAACTAACCCTGTCCACACTATCCTTAGATACCTAATTCCCGCCTTTCTTTTCAGATTTCTCGAGACCGAGCCCAACATCCTCGCGGATGTGCGTGATTCTGGTTATCGCAAGATGACCAGAAGCCAGTGACAAGATGAAGGACACATTTGTCCTTGTCTCCCTAAAGTCGGCCTCTCGCCACCCCATTTTTTTTTTCGCCAGTCAGCAGTTGTGTGCTGCTCCGTCTCCAACATTCCGCCCACCTTAAACTGTCGGTACAACCGTCTCATATTGAGCAACCAGGAGTAGGACCAACTTCGTGACGGTGTTATGGTTTTATGGTAACAATTTAAAATATATTGTGGGTTTCCTTAATATTATTTTGGGACCTTCTCTGAGTAAACTCGACTGCTTGAAGTTTTACGACGAATGTCAACTTTATTTTTATTTGCCGTTGACGTTTATTTTTTATACGGCGCCAACGCCGTTTTATTATTATCTTTCTACCAGGTAGAATTTGCACAAAGTAGTTTATGCAAATTAGCTACTTGGCGATTTGTTTTCGTTTTAGAGGTAGAGAGGGGAAACTTACGAAAGGGGATTAGTGGATGTTAGGGCGGACCTGGACGTGAGGTAGGTCCGTAACAATACCACAAATCTCCGAAGAACAGTACCCGTGGTAATATCTGTAAAACAGACAGAGGTCCGGTACGCGCCTTCGATATGATAGCGACTGTAGTCCCGACGTCAGCGCTGAGTCCCCGATCAGGCGGGGCGCTCGTCTCTGTATGCTCTCAAGTAGGTCGAGGGTATGTTTAGGAGCCGAGCTCCAAACATGAGAGCAATATTCGAGCGGGGGTCTAATTTGGGATTTATACAGGAGGAGAAGTTGGGCCGGAGTAAAATATTTCTTGGCTCTAAAAAGATAGCTCAGCTTTCCTGAGGCTGACCTGGCGCAAGGGGTGTTGAGTTTTGATTCCCCTGATCCAGTCCGCTGGTCCGTTGTTCCGGGACTTCGTGTTGAGATGTAAAAAGAGATCCTTTCTTTTCGGTTGCGAAAGATTTGCTCCTTTGTTTCCTTTATCGTTTCTTTCGTGGATAATTACGATAAATCTTTTATTTTCTAAAATTTATGACACGTGGGTTCTGGTTCCTATCTGGTTCGCTATTCATTATTTTATTTTTTTGCCGTTGACGTTTTTATTTTTTTTTCGGCGCCAGCGCCTTTTATTATTATTTTTTCTGCCAAGTAGAGTTTGCATAAAGTAGTTTATGCAAATTAGCTACTTGTCGATATTTCCAATTTACCGTTAGAGAGGGGAAATTCGCGGCTTATAGTGTGTTGGGCGATGGCATGGACACGAGGTCCGTAACAAAGTGATAGGGGTAGATAATATATGTTGTTTTTAATAATACAAAAATACTTATCGAAGGGAGTGGTGGCTTCACGTTTTTAGCTAAAATGGGGGGCAGAAATTAGGGCTCGCAACATTGAATGAAATAAATGCTGAAAGGGTGATCGCGGGATGAATATAAAGGAATAGTGAAAAAATCAACTCCAAAAAAAGTAATTAAATAAATAAAAATAAATAAATAAATAAAAATAAATAAATAAATAAAAATAAATAAATAAATAAGAATAAATAAATAAATAAAAATAAGTAAATAAATAATAAAAATAACAAAGTTAATATGACGTATCCTTACGAGATGGCAGTTGGATTACTTTTTTCAAACCAATTAACGACTTATTTGTACTGACATCACTTTAAATGGTAAATGAATAACTGAATAAGTCGAGCCGAAGAGTAATAGTCCAATTGGATTACTATTACCATGCTTTTGTATACCTATTCAACCAAAGCTGGAAACATGTCACATCTGCATTACATTCTAATTAATACTGTAATTGATAGACACGTGAATGAATCACAAAACTAATTACAACATTATACCAAAAACCTATCAACACTCTCGGATAAATTCGGCAAATGGCTGCTTTAAAGTCATTTACTCTACCGTTTCAATGTCATCCATTCACTTGACAGCCATAACCAGCCCTGTGTGCGATGAATACCCAACGCACCCAATCAGAAAGAGAGGGAGAAAAAAGCAGACAGCAGACAGGAAAAGAGGCACAACCATTTGCACATTAGCTGAATCCGTCCAAAACTGTCAAGACTTGATGAGAAATATTCCTTTTGATTTATATTTTCTTTTATTTTGTGATATTAAATCTATTCGGCTAAACAGTAACATACAACTCGAATTAAATCACGTATTCATTTGTCCGTTTAACCATCGATAGTTTGTTTTTCGTGCGCTTTTGTTGTTGTTTTCTTTTTTAAAAGAGAGAAAAGCTATCGTGTTCAGTTTTTTTCTCCAATAGTTTTCATAGTCAGTCAAGTGAATCGTAGGGATATGTGTTCGTGTATTGCCCTTATTTCGTGGGCCAACAATCGTTTCTTCGGCTAGAATTGTTTGTTAATTTTAAGTTTCTGTTTTACCACAAGTGTTGCATTGTAATTGATTAAAGTTTTGTTAAAGTCGTCTGAAAACGCCTTCGGTCCAATTACCTAACACAACGCAAATGAATGAATGAATGAAATATGAATGCAGTGGAGGAAAGTAAAATGCTAAGATTGAGATAATCGTTGCCTCGCCTTCTGCAAATTTTAGTCCGATTTCTTAAGGTGGTACATTTGTTTTAAATGAAATTTGTGCACGTTATTATGAATATTTATGTAAATTTTCTTATGTATTTAACATAGTGTCTTAATATTTCTCTCATACTGGTAGAGACTTCAATAAAGATGATCAAAAACAAAGAGGTGGTTATGCATGCAAAGGAAGTATTGGGAATCGCTAATGCCACATCTTTGGAAAAGAGCTGCATAGAGTCTGCGAATTTGGAAAATCTAGTAGTATTAAGGAGATGTAATTCTTTGCCACTAGCCGTATCAAATGTAAGTACTGTGCCTAAGTCGATATGATGTGATTTGTATATTTCTTTATGAAGCCAACCTATTAGAATGACACCCTATTAAGACATTTGTTCATAAGTGGAAAAAGAAAGATGCCTAAAATTATGGACTGGGCTAATTAATGAACTCTCTCTCTCCATCTGTTGCTATTCACGGAAAGTGGTTTTGGTGTGACCGATGTCACAGAAACCGATGTAATCACCTTATTGAGTTGGGGTTTTCGTTGCATGGTGATCGATTTTGGGTCGATACCGATCATGACGTTGGTGTTCTTGAAATGCACGCAATCAATCAACCGTAGCTGTGTTTTGTGTGATTTCCTCAATGGCTAATCGAAGTATTGTAGCTGGTTGGAGACAATTGTGTTTTGGTTGCAATCGATATTCGTCTTGTGGTCGAGATCAATGTGTCGAGAGGAAGTGACGCAACTCGAAGTTGAGAGGGGCTGCAATCAGCTGTCCACCAGCTGTTGTGTATATATATTGAACCAATTCTCGTGATTGCTCCCAATGCACTACCGCTGATGGAGCAACATGCGAGTTGTGGTGTCACTAGTTGCTTGGTAATTCCTCTAATGTAATACGATCTTTTTTCTTGCTCTTGGTTTGAAATTCATTTATTCGGAAAGAAATCTAATGCTGCGACCTTGATTACGTGTACTCTGCATAAACACTAATGGCCAATCTGTGGAGGCTATGCCTTTACGGATTTAAGCATTCATTATTATAAAGAATTATATCAATAAACATACCAGCATTCCCGATGAATACATTGAATCTCACACAAATGATTTTGAGTCAATCGTCGACATTTCTCACACAAATCAAATACCAATTTCCTCTAGGTCGAAGAGTAGAAAGCGTAAACTTAGCATGAAGAGAAACACCTTCGCGCCGCAAATAATTGTCGTCAAGTCTTGCGTCGGACTTCGACGAAAAACGTCCACAATATCGTTCTCTGCCCCACGCTTATATTGTTTGTAAAGAAAATCAATATTGAAACCGCTGATAGCATTTATCACGAAAAGCGATGAGGCATTTGCCAATGAACAAACACATTATAAAATATCGGTTTCAAAATTGACATCTTTCACCTGTAATTTTCCATAGCTGAGAGGACTAGACCTGGAACAATTAGCATTTCTCTTATTAGTACAGGTAACATCTAATTTTTCATATTGATTTTAATTATACAAACGTCAAGCAGGAGCTCCAACAGAGACTTCGGTAAAACTCAGCTTTCCATAGCCAATGAATGATCAGACGCCAAACAAACACAAGCGCGTACCAACATTGACGCCGAAAACAAAAAAAAAACTTTCCAAAACGAGTGAATGAATAGATGTAAAACTAGCCATAGTACCAACACTGACATCGAAAAACTTAAGGTTCTACTGCGGATGCATGAATAGACATCAAACGAACAGAAGCAGCAGCATTGACGATCCCTTGCGGATGTGTGAGCTAGGCATCAAACGAACACTAGCACCAACATTGAGGATCCCCTGCGGATGTATGAGCCAGACATCAAACGAACAC
Organism: Microdon myrmicae; assembly: GCA_963931805.1. Taxonomy (NCBI): domain Eukaryota; kingdom Metazoa; phylum Arthropoda; class Insecta; order Diptera; family Syrphidae; genus Microdon; species Microdon myrmicae. The sequence continues at coordinate 144,556,196 of OZ007500.1, read as the reverse complement.
TAGCACCAACATTGAGGATCCCCTGCGGATGTATGAGTAGACATCAAACGAACACTAGCACCAACATTGAGGATCCCCTGCGGACATATGAGTAGACATCAAACGGACACTAGTACCAACATTGAGGATCCCCTGCGGATGTATGAGCTAGATATCAAAAGAACACTAGTAACAACATTGACATTGAAAAACCCCAACTTCCTATAGCGAATGAATGAGTAGATATAAAAAGAAACTCGTACCACTATTGACTTCGAAAAAACTTTAGGGTCTACCGCGGATGCATGAATAGACATCAAACGAACACTAGTACCAACATTGAGGATCCCTTGCGGATGTATGAGCTAGATATCAAAAGAACACTAGTAACAACATTGACATTGAAAAAACCTAACTTCCTATAGCGAATGAATGAGTAGACATAAAAAGAAATTCGTACCGCTATTGACTTCGAAAAAAGTTTAGGTTCTAGTGCGGATATATAAGCAGACGTCAAAAGAATACCAGTACCAACATTGATGTTGAAAAAACGTAACTTCCCAAAGCGAATGAATGAATAGAGGTAAAAAGAAACTCGTATCAACGTTGACTTCAAAAAGACTTAAGGTTCTACTGCGGATATATGAGCAGACGTAAAAAGAAGAGTCACACATCAAATGAACACTAGTACCAACATTGAGATCGGAGAACCTAACTTCATGGCAAATTAATGCTCAGACGCCAATGAGTACTAGTACTAACGTGGACATCGTTAAAACAGCATTCCATTACGAATGTATGAGCCACACATCAAACAAATCCTAGTACCAACATCGACGTCAAAAAAAAACCGAACTTTCCAAAACGAGTGAATGAATACACGTAAAGCTAGCCATAGTACCAACACTGACATCGAAAAACTTAAGATTCGACGTTGAAAAAAACGAACTTCCTATAGTGAATGAATGAGTAGACGTCAAAAGAATACCAGTACCAACACTGGCGTCAAAAAACTTTAGGTTCTACTGCGGATGTATGAATAGACGTCAAACGAACACTAGCACCAACATTGAGGATCCCCTGCGGATGTATGAGCCAGACATCAAACGAACACTAGCACCAACATTGAGAATCCCCTGCGGATGTATGAGTAGACATCAAACGAACACTAGTACCAACATTGTGGATCCCCTGCAGATGTATGAGTAGACACCAAACGAACACTAGTACCAACATTGAGGATCCTCTGTGGATGTATAAGTGACATCAAACGAACACTAGCACCAACATTGAGGATCCCCTGCGGATGTATGAGTAGACGTCAAAAGAACACTAGTACCAACATTGACGTTGAAAAAACCTATCTTTCCATAGCGAATGAATGAGCAAACCTAAACCACGCAATCGTACCAATATTGACATCGAAAAAACTTAAGGATCCACTGCAGATGTATGAGCCCGACATCAAACGAACACTAGCACCAACATTGAGGATCCCCTGCGGGCATATGAGTGGACATCAAACGAACACTAGTACCAACATTGAGGATCCCCTGCGGATGTATGAGCTAGATATCAAAAGAACACTAGTAACAACATTGACATTGAAAAAACCCAACTTCCTATAGCGAATGAATGAGTAGATATAAAAAGAAACTCGTACCACTATTGACTTCGAAAAAACTTTAGGTTCTACCGCGGATGCATGAATAGACGTCAAACGAACACTAGTACCAACATTGAGGATACCTTGCGGATATATGAGCCAAACATCAAACGAACACTAGTACCAACATTGAGGATACCCTGCGGATATATGAGCAGACGTCAAAAGAACACTAGTACAAACATTGACGTTGACAAAACCTCCCTTTCCATAGCGAATGAATGACTAGACGTAAAAAGAAACCCGTACCAACATCGACTTCGAAAAAACCTAAAGTTCTACTGCGGATATATGAGCAGACGTGAAAAGAACACTAGTACCAACATTGACGTTGAAAAAATCTACCATTCCATAGCGATTGAATGAGCAGACGTAAAACAAACAATCTTACCAATGTTGACATCGAAAAAACTTGAGGATCCACTGCAGATGTATGAGCTAGACATGAAACGAACACTAGTACCAACATTGAGGTCGCAGAACCTAACTTTTCATGGCAAATGAATAATCAGACGCTTATGAGTACTAGTACTTACGTGGACACCGTTAAAACTTAGCATTCTATTGTGAATGTATGAGACAGACATCAAACAAATACTAGGACCAACATTGACGCTGAGAAATCCTAATTTTTCATGGCAAATGAAAGAGCAGACGCCAAACGAACATAGTTACTAACATTGATAAAAAAATAATCAAATTTTTCATGGAAAATAATTGAGCAGACTATTACACTAGTACTAACATTGACATTGATAAAACTGAACTTTTTATAGCAATTGACGTCAGAGAAATAAAAGTCCCAAAGTTGACATCGAATTAACTTAACATATGAGAAGAATAATCATCATCATCGGCACTACAACCGGGAACCGGTCTTGGCCTTTATTTAGCAAGTCCTGAGGCTTGTTAAATTTTCCATGATAATTTGTTTTTCCGGGCAAGGTCATTATTCTTGCGCCAGAGGCTCCCCGACGAGGAATCGAAACCCGGTCTCCCGCGTGACAGGCGGGTATACTAACCACTATACTATCGAGGAGCCATATGAGAAGAATAGACTTTGAATAAATACTAGTTTCAACACTGGCATCGGTAAGAACTATTTTGGTCTCATCATCATCATCGGCACAACAACCGGGAAATTTTGGTCTCGCAGGCGTCAAATACTGCCGCAAGACTAATGACCTTGCCCGGAAAAACAAATTATCATGGAAAATTTAACAAGCCTCGCTTGCTAAATAAGCCCAAGACCGGTTCCCGGTTGTAGCGCCGATGATGATGAGACGTCAAATACACCCGAGTAGCAACACTCATCGATAAAACATTCACAACAATACAATTTTTCTCTAATGAAAGAAGCAACTACCTAATCAGGATCTTCAACAGTGACATCGAAAAAATCTAACTTTGTATAGCAACCCGAAGAGTAGACTTAGAACAAATATTTACAAAATTGACTTCAATCGACTTTAAACAAATAGAATTTCTCAAATTAGCATCGATAAAATCGAACTTCCTACAGTAAACGCATAAGCAGACATCAAACAAACAGGATTTCTAACATTGATTTCGATAAACCTTAACTTTCCACAGTGAACGAATGCATAGGCGGCAAACAAGCAGGAATGAATGAATGGGCAGTCGTAAACTGAACAGTATTTCCAACAGTGACATTCGATATAATGTCATCTTCCATAATAAAGAAGTGCACTTCGAACAAATTGAGGTATATAACCTGATTTTCCATAACGAATAAAGGAGTAAACATTAAACGAACAGGAGTTCCAATATTAACGTCAATAAAGCTTGTCGTTTCGAAGCAAATACAGGCCTACATTTCGAACAATAGAAACAAATAGAAGTTCCAACAATGACGTCGATCTGTCTTATTGGGTGTACAAATAAGTTTTGAGGTTTTTTTTTTTTTGTAACTGAAATTTTACTCAGAAAGGGGCACGATGTATTTTCTTCAAAGTATTTTTCATCATCATCATCATCATCGGCACTACAACCGGGAACCGATCTTGGCCTTATTTAGCAAGTCCTGAGACATGTTAAATTTTCCATAATGATTTGTTTTTTCCGGGCAAGGTCATTAGTCTTGCGCCAGAGGCTCCCCGACAGGGAATCGAACCCCGGTCTCCCACGTGACAGGCGGGTATACTAACCACTATACTACCGAGGAGCCCATTGTTCATCTTTAGTTATGATTTTTTCCGTCTTTCAGGATTCCACTTTGAAAAAATGTCTCGATTTATGAGGCGATCTAAGAATCGACCAATTTTTTGGCTTCTTCGTAAGAGGTGAATTGTTGCTCGCCCAGGCCATGAGTCATCGACCGGAACAAGTGATAGTCGGAAGGAGCAATGTCTGGTGAATACGCCGGATGTGATCCCATTAAAGCGACGCCAAGGTTTCCTTGACGACTTTTGCAACATGTGGCCGAGCGTTGTCGTGCTGAAAGATCAGTTTGTGGTGTCTTTTGACATATTGGGGGCGCGTGAGCTTCAATGTTCGGCTCAATTGCGCCAATTGTTTGGTAACGGTCCCCAGTGATGGTTTCGTTAAGCTGGAGTAGCTTAGCGTAGTAGTTCACTCACACCACCAGGTGCACAGCATTAACTTCTTGCCATGAATATTCGATTTGGCCGTTGAAGTCATGGCCGAGCTTACCCCATGATTTTCTGCGCTTTGGGTTGTCGTAGTGGATCGTAGTGGATACACTTTTCGTCAATATTCGATGCACGAAACTCTTCCGATTTTACCTTTGGGGTAGTTGTTCGCACGTGGAAAACGCCGCTCAACATCTCTTGTCTTGAGTTCATACGGAACCCAATTTCCTTGTTTTTGCACCATACCCATGGCCTTAGGACGATTTGAGATTGCTTGTTGAGACACACCCAAGGTTTCAGTAAGATCTTGAGTTTGGCATGAATCTTGGTCCAATATAGCTTTCAGCTCAGCGCCTTCAACCTTTACTGGGCTCCCCTCGCGATCTTTGTCGCTGGTGTCAAAATCGCCACTTTTAAAACGCCGGAACCGGTACTCACATGTTTTTATTGATGGAGCATGTTCCCCAAATGGCTCCTCGATAGTATAGTGGTTAGTATACTCGCCTGTCACGCGGGAGACCGGGGTTTGATTCCCCGTCGGGGAGCCTCTGGCGCAAGACTAATGACCTTGCCCGGAAAAAACAAATCATTATGGAAAACTTAATAAGTCTCAGGACTTGCTAAATATGGCCAAGACCGGTTCCCAGTTGTAGTGCCGATGATGATGATGATGTTCCCCAAATGGTTCATACCGCAATCGATGCCCATCAGCTGTACTTCTCCCCAAATTAAAACCAAAAAGCTGCGCTTCCACACATGCTGACACATACTGATTTTTAGAGGGAAGTGATGACGTTGTAACACGAATATGGTTACAAGATGATCCGGTACGATTCAATGCTAGTTACTCCATCTTATCTTTTGTAGAACCCTCAAAACTAATTTTTACACCCAATAACTTTCCGTAGCGAAACGAGTAAGCATCGAGCAGATGGAGGTTAAATAATCTGTGAAAGCACTTCTATCTGTCTTATTCAATTGGTCAATTCAAAAATACAAAAAACACCGCGGCCATCCAACCAATTCCCAGAGGGTCAATCCATCATCCTCATCTTTCTATCAACTCATCGCACTAACTTCCATTCTATTGCAGATTATGAAGTCATACACACATACCATCTCCATAATGATAACTAATGTGGTTTTCGCACCAACAGAAGATCCAATGAAAGCGAGATTACCGCCCTAGATGCCTCAAAAGTATCAGACAAAGTTGGACACCCAGTCCTGTTATCGGGAATGGATTCACCAATTTACTGGATAAGAGAATATCTTTTCAGGCGTTCAATTAAATTGATTCTATTGTAGGTGGAGTTAAATGTGCATCCCATCAAATTCATCCTCATGTTCCCCAAGCTTCCGTACCGCCACCCATGTTATTTTTCATTTATATTAATAACTTCTTAACCTTATTTACTATTTTGCTGATAACTGCACGTTGAGTTTCTCTTATTCTTTTGAATATGTTCGACCAAGCAGTTCGGACTTAGTTATAAAATTACTGGATACACTCAACTCATTGAATAGTGATCTCAACAAGACATATCAACGGGCATTGTCTAACCGGGGGAAACTCAATGGTTCCAAAATCTGAGTTATATAAAATTTTGATCTTCTATTATTACCCGACGATTTAAGGAGCTGAATATACACAAGCTCATTGGTCCAGATGGCATGTCTACAGTGTTACCATTTTTCACTGGTTAAACCGTTGTGAAAACTTCTCATTGTCGTACACTGCTGTATGCTAACAAAGTAATTGGACAGCAGCGAGTTTATAAATAAAAGCATCACCGTATCAATGGTGGAGGTGTTAAAGAGGTTGTGAAGTGCATTTGATTATGCATACGTAGGTTCAACTGACGACTGCTGTAAAACAAAATATACATATTAACAAAGGTGGGTTTCACTCACGGTTTCTGGCTGTGATTCGTCGTGTTTATTGCTCTGTTATTGGATTTGCTAGTCTGGTTACTGGGGGCGTTGCTACTTCGACCCCCAATTGAGTTGTGGAATTCTAATTTGTTGTCAACGCCGTTATTATCGCCTTTTTATTTAACCGACGAACTCTTTTTATTTAACCGTCGAACTCTTTATTAAGCCGACGAACTCTTTTTATTTATCCGACGAACTCTTTTTATAAGACCTTTGTTATCCTTTGACGAACTCTTTTTATTAAGCCGACGAACTCTTTTTTTATTTAACCATCGAATTCTTTTTATTAGACCGTTGTTATCCTTTGGTGAACTCTTTTTATTTAACGGTCGAACTCATTTTATTAGACCGTTGTTATCCTTTGATAAACTCTTTTTATTTAACGGTCGAACTCTTTTTATTAAACCGACGAACTCTTTTTATTAAATCGGCGAACTCTACGTATTTAACCGTCGAACTCTTTTTATTAAACCGACGAATTCTTTTTATTAGACCGCTGTTATCCTTTGACGAACTCTTTTTATTTAACCGACGAATTCTTTTTATTAAACCGTTGTTATCCTTTGATGAACTCTTTTTATTTAACGGTCGAACTCGTTTTATTAGACCGTTGTTATCCTTTGATAAACTTTTTATTTAACGGTCGAACTCTTTTTATTAAACCGACGAACTCTTTTTATAAGACCTTTGTTATCCTTTGACGAACTCTTCGTATTTAACCGACAACTCTTTTTATTTAACCGTCGACCTCTTTATATTTAACTGTCGAACTCTTTATTTAACTGTCGAACTCTTTTTATTAGACCGTTGTTATCCTTTGATGAAGTCTTTATATTTAACCGACGAACTCTTTTTATGAGACCTTTGTTATCCTTTGACGTACTCTTCGTAGTTAATCGACCAACTGTTTTTATAAGACCTTTGTTATCCTTTGACGAACTCTTTTTATTTAATCGTCGAACTGTTTTTATAAGACCTTTGTTATCCTTTGATGAACTCTTTTTATTTAAACGACGAACTCTTTTTATTAAATCGATGAACTCTTCGTATTTAATCATCGAATTCTTTTTATTAGAGCGTTGTTATCCTTTGACGAAATCTTTTTATTTAACGGTCGAACTCTTTTAATTTAACGGACGAACTCTTTTTATTAGACCGTTGCTATCCTTTGATGAACCCTCTTTATTAAACCGTCGAATTCTTTTTATTTAACAGACGAACTTTTTTATATAACCGTCGAACTCTTTTTTATTCATCATCATCGACACTACAACCGGGATCCGGTCTTGGCCTTATTTAACAAATCTCTCCACCGGTCCCGATTTCGAACCGATGTCATCCAGCTCGGCACTCCCAGGCTCTGGGCGTCCTGGTCTACGCCATCCCTCCATCACAGACAAGGTCTACCGCGCTGTCTCCTTCCATACGTCCTGCCACAAAGGACTTTCCGGGCAGGCTCCTCTTCGCTCATTCGAGCTAGGTGTCCCGCCCACCGGTGTCTACGGAGCTTGATTTTTCTTACAACATTAGCTTCAAGGTAGATTGCGTACAACTCATGGTTGTAGCGTCTCCGGAATCGTCCACCCTCACATATGGGGCCAATAATACTCCTTAAGACCTTCCTCTCGAACGCGGCTAAGAGTTCAGAGTGCCTTTTATTGAGCACCCAGGTCTCGGATCCATACATGAGTATTGGTAAGACCATGGTCTTGTACAGTAGCAGCTTGGATGTTCTGGATAACTTTGATAGACCATAGCAGGCTGTGTTGGATTTGATCAGCCGTTCGCGTATTTCTTTTTCCATATTGTTATCGGCTGATATTATTGACCCAAGGTAGTTAAAGGATTGCACTACTTCCAACTCGTGCTCCACTACCCTGATAGTTTGACCAACGTTAGGTCTTCTCTTCGCAGATGTTGCCACCATGTACTTAGTTTTCTCCTCAGTAATGTGCAGTCCCAGTTTTGTGCCGCCTGCTCGATCTGGGTGAAGGAGTCCTGTACAGCCGATTGGGTTCTACCGATGATGTCGATGTCATCTGCGTAGGCAAGTACCTGGCTGGACTTGGTGACAATAGTCCCTCTAGTTGTGACGCCAGAGACACGGATTGCTTTCTCCAACGCCAGGTTGAAGAGGAGGCAGGCCAGACCGTCCTGCCTGATAGCATATGGGGCTATCTTGTAGGATAGTGGAGAGTATCTTATAGGCGGTATTCAGCAATGTTATACCCCTATAGTTGCTGCACAGTGATATCTCCCTTCATTTGTATGGGGGAAATTATACCACGACGCCAATCTTCCGGCATATCCTCTTGCTCCCATACGTGCACCACGATCTCATGAATTGCGTGATGTAATGCTGTCCCTCCTTGTTCGATCAGCTCAGCTGATATGCCATCAGTTCCGGGGGCTTTATTTGATTTGAGCTGTCTTATGGCTTTTCATGTTTCCTCAATGCTTGGTGGCGGCAGCATTTGGTCTTGATCTTGCATTGGTGGAGCCTCCAATTCTTCTATGAGCTGACCATTTAACAATTCATTGCAATGCACTTCCCATCGATCCAGAATGCCTTCAGGATCAGTGATCAGATTACCGTCCTTATCCTTGCAGTAAGTGCAGCGTGGTGTGTAGCGCGTCATACTGCGGATTATGTGGTAGAACTGGTGCGGACCTCGCTCTCTACTCCTCTATTTCACAGACTAGATTTTTCCCCGGCACTTTTCTTTTGTCTGTGGAGTTTTTTTTCAGATCTTCTGAGCTCTTTGTATTTCTCCTCGCGCACCCGCGTCCTATGAGACTGCTGCATTGCCCGGTATGCAACATTCTTAGGTTCAGTTGCTAGTTTGCACTCATCATCACACCAGTCGCTCCGATCTCTTCGACTACTGCCTAAGATGTAGTTGCCAGTACTAATGACAGTATTCTTAAGGCGTGTCCATTTCTCTTCTACGCCCGGCATTCTGGCTCCAGGACTTACTCTCCCTCCGTCGAACTCTTCGAGGGCGAGTCTTAGCGCATGACCAAAGGTGTTACTGGTATTCGCATTGCGTAAGGCAGCCGTGTTGATCCGAACCTGATCCGCGGATGCAATACGTCTCCATAAGGCAATCCGCGCTCAGAAAACTATACCAACAAGATAGTGATCCGAGTCGACGTTGGCACCTCGGTACGTTCGTGCCGTCATCAGGCTCGAGGAGTGGCGGCGATCTATCAACAAGTGATTAATTTGGTTGCGAGTGGCTCCATCAGGTGATACCCAGGTGGCTTTGTGCCAACTTCTTTGATGCTGCCAGTTCGATGACTCGTAGTCCATTGTCATTAGTGTTCTCATGCAAACTATGGGAACCTGTGCAGGGCCTGAAAACCGGCTCTCGACCTATTTTCGCATTCAAATCACCAAGGACGATTTTTACATCGTATCATGGGCACGCATTGCTGCAGCTCGAGCTGTGTATAGTGAGCGGACGTTCCATGAGAAAATTCTCAAATCGTCTAGCCATTTTCGTTTCCGTGGTCGTCGTCTTGTATCCGACCCATATCCAAGGCTTTTTAAATTTGCCGTAATAATTCGTTTTTACGGGCATGGGCCAACCCTTCTCAGGATGTCGCTGCATGCATTGGTTCACTACTTGGCAGGTGCCAAAGTAGCTATCCAGGCGTTTCACGTGGAGACTGCATGTCAACTTGGATTGAACAGGGACAAGAATCGTCCTGGCCTTCGCCGGGTTGAAAGCAATCAGTGACTTTGCCCTGTATATTCTCTCTCTTGAATTTAACGCGGTAGCTCTGTCGAAAATGATCCTCCGAGGATTTGCAAAGACAAATGACTGCCTTCGCAAATGGCAGATGACTTCTGCGGATGCCGTCGATTTTGCCACAGCCACATGTAGTTGGAAAAAGTGTCCACAATGACCAGTATGTGTGCGTAAGACTTCTTGGTTGATGCCAGCCGACCCACGTGATCGACGTGGAAGTTGTTGAGGGGCACACTGCCCTTCTCCACAGGGTTCAGGAGTCCTTGTCGTTTTCCTCGGTTTCGCTAGGCCAGTATACACGAAATACAGTTCCGAATTACCTTTTCCTTGGCACTCGAATTAATTCGACTCTTAATTGGAATGACCACATATTTAAAGCTGCGAAAATTGCAGCTGTTCCTTAAGAGATGCAAAAAATAATTCACTCCATCCAACCTGGCTATTATATACAAGGCGTATATTCGTCCCAAAATCGAGTTCAACTCCCATATTTGGTCAGGCGCATCCAAAACTGCACTACACGTGCTCGATAGGATGCAGAAACGAGCAGTGAGACTTATTGGGAACCCAGCTGTAAGTCAATCAATTCCGTCGTTAGAATATATGCGCAATGTATCACGCCTATCTCTTTTCTATAGGTATTATCACGGTCGTTGTTCAACTGAACTTGCTGACTGTGTTCCGCCTCTTCAGACATTTTCCCGCGATACCCGTCAATCTGAGAATGCGCATCAATTCACGTTGAAAGTCATCTTCAGGCACACAAATAAACATAGAGAATCATTTCTTAGCCGAACCACACGAATGAGGAATGCTCTACCTGACCATGTGTTTCCTCGTCGTTGTAATGTCCAGGCATTTAAGACCAATCTACATCGATACCTCCTTTTCCTATCCACTTCCTCTCCTTCCGCTCGCACTGTGATCTGACATTTAAGGGTGCTCCAAAATCCTCTTTTGTGTAAAAAAAAAATACCGTCACACGTTCTTGAAAGCTGTGGTCAAATTGGACCAATTAAGATTTGTATTGGTTGCTCACCCACCGTATTCTCAAGACTCGGTCCCTAGCGACTATTATCTGTTCCCAAACCTCAAGCCCTGGCTCCAGGGAAAGATATTCTGATCGAATGAGGAAGTCATCGCGGAAACCGAGGCAAATTTCGAAGCCTTGAACGTTTCATACTATAGAAAAGGCATCGGAATATAGGAAATTCGCTATACCAAGTGTATCGATCTTGAAGGCAAGTATGTTGAGAAATAAATATAACTTTGCCCAAAAAATGCCCCGCATGCGTTAACATTGGTGTCTCCAAAGCACACCTCCGACCACGGAAAGTATGCGAAGAAATCTCGCAAATCGTCCTAGTTAGCAGCCCCATATCTCCATACATGGCGAAGCTGCTTAGGTCGGTTATTCGCTTGAAATGCGAGTTGTTGCGCGACAAATACCAAGTGATCTGAGTTTCCCAGTGGCGCAGCAACTTCCACGGTATAAATGCTCCGATCGGATATCAAAAACAGCTCGCATAATCGCCTCTGGCATCCGGCTCTCACGTATGTTCCTCCACGAGTTGAGTCAAATTGTGGTGTTGAATAGTATGCGGGAGGAACCTCACATCCCACATCAAAAACCGTACCGGCGCGATCAGAGGAAAATAAATTCGCGAACGCATTAGCTTTATCTTTTGAATTTGTAACTAGTGTCCCGCTGCCAGTCACTATTACTATTACTATACTATTAGTACCAGTCACTAACGGAGGAAAAACGGGGGAAGCGAAATTATTGTTGAAGGGGCGTGAACCAGTTGGACACTCAATGAGTTTATTGTTCACTCTGTCGTTGTAAGCCTTCTTCGCGGTATCAATCGCCTGGTTGTACGCGTTTCTGATTCTAACAAAATTCGTTCTGTTCACCTCGGTGGGATTAGAGCGCTTTTGTTTAAAAACTCTATTTTTGTCGGTGTAATCTGCTCGCATATTATATCAAACCAAGGCTTATCAGATAAACTGCGTTTGATGGAATGTGGAATGTAGATTTCCGTCCAGAGAAGAATAATCTCTGGCGCCGACTCCACGTATGCGTTAACATCGGTGTCTCCAAAGCACACCTCTGACCACGGAAAGGATGCGAAGAAATCTCGCAAATCGTCCCAGTTTGCAGCCCCATATCTCCATAGATGGCGAAGCTGTTAAGGTCGGTTATTCGCTTCAAATGCAAGTGGTTGCGCGACAAATACCAAGCAGTGATCTGATTTTCCCAGTGGCGCGGCAAACTCCACGGTATAAATGCTTGGATCGGATGTCAAAAACAGATCCAGGGTGTTCACATAATCACTCCTGCTATCCGGTACTCGCGTAGGTTCTTCCACGAATTGAGTCAAATTGTGGCTAACAGTGAACATCTCCGCTAGCCTCCCAGTCTCGTCAGTTCTGTTTGGAATGCACCAACCAACCGGAGTTGTGTACATTAAAATCGCCAAGGACGATAATTTCATAAGCTGGGTGGTTGATCTGTATCCAGTTGACAGTACGTGAAAGATGTTTGAAAAATGTCGCTGGTCGATTGTCATCCGGGGAGCGGTAAAGACAAAACAAAATATAAACGACTTCCTTAGCAGGACCCTCAACCACATGTTGCCCATGTTACTGGGTTCCAACGCCTCTATCCTCTGGGAAGCCAGATCGGACCGCGTGAAAACGCGGACTCCACCCTTAAAACGGAATCTCGAATGTAAGTCGTATCCTGAACCACGAAAATATGTCGAAGCAGTTGACGAATCGACCTGGGACTCAGTTAGGGCAAGAATATCAGGTTTCGCTGCTTGCAAATATTGGTGGACGGCGTTTACATTCGTATTGGTGAAACCGATGTCCTTGATGCCGTTATCAGCCGAACATCGACAGTATTTCGAGCACGAGCCCGATTTTGCGTTGACGAATTTCTAAAAGTTCGATTATTTATCAGAATATTTGCAAGATGATCCCCCTGACATAATGCGAAACGGCAAACGGACGGTGTTTACAGTCGTATTAGTGAAACCGATTCCCCTGATACAAAATGCCGTCATCAGCCGAACGTCGACAGTGTTCCGAGAACGAACCCGATTACGCGATGACAAATTTCTTAAAATTCGGTTATTTATCAGAATATGTGATTGATGTTCCCCCTGACATAGTCCCCCCGGAGATCCAAATGAGAAACTAATTTAACTCCAGAATTCTTTATCTCAGAAGATACCATCATGACCTATCTCGACTTCAGTCCGGACCATCAGCCATGTATCCGAAACATAGTCGAAAATTTCTTCGTACGAGATTTCGGAATGTACAGCGCACAGCGTGACGGGGTGGTATCTCACCTTGGGACCGACTTCCACCTAAAACCAACCTTTTCTCGAACCGGTCCATCAGGCAAACTCTGAAATATGGTTTGGGATTTCTGCTAACCATTTCACCCACTTGGTGGGACGGTATCTCACCCTGGGACCGACTACCACCTAAAACCAAAATTTTCCCACACCGGTCCATTACCCAAGCTCCAAAACATGGCCAGGGATTTCTCCCGACCATTTCACCCACTTGAAGGGGCGGTATCTCACCCTGGGACCGACTACTACCTAAAACCAACCTATTCTCGAACCGGTCCATTAACCAAGCTCCGAAAGATGGCCAGGGATTTCTCCCAACCATTTCACGGAGCCTATGGATTGATGGGACGGTATTTCACTGGGCGACGGGGCGTTGGGACCCCAGCTACCAGTCGGCCTTTAGTCGCCTCTTACGACAATTCGACCTAGCTGTGAGTATATTTTAACGTATCTATTGCTGGTCCCGACTTGTATCCTTTCCCGAGGCGGTATTGGTTTTCTGTGTAAGGCCATTCCAGTGGAATTTCGCGTTGATTTGTGTAACATTCGCGGCTTGAGATGCAATTTCTCTTCTGTGTCTGCCCACGTTTCTAACCAGAAACCAACTATCCTTGCACTTAGCGAAACCGCGGTAATTACTAATACAGATATTTCCGATTTTAATCTACCTGGATATAACTTAGTGCCACTGTTCTTTTCACATCGTGGTATAGCCACATACATACGAAATGATATTGCTTATTAGCTTCTGCCACAATATGGGCTCTGCTCCAATCCAGAATTTAATTTATCGTGGCTAAAACTTCACGTTCGTAAACATATCATACATTACTGCTTTCTTTACAGAAGCCCAAACTTGGATAGAAATGCATCCTTTAACGAATTTGATTCTCTGTCTGATTCTATCGATGGGATCTTGACCCTATATCCGCACACTGAAATCGTTATTGCGGGTGATTTTAGTGTGCATAACTCTCAGTGGCTTTGTGGCGACTCTAACAGATACACACACAATTCACAAGCAAAATAGTGAAGAGCACCGAACGAAAAATCGAATAAGAAAATACATCAGAGCCGTATACCATAGCGATAACAAAAATAATTCACATCAATGGAGTATAGTCGAGTTTAAAAATCAAATTCTAAAATCGGTCAGTAGCCTGATGGGTAACGCTTAGGTTCAATTTTTGGTGATTCAAACTGTCATACCATAGTTCGAATCACACGTTCTTCTTCACTATTATTTCAAACGCTATAGTTTTGCCACTCCGGAACAACAACACCTGAAGGTCAATATGCCCAGCTTTTTGCTGAGTCAAACAATTTAACTTAACTCGTCAATGAGCCAACACGGGTACCAGATATATATGGTCATTTCGCCAACAGACTGGACCTGTTTCTCACCTCCCACCCAAACAAATACACAATTGAAGTTTCTTCGCCCTTGGGCTCTTCAGACCACTGTGTCGTGTCAGCTAAATTTCCTCTAACCAACAGTAACGTCAATGAGAAAGCTCCCAAAAGAACAGTATGGTTCTACGAGAAAGCCAACTGGGGAGGTCTGAACGACTTTTTTGGGAGATTAAATTGACTCTATAGCGGACACATTGACGGACACGATTCTGTTTAGCATGCGGACCTTTATTCCACACAGAGTAAAGAGTATCAAACCCAAGAGAAATATGTGGTTCGATTCTGAGTGCAGAGAGCCATTAAGGGTAAAGAGTTGAGCTTCCAGTTGTATAAATCAAACAATACTGAGGAAAACCGGAAAAGATGTAAAAGAGCTAGAAATGACTGCAATGCGTATATTCAACGCGTAAAGTTCTTACATGACCAGAGAGTGAGACAAAAAATACTACACTTCTACAGGTAGTAGAGACTTCTGGGAATTCGTAAAAACATTCAAAACTCGGCCTCCTCATCCATTCCTTCGCTAATAGTTGATGCCAGACCAGTCACCAATACAATAGAGAAAGCGAATCTACTTGTTGCATATTTTGCAGCCAACTCAACGCTGCATGGTACCACATCAGTTCCGCCTTAACTTGAGCATAAGCAGCACACCATGAGCCAGATTCGCTTCCGAACGCATACTGTTGCCCGCGCACTTAAAGAGGTAAACGCACACAAATCCGTTGGTCCGGACGGCATTCCCCCAATCCTCTTGAAGTGATGTTCCTCTTCACTCGCTAAACCACTGCGGAAACTATTCCATTTGTCTTATTCTACTGGCCGTTTCCCAAATAGATGGAAGTCAGCGAACACTCAGCCAATTCCCAAAAAGGGCGACAAATCATCCCTCTCTTCTTACCGACCCATAGCACTAACTTCTATTCCCTCCAAGGTAATGGAATCACTTATCAACCGCCAACTTTCGAAATATCTGGAATCAAATAACCACCTCAATGACCGCCATTATGGCTTTCGTAGCAACAGGTCCACAGGAGATTTGATGGCGTACCTCACCGAAAAGTGGAGCCATTCCATCAACTACCTCGGTGAAAGCAAGGTAGTCGCATTGGATATTTCAAAAGCCTTCGACAGAGTTTGGCATCCAGCCCTTTTGTCAAAATTGCATTGAAATGGAGTGGACAATTCCCTGATCCAATGGATAAGAGACTATCTTTCTGGCCGTTCAATCCAAGTGGTTTTTAATGGTGTCAAATCTGTCTCCCATCAAATGAATGCAAGTGTTGCCCAAGGTTCGGTACTCTCACCCACTCTCTTCCTGATCTTTATAAATGATTTGTCAATTACTCACAACCCAATTCACTCGTTTGCTGATGATAGCATGTTGCGTCTCTCATACTCATACGAACACTCCCGTCCAAACTCTTCGAACGTCACTGCCAACAATGCTTGATACATTGAATTCAGATCTCAACAAAATATATCAGTGGGGATTATCTAACCGAGTAGAATACAATGGCCTAAAAACTCAGTGCTGCCTCTTGTCGTCAAAGGTGAGCCCCAAAGTGAATATACTGTCTATGAACGGTACTTGCATCGACGAAGCCAAGGAACTATCAATCCTCGGCACTCGAATTAATTTGACTCTTACCTGGAATGACCACATTATTTGAAGCTGCGAGAAGTGCATCCAAATGTATGGGGTTCCTTAAGAAATGCAAAAGATACCTCACTCCATCCTATTTCATCATCATCGGCACTACAACTGGGAACCGGTCTTGGCCTTATTTAGCAAGTCCTGAGGCTTGTTAAATTTTCCATAATGATTTGTTTTTTCCGGGCAAGGTCATTAGTCTTGCGCCAAAAGTAGTTTTTATCCAGGTGCAATTGTAAGCATCGAAAGAGTGTCTCGAGCTCTGCTATAAATAGGTTATGTTGGTGCTCCTCAGGTGCATAGACCGCAATCGCATACAAACCCCTTCCTTGCTGAAGGGGTATGCGTACCCCGGTCGGCCACTATTTACAAGGCGTATATTCGTCCAAAAATGGAGTTCAACTCCCATATTTGGTCAGGCGAATCCAAAACTGCACTACACGTGCTCGACAGGATGCAAAAACGAGCAGTGAAATTGATTGGGGGACCCAGCCGTAAGTCAATCAATTCCGTCGTTAGAACACAGGCGCAACGTATCATCTCTATCTCTTTTCTATAGGTATTACCACAGTCGTTGCTCAATTGAACTTGCTGAATGTGTTCCGCCCCTTCAGACATTTTCTCGCGATACCCGTCAATCCGTGAAACTCATTAATTCACGTTGAAATTCAGTTTCAGGCGCACAAATACACATAGAGAGTCATTCTTTAGTCGAACCACACGAATGTGGAATGTTCTGCCTGATCATGTATTTCCTGGCCGTTGTGATGTCCAGACATTCAAGACCAATATACATCGACACCTCCTTTCCTTATCCACTTCCTCCCCATCCGCTCGCACTGTGCTCTGACATTTAAGGGTACTTCAAAATCCCCTTTCGTGCGTGCGTTAGTGTAAAAAAAAGAAAAAATGTCCTACTCACAAGGCCAAATTATGACGGAATTGTATGGATAGTGGGGCTCCCAAACCCTTCCTATATTTGATTAGATTTTAATAAACAATAAACGAATTTGATAAGGATTTCTAGTACCAAAACACCCAATGAAGAGATTCACAATAATTGCGAGATTGAATTTTGATTGTTTTGACTTTGATTTATGCATAGTCTGTCTGTTCCTGGCGCTCATTACAAAAACAATGCATACATCAAGTTTCCCTTTCTAAAAAAAAATAAGTAAATAAATAAAAATGCAGAAATACTTTCTTCAGCCGGCTGGCACAGACTACCCATTTACATGTACCGCTTGCCTTACAATCTTGAATAACTCAATAAACCACCTTACTATCATTTCCGAAATTCATTCCATGAGCTCAGTAGATGAAGCACATTAACACAACTTGTTTATGAATCATGTATTCACTTTTTATTTAAGAACTTTGTTAAACTGAAACGCCATTAGCATAAATATAAAAATACACATAATACCATGCAAGCATTTACATTAGGCAAATGGGGACTACTCAATACGAATACAGTCAAGTCCGGCAGCGTACGTTATAAAACTGTTTCTGCTCCGTCTTCAACTCCATTGCCATATGGGTTCACATAATTTGTGTCTACTATCGCAGCACTCTAGCCATTAAGTCTTTTCACTGTTTTTAATTATTATATTTGCATGTTAAATATTGCGAACGCTGCTTATGAAACCTTTGGGCGATAAATGTGAGATTCCGTCTTGTGTGCAGTATGCGTATACCCAAGGCTCGTTTACCATTGTCTTGCCGTGCTGAAAATGTAAACATAACCGCGCGTGTGTTCGTCCTTAAATATTTCTTAAATAAGCTTCTGAACGTTTGTTAAGTCTATTGTGTTCATCGGTAATCGTTAATAATATTTATAGCTTGTCGTCCATTGTGTGCTTGTGGTCATGCAAATTATGCACTCCATTGATCAAAGGAATTGTAAGGAGTTTCACTTTGACAAGTGCTTTCGAATTAGGCTCCCTACAAGTCGTTCACGCTGAGTTGTATTTGACTAAGTAAAAGCGAGGCTTTCACGTGCAACTCCGAAGCCTTCTGAGTGCAGTGTGTGCCACTTAAATGGCCAAAGAAGTGGGCTTAACCAGAGAAAACGAATGCAGAAGTTGGAGCAACGTGGAGTCTAAGGTGAGCAGAGTAATCGTGGTCAAGTGAATGTCAGTCGTCCCAAGCTTAGTAATTTATAAAAGGTGAATACACTCCGGTTAACTATTTGATCCTAAGCGGAGGCAAAGTGCTACTGTCTGGTGAATAACACCTACACAAGTGATGTAAAAACCCTTTTTCCAAAAGAGCATCTCCAAACACTTTAAAAGAGAGAAAGAACAAAAGCCTTTTTTTTTTATTTTATATACTTAATGTAAACTTAGTTTTGTTAGAAAATGTTACCCGCGATCAGATCAATTGGAAATCTCAATAAAATACCTTCTAAAAAATTAAAAATAAAGCCACTCGATTACAAGGGGTGTGTGATAAGTACCTGGCTTAAGCCAGACATGGCTGAAAAAGTGACATTTGTTGTAAACATTTTCTTCCACTAAAGTACTGTCAGACGATTTAGTTTGCGAGTGACAGCCATTTAAATAGAACAACTTTGGTGTTTTTTCAACAATGGACAAAATTGAATATTGAACGTGATAAAGTGCTTGATGGTGGTGAGATTAAAACACAACTCGCTGAAGATTTTAGAGATTCTGCACCTGCGTTATCAACCATAATATCGGGTTTTCCAATAGGGACTTGACAATTTGTGAACGCACCCTTTCACTAATTATCGAACTGTCACTGTCAATTTATTCAGTAAACTCAACATTTTCATCATGGTTAAGTACACGAACGAACGTCTGCAAATTATAAAAATTTGCTACCGACAAAAAGTTGTCAAGTCCCTATTGGGAAACCCTATATATGGGACAACTGAATTAAACGTCTTCTACAATCATTTTTGATGAAGATCGTCCATTTTGCATTGTCATAAAACCACAAAAGTTTTTATAATTAAATGGCAGTCTATCACAGCAGCTTGACAGTCTATAAAAGATTATATTTTTACGATAAATGTCGTTATTTAAATTTACTGTTTTTACTATTTTACTACTATTTATTGACCTGTAGGAAGCCGGAAGTTCATGACCTCACCGACTTGACTCCGCCATCGTTCCATGTCCTGTGCACTCTCCTTCCACGTTTGACCAGCCAATCCGATCTCCTCAAGGACAAACTTTATATTGTCCTCCTATGTCCGTCGCGGGCGTCCTACCGGCCTCTTTCCCGTTGGTCTTCCGTCAAGAATTCTACGCACGGTCCTATCGTTGCTCATTCTCGCCACATGCCCGGCCCACCTTAATCTTCGCGACCTCATTACTCTCACTATTGTAGACTATGGAGCTTCCTTCATTGTCCTGCCCCTTCATCATAATATACTCCTTAAAACTTTATTCTCAAACACGCGGAATTTGTTTTCTTCCCATTTTGTGAGACCTCATGTTTCACATCGGTATAGAACAATCGGCATGTTTATGGTTCTATAAATACGGAGCTACAGGCTAATAACCTTGCCCGGAAAAACAAATTATTGTGGACAATTTAACAAGTCTCGGATAAGGGGAAGACTATCTGTACCGGGAGTGAATGCATCTTTAAGTTACATACAGGGCAAAGTCTCTGCTTTCAACCCGTCGAAGGCCAGGTCGATCCTTGTCCCTGTTCAATCCAAGTTGACATGCAGTCTCCACGTGCCACCCCTGGATAGCTACTTTGGCCCCCGCCAAGTAGTGAGCCAATGCATGCAGCTACATCTTGTGAAAGGTTGGCGCAAGGCTAATAACCTTGCCCGGAAAAACGAATTATTATGGACGATTTAACAAGTCTCGGATACCAGTGGGGAGACTTGCTAAATAAGGCCAAGACCGGATCCCGGTTGTAGTGCCCATGATGATGAAATAAGGCCAAGATCGGATCCCGGTTGTAGAGCCGATGATGATGAAATACGGAGCTTTATATTACGTGATAGCAGCTTGGATTTCAGCAGTTTACTGACAGTGTGTCAACTAGCGTTGCCGGAGTACAGTCTTTTGTAAATTTCCGTCGACATTTCGTTACTGGCCTTCAGTATTGTTCCCAGATATTCAAATTCTTTAACTTTTTCAAATGTCTTGCCCCTGACGTTTATGTGTGTCCCTTGAGATCCACCTGCTCGAGCCGTAATCATTATTATTATTATTATTTATTGGTCTGTAGGAACCCGGAAGTTCATGACCTCAGCGACCCGACTCGCCATCGTTCCCTGTCCTGTGCACTCCCTTCCACGCTTGACCATCTGATCCGATCTCCTCAAGGTCAAACTTTATATTGTCCTCCTATGTCCGTCGGGGCCGTCCTGTCGGTCTCCCTCCCGTTGGTCTACCGTCAAGAATTCTACGCACGATCCTATCGTTGCCCATTCGCGCTACATGTCCGGCCCATCTTAATCTTCGCGACTTGATTACTCTCACTATTGTAGGTTTGCGGTATAGCTCTTCGAATTCGGTGTTTTGGAGTTTCCTCCATTGTCCTGCCTCGTCGTCATATTTACCGCCGAAGATACCCCTTACAACTTTATTCTCGAATACGCGGAATTTGTTTTCTTCCCGTTTTGTGAGAGCCCATGTTTCGCATCCGTATAGAACAATCGGCATGATTATGGTTCTATAGACACGGAGCTTTATGTTACGTGATAGCAGTTTGGATTTCAGTAGTTTACTGACTGCGTGCCAACTAGCGTTGCTGGAGTGTAGTCTTTTGTAGCCATAATCATATATTTTGTTTTGTTTTAATTTATTTCTCAGCCCACCTCTTCTGCCGCTTGCATGATAATTTCACTGTTTTTACTTACAGTTTTTAGATTATCGCCCAGAACGGCGATGTCATCCGCATATGCGAGCACTTGTGGGACCCCGTTCAGGGATGATCCAATCATGTTGTCGTCCTGTACCTTTCTGATGACATACTCGAGCACAATGTTAAAAAGACACGGTGAGAGGCCACCCCGCTGTTTTAGTCCGTCCCGGATTTCAAATGGTTCTGAGAGGTGGTTTTCTATTCTAACACGCCCTTATTTTCATTCTTGCAAATTTGAATGAGGGCGGCATATTTTTTCGATTCCCTGCTCAACTACAATATGGTACAGTCTTTGCCTTGCGACTGAGTCCTAGGCTTTTTTGAAGTCAACGAACAGTTGGTGAACCGTCTCTCCGTATTCCCACTTCTTTTCCAGCAATTGCCTTACTGTGAACATTTGGTCGCTCGTTGACTGGTTCCTACGGAATCCGCACTGGCAGTCTCTTAGTATTTTGTCTGCGTATGGTGTGATTCTCGCTAGTATGACATTTGTTAGTATTTTGTATGTGGTTAGGAGCAATGATCTGTAGTTTTCGCATTCAGATCTGTCACCTTTTTTGAAAATGGGGGCGACTATTGAGGGTTTCCATTCTTCTGGAGTGACTTCCTTATCCCATATTGTTTTGGTGAACTGGTGGATCTTTCAAGTGGTTACTTCTCCCCCATGCTTCATAAGTTCTGCCGGTATGCAGTCGACTCTGGGAACCTTGTTGTTGTTTTCAATCGATTTATTGCGTCTACAACTTTATTGAAACAGGGCTCTGGGATCAGAGGCTCGGCTGTATGTACGTCTGGTGCATTTATTTGTGGTTGATGGGTGCGCACATTGAACAGGTTTTCAAAGTACTGCTTCCATACGTACCATCGGATCAATTGTGTAATCCATTTAGGGTATGTACAGTGTAGTGCAGTAATATATATGGGATTCGCGCCGTAGTGTGACAATTGTGTGGAAGTGTACAGTGCGGCAAAACTCATACCCTTTCCTTGGCTTGTGTCTGTTTTTCCTCTTTTTCGCACCTCTGTTGTGTCCCTCAGACATCGATACTCTCGATTGTTTATAATCTTTGGAGGGTTTTTGGTGTTTTGAGTGGCGTAATATTCGTCACGAAAGGGATGTGACCTGGATTTCGGCACGGATCTAGTGGAACACCTACTACAAGGGCTTATCTATCGCCGGGTCCGACCTGCATCCTCTTCTGAGGCCGTATTGGATTTCTGTGTCAGGCCATTTCAATGGAACAGGAATTTCACGTCGATCTGTGTAACATTCGCGGCCTAAAATGAAATTTCTCCTCTGTATCTGCCCGCGTCGGTAACCAGAAACCAGCAATCCTTGCACTTAGCGAAACTCATGTAATAACTAATACAGATATTTCCGATTCTACTATACTCGGTTATAACCTAGTGCCCTTGTTCTTTCCACATCGTGGTCTAGCTACATACATACGCAGTGATATTGCTTATCAGCATATCATACATTACTGCTTTCTTTACAGAAGCCCAAACCTGGATAGAAATGCATCCTTTAACGAATTTGATGCTCTGTCTGATTCCATCGATAACATCTTGACCCTATATCCCCACACTGAAATTGTTATTGCGGGTGATTTAAATGTGCATAACTCTCAGTGGCTTCGCCACTCCGGACACACAACACCTGAGGGACAGTATGTTCAGCTCTTTGCTGAGTCAAACAATTTAACTTAACTCGTCAATGAGCCAACACGGGTACCAGATATAGATGGTCATTCCGCCAACAGACTGGACCTGTTTCTCACCTCGCACCCAAACAAATACACAATTGAAGTTTCTCTCCTGCCCCTGGGCACTTCAGACCACTGTGTCGTGTCAGCTAAATTTCCTCTAACCAGCAGCAAAGTTTACGAGAAAACTCCCAAAAGAACAGTATGGTTCTATGAGAAAGCCAACTGGGAAGGTCTGAACGACTTTTTTGAGAAGTTAAATTGGTCGTTATTTTTCCTCAATAATGATGTTGACTTTATAGCGGACACATTGGCGGACACGATTCTGCTTGGCATGCCAACCCTTATTCCACACAGAGTAAAGGATATCAAACCCAAGAGAAATGTGTGGTTCGATTCCGGGTGCAGAGAGCCATTAAGGGTAAAGAGTTGAGCTTCCAGTTGTATAAATCAAACAATACTGAGGAAAACCGGAAAAGATGTAAGAGAGCTAGAAATGACTGCAATGCGTATATTCAACGCGCAAAGTTCTTACATGACCAGAGAGTGAGACAAAAAATACTACACTCCTACAGGTAGTAGAGACTTCTGGGAATTCGTAAAAACATTCAAAACTCGGTCTCCTCATCCATTCCTTCGCTAATAGTTGATGCCAGACCAGTCACCAATACAATAGAGAAAGCGAATCTACTTGTTGCATATTGTGCAGCCAACTCAACGCTGCATGATACCACATCAGTTCCGCCTCAACTTGAGCATAAGCAGCACACCATGAGCCAGATTCGCTTCCGAACGCGTACTGTTGCCCGCGCACTCAAAGAGGTAAACGCACACAAATCCGTTGGCCCGGACGGCATTCCCCCAATCCTCTTGAAGTGATGTTCCTCTTCACTCGCTAAACCACTGCGGAAACTATTCCATTTGTCTTATTCTACTGGCCGTTTCCCAAATAGATGGAAGTCAGCGAACACTCAGCCAATTCCCAAAAAGGGCGACAAATCATCCCTCTCTTCTTACCGACCCATAGCACTAACTTCTATTCCCTCCAAGGTAATGGAATCACTTATCAACCGCCAACTTTCGAAATATCTGGAATCAAATGACCGCCATTATGGCTTTCGTAGCAACAGGTCCACAGGAGATTTGATGGCGTACCTTACCGAAAAGTGGAGCCATTCCATCCACTATTTCGGAGAAAGCAAGGTTGTTGCACTTGATATCTCGAAAGCCTTCGACAGAGTTTGGCATCCATCCCTTTTGTCAAAATTGTATTCATATGGAGTGGACAATTCCCTGATCCAATGGATAAGAGACTATCATTCTGGCCGTTCAATCTAAGTGGTTCTTGATGGTGTCAAATCTGTCTCCCATCAAATTAATGCAGGTGTTGCCAAGGTTCGGTACTCTCACCCACTCTCTTCCTGATCTCTATAAATGATCTCTTGTCAATTACTCACAACCCAATTCACTCGTTTGCTGATGATAGCACGTTGCGTCTCTCATACTCATACGAACACTCCCGTCCAAACTCTTCGAACGTCATTAGCAACCAGCAGCTTATGCTTGATACATTGAATTCAGACCTCAACAAGATATATTAGTGGAGTTCAATGCTCTAAAAACTCAGTGCTGCCTCTTGTCGTCAAAGGTGAGCCCCAAAGTGAATATACTGTCTATGAACGGTACTTGCATCGACGAACCCAAGGAACTATCAATCCTCGGCACTCGAATTAATTCGACTCTTAACTGTAATGACCACATATTTGAAGCTGCGAAAAGTGCATCCAAATGTACGGTATGATACTTCACTCCATCCAACCTGGCCACTATTTACAAGGTGTATATTCGTCCAAAAATGGAGTTCAACTCCCATATTTGGTCAGGCGCATCCAAAACTGCACTACACGTGCTCGACAGGATGCAAAAACGAGCAGTGCAATTTATTGGGGACCCAGCCGTAAGTCGATCAATTCCGTCGTTAGAACACAGGCGCAACGTATCATCATCATCATCATCGGCACTACAACCGGGATCCGGTCTTGGCCTTATTTAGCAAATATCTCCACCGGTCCCGATTTCGAGCCGATGTCATCCAGTTTGGCACTCCCAGGCTCCTACGTTGCCATTCTCTTAGGCTTGAGAGCTGTAACTGTGGCCGCATTCTCCGATGATTCTCTTGGGAGACCTTATCCAATGCAGCGTTTTCTTTAGCTTCAATGTCAAGTGGTGTCTTCCCGGCCAAAATATTTATGGGATCTTCGGATACCGTTCGAAATGCACAGCATACTCTTAGTGATGCCAGTCTATGCGCTGAGTTCACTCCCCTCATGTATGACTTATACTGTGCGGCTCCTGCCCATATGTGAGCTGCATACATTATAGTGGAGGTGTTGACACTGGTTATGAGTTTCCTTATGTGGGTCCGGGGTCCCCCTACATTGGGTAGCAGTCTCGCCAAAACTTTGTATACTCTTGCCGTTTTTTCACTCGTTTTCCTCATTTGCAAAACTTTTCACGCATTTGCTTATTTTATGAGTGGCACTCTTTATCCCGTAGAGGATATTTATTTTTTTCTTATCATAGAGTTCTTTCAGATGGAGGTATCTGGAGCCTATAGCTTGATGGGGTGGTATTTCACCGGGCGGCAGGGCGTTGGGATCGCACATACCACTCGGCCTTTAGTCGCCTCTTACGACAAGCCGGCCTAGCTATGAGTATATTCTAACGCCCTACTTGCAATACTGTTTTCAGTATACCCGGCTGTCACGTGGGAGACCGGGGTTCGATTCCCCGTCGGGGAGCCTCTGGCACAAGACTAATAACCTTGCCCGGAAAATCAAATTATGGAAAATTTTACAAGCATGAGACTTGCTAAATAAGGCCAAGACCGGTTCCCGGTTGTAGTGCCGATGATGATGATGACTTGCAATACTGTTTTCACGCATTAGCTTATTTTATGAGTGGCACTCTTTATCCCGTAAAGGATATTTATTTTTTTCTTATCATAAAGTTCTTTCAGATGTAGGTATCTGGACCCTATGACTTTCTCTTTGCCTGTTTAAGCATTGTTTAGGTTTACCCATAATAAATTTGGTGTGTTGATTAAGCACAAATTAACCAACACGAGGAAATTCATATTAGTTGAATCCATTTTAGTGGGCCGGCCCCAAGGGGCATGTAATCGGTATATCTTGTTGAGGTCGGAATTCAATGAGTTACTTCAAAAAAAGGTATCACAAGTGGAATTCTCTGTAGTGTCCTTGGACACGTCTGCAAATTTGACTTTATTTTCTACACCAACTTATTCATGTCGCTGCGACTGATGGGCTTTTCCTGTTTGTTACAAAATTGCATACAAGCAGCTTACATTGTACAGGGGATCATCATCATCATCATAATCGGCACTACAACCAGGGTCCGGTCTTGACCTTATTTAGCAAGTCTCTCCACTGGTATCCCGTCCATATCCGAGACTTGTTAAATTGTCCATAATAATTTGTTTTTCCGGGCAAGGTTATTAGCCTTGTGCCAACCTTTCTCAGGATGCTACAGGGGATCCGAAGAAGTAATTTTAATAGGAAACACAAGTCTTTAGCTATAAATTGTACATTTTTTATTGGTAAAGTTATGCCATAACACCGAGGTAAATGGCATTCACCATTTGGCAGTCGTTCCTGGCAAAAAATTTCCACTTTTGTTGAAAATTTGCATGACCCTTTTGCATAAGTTTGGCTGATTTTCATTGAAACGGCACTCAATTTGTTCCTTAAGAGAATGTGTGGCGTGGGCAATATTGGCATAAGCCCTATTCGAAAAAAGATAAAATCCAACGACGTTGGGTAATTCTGATCGCTGAAACGAGAAGTTACCCAACCAAGAAATGACCCATGCAATAAACGCATTGTTCATTCATGTTCCGATCCATATTTATTATTGACCGCTAGTACGCGGCCATTGTTGCCGTTAGCAACATTTTATGGCACAAATATGCAAAATACAAGTTTTGCGTAAGTGTTAGGAGATCTGTACAATTAGGATTAGGTTTAAGTTTATTATTGTGCATTTTATTGTGCGGCACTTGTTATGTAAATAATGCTATAAAAATATAACACATTCACCGTGGGCTTTGAATATTATACGTGACAGTTTTTCATGTCATTTACTTAAGTTTCAGTAGTGGAATGAATGGGCAGTCCGCAATCTTGTACACAAATTGAGATCAGAAGCCAATCACGAGTATTGCGGGTTGTCAGTGCTTAAAAAATCCTTGTAATATCATAGCATCTTCTAGATGCGAGTATTACGGGTTGTCGGTGCTTAAAAAACTCCTTATAATAATATCATAGCATCTTCTAGATGTGAGTATTGTGGTCAGTTCTTTAAAAACATCCTTGTAATATCATAGCATCTTCTAGATGTGCGTATTGCGGGTTGTCAGTGCTTGAAAAAGTCCTTGTAATATCATAGCAGCGTGTATTGCGGGTTGTCAGTGCTTAAAAAATCCTTATAATAATATCATAGCATCTTCTAGATGTGAGTATTGTGGGTTGTCAGTGCTTAAAAAAATCCTTATAATAATATCATAGCATCTTCTAGATGTGAGTTTTGTGGGTTGTCAGTTCTTTCAAAACATCCTTGTAGTATCATAGCATCTTCTACATGCGAGTATTGCGGGTGGTCAGTTCTTTAAAAACATCCTTGTAATATCATAGCATCTTCTAGATGTGCGTATTGCGGGTTGTCAGTGCTTGAAAAAGTCCTTGTAATATCATAGCAGCGTGTATTGCGGGTTGTCAGTGCTTAAAAAATCCTTGTAATATCATAGCATCTTCTAGATGTGAGTTTTGTGGGTTGTCAGTTCTTTCAAAACATCCTTGTAGTATCATAACATCTTCTGGATGTGAGTTTTGTGGGTTGTCAGTTCTTTCAAAACATCCTTGTAGTATCATAGCATCCTCTACATGCGAGTATTGCGGGTTGTCAGTTCTTTAAAAACATCCTTGTAATATCATAGCATCTTCTAGATGTGCGTATTGCGGGTTGTCAGTGCTTGAAAAAGTCCTTGTAATATCATAGCAGCGTGTATTGCGGGTTGTCAGTGTTTAAAAAAATCCTTGTAATATCATAGCATCTTCTAGATGTGAGTATTGTGGGTTGTCAGTGCTTAAAAAAATCCTTATAATAATATCATAGATGTGAGTTTTGTGGGTTGTCAGTTCTTTCAAAATATCCTTGTAGTATCATAGCATCTTCTACATGCGAGTATTGCGGGTTGTCAGTGCTTAAAAAAATCCTTATAATAATATCATAGCAACTTCTAGATGTGTTTTGCGGGTTGTCAGTTCTTTAAAAACATCCTTGTAATATCATAGCATCTTCTAGATGTGAGTATTGTGGCCAGTTCTTTAAAAACATCCTTGTAATATCATAGCATCTTCTAGATGTGAGTATTGTGGGTTGTCAGTGCTTAAAAAACTCCTTATAATAATATCATAGCATCTTCTAGATGTGAGTATTGCGGTCAGTTCTTTAAAAACTTCCTTGTAATATCATAGCATCTTCTAGATGTGCGTATTGCGGGATGTCAGTGCTTGAAAAAGTCCTTGTAGTATCATAGCAGCGTGTATTGCGGGTTGTCAGTGTTTAAAAAAATCCTTGTAATATCATAGCATCTTCTAGATGTGAGTATTGTGGGTTGTCAGTGCTTAAAAAAATCCTTATAATAATATCATAGCATCTTCTAGGTGTGAGTTTTGTGGGTTGTCAGTTCTTTCAAAACATCCTTGTAGTATCATAGCATCTTCTACATGCGAGTATTGCGGGTTGTCAGTTCTTTCAAAACATCCTTGTAGTATCATAGCATCTTCTACATGCGAGTATTGCGGGTTGTCAGTGCTTAAAAAAATCCTTATAATAATATCATAGCAACTTCTAGATGTGTTTTGCGGGTTGTCAGTTCTTTAAAAACATCCTTGTAATATCATCGCATCTTCTGCATGCAAGTATTGTGGGTTGTCAGTGTTTAAAACAAATCCTTATAATAATATTGTTGCGAGCTTAGGGTTCGTTGGATTAATTATTTAAAATAAATAAGAGCCGTTAAATCGATTTGAATTAATATAACACTTTATTAGTCCGCTGATCACAACCGTTACTTTTACCGTGCACAACGATTTCTTGACTTATCGCTTCCGTACTTATCGCGTCTTTTTACTTCTTACTTATCGCTTGCTTCACTTTCTTACTTATTACTTCTTGTCTCCATGATCTGTGTGCGATGTATTTATACCGTTTCCTCACATTCTGATTCGGTGTTTCGTTTCCGTCCGTTCCATAGCCTTGAATGTTCTATTGTTCGTGGTCTCCAGTTTTCCAGTACTTTATAAAATATTCTAGTACTTTGTTTCGGACTTTCTCGAATATTCTAGTACTGATTGTCATATGCGTCACAATACCCTCCGCCTAGATTAGTTCGTCCCGAACTAAGTTCACTGGTCTCCTGGGTTAACAAAAGTCGCCAGTCGGTCACGATGTACCACTTTCATCTTGGCGTTCGGTCTTCGCTGAATCCTATAGACAACGTCGTTAATTCTTGTGAGAATCTTATACGGTTCTTCCCAATGTTGCTGCAACTTCGGAGACCTTCCTTTTTGCCGATGAGGGTTATAAAGCCACACGTTATCGCCTGCATTAAATCCGGATGCATTGGCTCGAACGTCGTACCTTGTTTTCATCCTGTCACTGGATACTCATCGAGGCGATTTCTCCATTCGGCTACGTAGTGTTACGTGCGGCTTCCACCACCCCCATCATTTAATTGTTTTTAATATAATTTGGTTTTAATATAATTTGATGGTAAGGTGGTGGGAAAAGCACACGATCCACATGTTGATTGTGCGAACATACCCCAGTTCGAGTGTGGATCGTGTGCCTTTCCCACCACCTTACCATCAAATTATATTAAAACCAAATTATATTAAAAACAACTAAATGATGGGGGTGGTGGAAGCCGCACGTTAACAGTAGTCTTCGGCCTTATCTATGGCGTCTGGAGGTATTCCGAATCGCAGATCGGCTGGTAATCGTATCTCTCGTCCAAATATAATACTTGCTGGAGAATGGCCTGTCGTATCGTGATTAGCCGATCTATAGCTCATGAGAAAGGTTTGTACATATTTGTCCCAATCTCGTTGGTGATCACTAACGACTTTCGATAAATGCTCTTTCATTGTTCGGTTGAACCTTTCGACCATTCCGTCTGACTGCGGATGTAAGGGTGTGGTCCTGGTTTTCCTTACGCCCGGTGCCGCACAGATGCCTTGAAATATCTGTGATTCGAAGTTTCGGCCTTGATCGGAATGAAGCTCACAGGGAACTCCATATCTGCTGATCCAATTATTGATAAGCTGCTCAATGACGGTTGTTGCTTTTTGGTTTGGAATTGGAAGCACTTCCAACCACTTGCTGAAGTAATCCATGATGACCAACATGTATTTGTTGTTGTCGTTGGTTTTTGGAAATGGTCCTGAGATATCAATCGCAATTCGCTCGAAAGGGGCACCCACATTGTATTGCTTCATAGCGCCCCTTGGTTTTGCTGTTGGTCCTTTGGTCGCAGTGCAAGTTGTGCACTTCGTACACCAAGACTCGACGTCATCTCTCATGTGAAGCCAGTAGAATCGAGATCGTAATTTTGAAAGTGTCTTATTAACTCCCAGATGTCCACCGGAGGCCCCGTCGTGCATTTCTCTTAGTACATCCTTCACTTTTGATGGTGGGACTAGAATCTGCATTCGATGGGATTTTCCGTCCGCGGCTTCCCATTTACGCTTTAGAATTAAATCTTCCACCAGCGAGCAATTCCATTGTGCCCAATATGCCTTAAATATTCCACTCTTGTCGGAAATATTGTTCCAAGTTGGCCGCTCGTTCTTTTCTTTGTGTTCCAGGATTAGCGACATATCTTCATCCTGACATGGGCCTGCGCGTATAGCATCACTCGTCCACCAATCTAGTACTTCTACTTGTACATTTCGCAGGTCGTACGCCTCTTCTTTCTCTTCCGCTCTATGACAATGTTTACAATCTGGCTTACATGGTCTGCTTGATAGAGCATCAGCGTTATTATGCACCTTCCCTTGACGGTGGGAAATTTGGAAATCGTACGTTTGAAGTCGTTCGATCCATCGAGCTATTTGTCCTTCCGGATTCTTAAAATTTAGCAACCATTTCAGGGCCGCATGATCCGTCCGAAGGTGGAATCGACGTCCGTAGAAGTATTTATGGAAATTCTTAACGGCTTCTACGACAGCCAGCAGTTCCTTTCTTGTTGCGCAGTAATTTCTCTCTGGCTTAGATAGAACTCGACTATAATAGCGACAACTCTCTCTTTACCATCGACTTCCTGTGACAACACTGCTCCGATTCCTGTGTTACTTCCATCAGTATCCAATATAAATGGGCGATCCGCACTTGAGAATGCCAATGTTGAGGTCTTACATAACTCGGCCTTCAATGTGTTGAATGCTGCCTCACACTTTTCTGTCCAATTGAATTTCTTGTCTTTACCCGTTAGTTCGTGTAGGGTTTTAGCCACATTGGCGAAACCTTTAACAAACCGTCGGTAATATGTGGCTAATCCCATAAAGCTTCTCAACTGTTGCTTGTCTTCTGGGGTAGGCCACTCTCGGACGGCTGCTATCTTATCAGGATCCGTTTGAACACCTGCAGATGAAACGATGTGTCCCAGGAATTTTACTCTCCTTTGGAAGAGTTCACATTTCTTCGAATTGAGCTTTAAGTTGGCCTCTGTTAGTCGTTCGAAGACGGAGCGCAAATTATAGATGTGTTCTGGTAAATTCCTTCCAACAACGATGATATCGTCCAAGTACACAAGACACGTCTTCCATGTAAGCCCCCGTAGAACACTTTCCATTAATCGTTCAAACGTAGCTGGAGCATTACATAATCCAAAAGGCATCACGTTGAATTGATAATGTCCGTTTCCGGTAGTAAACGCTGTCTTCTCCTTGTCCTCCTCCTTCACTTCCCCTTGCCAGTAACCGCTTTTTAGGTCCAATGTTGAAAACCACTGAGCTCCAGAAAGGGTGTCTCGTCGATTCGAGGAAGTGGGTAACTGTCTTTCTTCGTAACGTCGTTTAACCGGCGGTAGTCGACACAAAATCTAGTTGTCCCATCCTTCTTCTTGACGAGCACTACCGGCGAAGCCCATGGGCTCGATGATTTTTCGATGACTCCTTGCTCTTCCATCTCTCGAATCGTGTTGTCTACTTCTGATTGTTTGGCCAACGGTAGTCGACGAGGTGGCTGCCTTATAGGTCTTGACTCACCCGTGTCAACGCGATGTTTAACTATACCGTGCGTCCGAATTTATCATTTCCTGTCACAAAAATATCAGAAAAATCGTTCAGGAGTGATTTAACGCTTGCCTTTTCCCTATCTGTTAATCCGATTTTCTGGGACATCAACCTATTAACCACAAAGGATGCACCAGCGGGCTGTTGAATTGAATGGTCCTCTCCCCTTGTCTGAATTGAGCTTATCATTGACACGGGTGCACATTCTGGGATTACCTCTCCTTTTATTATTGCCACCGGCTCCTTGGACGCATTTAGTACTCTGACAGGTACGATGTGCTTCTTCGCATCGATAAGGGCTTTCCCAACAAGGATGTTCCCCTTACGCTGATTTTGTACAGCTTCGGTGATGTAAAATCGATTGTCACCGGGATCACTCTCGACACTGGTCCAAATTACCGAGTCTGAACGAGCTGGGATCTCATCCTCCTCACGCACATAACATTTCAGCCTTCGCAATTGTTCGTCCTGCAGTGTAATAGCAACCTCCAAGTTACCAATTCGCAGTGTTCTTTGCCCGAAATCTAGAACAACTTGATGCTCCTTCATGAAATCCATTCCAAGAATGCATTCGTCCGTAATATCGGCAACCAAAAATTGGTGGGAGATGGAAATATTGCCCAACACTATTATGCTCTCGACTTCTCCGTAGACTGTAGAATATTCTCCTGTGGCAGTCTTCAAAGCGTATCTTCTATTTTTAATAAGGGCAATTTTGCCCACGACATCCGGCCGAATTATGGATCTCGTTGCTCCAGTGTCGATTGTGACTATTGTTGTCCTTGCATTAACAATCGTAGTTATCACCAAACTTTGGTTATCCCGTTGGAGTTGTGATACAGTTACGATGCTGGGGCTGCACATTCCACCAGGCGACTTTCGCCCCGTAGAGTCTGCCCTTACAAGTTTCCCGAGCTATTGGCCTCAGGTTGGTCCGTGGATAGTCTCCTCTTATGATTAGTGCATGAACAACAATTCTCACTTGATGTTTCATTCATTCGTCGATGTTTCCTACAGTCAACAGCGATGTGGCCGACTTCGCCGCATGTCCAACACTTCATATCAGGTCTCGGGGTTCTCCGTTGTACATGCCCGATTCTTTGGCAGGAACATTCCTCGACGGACGTTTCTCAGACTCTATATGCACTCCTGGTAGCCAGTTTAGCAGATTCATAAGCCAATGCGGACGCCAGTATTTCATTAGTCGTCTTCTTTCTCGCCAAACGAACGGCCTGTTGCAACTCCCGATCTTAGAGTGCGTTTATAAATGCATCCATTGCTACCTCGATCAGAAATTCCTTAGTCATATTTGAATAAGACAAGTTTGCCAATCGCTCAATGTCTGCCTGCAACTGTTGAAGATTTTCTCCAGGTTTCTGCGTTCTGCTCCTCAGTTGCATGCGGTAAACCTGCTGCATGTGGTTGTCTCCATACCTAGCTTCAAGGCCGTCTCTTACCGCTTGGAAGTCTGTTTGCTTCTCTGCTGGTATGGTTTGTAGCAATTCTGCAGCCGCCCCGCGGAGTGACAAGGTTAGTGATGTTGACTTTTGCTCATCCGACCACTTATTATAATTGGCCGCGGCGTCAAACTGACGTATAAATACAGAAAAGGGTCCCGTTCCATCGAAGGTTGGTGGTTGCATCCTTGTATCTTTGTAGTCATGTTGATTGCTAGGCGATGTCTTATTTCTCTCAACACACTCAAGTCTCTTTTTCGATTCGCGCTATTTCATCGGTGACTTTTAGGTCCAGATTTTCTACTTCGTTTCGAATTTCTTCCTTAAAGTGTTGAAAATTACATTTCATCCACTGCGTTTGGGCATCCAACTTTGCATTAACATTTGCAGATTGTGCGTCCAATTTTGAGTTAATATCTGTAGCTTGCGCGTCCAATTTGGAATTTTGCGCGTCCAGTTTTGTCATTATCATCCTGAACATCTCCGAAATGTCCAACTGTGACGAACTCTTCTCCGTTACATTGGCACCATCTTGACTCGCTGTTTCTTCTCCATCCGGACAGTCTGGCCCAATCGTAAAAACATATGTGTCGACATCAATACCCTCTTCCTCCATTGCTGCTTGCAGACGCTGTCGAAGAATTTGATTCCTCTGCTATCCAGATTACGGTCCTGAAGTTCCTTCTTCAACTCGGGAACGCGAAGATCCCCCAATTGTCGATCTGACATAGTCGCAACACACTTTCACAGACTTATTCACTTAAACAATAATTAATCCCACGTCTGACACCAATTGTTGCGAGCTTAGGGTTCGCTGGATTAATTATTTAAAATAAATAAGAGCCGTTAAATCGATTTGAATTAATATAACACTTTATTAGTCCGTTAATCACAACCGTTACTTTTACCGTGCACAACGATTTCTTGACTTATCGCTTCCGTACTTATCGCGTCTTTTTACTTCTTACTTATCCCTTGCTTCACTTTCTTACTTATTACTTCTTGTCTCCATGATCTGTGTGCGACGTAATTATACCGTTTCCTCACATTCTGATTCGGTGTTTCGTTTCCGTCCGTTCCATAGCCTTGAATGTTCTATTGTTCGTGGTCTCCAGTTTTCCAGTACTTTATAGAATATTCTAGTACTTTGTTTCGGACTTTCTCGAATATTCTAGTACTGATTGTCATATGCGTCACAATATCAAAGCATCTTCTAGATGTGATTATTGCGGGTTGTCAGTGCTTTAAAAACATCCTTGTAATATTGTGGCGGTTCGGCCAAACCCCACTGTTCGCCTTCCTAAAAAACACCCATAACTCTATCCAATCATATAATTTCGCTAATGCAATCGCATTACCACCTTAAATGCTTTACGCATCTAGGATTATCTAAGGTATAATCTAAAAAGTCCCTGTGAAAGAAAACTTACCTTCATGCATCTCTTCGCATATAATTTCCTGCAAGATTTCTTTTCTACCTTTTCAGGAATCCCAAAACCTATTCGGTACCTTTGGTTCCCAGGCAAATTTCAATTTCCCACACCTGCACCACAATCTCCACCCAGCATACCTGAAACATTTTATAGCGTTTGAAATAATAGTGAAGAAGAACGTGTGATTCGAACTGACGCTATGACAGTTTGAATCACAAAAAATTGAACCTAAGCGTTACCCATCAGCCTACTGGCCGATTTTAGAATTTGATTTTTAAACTCGACTATACTCCACTGATGTGAATTGTTATGTTATGGCAAAGGTATACGGCTCTGATGTGTTTTCTTATTCGATTTTTCGTTCGGTGCTCTTCACTATTTTGCTTGTGAATTGTGTGTGTATCTGTAAGAGTCGCCACAATTTCCTTTTGCAAGTACATTAATGCATACAACGCGTTAGATAAGGTTCCTGGAAATAATTCTTTAAAGTGCATATGGCATCATTAATCCCAAGCCAGTTGGCACCCTTTGTCTGTGTTAAAATCCTATGTCGGACAGCTTGTTTTTACAGATGCCATAAACCATATTTCTACGCATGTAAACATGCATAGGATTCAACTCATTGTTTGTTTTCCCACTAACAAACAATCTTCAATTTCTTTCCCTGCCGCAACTAATTACCCGGCATATACATATGTAAGCAAGGGATTCGTTTTGGCCACCGACCTAAGATACGATATACAATTCTCATTGTATAAAGTATTGTAATACATTAGCACATCTTTCGAATGGCTATTCGTATATTTACACAAGTGCACCACTCATCTAAGAGTTTTATGATGCCCTCGTCCCATATTTGCTTTTAGCACATCTCTTCGATGCCTTAGGTCGCTTCTCCCGTTTTTCTTTTTTTTTTTCTCGTTTCAGGTTTAGTTTATCCTTGGCTAAACGCATCGATAAACACGGTTATGTGTACAAACACATACATACACCACCGCGTCCCAGAGATCGCCTTCCATTGGTCACTGGTCAAAGGAATTTTCATTTCCTTTTCACCACACCACTAAAAACTCACCCCAAACGATCGAATATCGTTGAGTCTTTTACCATCCGCAGACCAGGGCGGTCGTGCCGCTCCCACTCTCCGTCCCGCGGCGGAGAGCGTTGATATACAGAAGTCGTGTTAAGAAGAAGTGTTTCAGCCTGTATCGTTTCACCTTGTATCGAATTTTTAAAAATCAATTTAGCATTAATATTAAGTCCGTTACGAAATAAAAAAACATTCATTATAACAAACTTGTGCTCAGTGCGTTTTATTTTTTTGGTGACTTCCATCGGTGTGTTTTATTCGCTGTGCCGTGTTTGTTCTGTGTTTTGGACTTAATCCTTGATCGGCGGAACCGATGGACTTGTAGTGACTTCGGTGAGGGCGAAGTAGAACATAGTGTTTGGTACAATACTTCGTTCCCCACAATATCATAGCATCTTTTACATGCGAGTATTACGGGCTGTCAGTGCATTAAAAACATCCTTGTAATATCGTAGCATCTTTTAGATGTATAAATTTATATGATAAATAATTAAGTTTATCGAAATAATCAGTAATATATATTCTTTTATTTCAGAACATATACTGTGATTGGAGAACGAAAAACGCTAGCACTGTTCATAATAGATTTATAACTAACAATTCATACCGTCAGTCAGTTAATTCAACAGACACACCCATATATAACTACGAACTTTATAACGTACAATCGGAAACAAAATCACTTCAGGAATTGCAAATCAAAGTAGATGCATTGTTGGAATTTCGAGAGTTAGTTATTGAAACATTTCCTGATCTCAAAAACAAGTTTATTTCGATGTCTTCTGCAGCTATAACGGCCAATCGTGCTAAACTCCACTCATCACCAAGGTAAACTTTCACCCCTTTTATACATTTTTTTTAAAATAACATTATTAGGTTTTTTGTGTTATCATTTAAAATAATTGCAGAAGTTCCGTGTAAAATAATTATATTTTACTTTGCGTAAGAACATACACCAGAATAATCGCATAATGAATCCCTGACAAAATGAAGTCTTTACAATTTGAAGAATATTGAATAATACAATATTGCAAACCACAGCACATCACACTTGTTACATAATACATCTTGGTTATTATAAGTCTAGTACTTCTCCCATTTCCAATGTTAAGTCGGATAATATACTTAAATTCTTGTTGTATCGGGCAATGCATTTATAAAAAACAAATAATAATAATAAATAAAAATTTATAATTTACTTTATCCGACAACCTACTTTCATTATGGTACAAAAGAACCCTTCTTTTCATTTATTTTTTTAAAGGTTTTTGTTTTGCATTTTATCTACATTGTATATTTTTTTCTTTCTCTTATATTTAACTTAATTGCTGGGCAAAAAATTCTTAAATTCTAGCTTATACACGGTGGCGCAAAATTAATCATCCAATTTTGTTTTTGAATTACTTTTTTACTAAATAAAAAAAAAATAATTTTGAGTGATGGAAATCTTTATTTGGACCTCCATTGCTCCATTGCTTGTCTGTTTATATACTGCAGCTGTCTAGTTCATGATTGATTGACGGATTGACGTACGACGCCATTTGCAAAAATTATAACATCTTCCGACAGGGTAATTAATTTTGCGCCACCCTGTATATATTATATCCTACCTTACGGGTCCCCTGCGGACACTCTAAGCTAAACTTGAGGTGACTACTGTCATTGATTGGTGCCTTTCGGCTTTATTTCTTTTCCTTGTTACTGATATCTTTATTAACCAGTTAACTGTTTTGATCTTGTTGGAAAATGTGTGCCCTGCGTGCGTCCTACAAATTAAGCGACGATGAATATATTCGTCAAACCCAGAGTACGCTTGATATGAAATTAGGTCGAGCACGAGTTCTGACCGCCGACGAGTCAGTTCCATGCAGGAGGACCCGCCCCCAAACGTTTATCAGCCAGTCTCAGCCCAGTCGATCCACCAGTATGTTTTTCTATTGAGTCTTTCGCAATTAGTTTTGTCTTCTTCAGGTATGCTCACGCAGTATCTTAGGATGACATTTCCATCTCCTATGCTGGTTGGCACGAACTTAATTTTTTTATCAGTTGCTCGCCTTGCCACATGATATATAATTGGTATGTTTGTGGGATCTGATAGGTAGCTATGAGCATCTAAGTATAAAAATGCTTCAGATGGTATGTATCCACTTTCCAATGTATTTCTGAAATACTCGGGGTTAGGATAGAACAATCCTGAGATTAGTTCATTGTCTTTCACACTTGCCGACCGGACGAAATGATTTCCCACAAGGGTCAGAACTGTATTATCAATTCTGGCCACTCCAGATGCATCATACAGTCTCTTATTGGATATGTAGTGACGAAAGTTGGAATGTTCGCTTCTGTACATCTGCAGGCATTTTCTTTCAAATATTCTTAGCTTTTCCATATTCGATGGATTAATGTTCCACCATACTGCACTCGCTGTTCAATCCAAGTTGACATGCAGTCTTCACGTGACACCCCTGGATAGCTACTTTGGCAACCTAGAAATAGTGAACAAATGCATGCCGCGATATCCTGAGAAAGGTTGGCCCAAGTCTAATAACCACGTCCGTAAAAACGAATTATTATGGTAAAATTAACAAGCCTCGGATATGGACCGGATACACGACGACGACCACGGAAACGAAAATGACTAAACGATTTAAGAATTTTCTCTTGGAACGTCCGCTCACTATACAGAGCTCGAGTTGCACAGCAGCTAGCCGATTCCCTGTCCGAATATAAGGCTGACAGAACAGCATTACAAGAAATAAGATGGACGGGGAGTGGTGTTATTCAAAGAAACGAGTATGAGATTTATTACAGCTGGCATGCAAAACACCATGTGCTCGGGGTAGGCTTTCTACTCAGCCAAAAACTGAACCCTGCCATCATCGGCTTTAATGCAATAAACGAAAGGCTATGCACTCTTTGCGTGCGAGGCAAGGTTAAGAGCATAAGCCTCATAAGCGTTCACGGACCTACAGAGGAGTCCCCTGGCGACGAAAAAGAAGAATACTATGAGAACGTCGAACGGGCCCTCACTGCCTGCCCAAGATATGATGTGAAAATCGTTCTTGGTGATTTGAATGCCAAAATAGGTCGGGAGCCGGTTTTCAGGCATTACGCGGGTTCCCATACTTTGCATGAGAACACTAATGACAATGGACTACGAGTCATCGAACTTTCCGCGTAAAGATATCCACAAAGCCACCTGGGTATCACCTTCGCGTGCGAGGCAAGTTTAAGAACATACGCCTCATAAACGTACGCGGACCTTCAGAGGAGTCCCCCGACGACGAAAAAGAAGAATTCTACGAGAACGTCGAACGGGCACTGAATGGCTGCCCAAGATACGATGTAAAAATCGTTCTTGGTGATTTGAATGTGGTTTTCAGGCACCACGCAGGTTCCCATAGTTTGCATGAGAACACCAATGACTATGGACTACGAGTCATCGAACTGGCAGCATCAAAAAACTTGGTCATTGCAAGTACCAGATTTCCGCGTAAAGATATCCACAAAGTCACCTGGGTATCACCTGATGGAGCCACTCGCAACCAAATTGACCACGTGTTGATAGATCGCCCCCACTCCTCGAGCCTGATGACGGTACGAACGTACCGAGGTGCCAACGTCCACTCGGATCACTATCTTGTCGGCAGTTTTCCGAGCGCGGATTGCCTTACGAAGACGTATTGCGTCCGCGGATCAGGTTCGAATCAACATGGCTACCTTACGCAATGAATATACCAGTAAGACCTTTGGTCATGCGCTAAGACTCCCCCTCGAAGAGCTCGACGGATGGAGAGTAAGTCTTGGGGCCAGAATGCCGGGCGTAGAAGAGAAATGGACACGCCTTCAGAATACTGTCATTAGTTCTGCCAACTCCATCTTAGGCAGTGGTCGTAGAGATCGGAGCGACTGGTTTGATGATGAGTGCAAGCTAGCGACGGAACGTAAGAATGCTGCATACCGGGCAATGCAGCAGTCTCATAGGACGCGGGTACGCGAGGAGAAATACAATGAGGTCAGAAGATCTGAAAAAAAAACTCCACAGACAAAAGAAAAGTGCCTAGAAAAAAACCTTGTCTGTGAAATATAGAAAAGTAGAGAGCGAGGTCCGCACCAGTTCTACCACATAATCCGCACTATGACGCGCTACACACCACACTGCACTTACTGCAAGGATAAGGACGGTAATCTGATCACCGATCCTGGAGGCATTCTGGAGCGATGGGAAGTGCATTTCAATGAATTGTTAAATGGTCAGCTCATAGAGGAATTGGAGGCTCCACCAATGCAAGATCAAGACCAAATGCTGCCGCCACCAAGCATTGAGAAAACATTAAAGCCATAAGACAGTTCAAATCAAATAAAGCCCCCGGAGCTGATGGCATACCAGCTGAGGTGAACAAACAAGGATGGACAGCGTCACATCACACAATTTATGAGATCGTGGTGCACGTATGAGAGCAAGAGGAGATGCCGGAAGATTGGCGTCGTGGTATAATTTCATCATCATCATCATCATCGGCACTACAACCGGGAACCGGTCTTGGCCTTATTTAGCAAGTCCTGAGGCTTGTTAAGTTTTCCATAATGATTTGTTTTTTCCGGGCAAGGTCATTAGTCTTGCGCCAGAGGCTCCCCGACGGGGAATCGAGCCCCGTTCTCCCGGGTGACAGGCGGGTATACTAACCACTATACCATCGAGGAGCCTAATAATTTGCCCCATACATAAGAACTGTGCAGCAACTATACGAGGGTTGGCTTTTATATTTCGGGATTAGAGAACAAAAACAAATATTGATCATCGAAAATCACATTATTGTTTTTCAAAATATTCCCCATGAAGATCTATACACGTTTGCATGCGTTTGAACCAATTGTCGAAGCACTTTTGCCACTCTGATTGAGGTATCTCCAACACATGCATTCTGAATGCAGCAACCGCTTCTTCAGGTGTCGAAAAACGTTGACCTCTCAGTTTGTTTTTTACGTACGGGAATAAAAAGAAGTCATTCGGTGCCAAGTCAGGACTATACGGCGGATGACCCATCAAATCGATGTTTTGGGTGCTCAAAAATGCAGTCGTCGCAGCTGATGTGTGAGAGCTCGCATTGTCGTGGTGAAGAGTGATCCGTCTTCGGCGGTTGGTTTTCCTGATTTCTTGGAAGACAACTGGCAAACAAATGGTTGTGTACCACTCAGAATTGACTGTTCTGCGTTGTTCTAGTGGAACGGTTGCGACATGTCCAGTTTTTCTGAAAAAACAGGCGACCATTTGCTTGGAAGTGCTTCGTGCGCGAACAACTTTTGTTGAATTTGGCTCATCTTGAAACACCCAGACAGTCGACCGCTGTTTACTTTCGGGCTCATACGCGTAAATCCACGATTCATCACCTGTCACGATGTCATAGACGTGTTTCGAAGCACCGCGACCGTATTTTTTGAGCATTTCTTTCGACCAATTGACACGAGCCTTTTTTTGGGCGATTGACAAATTGTGTGGGACCAAACGCGAACAAATTTTTTTGACAGTCAAATGTTTATGCAATATTGAATGTATGCTGGTCCCACTAACGCCTAAGGTTGTCTCAATCTCACGATAGGTCACATGACGATCTTCCAATATCAGTTCGCGCACAGCATCAATGGTTTTCGGAACAACAACTGATTTTGGACGACCTTCACGAAATTCATCTTGGAGTGAACTACGACCACGATTGAATTCACCATACCATCGATAAACACTGGTCCTTGATGGAGCTTCATCGCCAAAAATTGAATTAAGTTCATCCATGCACTGTTGCTGAGTTAATCCACGCCGAAAGTTGTAAAAAATAATCATCCAAAGCAAATCAGCGATTGATCAGATATTCACCCATAGGCAGGCGATGGAAAAATGTCAGGAGTTTAAGATCCCATTATATCATCTATTCATAGACTTTAAGGCCGCCTACAACAGCATAGCCAGGGTAGAACTATATAATACCATGAGAGTGTTCGGCATTCCAAACAAATTGATACGGCTTTGTAGGTTGATCATGACCAACGTAACTAGTCAAGAAAAAATAGCGGGGTTGCTGTCCAAACCAATAAACATCTTTAATGGACTCCGACAAGGGGACAGTCTGGCCTGCCTCCTCTTCAACCTGGCGTGGGAGAAAATAATCCATGACTCTGGCGTTACAACAAGAGGGACTATTGTCACCAAGTCCAGCCTGATACTTGCCTACGCAGACGACATCGACGTCATCGGTAGATTCGATTCGGCTGTACAAAACTCCTTCAACCAGATCGAGCAGGCGGCACAAAAACTGGGGCTGGACATTAATGAGGGAAAAACTAGTACATGGTGGCAACTTCCGCGAAAAGAAGACACAACGTTGGTCAAACTATCAGAGTAGAGGAGCACGAATTTGAAGTAGTGCAATCCTTAACTACATTGGGTCAATAGTATCAGCCGATAACAATATGGAAGAAGAAATACGCGAACGGCTGATCAAATCCAACAACGCCTACTATGGTCTATCAAGGCTCTTTAAATCCCGAAATTTATACAGAACATCCAAGCTTCTACTATACAAGACTATGGTCTTACCAGTACTCATGTATGGACCCGAAACCTGGGTACTTAATGAAAGGCACTCTGAACTCTTAGCCGCGTTCGAGAGGAAGGTCTTAAGGAGAATTGTTGGCCCCGTATGTGAGGGAGGACAATTCCAGAGACGCTAAAACAACGGAAACTCTTCCATTTGTCTTATTCTACTGGCCGTTTCCCAAATAGATGAACTCAGCGAACATTCAGTCAATTCCTAGAAGGGGGGACAAATCGTCCCTCTCTTCTTATCGACCCATAGCACTAACTTCTATTCTCGCGGAGGTAATGAAGTCGCTCACTAACCGTCAACTTTCGAAATATCTGAAATCAAATGACCTCCCCATTGACCGCCAACATGACTTTCGTAGCAGTCGGTCCGCAGGAGATTTTATGGCGTACCTTCCCGAAAAGTGGAGCTATTCTATCGTCTACCTTGGTGAAAGCAAGGTATTCGCATTAGATGTTTTAAAAGCATTCGACAGAATTTGGCATCCACCCCTTTTGTCAAAATTGCATTCCTATGAAGTGGACAATTCCCTGGTCCAATGGATAAGAGACAATTTTTCTGGCCTTTCAATCCAAGTGGTTCTTGATGGTGTCAAATCTGCCTCCCATCAAATTAAAGCAGGTGTTCCCCAGGGTTCGGTACTCTCACCCACTCTCTTCCTGATCTCTTGTCAATTACTCACAACCCAATTCACTCGTTTGCTGATGATAGCACGTTGAGTTTCTCATACTCATACGAACACTCCCGTCCAAACTTTTCGAACGTCACTACCAACCAGCAACTTATGCT
Organism: Microdon myrmicae; assembly: GCA_963931805.1. NCBI lineage: Eukaryota > Metazoa > Arthropoda > Insecta > Diptera > Syrphidae > Microdon > Microdon myrmicae. The sequence goes on along the minus strand of OZ007500.1, from coordinate 144,512,506 downwards.
TGATACATTGAATTCAGACCTCAACAAGATATATCAGTGGGGATTATCTAACCGAGTAGAATTCAATGCCTAAAAAACTCAGTGCTGCCTCTTGTCGTCAAAGGTGAGCCCCAAAGTAAATATATTGTCGATGAACGGCACTTGCAGCGACGAAGCCAAGGAACTATCAATCCTCGGCACTCGAGTTAATTTGACTGTTAATTGGAATGACCACATATTTGAAGCTTCGAAAAGTGCGGCCAAATGTATGAGGTTCCTTAAGAGATGCAAAAGATACTCACTCCATCCAACCTGGCCACTATATACAAGGCGTACATTCGTCCAAAAATGGAGTTCAACTTCCATATTTGATCAGGCGCATCCCAAACTGCACTACACGTGCTCGATAGGGTGCAGAAGCGAGCAGTGAAACTTTTTGGGGACCCAGCCGTATTATTTTTTACACAAACGCACGCACAAAAGGGGAATTTGGAGTACCCTTAAAAGGAGAGGAAGTGGATAAGGAAAGGAGGTATCGATGTACATTGGTCTTAAATGCATGGACATTATAACCACGAGAAAACACATGATCAGGTAGAGTATTCCACATTCGTGTGGTTCGGCTAAAGAATGACTCTCTATATTTATTCGTGCGCTTGAAGTTTACTTCAGTCATATGTCAACCAATTCTGTCGTTAGCACATAGGTGCAACGTACCACGCCTATCTCTTTTCTATAGGTATTAATATAGGATCATTACACAATTGTACTGGTTGAATGAGTTCCGGCCCGCCAGATATTTTCCCGCGATACCCGTCAATCTGAGTATGCGGATCAGTTCACGTTGAAAGTCAACTTCAGGTGCACAATTCAATCGTTCAATTCCGTTGTTAGAACATATGCGCAACGTATCATGCCTGTCTCTTTTCTATAGGTATTATCGCGGTCGTTGCTCAACTGAACTTGCTGAATGTGTTCCGCCTCCTCAGACATTTTGCCGCGATGCCCGTCAATTTGAGAATGCGTATCAGTTCACGTTGAAAGTCAACTTCAGGCGCACAAATAAACTTAGAGACATTCATTAGCCGAACCAAACGAATTTGGAATGCCTTACCTGATCATGTATTTCCTCGTCGTTGTAATGCCCAGGCATTTAAAACCAATAAACATCGATACCTCTTTGCCTTATCTACTTCCTCACCATCCACTCACACTGTGCTCTGACATTTAAGGGTAATCCCAAATCCCCTTTTGTGCGCCGTTAGTGAACAAAAAACCACCACCACGTACAGCCATCGATCATTTTTCTTGTGTGCTACCGACTGTCTTTCTTAGATCTCCACAGATAAGGCCCTTTGTTCTCTCAGATAGATAAGATCAGCAGTGGTCTGATCTTTCTTACTATCAGCTGGCACCTGGCTAATCGTACCATATTTTATACCGCTGGTTTAGCTTCGTCTCATTAGCGAGAAACACGACATGGTTTTCATTTTGCAGCAATTTGAATAGATTGGTACAATTTGCCTTTTTAGCGAAGAGGGCAATTCCTCCACCTTGAGAGGAGTTCAATCGATCCGTTCGTATGTATCTCTTGCCATATTTTATACCTGTGGTTTAGCTTCGTCGTACTAGCAAGAGGCACTCAGGGTTTTCGTTTTGCAGCAATTTGAATAGAGTGGTGTAATTTGCCCTTTTAACGAAGAAGGCAACCCCTTCCATTTGAAAGGAGTTTGGACGACCCGTTCGTATGAATTTCTTGCCATATTTTATACCTCTGGTTTAGCTTCGTCGTACTAGCAAGAGGCACTCAGGGTTTTCGTTTAGCAGCAATTTGAATAGAGTGGTGTAATTTGCCCTTTTAACGAAGAAGGCAACTCCTCCCCCTTGAGAGGAGTTTGGACGATCCACCATATTTTTATTTAGTGTTATCAGCTACGGTATTTAAGTAAGAGTTGACTCCCATACATCGACAAATATTCACGTTGCAAAATTCCACCAATCGCGACAATTATTAAGCTGTCCGAACACTATTTGCGTATTTTCCTTTGAATTTCAATCGCCATCTAATTACCTGCGAGTAATAGGATACCTAGTCTCAACTATCAAACTCCATTCTTAATAATAACATCTTATTTGAATTTACATCAATTCAATTTGTCAGCGGCAGGTATAATTTTAATTATAAAAAACCGACGAACTTACAAATTGTTTAAACAAACGATGTGTTTTTGTCGTTTTCCTTTATTTATTATTTTACTTAGCATCAGGCAAACAAAATTAAAAAAGTTGCGCAAAGATTCTCACACATCTTTTACTGTACAAAGACCTCCAGTGTTAAATTCATCAGCGATTGTCGGAGAATCATCACCAGTATATGTATCACGTAGCCGCAGTAATTCAAATAGCTGCAAAAAGGAACCAAAGAGCGGTGAAGGCAGTGGCAGTGCTGTCCAGGATTCTGGCTTTTCGACGGAGACAACATCATCTAAAGATGGCCACAGTGCATCGTCCACATCCGTCGGTTTACAGGTATATCTACTTATTCGTTAATGTAAATACTTCTACATATGTGAAAAATCTGTCTATTTTTTTTTTCTTTTCTAGGGCGCTATTATATCCAATCGACCCGACGATGAGCTACTAAATCTACTCGACGTAATATACCGGAAAACCTCAAAAATAAGACAGAAGTTCTCTTCTATGCAGAACTATGAACGAGACAAATACGATGCATATGCTTCATCAGCTTCTATTCCAAACATCCTAAATTCAAGCAGTTTCCTAAGGAAGATCCCTCGTTGTAATAGCACAGAGTCTTCTCCAAGAGAAAATGCTCTTCTACTGCGTAAAGAGCGCGATAAACTGCTCGACAAAGTAGCTGACATGGAGTCGCAAAGAATTGAGGATCAAATAAAGATATTAGAACTCGAAAAACAAATCGAAGATCTTTGCACAGGAAATAATAATCTGGAAGAACAACTTAAATTAGCGTTAAGTCAGAATGAAGATTTAAATTCAAAATTCTTAAAATGTGAACTCGACAGTGATCCTAGGTATAGAATATATATCAACAAACTACCTCCAGTTCATATTATTGATATCTATTTCATTTTCATTTATAAATTTCCAGCCGAAAATTCGAGCAATCCTTGAATTCGTCGACGACATCAAATCAGATTAGGAGCACTCCAAGATTGATAGCTAATAAAAGTTTAACAAGCAGTTATCACACTGGCAGCTTTAACTTTCGGTCATCTTCCTTCAAAGATACTGAGATCATCAGACAGCAAAAAATGAGTCTATCAACAAACAGTGAATTTAAAACTAATTCCGAAGAATTTGGTGCTAGAGAAGCAGGAAGTACACTGCGGCGCACACGAAGGAATAACTCTGACAAAATACCAAGAAACGTTAGAGATGAACTTAAAATTAAAACACTAGGCAGACTCGACGGTATAGTTAGTTTTCCAAAGCATTTATGCAAAGTTCGGGAAATAGATTCAAAAAAAATCTCAGCTATATTAATGGAAACAAACATGTTGGAGCTACAGAGGCATCTTCTTACACTTACAGTGCAAAATCAGGTAAATTACTTTTTTGGTTCTATGGGGATTATATTTATTTTTTGCATTGCCTTCGTATTATTAAATTGGGGTTTTAAAAATTAATTTACCATGGAGGAGCACAATCGGGTAGCAATAATTCCAGATTTTTAATGGTGTGACAGTTTTATAGAAATTGTGAACCTATTGTCCGATCTCCCGAGGGCGATGCCGCATAAATCGCTGAAAATTGATTATGTCCCTCCAAAATAGCTTCTGCATATAAATGAATTATACACATTCATTTAGTTTTTTTTAGTATTAAATTCACATTTCTTACACGATGAATTTACAGATTTTACTTGAGATTAAATGTTTAAGCCATATTTACAATTCATCATCATCATCTGCACTACAACCGGGATCCGGTCTTGGCCTTATTTAGCAAGTCCCTCCACCGGTATCCGGTCCATTTCCGAGACTTGTTAAATTTTCCATAATAATTTGTTTTTCTGGACAAGGCTATTAGCCTTGCGCCATATTTACAATTACTTTTCTTATATTAATTTACTGGCTCGTCATAAGCACTCTAGCCCCCGCGAGTAGGGCGTTAGAATATACTCATAGCTAGGCCGGCTTGTCGTAAGAGGCGACTAAAGGCCGAGTGGTATGTGCGATTCCAACGCCCTGCCGCCCGGTGAAATACCACCCCATCAAGCTTTAGGCTCCGTGAAATGGTCGGGAGAAATCCCTGGCCATCTTTCGGAGCTCGGCTGATGGACCGGTTCGAAAAATGGTTGGTTAGGTGGTAGTCGGTCCCAAGGTGAGATACCACCCCGTCGCGCTATACATTCCGCGATATCGCCGAGAGAAATCTTCGACGGTGTTTCGAATTTGTGGCTGATGCTCCCGGACTGACACGGGGATAAGTCATGATGGTACCTTCTGATATAAAGAATTCCGGAGGTAAACTGGTCTCCCATTCGGATCTCCGGGGGGGACTATGTCGGGGGGAACATCATGCAGATATCATGATAAATAATGAAACTTTGAGATGTTCGTCATCGCATAACCGGGCTCGCTCTCGAGGCTCTGCCCACGCTCGACTGGTGACGGCATCCGTTTCACCAATACGAATGTAAACGCCATCCACCAATATTTGCAAACAACGAAACCTGATATCTTTGCCCTAACTGAGACCCAGGTCGATTCGTCAACTGATTCGACATATCTTCATTGCTCAGGATACGATTTACACTCGAGATTCCCTTTTAAGGGCCGAGTCTGCGTCTCCGCGCGGTCCGATCTGGCTTGCCAGAGGATGGAGGCGTTGGAACCCAGTAGTATGGACATCATATGGTTGAGGGTCGTGCTGAGGAATTCCGTTAAATTTCTTTGTTGTCTTTACCGCTCCGCGCATGACGATCGACCGGCGACATTTTTCGAACATCTTTCACATACTGTCGACTGGATACAGATCAACCAGTAAGCTTCTGAAATTGTTGTCCTTGGCGATTTTAATGTGCACAATTCCGGCTGGTTGTTACATTCTAACAGAACCGACGAGGCTGGGAGGCTGGCGGAGATGTTTGCTGTAAACCACAACTTGACTCAACTCGTGGAGGAACCAACGCGAGTGCCGGATGCCCGAGGCGATTATGCGAACACCCCGAGTCTGTTTTTGACATCCAAGCCGAGTATTTACACCGTAGAGATTTCTGTGCCACTGGGAAATTCAGATCACTGCTTGGTATCTGTCGCGCAAGCACTTGCATATCAAGCGAATAACCGGCCTAGGCAGGTTGCTAACTGGGACGATTTGCAAGATTTCTTCGCGTCCTTTCCATGGTCCGAGGTGTGCTTCGGAAACTCAGATGTTAACGCTTGCGCGGAATCGGTATCAGAGATTATCGTTCTGGGGATGGAGATGTGTATTCCACATTTCATGAAACGAAGTTCGTCTGATAAACCTTGGCTTGATAAAAAATGCGAGCTGATTACTGCGGCAAAAAATAGAGCTTTTAAGCAATAGCGCTCCAATCCCACCGATGTTAACAGAACGAATTTTGTTAGAATCAGAAACGCGTGCAACCAGGCGATTGATACCGCGAAGAAAGCTCACAACAACAGGGTGATCAATAAACTTCTTCGGTGTCCGACTGGTTCGCGCTCCTTCTGGTCAATGGCAAAAGCTGTCAGCAGCAACTTTGCATCCTCCTCCTTCCCTCCGTTGGTGACAGACTGCGGGACGTTAGTCACGAATTCAAAGGATAAAGCTAATGTGTTCGCGAATTTATTTTCCGCGAATTCAAACCTCGATCCCGGCCTTTTGGAGCCACCTGTGATCTCGCCGGTACAGTCTTCCATGCGGGATGTGAGATTTCGTCCGCGCACTATTCAACGCATTCTACGTGAACTGGATTGTAGGAAGGCAACCGTCCCGGACGGAATACCAGCATTAGTCCCTAAGAACTGTGCTCCAGAACTATCGCCGGTTCTTGGCAGACTCTTCCGCTTAACTTATGAACGGAGGACATTTCCTGCCTGCTGGAAAATTGCTCGAGTTCAGCCAATCCCAAAGACGGGAAAAAAGTGTCTCCCACAAAATTACCGTCCGATAGCATTACTCTCTATTTTATCTAAGGTGATGGAAAAAGTCATCAATACACTGTTAGTTAAGTATTTGGAGTGCAACGGACTTCTGAATGATCGTCAATACGGATTCCGTGGCAGGCGGTCCACAGGAGACCTTTTGACACTTATAATCGATATATGGACATCTGCGATTGAACGGCATGGTGAGTCAAGGGCGGTCGCATTGGATATCTCCAAGGCTTTTGACCGCGTCTGGCACGGGGCATTGCTGAGCAAACTTCGTTCATACGGACTTTTCCAACAGCTTTGCGACTGAACGAGGAGCTTCCTTGAGAATCGATTGATCCGGGTTGTTTTGGACGGCGAGTGTTCGGATCTGTATCCTGTTAATTCGGGGGTGACCCAAGGTTCTATTTTGGATCCAACCTTGTTGTTGCTTCACATAAATGATTTGTTGGAGACAACGGATAACAAAATGTTCAGAGCTTCCTCGGGAATCGGTCGATCCGGGTTGTTATGGACGGCGACTCTTCGGGTCTGTATGCTGTTAATTCGAGGGTGCCTCATGGTTCTATTTTGGCCCCAGCCTTGTTTTTGCTTCACATAAATGATTTGTTCGAGACAACCGATAACAAAGTGTTCAGTTTTGCGGATTATAGTACGCTTGTTTCCTCCTTTTCGAGTGATCGGCCGATTGGTGCATCTGCGTGGCATCAGGTGAGATGTAGACAGATTGACTCTCTGAATCAGGATCTAGATAGGGTCCTGCAGTGGGGAAGGGCCAATCTCGTCGACTTCAATGCAACGAAGACACATTGTTTCGGCAGCTGGGAACCGCAACTCCGATGTTGCCGATGGTTCGCCAACTGGGAAAAAGCAAAATGGTGATGCTGCGTCGATTAGAACAGCAATAGTTGGCGTTGTAGCCCATCAAAAGACTGCCGCATTGGGCAGTAATCAACTGACATTGAATTTTATAAAGAATTAAACATTTATTAACACACTAATTTAACATTTATTTCACTAATTTAGAAGACAATCAAAGAACCCATGCTGAAAGCACCGTAAAACCAATTCAATTTTTTTAACGTTAAAAAACATATAGGTGCTGCAAACACCGTATACAAAACAAATCAAACTGTGAGAGAACCGTACAGTAGAAAAGATCACGCTTCCTTCGTTCCCCTTCATGTTATTTTACTGATAACGGGCTCGTTATCAGTCCGAGGAATCTGCTGGTTGTCATTGGCAGCGTTCAGTGCCAATGGTATTTTTTCCGTAATGGTATAATGTATAATACATGTTGCGGAACTGCAACACACATATACAACATTCACAAAGAAAAGTGGATCATCGGTTCTACAGCTGATGATGAATGGCCGCGCCCTCGAGGCTGGGGAAAGTTTAAAATTGCTCGGCGTCATGGTCTGGGGGAATGTATCATGGCATAGACACGTGTCGAATATCGCCAGGTCTAAGCCTCAGGAAAACTGAGCTATCTTTTTAGAGCAAAGAAATATTTTACTCCGGCCCAACTTCTTCTTCTATATAAATCCCAAATTAGACACACGCTCGAATATTGCTCTCATGTTTGGAGCTCGGCTCCTAAACATACCCTCGACCTACTTGAGAGCATACAAAGACGAGCGATCCGCCTGATCAGGGACTCGGCGCTGACGTCGGGGCTACAGTCGCTATCACATCGATGGCGCGTGGTCGACCTCTGTCTGTTTTACAGATATTATCACGGGTGCTGTTCTTCGGAGGTTCTTAGTATTGTTCCACGCAATTCGGTTTATATGCGCTCCACAAAACAATCCGACGGATCGCACCAGTTTCCGGTTCATCTCCAGACGGCGCGATTATCCCTGCATCAGAACTCATTCCGTTAGAGAGCGGGGAAGCTGTGGGACTCCCTTCCCACGCGAGTGTTGCCGGAGCGTTACAACCTGCAACTGTTCAAAAAGAACTGGAACAGTTATTTGATGGCATCTCGGAGCGCCCACTCGGCGCTATAGGTTCGCCTCTCCCGAGCGAAGTCTAATAAAAAAAAGAACTCTAAATTATAAAACATGTTTTTTGTTATACCTTTCATCATACAATAACTTTTTCTTAATTAGCATATAATGAAAATATGTAATAATCTATATATCAATGTTTAAAGTCTCTGCCTTTTTTACATCATTGCTTTTTTTTCGCCCGAACACAAACATTTTAAAACCAAACGAAACATAATTATTATTTACTATTTACTATTTATTGCCCTGTAGGAACCCGGAACTTCATGACCTCACCGACTCGACTCCGCCATCGTTCCCTGTCCCGTGCACTCTTCCTCCACGATTGACCATCCGATCCGATCTCCTCGAGGTCCAACCTCACATTATCCTCCCCCCCCCCCCCCCCCCCCCCGGTCTCTTTCCCGTTGGTTTACCGTCAAGAATTCTATGCACGGTCCTATCGTTGCCCATTCGCGCCACGTGTCCGGCCCATCTTAATCTTCGCGACTTGATTACCCTCACTATTGTAGGTCTGCGGCATAGCCTTTCCAATTCGTGGTTGTGGCGTTTCCTCCATTGGCCTGCCTCCTCGTCATATTTGCCGCCAAAGATACCCCATATTATTATTTATTGGCCTGTAGGAATCCGGAAGTTCATGACTTCGACCATCCGATCCGATCTCCCCGAGGTCCAATTTAACATTGTCCTCCCATCTTCGTCGCGGCCGTCCTGTCGGTCTCTTTCCCGTTAGTTTACCGTCAAGAATTCTATCACGGTCCTATCGTTGCCCATTCGCGCTACATATCCGTCCCATCTTAATCTTCGCGACCTGATTACTCTCACTATTGTAGGCTTGCGGTAAAGCTCTTCCACTTCGTGGTTATGGAGTTTCCTCCATTGACCTGCCTCTTCATCATATTTACCGCCAAATATCCTCCTTAAAACTTTATTCTCAAATACGCGGAATTTGTTATCTTCTCGTTTTGTGAAAGCCCATGTTTCGCATCCGTATAGAACAATCGGCATGATTATGGTTCTATAGACACGGAGCTTTATATTACGTGATAGCAGTTTGGATTTCAACAGTTTACTGGCTGTGTGCCAACTAGCGTTGCCGGAGTGTAGCCTTTTGTTAATTGCCTTCAACGTTTCGTTTCTGGCCGTCAGTATCGTTCCCAGATATTTAAATTCTTTAAATTTTTCAAATATCTTGCCTCTGACGTGTAGGTGTGTTCCCTGAGTTCCACCTGGTCTTGCCGTAATCATGTATTTTGTTTTGTCTTCATTTATTTCTAGGCCCACCTCTTCTGCCGCTTGCATGATGATTTCATAGTTTTTACTTACAGTTTCTAGATTAACGCCCAGAACGGCGATGTCATCCGCATATGCGAGCACTTGTGTGACCCCGTTCAGGGATAATCAGGCCATGGTGTCGTCTTGTACCTTTCTGATGACATACTCGAGCACATGGTTAAAAAGATACGGTGAGAGGCCATCCGCCTGTTTTAGTCCGTCTCGGATTTCAAATGGTTCTGAGAGGTGGTTTTCTATTCTAACTCGCCCTTATTTTCATTCGTGCAGATTTGAATGAGGGCGGAATATTTTTTTCGGGATTCCCATCTCAACTACAATATGGTGGAGTCTTTGCATATCAACTGAGTCGTAGGCTTTTTTGAAATCGAGGAACAGTTGATGAACCGTCTCTCCGTATTCCTACTTCTTTTCCAGCAGTTGCCTTATTGTGAACATTTCGTCGCTGGTCGACCGGTTCCTACGGAATCCGCATTGGTAGTCTCCCAGTATTTCTTCTGCGTACGGTGTGATTCTCGCCAATATGACATTTGTTAATATTTTGTATGTGGTTGGGAGCACTGTTATTCCTCTGTGGTTTTCGTTGTCAGATCTGTCGCCGTTTTTATGTTGTTCGATCCTCGCCCTGCACTCATCGTCAAACCAAGGTTTTTACTTAATTGTTTTCTTAAATCCTAATACTCTTGAGCTGTTTGTTTGATTGTGCCTCTGATCGATGTCCATTTAGTGTCCACACTATTAGCTTCCTCTTCCTCACTGCTCCCATTCTTTGGAATGCTAAATCTATTCGTTAGTTCGTCTTGATATTCAGCCCTTTTGCGCAGGTCTTTTAGTTTATCAATGTCGAACTTTTTGCTCGTCTCCCGTGACTGCCCATGTGGGTTTGCTGCGAGCCGACTTCTGATTTTGCCCATCACTAGAAGGTGATCGGAGTCGCAATCTGCTCCTCTATATGATCTTACGTCAAGAATGTGCGAGTGGCGTCTTTTGTCTATGAGGAAGTGGTCTATTTGATTACGAGTTACGCCGTCGAGTGAGATCCATGTGGCTTTATGGATTTGCTTGTGCTTGAACATCGTGCTTTTCGCTACCAGATCTTTTGACGCCGCGAACCTGATAATTCGAATACCATTATCATTTGACTTTGGCTTTCTTTACTTATAGTTGGTTGGAATATATCTTCCTTTCCAATTTTCGCATTGAGGTCTCCGAGGAGGATTTTAACAACGAATGATGAGATCCCATCGAATACTTCCTCTAGGGTCTCGTAGAATGTGTCCTTCGTTTCTTTATCCGTAGATTCTGTTGGGGCGTGTACGTTTATAAATACATAATTGTACCATGGTCCCTGTACTTTTAGCACCGACATTCGGTCATTAATAAATTTCACATCTTTTACATGGGGCGTAATCTTCTTGCTTATGATGAAGCCGGTTCCTAGGTTATGTGTATCGGTACCTGCACGCGCCAGTGTAAATCTGTTGGTTTCGATTACTTGATGTGGGAGTCGAGCTTCCTGAAGCGGGACGATGTCCATTTTATATTGTTTCGCGTTTTCTACGACCGTGTGTATTGCGCCTGGTTTATATAACGTTCGAACATTCCACGTGCCGACGCGTATATCCTGCTTTGTCCGTTTTTCCCTACGCCTTATTTTTGCTGAGTCGGTATTTTCTTGATGATTTGTTCCCTTGTGGTGGTGTCGGCTCATCACACCTACGCCTATCGGGTTTTTCGTGGGATTGTTTTTTCTATATTGATTATTCATTTTTGTTCCCACGAGTTTTGGGGTTTCAGATAGTCCGCCACATCAGAGCCACTCTTGGACATCGTAAGGCCTGCTTACTGCTCTGATTCGACCCGGTGTCAGAGAGGCGCCGTTATAATACAGCCGGTATACCCCTGGCTGCAAACCATCCAATGGGCACGGTGACGCGTAACACCCTGGATTAGGGGTGTAGATCTTTGTGTGTTACTCCTCGCTAGTCTGTCTGACATGGGTGGCCCTACTGGAAGCTTATGCCCAACCCTCACCGAACCGAAATCCTTTCAGGACCCAACCGAGCCTATCCCAAAATAGGACGCTGACAAATTTGCCCCAGATTGGAAACCGAAGCATCTAACAAAACCAAAGCATTAATAGAGTATCTAATACACCCAACAGGGTCGAAAGCGTGCAAAGCTGTTTTTTGCGATTTGCCCTCCGAGAATTGAATTGGGAAAATCCTCTGATTCTACCCCCATACACGGGCCGTATTCACCTAATTACCTTAACATACTTGAAGAGCGCAGAATTCATGCCGACATCTTCTTCATCCACCCACTACTCTCAGGTTCAATCAACTGCCCAACCCTGCTCTCCACCATCACATTTTCCACTTTATTTGTTTATTTTTTTTTTTTTTTTAATATTATTAATTTTTTTTATTACACTTCTCTCGGGAGAGGCGAACCTATAGCGCCGAATGGCCGCCCCGAGATGCCACCAAATAACTTGCAATTCTTTTTGAACAGTTGCAGGTTGTAACGCTCCGGGAACACTCGCGTGGGAAGGGAGTTCCACAACTTCCCCGCTCTGTAACGGAACGAGTTCTGATACAGGGATGTTCGCGCCGTCGGGAGATGAACCACAAACGGGTGCGATCCGTCGGATTGTCTTGTGGAGCGCATATAAACCGAATTGCGTGGAACAATGCCAAGAATCTCCGAAGAACAGCACCCGTGATAATATCTGTAAAACAGACAGAGGTCGGCCACGCGCCTTCGATGTGATAGCGACTGTAGTCCCGACGTCAGCACCGAGTCCCCGATCAGGCGGATCGCTCGTCTTTGTACGCCCGCAAGTAGGTCGAGGGTATGTTTAGGAGCCGAGCTCCAAACATAACAGCAATATTCGAGCGCGGGTCTAATTTGAGATTTATATAGGGGAAGAAGTTGGGCCGGAGTAAAGTATTTCTTGGCTCTAAAAAGATAACTCAGTTTTCCTGAGGCTGATCTGGCGATACCCGATACGTGTTTATGCCATGATACATTCCCACAGACCGTGACGCCGAGCAATTTCAAACTTTCCCCAGCCTCAAGGGCCCGGCCACTCATCATCAGCTGTGGAGCCGATGATCCAGTTTTCTTTGTGAATGTTGTATACTGGGTCTTCGTTGCGTTGAAGTCGACAAGATTGGCCCTTCCCCACTGCAGGACTTTATCTAGATCCTGATTCAGAGAGTCAATCTGTCTACATCTCAGCTGGTGCGACGTAGATGCAGCAATCGGCCGATCACTCGAAAAGGAGGAAACAAGCGTACTATCATCCGCAAAACTGAACACTTTGTTATCCGTTGTCTCCAACAAATCATTTATGTGAAGCAAAAACAAGGTTGGAGCCAAAATAGAACCTTGGGGCACCCCCGAATTAACAGGATACAGATCCGAACACTCGCCGTCCACAACAACCCGGATCGATCGATTCTCGAGGAAGCTCCTCGTCCAGTAGCAAAGCTGGTCGGAAAGTCCATATGAACAAAGTTTGCTCAGCAATGCCCCGTGCCAGACGCGGTCAAAAGCCTTGGAGATATCTAATGCGACCGCCCTTGACTCACCATGCCGTTCAATCGCAGATGTCCATATATCGGTTATAAGTGTCAAAAGGTCTCCTGTGGACCGCCTGCCACGGAATCCGTATTCACGATCATTCAGAAGACCGTTGCACTCCAAATACTTAACCAACTCTGTATTGATGACTTTTTCCATTACCTTAGATAAAATAGACAGTAATGCTATCGGACGGTAATTTTGTGGGAGACATTTTTTTCCCCTCTTTGGGATTGGCTGAACTCGAGCGATTTTCCTGCAGGTAGGAAAGGTCCTCCGTTCATAAGATAAACGGAAGAGTCTGCCAATAAGCGGCGATAGTTCTGGAGCACAGTTCTTAGGGACTAATGCTGGTATTCCGTCCGGGACGGTTGCCTTCCTACAATCCAGTTCACGTAGAATGCGTTGAATAGTGCGCGGACGAAATCTCACATCCCGCATGGAAGAGCATACCGGCGCGATCACAGGTGGCTCCAAAAGGCCAGGATCGAGGTTTGAATTCGCGGAAAATAAATTCGCGAACACATTAGCATTATCCCTTGAATTCGTGACTAACGTCCCGCTGTATGTCACCAACGGAGAGAAGGAGGAGGATGCGAAGTTACCGCTGACGGTTTTGGCCATTGACCAGAACGAGCGCGAACCAGCTGTGCACCGAAGGAGTTTATTGATCACCCTGTGGATGTGAGCTTTCATCGCGGTATCAATGGTGTTATCACTACTCATGTATGGATCCGAGACTTGGGTGCTCAATTTATGGCACTCTGAACTCTTAGCCGAGTTCGAGAGGTAAGCCTTAAGGAGAATTGTTGGCCCCGTATATGAGGGAGGATGATTCCGGAGACGCTAATGTTGAAGCTAATGTTGTAAGAAAAATCAAGCTCGGAAGACTCCGGGGGCGGGACACCTAGCTCGAATGAGCGAAGAGGAGCCTGCCCGGAAAGTCTTTTGTGGCAGGATGTATGGAAGGAGACAGCGCGGCAGAGCTTGTCCGCGATGGAGGGATGGCGTAGACCAGGATGCCCAGAGCCTGGGAGTGCCAAACTGGATGACATCGGCTCGAAATCGGGACCGGTGGAGAGATCTGTTAAATAAGGCCAAGATCGTCACTACAACCAGGAACCGGTCTTGGCCTTATTTAGCAAGTCCTGAGGTTTGTTGAATTGTCCATAATGATTTGTTTTTTCCGGGCAAGGTCATTAGTCTTGCGCCAGAGGCTCCTCGACGGCGAATGATTGTGCTGGTGAATAATTCGCCTCAAGAGAAGGTTGTGAAAATCGATTGTCCCAGTTTTTTAGGGATGGGGGTTTCTATGAGAGTGGCATAATGAAATTACCTTCGTAATGGCAACAAGTTATCGGACAAAACGGTACAAACTTGACCGGATCATTCTAACTATGCTAAATAAAGCCTTCAATTTCATGGAAAAATAATTCTTTTTGTTACACCTATTATTATAATCAAATTTTACGCCTTAATTGTCCACATTGTTATATACAAGATCTTGTTTCAAAATCTAGTCTGTGTCTGCATCTAGTCTGATTTATGTTGCATTAAAGTCCAAAAACCATGCAAAGTATGAACAACATTTATGCCTAGGTAATGTGTTCTTTGGCGCAGGGCTAATAACCTTGGCCGGAAAAACAAATTATTATGGACAATTTAACAAGTCTCGGGTATGGCCCGGATGCCGGTGGAGAGACTTGCTTAATAAGGCCAAGACCGGATCCCGGTTGTAGTGCCGATGATGATGATGAAAATCCAAAAACCATACCAAGTATGAACAACATATACACAGTATGAACAACATTTAGCCTAGGTAATGTGTTCTCTGGCGCAAGGCTAATAACCTTGCCCGGAAAACAAATTATTATGGACAGTTTAACAAGACTCGAGTATGGACCGGATACCGGTGGAGAGACTTGCTGAATGAGGCCAAGACCAGACCCCGGTTGTAGTGCCAATGATGATGATGAATGTGTTCTCGGTTGAGAGAACTGTTATCTTTGCCTGTTAGTTCGTAAAGTTAATCAACTTTTAGAAGTCCAAGGGGATTGTACAGATGGTTTATTACACAGCAATTAACTAGGTTTGATTGTACAAATGATTTATTACAGCAATCAACTAGGTTTGATTGTACAAATGATTTAGTACACAACAATGAACTAGGTTTGTCAATTTATAAATTGAAAACTGCACAAAACAATGTCCGAGCTAACCAATCTCAATAACAGCCCGAACTCCCATTCCAGCAGGAAGATTAAACTTTTGATATGGACGACCGAGGCTTGTGCATGCGATGGTGAAGTGGTTACGACAGATTGAAACGTGTGACGTAATTTGTCACATATATTAAGTTATTTAAAAATTGTTACCTCGTCGGTCCCGCTCCAGGTTCTTCCTCTGGTTCTCCCTCTTTACACGACCAGGGCGCACCACAAACGAATGGATGTTCACCTCCTGCTTCTAAACTTGAGTGTGTCCTTTCGGATCAAAACATGTGCATGCTGGATATATATTTGGCCAATCCGAATTTAAACACTTGCATTTTGACAAAATGTCTTTATCTTGTTTTTTCTCCACGTTTAGTCTCCAAACTTGCTTCGACACAATCCAAATAATAGGCACGGGCGTTACTTCTTTTTTTTCTTGCTCAACTGTATTTAACAATCTTTTCTTTTACTATACAAAAAGGAACGGGCTCTTTTTCTTTTTTCTTTCTTGCTGCTCAACTGTATTTAACAATCTTTTTCTTTTACTATACAAAAAGGAACGGGCTCTTTTTTCTTTTTTCTTTTCGCTGCTCAACTGTCCGGAATCAACTGTCAACGGCACCCAGAAAAACCGTATTTTCAAAACAAACGGAATTGAAAATTCTTTTTGCCGTTTCTCTCTCACTCATTGACATCCACTTCCAACCGAATTCGAACCCGCCCACGATCCACGCTAGAATCGGGGCGTGTTCGAACACTCACTTGTGGATCATGCACTTCTTCCACCACCTTACCATCAAATTACATTAAAACAAATTATATTAAAATTACAAATTATCAAATGATGATGGTGGCGGAACCGCCCGCAACATACCCCCCCCCCACAAGATCCAACCCGACCGCACTAGAAGGGGGGGGGGGGGCGAAAAACAACAGGGGGGCGCGAAAAACAACAAGGAATACGATCTCCAAAACAAACAAACAAGCACTCCCAAAGGGGGTCAACAATAACCACTACCCTAGACAAACGATCACTAAGACAAGCACCGCCATCCACCCCACGGGCCACCAGAGTAAAAGCTAAGGGGGACAAACAACAATGACACCGCTCGAGAAGGGGGAGTGAGAGAGAGAAAAGGAAAAGAATTCGGAAATGAAAAAAAAAATTTTTCAACCCGACGATGTAGCAATAACACCAAAATTTACACAACACGAATACACGCGCAGCTGAAAAGGAAAGAAAAGCAGAATCCCTGCTCCAAACAAAAATTTAGAGATCGATTAAGCCAAAAATTAGTTAATAAATAAATAAATAAAGAGCAATAATTAACAATCAATAAATAACATCGAAGTATCAGCTTAAGGCTAAAACCAAAACAATTCTACAGTAATTAACATAGAAGTTTTCCATTTAACAATAAAAATAAATAAATAACAAGTATTGTTCAATTCACAACAAAAAAAAAAGAGAAGAAAAAAAAATAAAAATTTCCACGTTCTGCTTTCCGTCCTTCCACCATGCAGGCCTCTCCGCTCACGATCGTCGCCAATTATCCGCCAATGCCACTCGATACGCAATGAATATTAGTTATTTGATGTTAGCTTTGCCAAAAGAATAATACTAATCGCCAAACCTGCCTTGAGAAGGTTTGTCCGCAGCGCCAGTTGTGACGTAATTTGTCACATAGATTTAGTTATTTAAAAATTGTTACCTCGTTGGTCCCGCTCCAGGTTCTTCCTCTGGTTCTCCCTCTTTACACGACCAGGGCGCACCACAAACGAATGGATGTTCACCTCCTGCTTCTAAACTTGAGTGTGTCCTTTCGGATCAAAACATGTGCATGCTGGATATATATTTGGCCAATCCGAATTTAAACACTTGCATTTTGACAAAATGTTTTTATCTTGTTTTTTCTCCACGTTTAATCTCCAAACTTGCTTCGACACAATCCAAATAATAGGCACGGGCGTTACTTCTTTTTTTTCTTGCTCAACTGTATTTAACAATCTTTTTCTTTTACTATACAAAAAGGAATGGGCTCTTTTTTCTTTTTTCTTTTCGCTGCTCAACTGTCCGGAATCAACTGTCAACGGCACCCAGAAAAACCGTATTTTCAAAACAAACGGAATTGAAAATTCCTTTTGCCGTTTCTCTCTCTCACTCATTGACATCCACTTCCAACCGAATTCGAACCCGCCCACGATCCACACTCGAATCGGGGCGTGTTCGAACACTCACTTGTGGATCATGCACTTCTTCCACCACCTTACCATCAAATTACATTAAAACAAATTATATTAAAATTACAAATTATCAAATGATGGTGGTGGCGGAAACCGCACGTAACAAACGACCGTTGCGCGCATTCAAAATCGGTGACGCTTAGGTGGCGTCCCTTTTGTCGATGACGCGTTGTCAGCTGGCGGTTGGCAGGCACACAGATGGCGAGCGTACTAGATTCCTCTAATACATTTGGTTGCGAATCCGCAACATGATGATTGTAAAGAGACTGTTATGCCTGAAGTGTAAAGTAACCACGTCTGTTAAACTAAGCCGTTACTTTTCATCCTATCTGTTATGTAAACATGCAAAAATCTAGTTTTTTTTCTTTTAATTTTTAGTCATGTTTTTGAATAATGCTCTTTTTTTTTTTGTTACAACAGATTCTGACACAAAAACTGGATGATGTAATGAAGTCGAAACACTCTTTTGTACGGCGAATGAGTGGCTCTAAAGAAGAAGTCACTGACCAAAAATTACAGGTGCGTTTATAACCAGCTTTCTCCATTTTATTTTTATTTTCCTCGTGTATTTCAATATGAATTTATAATTGGAAAAACATTTTTTTGTTTTATTCACATCTTTTTCTTTTCAGACAAGAAAACCCTGCATAGAGCCAACCCAAACATCAGCTAGTGTATCGAGGACATCACAAAATGTTGTTAAATATCCAACAGAAACCATAGCAAATTCTAAGCCGTGCAGTGATTTGAATGCTTCTCCTGCCGCAGTGACTTCAAACAAGAAAGAAAATGATGAACACAAGCCGATAGAAAATCATACAGATTGCGTTCATAGTCAAGATACTCATATTCAAGCTCCAAACGAATATGTGGACACATTCCAAACTCCTAAACGTTCCAAACCAAGCAAAATACCATTACCTGGTTCAAAAACTCTCTCTTCGTCTAAGGTCATTGGACACATATCCCATAGTAGTAGCCCTCCATTCACCGCTATCCATAAGTCACTTAGCTGCAGCACTGGAAACATATCCTTTAGACATACCACTAATAGATTAAATCGGCAAGATTCACTTATCATTAAAAATCGTAGATCATCACCTTCAATTTCATCAGATATAAAAACAATATCATCACGTAGTGTATTTATTACATCACCTCTACCAAAAATAAAACGTGATTCCGTAACGGCTAGAGTCCGTCAATTAGACAATCTAGCTGTGAGTAGAAGAACAAACGATAAAATCAATTTGGATCAGAAAAACAATTCTCCATCCCAATCAATCGCTCAAAACAAGTCCACTAAACTTAGTAGCTCGTCGTATATATCGCCGACTGCAAATAATTCTCCAGTAACATCTCCAAGTCGCAGTGTATCAGCAAAAAAGGATAGTAATCCGACAACACTAGCAACGAGCAAAAGGAATACCGTACTGAGAAAAGAGTCTGACGATAAACCAGTGACAAGTGGCAAAATTATACAAACTCATATCCGGAGCAACAGCAACAACACCAACATCCACAGCTCAGTAACCAATTCAGACAACAGCAGCATAACTTTAGATGATCAATATAACGATGTAGATGTAGTGAAAGTACGCAATATAAGAACCGCACTTATGAGCTGGCTTAAAAAATAATTTGTATATCATTACATTGTATTTTATTCAAAAACGTTGTCTTACTAGAATAAAGAAAAAACAACTATATATATATATATATATATCTATATATATATATATATATATATATATATATATATATAAATATATATATATATATATATATATATATATATATAAATATATATATATATAAATATATATATATATATATATAAATATATATATATATAGATATATAAATACATATATATGTATAAATACATATAAATATATATATGTATAAATATATATATATATATAAATATATATATATATAAATATATATATATATATATAAATATATATATATATATAAATATATATATATATAAATATATATATATAAATATATATATTTATAAATATATATATTTATATTTATATATATATATATACATCCACATACATCTATATCTATTATAAATAGACTGCGTATTTACATTTACGCATTAAGACAAGGCGAGTGAAAAAAAACTTATTTGCTTAAAATTGGAAATTTTTGCTAATTTTTGGACATTTTTATAACCATACATTTGCATCTTTGAACTGCATTAGGAACCTTTGTATCTATCTTATGTAAGTTAAGCGATGTATGCATATTGTTACATGCATTTATATATCTATATATATATAATGCTTATATATACTGTAAATAAACACCAATTATTTTATGAAACTCGTAGACTGTAACTTTTTGTTGGATTAATTTTAAACTAATTGTGCACCAGTATTTCACTTGCAATATCTGTTTAATATAATTTCTCGGAGTTTCCTTCTTTCACATTTGTGTCAATTGATTAACTTAACATCCGAAACGTTTTCGCAATTCGCAGTATTGTAATAAACTTCATATTTTCCATTACGGCCATAGGGTTCGTCTAATATATCATCACAAATTATCCCAAAAATATATAAAAGCAAAAATCAAACAAGGAAAAATTAAAAACGTCTTCTTCATTGTATACCTCATTATCACCATCATCGGCACTACAACTGGGATCCGCTCTTGGCCTTATATCTCTCCACCGGTCCCGATTTCGACCCGATGTTATCCAGTTTAGCACTCCCACGCTCTGGGCGTTTTGGTCTACGTCATCCCTCCATCGCAGACAAGGTCTGCCGTGCTGTCTTCTTCCATATATCCTGCCACAAGGGACTTTTCGGGCAGGCTACTCTTCGCTCATTCGAGCTAGATGTCCCGCCCACCGGTGTCTACGGAGCTTGATTTTTCTTATAACGTTAGCTTCAATGTAGATCGCGTACAGCTCATGGTTGTGGCGTCTCCGGAATCGTCCTCCCTCACATACGGGGCCAACAATTCTCCTTAAGACCTCCGTCTCGAACGCGACTATGAGTTCAGAGTGCCTTTTATTGAGCACCCAGGTCTCGAATCCATACATGAGTACTGGTATGACATTGGTCTTGTACAGTAGAAGCATGGTTGTTCTGGATAAATTTCGAGATTTAAAGAGTCTTGATAGACCATAGTAGGCTTTGTTGGATTTGATCAGCCGTTCGCGTATTTCTTCTTCCATATTGTTATCGGCTGATACTATTGACCAAATGTAGTTAAAGAATTGCACAACTTTAAATTCGTGCTCCACTACCCTGGTAGTATGCCCACGTTAGGTCTTCTCTTCGCAGAAGTTACCACCATGCACTTAGTTTCTCCCTGATTAATTTGCAGTCCCAGTTTTTGTGCCGCCTGCTCGATCTGGGTGAAGGAATTCTGTACATCCGATCCGGTTCCACTGATGATGTCGATGCCATCTGTGTAGGCAAGTATCTGGCTGGACTTGGTGATAATAGTCCCTCTAGTTGTGACACAAGAGTCACGGATTGCTTTCTCCAACGCCAGGTTGAAGAGGAGGTAGGCCAGACCGTCCCCCTGCCGGAGTCCATTAAAGATGTTTATTGGTTTAGACAGCAATCCCGCTATTTTTCTTGACTAGTTACGTTGGTCATGATCAACCTACAAAGCCGTATGAATTTGTTTGGAATGCCGAACACTCTCATGGTATTATATAGTTCTACCCTGGCTATGCTGTTGTAGGCGGCCTTAAAGTCTATAACTAGATGATATAATTACTACTATTACTATTTATTGGCCTGTGGGAACCCGAAAGCTCATGACCTCACTGACTCGACTCCGCCATTGTTCCCTGTCCCGTGCGCTCTCCTTCCACGTTCGACCATGCGATCCGGTTTCCTCGAGGTCCAACCTAACATTATCCTCCCGTCTCCGTCGCGGTCGCCCTATCGGTCTCTTTCCCGTTGGTTTACCGTCAAGAATTCTATGCACGGTCCTATCGTTGCCCATTCGCGCCACGTGTCCGGCCCATCTTTATCTTCGCGACTTGATTACCCTCACTATTGTAGGTCTGCGGCATAGCCTTTCCAATTCGTGGTTGTGGAGTTTCCTCCATTGGCCTGCCTCCTCGTCATATTTGCCGCCAAAGATACCCCTTAGGATTTTATTCTCGAATACGCGGGATTTGTTTTCTTCACGTTTTGTGAGAGCCCATGTTTCGCATCCGTATAGAGCAATCGGCACGATTATGGTTCTATAGACACGGAGCTTTATGTTACGTGATGCCAGTTTGGATGTCAGCAGTTTTTTTTATTTTTTTTATTAGACTTCTCTCAGGAGAGGCGAACCTATAGCGTCGAGTGGGTGCCCCGAGATGCCATCAAATAACTGTTCCAGTTCTTTTTGAACAGTTGCAGGTTGTAACGCTCCGGGAACACTCGCGTGGGAAGGCAGTTCCACAGCTTTCCCGCTCTGTAACGGAACGAGTTCTGATACAGGGATGTTCGCGCCGTCGGGAGATGAACCACAAACGGGTGCGATCCGTCGGATTGTCTTGTGGAGCGCATATAAACCGAATTGCGTGGAACAATGCCAAGAATCTCCGAAGAACGGCACCCGTGATAATATCTGTAAAACAGACAGAGGTCGGCTTCGCGCCTTCGATGTGATAGCGACTGTAGTCCCGATGTCAGCGCCGAGTCCCCGATTAGGCGGATCGCTCGTCTTTGTACGCTCTCAAGTAGGTCGAGGGTATGTTTAGGAGCCGAGCTCCAAACATGAGAGCAATATTCGAGCGCGGGTCTAATTTGAGATTTATATAGGAGAAGAAGTTGGGCCGGAGTAAAATATTTCTTGGCTCTAAAAAGATAACTCAGTTTTCCTGAGGCTGACCTGGCGATACCCGATACGTGTTTATGCCATGATACATTCCCACTGACCGTGACGCCGAGCAATTTCAAACTTTCCCCAGCCTCGAGGACCCGGCCACTCATCATCAGCTGTGGAACCAATGATCCACTTTTCTTTGTGAATGTTGTATACTGGGTCTTCGTTGCGTTGAAGTCGACAAGATTGGCCCTTCCCCACTGCAGGACTTTATCCAGATCCTGATTCAGATAGTCAATCTGTCTACACCTCAGCTGGTGCGACGTTGATGCACTAATCATTCTCGAAAAAGAAGAAACAAGCTTACTATCGCAAATCTGAACATTCTGTTATCCGTTGACTAAATCATTTCATCATCATCATCGGCACTACAACCGGGAACTGGTCTTGGCCTTATTTAGCAAGTCCTGAGGCTTGTTAAATTTTCCATAATGATTTGTTTTTTCCGGGCAAGGTCATTAGTCTTGCGCCAGAGGCTCCCCGACGGGGAATCGAACCCCGGTCTCCCGCGTGGCAGGCGGGTATACCAACCACTATACTATCGAGGCGAGTTTATATTGACCGTTTATTTAAGTTCGGCAGGTGCGAATAGCTCCAGTCTAGCCGTTCCCCTGCTCATTTATTTGTTTTTGCATTTATGTCATCTACTATTGAATAGCAAGCAAGATCAGTCGATAAGACATTACATGGGATGGTGTACTCCGCGATTTTTCACCTTCATTCACACCTGGCGACTTGTTCGTGATTTTTTAGTGAAAAATAAAACTGTCATTTTGTCCAATATGGAAGAAGAAAAAAACGAACTGCTGATTAAATCACACAAAGCCTACTATGGTCTACCAAGGCTCTTTAAATCCCGAAATGTATCCAGAACATCCAAGCTACTACTGTACAAAACTCATGTATGGATCCGATGGGTGCTGGGTGCTCAATAAAAGGCACTCTGAACTCTTAGTCGCGTTCGAGAGGAAGGTCTTAAGGAGAATTGTTGGCCCCGTATGTGAGGGGGGACGATTCCGGAGACCCTACAACCATTAGTACGCGATCTACCTTGAAGCTAATGTTGTAAGAATAATCAAGCTCGGTAGACTCTGATGGGAGGGGGGGGGGGGGGGGGGGGGCGCCTAGCTCGAATGAGTCAAGAGGAGCCTGCCCGCAAAGTCCTTTGTGGCAGGATGTATGGAAGGAGACAGCGCGGTAGATCTTGTCTGCGATGGAGGGATGGCGTAGACCAGGACGCCCAGAGCCTGGGAGTGCCAAACTAGATAACATCGGCTCGAAATCGGGACAGGTGGAAAGATTTGTTTAATAAAGCCAAGACCGGGTCCCGGTTGATGCACCAATCGGCCGATCACTCGAAAAGAAAGAAACAAGCGTACTATCATCCGCAAAACTGAACACTTTGTTATCCGTTGTCTCCAACAAATCATTTATGTGAAGCAAGAACAGGATTGGAGCCAAAATAGAACCCTGGGGCACCCCCGAATTAACAGGATACAGATCCGAACACTCGCCGTCCACAACAACCTGGATCGATCGATTCTCGAGGAAGCTCTTCGTCCAGTCGCAAAGCTGTTGGGAAAGTCCATATGAATGAAGTTTGCTCAGCAATGCCCCGTGCCAGACGCGGTCAAAAGCCTTGGAGATATCCAGTGCGACCGTCCTTGACTCACCATGCCGTTTACTGACTGCGTGCCAACTAGCGTTGCCGGAGTGTAGTCTTTTGTTAATTTCCTTCGACATTTCGTTATCGGCAGTCAGTATTGTTCCCAGGTATTTAAATTCTTTGACATTTTCAAATATCTTCTAGGATTCACCTGCTCTCGCCATAATCATGTATTTCGTTTTGTTTTCATTTATTTCTCGGCCCAACTCTTCTGCCGCTTGCGTGATGATTTCATAGTTTTTACTTACAGTTTCTAGATTATCGTCCAAAACGGCGATGTCATCCGCATATGCGAGCACTTGTGTGAACCCGTTCAGGGATGATCCGGCCATGTTGTCGTCTTGTACCTTTCTGATGACATACTGGAGGACAAGAGACATGGTGAGAAGCCATCCCCATTTAGTCCGTCCCGGATTTCAAATGGTCCTGAGAGATGGTTTTCTATTCTAACTCGCCCTTTATTTTCATTCGTGCAAATTTGAATGAGGGCGGCATATTTTTTCGGGATTCCCAGCTCAACTTCAATATGGTAAAGTCTTTGCCTTGCGACTGAGACGTAGGCTTTTTTGAAGTCAACGAACAGTTGATGAACCGTCTCTCCGTATTCCCACTTTTTTCCCAGTAGTTGCCTTATTGTGAACATTTGGTCGCTCGTTGACCGGTTCCTACGGAATCCGCATTGGTAGTCTCCCAATATTACTTCTGCGTACGGTGTGATTCTCGCCAGTATGACGTTTGTTAGTATTTTGTATGTGGTTGGGTGCAATGATATTCCTCTGTCGCAGTCAGATCTGTCACCTTTTTTGAAAATGGGGACGACTATTGAGGTTTTCCAATCTTAAATTCCAGACATCCATCGCCTGCCTAACGGTGAATATCTGATCAGTCGCTGATTTGCCTGGAATGAAGCCACACTGATATTGACCCATGATGGCTTTGGCGTATGGGCCTATCCGATCTTGTAGGATAGAGGAGACAATCGTATAGGCGGTACTCCGCAATGTTATACCCCTATAGTTGCTGCACAGTGTGGTATCTCCCTTCTTATGTATGGGGATATTATACCATGACGCCAATCTTCCGGCATCTCCTCTTGCTCACATATATGTACCACGATCTCATGAATTGCGCGATGTAACGCCTTCCCTCCTTGTTTGATCAGCTCAGCTGGTATGCCATCAGCTCCGGGGGCTTTATTTGATTTTATTTGACTTATGGCTTTTCATGTTTCCTAAATGCTTGGTGGCGGCAGCAGTTGGTCTTGGTCTTGCATTGGTGGAGCCTGCAATTCTTCTGTGAGCTGACCATTTAGCAATTCATTGAATTGCACTTCCCATCGCTCCAGAATGCCTTCAGGATCGGTGATCAGATTACCCCCTTCATCCTTGCAGTAAGTGCAGCGTGGTGTGTACCGCGTCATACTGCGGAGTATTTGGTAGAACTTCCGCGCTTGGTGCGGACCTCGTTCTATACTTTTCTCTATTTCACAGACAAGGTTTTTTCCCATGCACTTTTCTTTTATCTGTGGTCTTTTTTCAGATCTTCTGAGCTCTTTGTATTTCTCTTCGCGCATCCGCGTCCTATGAGACTGCTGCATTGCCCGGCATGCAGCATTCTTACGTTCAGTCGCTAGTTTGCAGTCATCATCAAACCAAACGCTCCGATCTCTACGACTACTGCGTAAGATGGAGTTGGCAGTACTAATGACAGTATTCTTAAGGTGTGTCCATTTCTCTTCTACGCCCGCCCCCAGGACTTACTCTCCCTCCGTCGAAGTCTTCGAGGGCAAGTCTTAGCGCATGACCAAAGGTGTTACTGGTATTCTCATTGCGTAAGGCAACCGTGTTGATCCGAAACTGATCCGCGGATGCAACACGTCTCCGTAAGGCAATCCATGCTCGGAAAAACTATACCAACAAGATAGTGATCCGAGTCGACGTTGGCACCTCGGTACGTTCGTACCGTCATCAGGCTCGAGGAGTGGGGGCGGCGATCTATCAACACGGGGTCAATTTGATTGCGAATGACTCCATCGGGTGATATCCAGGTGGCTTTGTGGATATCTTTACGTGGAAACCTGGTACTCGCAACGACCAAGTTTTTTGATTCTGCCAGTTGGATGACTCGTAGTCCATTGTCATTGGTGTTCTCATACAAACTATGGGAACCTGCGTAGTGCCTAAAAACCGACTCCCGACCTATTTTCGCATTCAAATCATCAAGAACGATTTTCACATCGTATCTTGGGCAGGCATTGAGTGCTCGTTCGCCGTTCTCGTAGAATTCTTCTTTTTCGTCGTCAGGGGACTCTTCTGTAGGTCCGGGAACGTGGTTCATGAGGCTTATGTTCTTAAACTTGCCTCGCACGCGAAGATTGCAAGGTCTTTCGTCTATTGCATTAATGGCAGGCTTCAGTTTTTGCCTGACTAGAAAGCCTACCCCGAGCACATGGTGTTTTGCATGACAGCTGTAATAAATGTCATACCCGTTTCTTTGAATAACACCACTCCCCGTCCATCTTATTTCTTGTAATGCTGTTATATCAGCCTTATATTCGGACAGGGCATCGGCTAGCTGCTGTGCAGCTCGAGCTCTGTATAGTGAGCGGAAGTTCCATGACGTTTCAAGCTTTTTAGATTTTTTTTCGTTTAAAATACGCTCTTATTATACTATTACTATTTTATTTACTATTTATTGGCCTATAGGAACCCGGGAGTACGTGAGCTCGTCGACTTGGCTGCGCCATTGTTCCCTGTCCTGTGCACTCTTCCTCCACGCTTGACCATCTGATCCTATTTCCTCAAGGTAAAACCTAACTATGCCCTCCCATCTCTGTTGCGGCCGCCCTGTCGGTCTCTTTCCCGTTGGTCTATCGTCAAGAATTCTACGTACGGCCCTATCGTTGCACATTCGTGTGATGCAGCGAACACAGTTGATGAGCAACAAAATGAAGGATCGATATTACCGAGCTATGAATTCTGATGAATTTCAAGAAGGCGACTTGGTGTTGCTGTACAACCCGCAACGGAAAAAGGGTACGTTTCCGAAACTGCAAACATCGTGGGAACGGCCATCATCATCACCATCATCATCATCATCGGCACTACAACCGGGGACCGGTCTTGGCCTTATTTAGCAAGTCCTGAGGCTTGTTAAATTTTCCATAATGATTTGTTTTTTTCTGGACAAGGTCATTAGTCTTGCGCCAGAGACACCCCGACGGGGAATCGAACCCCGGTCTCCCGCGTGACAGGCGGGTATACTAACCACTATACTATCGAGGTGGAAGGGCCATACAAAGTCATAAAGCGACTGAACTGTGTATCGCATACAATCCTACACGCAGAGACGAGGTAAAATAAAAGTCGTCCATTTGCAGAGACTAGCCTCATATGGATCAAGGAATTTGGTGTCTGATCTGGACGATCAGACTTAAGTGGAGGACAGTGTGACGAATTTACACTCGAAGTGAATAACATACAAGCATTAAACGCGACATCTAGCGCGATATAGGAAACATAGGAAAGTCAGTCTATAACTGGATTGGAGAAAATAACAAGCATGAAAAGTAATAAAGAAGATTATGAATCTAGAAAAGTAAAAAGAACTTTGGAATTTTGATTGGATTATTCATAATCCAGAGATCGCATCATTAAAAGTCCATAAACGTAATTGTTAAAATTACGTAACAATATATTTATGTTCGGATCAGGTTAGTTTGACTCGCTTTGTGTCACTTGTTATTTAGAGGATACCTTGGGAGATCTTGTGGCGATTCTAACAGATACACACACAATACACAAGCAAATAGTGAAGAACATCATCTTCATCATCATCATCATCGGCACTACAACCGGGGACCGGTCTTGGCCTTATTTAGCAAGTCCTAAGGCATGTTAAATTTTCCATAATGATTTATTTTTTCTGGGCAAGGTCATTAGTCTTGCGCCAGAGGCTCCCCGACGGGGAATCGAACCCCGGTCTCCCGGGTGACAGGCGGGTATACTAACCACTATACTATCGAGGAGCCCAAATAGTGAAGAACACCGAACGAAAATTGAATAGGAAAATGCGTCAGAGCCGTATACCATAGCGATAACATAACAATTCCACATCAGTTGAATGTACTTGAGTTCAAAAATCGAATTCGAACACACGGTCAGTAGCCTGATGATTCAATGCTTTGCTTCTCAACCGTTTCATCGTGTGTTCAATTGCACCTTCTTCACTATCCTTGCTTAACGCAACAATCCGACGTGATATGTATACACAGAACACACTTTCCCATAGTAAACAGACCTTCACGACACGATCACGACTTCCGCATAGAGCACCGGCACGCTCGTCTTTCCGACGTTCTCTCGTTCGCTCGCTCATCGTTCCGTCGTTCGCACACAAAGTTGATCGTAACAAAATTACTGAGGAGGGAGTAGTGTGACGTTTTTAACAGACACACACACAATACACAAGCAAATAGTGAAGAACACCGAACGAAAATCGAATAAGAAAATGCATCAGAGCCGTATACCATAGCGATAACATAACAAAATCCACATCAGTCGAATGTACTTGAGTTTAGAAATCAAATTCTATACACGGCGGTGGCCCGATGGGTTGCGCTTTGGTTCAATTTTATGTGATTCTAACTGTCATAGCGTCAGTTCGAATCTCACGTTCTTCACTATCATCCCAAACGCTATAATTGGTGACCCCGACGTGATCTGTGTACACACAGCACACACTTTCCCGTATTCTAACTGTCATAGCGTCAGTGATTCTAACTGTCATAGTGTCAGTTCGAATCACACGTTCTTCACTATCATCCCAAACGATATAATCTCAAGATATACGCGAAGAGCACAATTTCTGATGGTAGGTTCAAACACACTGTCCGAATTTCCTGTCGCGCTCAAAGTAATAAATGTCACCGATTTTCCTGAATGTGGGTAGTGCGTCTGTTTGTTGGTCACATGCTAGTTTGTTTAGGACGAGGATCCAAAAGTCATTGTCTTCTATTCGCTTGGCATGATCGTCATAGGTAGAGCGACCCGTATCCTATTGCTTCGGAATTCACTTTATTCACTGCCTTTTTTAAGGCCACCTCCTTTGCTATTCAAGGCAAGACCAAACCATTTTTCATATCACCTTTGTAAAAGACCAGCCTATTGCTGGTCTCTCATAAAACATAATCATCATCATCATTATCATCATCGGCACCACAACCGGGATCTGGTCTTGGCCTTATTTAGCAAGTCCTGAGGCTTGTTAAGCTTTCCACAATAATTTGTTTTTCCGGGCAGGGTTATTAGCCTTGCGCCAGCCATAAAACACAATAGACCAGCTCAATGTTCGTAGAAAATGTTTTGTATTTATTGCTTTGAAAGTCGACCTCTACAATATTTAACATTTATAAAATACTTATTATATTTTGAAGCATATAGTACAATTTGGAATTACTATTCTCCTCTCTGTTTGGTTACAAAATACTCAACAACCAAGAAAATAAAATACACAGCCCCAATAACGATGAAATAAGATGCATACACGAAGTACTGGCCCACAACAGTGAGGGCTAATCCAGCTTCTGATACCACAACTATTGTTAGTAGACTTTGCAACAGAAGTGCAATCCACGTATTAAATCCGAACACAAGACCAAAGCTCTCCTCTTCCAAATAGCGGGCAACTTCGGAGCTATAAAGAAAAAATAATAATAATTACGTCATTTATACTCCATTAAACTAATGGTAATGGTAATAGTTGCCCGACCTTGAAACTGTGATAGTGAAAGCATACAAGGCTCCAAAAATGATGTAACCCGCGTAGGAGACGAATATGTTGGAAGTCCAACAGCACATTACCAAAGACGCCCCTTCCAAAATTGATAATATCGCCAAGGCAATAAGACTTCCTCGCGGATTGAAACGTCCGGCATGCACATAACCAGCTATTAAAGCAAATATCGTCCCTAAAAGCGTGAGAATCGCATCTACGGCTCCATTCCATGCTGTCTAAAAGTAACGTGGGGTCATTATCGAAAACATTTTGTAGAGCGAAAATGGATATAGTTCTTACTAAAGGTTCCGGTTCGATGTGTTTCCAAAGGACCTGTATGTACGAAATAGCTTGGTAGTATCCACAAATTCCTACTGAATACCATATACTCCACTGGACGACTTTAACATTCGTATAGGCATTTCGGAAGTGCATCCAGAGAAGTTGGAATGCAGTCAGTCGACTGTTATCAAATGCCATGGTTTCGGTGCTGTTAGCCTCTAGATTTACATCTAAAGTTGATGTACCGTTTGGGGATGTTTTCCGATGAAAATATATACTCGACTTTACGCTCGGCAATGACAGTGCCCAAATCGTTGCGAAAATTTGACCTTAGAAATAGAAAACTTAAATTAAAAATGACACTAACTTAAATATTACTATTATAAACTTGAGTAATAAGTGAATAAGTTACTTTATCAATAATTCACTCATTGGGTGTGATAAGAAGCTAACGGGAATTTCGCTTTTTCTTCTTAAAGAATTTTTATTTATTAATTCATCTTTACGCGTTAATCGATTTTGTCCCATTCAAAGTAATACCCTTCAGATATAACACACATGTTCCTGCGTTTCTTTACTATCTAAGAAGGACTTCCGGAATTGAATTTTCACCATCCATTCCTGTTTTTATCTCATCAATAATGGCAAAACGTCACCCTTTTACGTCACTATCAGCCTCGAAAATAGAAAGAAGTTATAGGTGATATGTCTGGTGAATACTGTGGCTAAGACAAAATCATCATCATCATCATCATCATCGTCGTCATCGGCACTACAATCGGGATCCGGTCTTGGTCTTATTCAGCAAATTATAGGTGATATGGCTGGTGAATACTGTGGCTAAGACAAAATCATCATCATCGCCATTACAACCGGGATCTGGTATCGGAGTCAATGCAGGCCATGCGTTCTGGATCAAAGTCCAGGCTAAGGGAAATGCATCGTTTACTGTTTTACACCCAATTTTGGGGTATATAAAGAGTGGTTGCAAATGGACTAAAAAGAGAGTTAATCGATCAAGCAAAGGGTTGCAGCCTTGCAACGGAACAGCGGGCCCTTTTGCTTTGATTAGATTAGAGAGTTCAGCAGTAGTTTATAACAAGAGCGGCAGGCTACAGCCTCGCCACGGAACAGTGGGCCTGTTACTCGAGATAAACTAAGTAACAGGTTTAAGTAATAATTAAAGATAATAAATTCATTTAACCAAACAACTTAAGCCTACTCGCGGACCGCCCTGCAACAGTAAGGTAAGGTTTCAAATCTAATAACCTTACCCTTTGGCATGGACGGCATACCTATTGCCGGTGCCCGATAACAAAGTAAAAGTAATACCTTGGTGGTATTACATTTGCCGCGGAGGGCAGGATACTCATCATCATCATCGGCGCTACAACCGGGGTCCGGTCTTGGCCTTATTTAACAAATCTCTCCACCGGTCCCGATTTCGAGCCGATGTCATCCAGTTTGGCACTCCCAGGCTCTAGGCGTCCTGACCTGCGCCATCTCTCCATCGCAGACAAGGTCCGCCACGCTATCGCCTTTCATACATCCTACCACAAAAGTCTCTTCCGGCAGGCTCCTCTTCGTTCACTCGAGCTAGGTGTCCCGCCCACCGGAGTCTACCGAGCTTGACTTTTCTTACAACATAAGGTTCAAGGTAGATCGCGTACAACGCATGGTTGTAGCGTCTCCGGAATCGTCCCCTCTCATATACGGGGCCAACAATTCTCCTTAAGACCTTCCTCTCGAACGTGGCTAAGAGTTCACAGTGCCTTTTATTGAGCACCCAGGTCTCGGATCCATACATGAGTATGTTACATCTCGCTACATAACACCCTCACTCAACCAACCCCATAACTCATATTGCACACAAAGCAATCCTCAAGCAATTAACGCTTCTTCTCGCTGATTAACTAATTGATGCCTCTCCCGCAGGCAATTAATGTTCATATCGCATACGTTACGATATTCATTCGAATATCCCATTGCTTGCCTCCGTACGCAG
The DNA here is from genome assembly GCA_963931805.1 of Microdon myrmicae. NCBI lineage: Eukaryota > Metazoa > Arthropoda > Insecta > Diptera > Syrphidae > Microdon > Microdon myrmicae. The sequence goes on along the minus strand of OZ007500.1, from coordinate 144,480,446 downwards.
AGCTACACGCCCATCGTATCATGAATACTTATGTTACGCTCTCGCCGTGTCGCCCAGCTACCTGGCCCCTATAGCCACGCCCCACGTGGAATCAGATTGCATTAGAAGCGACTTTACGTCCACCACTGGGACCTAGACTGGCGTTACCGTAGAAATAAAGCACAAGCAAAGACGGCGCTGCCGGTCCTGTTTGAGGCCGACCCACTGCCCAGAACAAATGCAATCTATCATATTTCGATTTGCCGGACCCGGTCGGCGTATGAGTGATGCGATTGACCCGATCAAGGTAAATCGTTCAGGCAAACGATTAAGCGGATGTGCCCGGTGAGGCCAATTAAGTTTAAATGATAATTGAGCCATATTGACGGCTCGTGTGGAAAATATCGGTGTCAATACAGGTCATGCGTTCTGGATCAAAGTCCAGGCTAAAGGAAATGCATCGTTTACTGTTTTACACCCAATTTTGGGGTATATAAAGTGTGGTTGCAAATGGACTAAAAAGAGAGCTAATCGACCAAGCAAAGGGTTGCAGCCTTGCAACGGAACAGCGGACTCTTTGCTTTGATTAGATTAGAGAGTTCAGCAGTAGTCTATAACAAGAGTGGCAGGCTGCAGCCTTGCAACGGAACAGCTAGCCCCTTGCTTTGATTAGATTAGAGAGTTCAGCAGTAGTTTATAACAAAAGTGGCAGGCTGCAGCCTCGCCACGGAACAGCGGGAGATAAACTAAGTAACAAGTTTAAGTAATGATTAAAGATAATAAATTCATTTAACCAAACAACTTAAGCCTACTCATTTCGATTCTCCAGCGGGACCCGGGGCGGGAAGGGCGGACCGCCCTGCAACAGTAAGGTAAGGTTTCAAATCTAATAACGCCACGCTTTGGCATAGACGGCATATTTATTGCCGATGCCCGATAACAAACTAAAAGTAATACCTTGGTGGTATTACATTTGGCGCGGACGGCAGGATATACATCATCATCATCGGCGCTACAACCGGGATCTGGTCTTGGCTTTATTAAACAAATCTTTCCACCTGTCCCGATTTCGAGCCGATGTTATCTAGTTTGGCACTCCCAGGCTCTGGGCGTCCTGGTCTACGCCATCCCCCCATCGCAGACAAGATCTACAGCGCTGTCTCCTTCCATACATCCTGCCACAAAGGACTTTGCGGGCAGGCTCCTCTTGACTCATTCGAGCTAGGTGTCCCCCCCACCAGAGTCTACCGAGCTTGATTATTCTTACAACATTAGCTTCAAGGTAGATCGCGTACTCATGGTTGTAACGTCTCCTGAATCGTCCCCCCTCACATACGGGGCCAACAATTCTCCTTAAGACCTTCCTCTCGAACGCGACTAAGAGTTCAGAGTGCCTTTTATTGAGCACCCAGCTCTCGGATCCATATATGAGTTTTGTACAGTAGTAGCTTGGATGTTCTGGATACATTTCGGGATTTAAAGAGCCTTGGTAGACCATAGTAGGCTTTGTGTGATTTAATCAGCAGTTCGTGTTTTTCTTCTTCCATATTGGACAAAATGACAGTTTTATTTTTCACTAAAAAATCACGAACAAGTCGCCAGGTGTGAATGAAGGTGAAAAATCGCGGAGTACACCATCCCATGTAATGTCTTATCGACTGATCTTGCTTGCTATTCAATAGTAGATGACATAAATGCAAAAACAAATAAATGAGCAGGGGAACGGCTAGACTGGAGCTATTCGCACCTGCCGAACTTAAATAAACGGTCAATATAAACTCGCCTCGATAATATAGTGGTTGGTATACCCGCCTGCCACGCGGGAGACCGGGGTTCGATTCCCCGTCGGGGAGCCTCTGGCGCAAGACTAATGACCTTGCCCGGAAAAAACAAATCATTATGGAAAATTTAACAAGCCTCAGGACTTGCTAAATAAGGCCAAGACCAGTTCCCGGTTGTAGTGGCGATGATGATGATGAACTGATTTAGTCAACGGATAACAGAATGTTCAGTTTTGCGATAGTAAGCTTGTTTCTTCTTTTTCGAGAATAATTAGTGTATCAACGTCGCACCAGCTGAGGTGTAGACAGATTGACTCTCTGAATCAGGATCTGTATAAGGTCCTGCAGTGGGGAAGGGCCAATCTCGTCGACTTCAATGCAGCGAAGACACAATATACAACATTCACAAAGAAAAGTCGATCATCGGTTCCACAGCTGATGGTGAATGGCCAGGCCCTGTAATCTGGGGAAAGCTTGAAATTGTTCGGCGTCACGGTCTATAGGAATGTATCATGGCATAAACACGTGTCGAGCATCGCCAGATCAGCCTCAGGAAAACTGAACTATCTTTTTAGGGCCAAAAATATTTTACTCCGGGTCGACTTCTTCTCCTTTATTAATCCCAAATTCGACCCGCGCTCGAATATTGCTCTCGTGTTTGGAGCTTTGCTCCTAAACATACCCTCGATCTACTTGAGAGCATACAGAGACGAGCGATCCGCCTGATCGGAGAAACGGCTCTGAAATCGGGACTACAGTCGCTATCACATCGAGGGCGCGTAGCCGACATCTGTCGGTCTTACAGATATTATTACGGGTACTGTTCTTCGGAGAGTCGTGGTATTATTCTACGCAATTCAGTTTATATCCGCTCTACGAGACAATCCGACGGTTCGCACCAATTTGCGGTTCATCTCCCGAGGGCAGGACAATCTCTGCGTCAGAACTCGCTCCGTTACAAAGTGGGAAAGCTGTGGAATTCCCTCCCCGTGCAAGTGTTCCCGGAGCATTACACCCTGCAACTGTTCAAAAAGAACTGCAACAGTTATCTGGTGGGATCGCCGGCCACCGACTCGGTGCTATAGGTTCACCTTTCCCGAGTGAAGTGCATTAAAAAAATCATTTTCATGACGAGTATTACGCCATTCAAACGCAAGAACCAAGATTATAAATTATCGATGCTTGAGGGACGTAACGTAGCGTTACGTGATAGAGTTGGCGAAGAGAGGAGAAATAAACCCAAGGAAAGGAAAGGGCAGAAAATTTTCTCGCACTGCGCTTCACTCGTATGTATATTTTCAATGGCCGATGCGTTTGATTGTCCCTACGTAGGTTCAACTGACGACTATTACTACTGTGGCAATTTAACACAATTCCTGAGTGGTAGACCGGGTCTCAAAGCCTAGTGCCCCGATGAAATTACGCTATGTATTCCGTGAATTGATTGGGAGAAATCCGCGAAATGGTTGGGATAAATCCTCCTCCGGAGCTTGGCTGATGAACCCGGTCGAGAAAAAATAGCATCCCAGTGCGCCGACTCAACGCTATAGATTCACCTTTCCTGAAAGAAGCAAAATAAAGAGATAAACAAACATATCAGTTATACTTACTACCCAACGTTATATAGTTAAGATCCCTGTAGTTCAGTAGTTTTGAATTGAGAAGTATTTGTGCTAGAACACTTGCAACTAGCTTGCCGGCAAGCATTGCCGCTCTAGTATGCGATGTCACTTTTGGATAGTGCTTCTTATCCACTTTAGCGTAGATATATGTGAAATAAGCAATCTCAGCTGCCATGTACGTGCCATAAAAAACTTCTAAGACTTGTAACGCAAGTAGTGACGTCGTCCATAGGAGCATACTCCAAACGATTACTCCGGCAACACCCACTGTTACAATCAACGGTTTGTACCTAAAAATAAAAAATAAACAAAATAAATATTATCTATTACACGAGTTTGGGAAATAAGAAATCCCAGCTGGCTGCGGTGATATATATCTCATAAAATAGTGATCGAACAAATTCGGACCTATGTTTGTCGGGAAAGTGACAGTCTGTACTCAAAAAAGCTCCTTGACCATTTTTTTATCGTTCGATTCAGTCGTCAGTTATGGGCTGTGAAATATGGAAGTCAACAAAGTGAAAATGTTGTATATTTCTGCTTTGATAAACTCGAAAATGCAAGTTCGGCGACTGAAATTATGAATGGTGTTTATGGTCGTGATAGTGCCACAGTCAATTTTAGTTTCATCAATCCTGTTTCGATACTTTCAATGTTAGTTCCCTAAGCCCATCCCTGAACAAAATCGTAACCTCGATAGGGATTGTGGAGGTTTCTCTAAACTACCACCCACCATTCCCGGCTAATCCCATCCAATTTCGACCGCCTCACAGCGCGTCAAACCAACCCCATTCCCCCTACTTACCTGTTCACCTGCAAACCATGTTACCTCCAAGGGCGCATAGCTAAACTCATTGTCCCATGCGGACAACGCATAAAAGAGTTTAGCTTCCCTTCCTTGCCACACGGAAACCCTTGTTCATGTCGATTAGTGACAACCAAATCCAGCGGGACGAAGTTGTCGCATCATTGCAGAACCGCTTGGGAAAATTATCAAAACATTCGATTGAATCACACGATAATATTTCCCTAGCGTCACTTGGCCTTTTCCCAGTTCCTCCATTCGCTGGGGATCAAACATCTCTTTACCCAGGTGAATAGCGTAAAACACATTTTCCTCTCCTCCGCATTTCTTCCTTTCTATAGCCATGCGCCTCTGGGATAATCACCACACCACACTACCCCCAGTGTGGAACACTTCGGAGGCCACATTACCACACGCACACTAAGCCAGATCAACCCGAGTTATTGCGCTCCTCGCTTTGTGTTTTTCGTCCACTCTGCGCACATCGGCGTGCAACGAATGCGCCAGCGCTTGCTCACTCCGGTGCGCATGGGGAAACGAAGAGCGCACAAGAGAGAGCGCAATCACATCGGCTGGCTAGTGCGCACCAGCAGTAAATTTCCCTTTTTTACTTCTCGTCACCTTTTTAAACCAGAGTCCGAGTCAGTCGAGATTCATACGCCGCCGCGTCCGCACACAGTCAGTCAGATTTTATTCGTCCAACGAGCAAGAGTCGGGGGCCGTCGTGAGCGCGCAAAAATGTATGTTTAAATAGTATCTGTACAGTCGTCGTATCTATGAATCCTAATTTGGACGCAAGGACAGTGTCGTCAATTTATGTTTAAATAGTGTCTGTACAGTCATCGTATCTATGAATCCTAATTTGGACGCAAGGACAGTGCCGTCAATTTATGTTTAAATAGTGCCTGTACACCCATCGTATCTATAAAGTCCAGTTTAGACCCAAAGACAGTGTCACCAGTCAATATTTTTAACAAAAAGTCATGTTCAAATCAAAAATAAAAATAAAATAAACAGAGAAGAAACCATACCAGTGTTTGTTTTGCTGTCCGTGTCCGTTCAACCGCAGGAATCAACGGCTGTTCCGTCTTTCTCAAGTGTGTCATCTAGCGAACTCTGATGGGGCTTCTGTTAAACCCGCCTCCTTGTTTACGCCAAACAGATGACAACCCCACAGGATCACCACCACAAAGTTGACGACCATCTAAAGGCCAAGCAGGTGAATTATTACACATTCACTCCGGCCGAGGATACGTTAAGGACGATCCTATAGAAAAGAGTCGCTGCCGGATGGCAGAAGGACTCGAGGCAGCATTAACTAACGTTAAATCCACTGATGTCAAAAAATTCTGTCCCCCACAATGGGTTGTGAAAAGCAGACCGGAAAAATATAGCAAGGTGAACATATGGGAACTACATCTTGCCACGGGGACCGAGGTAGATTCCATAATACGGACAAAGTCGCTTCCAATCCTTCATCGGCTAGTTCTCTTCGAGGTATTTCATAGCAGTGAAATACTTTAATGCAGACGTTGCCAACGTTTCGGATATGTCTCTCGAACCTGCAACATGAACCGCCGTTGCGTTCGTTGTGGAAAATCCCACGATATTAGCAAGTGCGAATTCCCGCCAACACAATATGATTCCACAACAAATGTGCAGGATGAAATAACTTTCCCAACTTGCTGCAACCGCGCCAAGAAAGGCCATCCGGCAAGTTACACGAACTGTCCTAAATATAAAGAAATATTTCAAAGATGCAAGGAGGCTAAACACGTAGCCAAGTCAAACTTCGGAAAACAGGCCACACAAAATGAATTTACACTCGCCGATATACTTAAAGACACGCAATCAAAAAATATAAAAACTCTCCCAACACCTCTCCCCCAAAAACATATTCGAGTCGCTAAGCAATCCGTCCTACAGGCCAACACAACGTCACAAATCCAAGCGGCGGTACGAAAGCTTCCAAACGGACCATCCTCAATCCTCGAGAAACTATTAAGTCTCTCCGCCCTCATTGAATATATTCGAACCCGACATGGAAAATGAACAACCGAGGCTAAGAGGGATGCACTCCTTTTCACAATATATTTAAGACATACCCTCCAAAATGGATCCCAAAATAAAGTTAAACTCCTACCCTCCTCCTTCGATTTCAACTTTACCTCTGCTGCTCTCAAACTTCATCTCCTCTCTTTCCCCTCCTGACCACGCCCACTCCCCGTCTACTCTCTTACATCCTGTACTAAGCGAAATAAATGAATAAGTAATAATTGATGGATAAACCCAGTAACCAACTCGCCAAACATACCGCCCCCCTCTTTTTTTTTCTTTTTAATCATAGTTTATATTCTTATATATAGTTTTAAGATAGTTGTTAAATGTTATCGCTTGTACTAAGCTAAATATATGAGGGTTCTGTCCTCCACAAGCACTAAACACTATATGTATATGTCAACTCCCTTGTTTCGCTATCAAAGTGTATGATAGTTTCTGAGTTCATAAAGGATAACCAGGCGGACGTAGTTCTTGTAACCGAAACTAGGTTACATCCATGTCATCGTCCCATATTACCAAACTTTTCCATCATTCGAAGAGATCGAAACCTCATTGGCGGTGCCATTATCAAAGGAGGTGGCATCTGCATCATCATCGGCACTACAACCGAGATCCGGTCTTGGCCTTATTTAGCAAGTCTCTCCACCGGTATCCGAGACTTGTTAAATCGTCCATAATAATTCGTTTAGCTATCCAGGGGTGGCACGTGGAGACTGCATGTCAACTTGGATGGAACAGGGACAAGGATCGTCCTGGCCTTCGACGGGTTGAAAGCAGAGACTTTGCCCTGTATGTAACTTAAAGATGTATTCACTCCCGGTCCAGATAGTCTTCCCGTTATTTTCCTTAAAATGTGTGCCTCCATTCTTTCAGGCCCCCTTTCGTTAATCTTCAATCTGTCTCTCTCCCAGGACCTATTCTCTGAGATATGGAAAATTTCTTTCATCTCCCCTGTACATAAAAATAGTCCCAAATGTGGGATCTCGAACTATCGTCCTATAGCCAAACTTTCCTGCATTCTCAACCTTTTTGAAAGCATTATGCATATCTCACCCAGGCAACACGGCTTTCTGGCTGGTAGACCTGTGGCGGTTCCGCCAAACCCCACGGCCCACTTACCTGAAAAACCACCATAACTACATCCCAATCGGCATAAGTTTTCGCTAATGCAAGCGTATTAGCGCCTTAAGTGCTTTACGCATCTAGGTTATCAAATTTATAATCTAAAAGTCCCTGTTAAAGAATCCTTCCCTTTCATGCATCTCTTCGCATACAAATTTCCTGTAAGAATTTCTCCCACAAGGACATTCATACATGTATCAATGTATCTCTGCATTAGCGACCAAGAACCGAATTCCCAATTAGCGTAGATTTTCACACTAGAGTTCGACACTTGCGTCGCCATAGATGCCATGTACAATTGACACAGATGGTATATACAAACAGTCATTGTATAACCATCTAATCTGCCTTGCAATGACTTGCAACTATCGATACAGCTGCAAGCACTTTACCCAGAAATGCTCCTTTGTTTGAATCTCCGAACAATCATCGACTTCGCGCATAGCCACCGGATTGAATTCAAAGCATAAACAATACAAATATAGAATCCGTTTCCCACAAACGAATTTCCCTGCATATACAAATGCAAGCAAGGGATTCGTTTCGTCCACCAACTCATTAGCACCTTTTCCCAATGGCTATTCGCCTATTTACACAATCACTCATCTAAGACTTTTATGATGCCCTCGTCCCATATTTGCTTTTAGCACATCTCTTCGATGCACCGTCGTCTATTTACTTAGCCGCGATGCACATCATAAACCATGATCGTCCCGATTCCTTTGTCCTTGCCGCCTGCCTGCTTTGTTTTTCCATTGCCTTCGCGCATGAGTAAACAACACAGATCTGAACGATCACACACATACCACCATGATCTCCATTACGAGATCTGGTTTTCTATTCCACCAAGAGAGACTTTACGTTTCTCTGGTGGTAGGTAAAAACGATATCCCTAGTGGAGAGGATATCTCCCACCACACCACAAACTCACCCCATTAGCGAGTCGGCTCTGCAGGAGCCGTTTATCGCTGAGTCAAATTACATCCGCCGACCACCACGGTCGTGCCGCTCCCGCTCACCGTCGGGCGGCGGAGAAGCGTAGACACCACGAAGTCGTGTCGAGGAAGAAGTGTTTCATCTTGTATTAAATTAATAAAAATCAATTTAATATTAATATTAAGTTCTAAGTGAAATATAAGAACCTTTTATAATAAATACAAAGTGCGTTTAGATTATTTACTTCTGGTGGTGCCGATCGTTTAATGTGGACAACAAACGTGGCGGCGTTTCGTTCTTTTGTCGGTATATTTATTTCTTCCGTTGATGGACAATTCGCGCCGGAGCTGTATAGTGTATGATGGAGGAGGAAGATGAACGGAGTGTCCGTGTTTGGCACAATACTTCCTCCCCACAGATCTACCACCACCAATTTAGTGGGATTTACTTCTCACACACTCCAGGCTCTAGAGAACGGCCACGAAGTCGACCTTATTACAACCCACTTGAGTATGGCATTCGATAAAATTTCGCTCAAGCTCATTCTTTTTCATGTCATGATGGTACCATCTGAGATAAAGAACTGCGGAGGTAAACTAGTTTCCCATATGGATATCCGGCGGGTTGGGGGGATATATGTCAGGGGGAACATCATACAAATATTCTCATAGATAACCGAACTTTAAGAAATTCGTCATCGCGTAATCGTGTTCGTTCTCGAAACGCTGTCGCCTTTCGACTGAAACGGCATTTTGTAACATCAGGGGCATCGGTTTCACCAATACAAATGTAAACGCCGTTCACCAATACTTCCAAATAGCAAAACCTGATATCCTTTCCCTAACTAAGACTCAAGTCGATTTGTCAACTGATTCGACACATCTTCGTTGCTCGGGGTACGACTTACATTCGAGATTCCGTTTTAAGGACGGAGTCTGCGTGTTCACGCGGACCGATCTGGCTTGCCACTTGGACATCATGTGGTCGAAGGTCGTGCTGAGGAATTCGGTTATATTTCTTTGTTGTCCTTTGGAGACAGGAGCAGATTGCGACTCCGGTCATCTTCTAGTGATGGGCAAAATCAGGAGTCGGCTCTTAGCAAACCCACATGGGCAGTCACGGGAGACGAGCATAATTCGGGACTGATAAACTAACTAAAAGACCTGCGCAAAAGGGCTGAATATCAAGACGAACTAACGAATAGATTTAGCATCCTAGAGAATGGGAGCAGCAAGGAAGAGGACGCGTCAGAGACGCAATCAAACAAACAGCCCAAAAGGTATTAGGATTTAAGAAAACAATTAAGTCCAAACCTTGGTTTGACCATGAGTGCCGGGCGAAGATCGAACAACGTAAACGACTCAGGGTGATCCACTTAGAAAGATATGATGAAGTCTACGCAGAAGGATACGCGACAATTCGAAAAGAGACAATGAGACTTTTCAAACGCAAAAAACGCGACTGGGAGAAGACCCGGATCGGAAAAATCCTAGAAAATGCCAGAGCAAAGAATATCAGAGGCATGTATGCCGCCATAAATTCTATTAGAACTGGCTACCGAGGGAGAGCCAAAATAATCCGAGACACAAACGGCTGTCTGGTGACAGAAACAAACAATGCCGTGACAAGATAGAAGCAGTACTTTGAAAACCTGCTCAATGTGCGCACCCATCAACCACAAATAAACCCACCAGACGTACATACAGCCGAGCCTCAGATCCCAGAGCTCTCTTTCAACGAAGTTGTAGACACAATAAATCGATTGAAAAATAACAAAGCTCCCGGAATCGACTGCATACCGACAGAGCTTGTGAAGCATGGAGGAGAGGCAAACGCTCAAAAAATCCACCAGCTTAACCAAACAATATGGGATAAGGGAGTCACTCCGGAAAAATGGAAAACCTCAATAGTCGTCCCCATTTTCGAAAAAGGCCAAAGATCTGACTGCGAAAACTATCATTGCTCCCAACCGCCTACAAAATATTAACAAATGTCATTCTGGCGAGAATCATACGTACGAAGAAGAAATACTGGGAGACTACCAATGCGGATTCCGTAGGAACCGGTCAACAAGCGACGAAATGTTCACAATAAGGCAACTGCTGGAAAAGAAGTGGGAATACGGAGAGATGGTTCACCAACTGTTCGTTGACTTCAAAAAATCCCACGACTCAGTCGCAAGGCAAAGACTCTACCATATTGTAGTTGAGCTGGGAATCCCGAAAAAATATGCCGCCTTCATTCAAATTTGCACGAATGAAAATAAAGGGCGAGTTAGAATAGAAAACCATCTCTCAGGAGCATTTGAAATCCGGGACGGACTAAAACAGGGGGATGGCATTTCACCATGTTTTTTTTAACCTTGTGCTCGAGTATGTCATCAGAAAGGCGCAAGACGATAACATGGCCGGATCATCTCTGAACGGGGTCACACAAGTGCTCGCATATGCGGCTGACATCGCCGTTCTGGGCGATAATCTAGAAACTGTAAGTAAAAACAGTGAAATCATCATGCAAGCGGCAGAAGAGGTGAGCCTAGAAATAAATGAAGACAAAACAAAATACATGATTACGGCAAGACCAGGTGGAACTCAGGGAACACATATAAACGTCAGAGGCAAGATATTTGAAAATGTTAAAGAATCTAAATATCTGGGAACGATACTGACGGCCAGTAACGAAATGTCGAAGCAAATTAACAAAAGACTACACTCCGGCAACTCTAGTTGGCATGCAGTCAGTAAACTGCTGAAAACCAAACTGCTATCACAGAATAAAAAGCTCCGTGTCTATAGAACCACAATCATGCCGATTGTTCTATACGGATGCGAAACATGGGCTCACAAAACGGGAAGAAAACAAATTCCGCGTATTCGAGAATAAAGTCCTAAGGGGTATCTTTGGCGGCAAATAAGACGAGGAGGCAGGCCAATGGAGGAAACTCCACAACCACGAATTGGAAAGGCTATACCGCAAACCTACAATAGTGAGAGTAATCAAGTCGCGAAGATTAAGATGGGCCGGCGCAAATAGGCAGCGAAGGGACCGTGCGTAGAATTCTTGACGGTGGACCAACGGGAAAGAGACCGGCAGGACGGCCGCGACGGGGATGGGAGGACAATGTTAAGTTTGACCTTGAGGAGATCGGATCGGATGGTCAAGCGTGAAGGGGGAGGGCACGGGACGGGGAACGGTGGGGGAGTCGAGTCGGTAAGGTCATGAACTTCCGGGTTCCTACAGGCCAATAAATAATAATAATAATAACTTTAGATTTTAAGTTAGGCTGTCAAGTATTATATTAATTTATGCTTATATAAAGCCTGTGCGGGTACGAAGTAGATGTGCCAGCGTGTGGCACTAGTTCACTACCACCCCACTAAAGAGTTCACTGGATGAGACACTGCAAACCGTTCACTGACATGGTGAAACCCTCCGTAGACGGTATGGCGGTCGGTCCTCGACAAGGAGCGGAAACAGCGGAGAAATAAACACATAGGATTTGTTTGGTATAAACGGTTTTTATTGTATCGGGCTGGTTCTATTTTGATTAGGATTAATAGGTTTTTACAAAGGTGTTGAACGGTGTTCTATGACTTAAAGTGATTTACATTAACGGGGCCATTGCATATAAAATTCGTGCCGCACTATAGGCCTTCGAGTTACGATATTTTCCTTTAAATTTGGGTGGAGTAACTTGTTGATGGTCCCGATTAGCGCATTGTACGGTGTTGGTTCGTAGCAGTAGATCTGTAACTAGAGCGACAACACAAGCGTCGGATTAACTAGTCGAATTATTTGGACACGACGTTAGAACCGACATTAGAAAACGATCTTACAAGGCACCACTGGCCGGTACTGCAACGCTCGTACGCACTCGCTGGAGGGTGAAACTCGACTGACTCATTAGAAGCGAGGAAAAGTTCATCGCGTTGTGGCAGTGGAGACATAGCTAAATAAACTCACTGCCACATACTAGGAACTTTGAAAAGGGTTGCTATGCTTGCATAGGGAATTTGGTTCCCGAGAATCGCTGCCGTACAGGCTGGGTTAAATTCCTCTGGAGCTATGTATACGAGGAAATTGGTTTGGAAACACGGTCAAGTATGGGCGTGAGTTGTCGGTTAGACAAAGGAATGTGGATCTTGGACGTTGCGATGGTTGTTTTGCGGAAATGCAATGCATCGTGCTGGTGACTTGCCAGTAAGGAGAATTGGTATTGGGTAGGACGGGAGCCGAAATGATTTTCGGGGGAAACTAAATGTTGCTTGGTTACAAGCGAGGGAATAGTTTAAGCAGGAAGTGAGCCGGAGTGATTTTCGGGGGAAATTAGAATCGCTTGGTTACGAGCAAGGAATCTAATTTAGATAAGAAATTAACCGAAGCGGTTTTTGGCAAAATATACGCGGTTTGGTGTAGTTGGGGGAGATGATTAGTATTCCGTTGTAAATTTGAATATGCATTTATTACAGCTTGGGGAATGGATTCTTGGTAAGTTTGGGGATGTATGCAATTGCGGATTTGGGGGCGGATGCTGTTGCATATTGGGGTGTACTCTTTACATGTTTGCGCATGGATTACGGATTTGGGTTATGGTGACGCGCTGTTAGCGGTCAAAATTGGTTGGGATTGTGGGTTGGTTCTCCGTGTGGTATAGAGAACCCTCACAAGCCTAATAAATGAGAGTTCTGCCCCCACTAAACTAAGCTAACGCGTTGAATATGAATCACACATGAGATGGGCACAACCATCAGCTAATGCACAACACGTCAATGAAATCAAAGATTTGGTGTTGAAAGATCGTCGATTGCCAGTAAGAGACGTTATTGATAGCATTGGCATCTCAGTTGGACCAGTGGACACCATTATCAGATTTGTTCTAGGCCTAGAAAAAGTCACATTTCGATTTGTTCCAAAAACAATGAATTTTTTTTAAAAGACGTTCGTTCTTCGAGGGTTTTGCGCTGAGAATTCAACCAACAACGGTACCAAATGACAATATTCAACGGATTTAGCACCGTGTGACTTCTGGCTATATCCCACCTCAAGAATCACTGCGGACTTTGAAGGACTTTCCAGAAATGGACAAGTGTTTCAAAGATAAGAAAAAATGTTGGCTTACGTTTATTGTGTCTGAGAGGAATCACTTTAAAGGCACCGAAATAGATTTCAAATAATTAATTTAAACAAAAAAAAAAGTTAGAATTGGTCTTCCTTTTTGGACACAGTAGTATAGTACGCATGGTTAAGCATCTTGATTCGCACTCTTTCCCCCATCCACCGGATAGATTGTGCAAAAGCGACAAATAATGGCTCTCTATATAGGTGGTGATTAAATAATATACCTGTGCGACTCGCATTCGCATTATTAGAGCTAGTAATGAACTGGAAAAGTAAAAGACCGATAAACAATATTAAGTGGGGTTGTATTCTAAGTTTATATTCTTGCGTTTTACTGTGAACTTATCTCGGTGTTAATGATATTGTCTGTGAGTACGTTTGATAACCCCAACTGATTGCTAAGTATTCCTATTAGAGTAGACATGTAATCTGATTATTATTGTGCTGTGTATTTATCCTTATATCTCCCTTAAAAATTGATACGCTCAATTTAAAAGCTCTTATCAAGGGATTTACATATTTAGCGTTTTATTCAGTTCGTTAAATGCACCAATTTTTATCTCCATAAGAGGCTGCACTTAACAATTTGAGATACACTCTCATCCAGGAAATGAGATTACTAGAGCAAAATAGCAGATATCTCAACATCTAAAAGGTTGTTGAGTCTCTTCTTCATTACCAACAAAATTTAAGTAGGCAATTAATCTTTCTGATTAACTAATAAGCTTAGAGTATAAGCAATGTGAAACGTGCTACGTAATAAAAACGACTACTCGAAGTCTGAAACAGCTCTTATTCTTGTCAAGTATTAGAGATTCGCGGCCTGCAATAAAATGCTAAGACAGCTTTAAATTTTACTGCAGCTTGTTTCACAACTCATATAGTTTTTCAGACAGTGTGGCGTTAATGTACCTTAAGGCGGTATGCGTGCTAATGAATGTAAAAGCCATGTATAAAATTGTTTTATCACAAAGCGGTAATGCGAGTTATACAAGATAAGAGTAGTCAATAAACAGGCAACGCAAACATTATTCTGATACTCTTACAACCTCGTACATAGTGAGGAATGAAATCTCGAGAGAATATTATTTCCGAATTTCGTTTTTCTGATACATCAACCGGTTGATACTATGGTTGCAGCACACTAACTTAGTCGGGTGAAATTTGTAGCCTCTACCCTCGATGTTATCCATTTTTAAGTTCTCTCTTTAATATAAGTCAGTATATTTATTTATTAATTTAGCTTAGTACAAGCGATATATGAACATTATATTTTATAAACTTATCAACTCACTTAAAATTAAGGTATAATAATATACACAAAGTAATATACTATTGTGGGGGTTCTCACCTGAAGAACCCGCCATATTCGCAACCCATATTTGCACCTCAATCTCCCCGCATCAAAGCATTTCCTTTCACAAGGGCATTCTCCATGCATCAACGCATCGGCAGAAAATTTCCTAAAAGGATTCTTAGACATTCATAATTCAATGCATCATATTTGCTTTCCTAAAAGAATTCCTTAAAGAACAAACCTCATATCCCTCAAAGAAAACATATCGGTCACAATACCATGTAACCATCATAGTCAGGGATAATGATCATTGAGTCTGCTATTCCCAGCCTCATCATGTGTACAACAATGTTCCCCACATACACATTGGCTGACGACTCTTTTGCCCAACGACACAGCAACCCCAAGCAGCGTACTAACGCAGCTGCAGACAATTAGGGCAATAGCCGCTAAAACCAAATTCTTTAGCACACATCATGTGCAAACAAAAGAATTCTGTTCTACCGCAGGCATTCTGGCGAAACGATAAACAATCCAAATTGGTATCCCAAATTCATTTCTCATTTAATGAGTTGCAGCTTATTTATTTAGCCGACCCTAATTACAGATCGATGCCTTAGGTCGCTTCTCTCCTTGTTCTTTTTCCCTCGTTGTTTTCGTTTCTCCTTTGCTGAAATGCATCGATAAACGCGGTGATGTGTACGATCACACATACACACCACTGCATAAAGAGATCGCCGTCCATTGGTCACACCGAGTGAGGAAAGATCGCATTTCCTTAGGGGCCACACCCTAAAGAGAACATTTTCTCTTTCTCCCCCATATCTCACCCTTAACTGAGGATTGAAGACAAGTTAAAATTCAATCCTCGGAGGGTCTCATTCCATACTCCGACCGAGCTGGTCGCTTCCACCTCCGCTCCCGTAGCGCTGCGGGACGCGGACGCGTACATACCCGGAGTCTCAATTAAACCGGAGTCGTGTTTCGGTCTCCTTATTTATCTACATTTAAAGGAACATTTGAAAGCATTTTGTGTCGTGTTCCTGTCCATGTAAAGTTCCTGTCCATACACTATAAGTATTGTGCACGATTTTGTATTGAGTGAATGTTTATACCGAAGTTTAAAGTAAATACAAATATATTTTCACATAAAATAAAACCAATTATCATAAACAGAACCGTGCGTTTTATTGTTCTCCTGTGCTGCCATTTCCTGGGTGTTATCGTTCATCCTTCCGCGTTTGTGGACAACCTTCGTGCTCGCAATTGCTGCGACCAATGGACGGAACTATAGTGATGATGGAGAAAGAAGGGAACCCGGTGCAGTAGGCCTACACAGCATACTTCTTCCCACACTATTACAGTAGTAATAGTATATTGTACTGTGTTGAAAAACATGGACTTGAATGTCTAATTTTCAAAAAACAAATCAAAAGTAACATTCTCAGAAATCAAAAAGCCCAACAAGTCCCAGATAGGTAATGAGTGTGAAGGTGTAGCCATCTGCCGGTTCTGCAACCCTTCTACCTACGAATGCCTACTTCTCAACCCTTTTGGTGAAGCTCTCAAAATAGGAAAACGTGTATTTGCAAAAATGATATTGTTAATACGAGGGTAGACCAATAAGGCCTTAGAAACGCCTACGATGGCGCTCGTAACATCGCTAATGGTCTGTTTTTAGTAAACATCATTCCTCACTAAGTATCTGTGATTCAATTTGTTTCATGTTTCAATTTTGCATTATAAATGGTATCACGAAAAAATATCTGCGAGATGGGTGCCGCATTTGCTCTCTGCTGAGAACTCTTGGAGCCCATGCGTCCCAACTCAGATGAGTTTCTGCGCAGATTAGTAGTTGTAGATGAGACATGGATACACCACTACAGTCCCGGGACGAAAGAACAGACAAAACAGTGGATTGTTAAAGGCGAACAGGTTCAAAAGAAGGCAAAGACGGTGAAATCAGCTGGAAAGGTTATGTTACATAATTAACAATGTTAATTATCATCCCCACTTCCCGTTTAAATCAAAATCGCAAATTCGCGTCCGTATCCCATAAAATACACATCATCATCATCATCGGCACTACAACCGGGTTTGAGGTGATGGGGACAAAACAGTAGATTGTCAAAGGCGAACGAGCTCAAAAGAAGGCAAATTCGTCGAAATCAGGTGGAAAGGTTATGTTACATAATTAAAAATGTTAATTATCATCCCCACTTCCCGTTTAAATAAATATCGCAAATTCGTGCCCTTATCCCATAAAATACACATCACCATCATCATCGGCACTACAACCGGGATCCGGTCTTGGCCTTATTTAGCAAGTCTCGAGGCTTGCTAATAATTTATTTCTACGGACAAGATTATTAGCCTTGTAAAATACACATCATATCCAAAAGCAACATTCTCCTACATTTCAAAAGCAAATTTTCAAATCACATTTTCACCATCCCTTACAACACATAATCCTATCCCAACAATGATAATTCATGGTGAGAACTTTCCATCGTATATAACATACAAACATTTACCATTATTTTCACCCGCATTTCGTAATTCTTAAATCAAAACAAATTACAAAATTCTCCAAACGAGGGCCTTTAGAATGTTTTTACAGACAACCCAGCACAATGACCCTTTCCCAGCAATTTTACCGCTATCCTATGTACCGTAGACTCGATGATTTTTTGAAAGGGGTCACGTTCGCGAGTGGCACCTCAATGTCGACGAATCGATAACCGATAAGGTATCGGATAATTGTATCCTGTATATAAGGTATAATGCGTGGAGTAAGTATATTTCAACCCAGCAAAAGTAATTAGTAGTGAACTTGTAAGTCCGGTTCGAAATATGAACGGCGTTGAGGCCCAGCAAAGTGAATATCGATGATGCAACTCAGCAAAGAGACATGAAAAAACAATGTAATTAGTTTTCAAATTCAAAATCTATTTTTTATTGGTCCAATGTTCACCTTTTTTAACAACCTTCCGAATGTTCAAATCAAATACAACTCTTGCCGTGGTGTGCTGCTTGCCATCCAAAATAAGCGCGCCTCATCTCTTGTTGCCATCTTTTCTTCTCCCAATCTTGACTATGTCGCAATAAAAATTGACCAATGCCCAAAGTCGTTTTACATTATATGTTTCTACATACCTCCTTTGCAACCTATCGTCTCATACGAACTGGCAATAGCAGCGGTGGATCACCTAACCGAGTTAAGTAGTTCCCTTGACGATATCGTTGTTATTAGCGATTTCAACCTCCCCCATCACCTCAAACCCCACTAGCAATCAACCAAATACTTCATATCTGTTAAAGGGCGCCCCTAAAACTGCGAACTCCGATTGGATTTCGGAATTCTTTCTGAAAAACTATAGGATTCCCGTAGCAGAATGTCACTTGCTTTCTGTCTCCAAATACAGGCCTTGTTTCCGCATAGTTCTCCCTCTAGACACGATTGGAATTTCCATCCGAACAAAAACGGTCACCTAACGATCAGCAGGATGACTATATCCAAGCACAACCCCAAAAAATCAACTAAACACCTTGTTATAATTAATTTTATAACAATTGATTATAAGAACTTTTTGTCTGTCACCGAACTTACCCCTGATTGGTCTTATCCTGGGTGAAGTATGTTGTCGTGGCTTTGAAACTGTTGTCATCCAATTAGATCCGGACAGAAGGAGCTCCACACCTGCATACACAGTAGCACTAAAATCACAGGTGGCCAAGGGATTTGGAGCCACCGTTCGCCTCCAGCGATTCTATCAATCTACAGTTCGATTACAATCGAATTCAACACGATTAATTAAACTAAATAAGTTCCAGTTCGATTACAATCTAATCCAACACGATTAATTAAACTAAATAAGTTCCTTTATTTTACTTTATTGTTTATTGTTTATTGTTTATCTTCTTTGTGACTCAAACGGTGCACACACAATTTCTTTTAAATAATTGACCGCACGCGCACATTACTCGTTTTTAAGACACCTTTTTATTTTTCTATTTTTTCGGAACGACGATTTAACTAACACCAACCGCACACGTTGACGACACAATTCATAAGACTTGAATCCTCGTGTGTCTATCTGCATATCCTTTTTTTTCTTTTTCCTGGTTTCATTTCCTTTGTACCGGAAATACACACAGGAAACTGATTGCAGAAACTATTGGTGTGTTCAGTCTATAATATTTGGGACTCTTAAGTCGAACCAAATATTATCTACTGGGATAGAGGTCTAGGGGTGTTATTTTATTTTAATTTTTGTCTATTGCATGGTGGGGATTTTCTATTGTACTGGTAAATTGATGGTTTGGTAATGGGGAAGGATATGCAGATGCCAGGATTTTATGTACTTTAGGGGGGTGCTAATTAACCGATAATAATTATATAACAACCTGCCCCTATTTCCTAAATCCGTAGGACGTGATAATAGCTGCACTCCCCCTCCTAAACCAGCCCACAAAACCACTTCATTTCCCCTTCCCTTCGCGGCACCCCTCAATCCGATCATAATTCGTCCTTTAAAGTCTCACCCCCCGCAAATGCATACCCATCTTCCCTTCTCCAAATGTGGTCACATCTGCACCCCACTTCCCAAAATAATGACAACTCAACCCACAAAATCCTATTACAAGCCTAATTCTAACCGCTTCACCACCCGTTACCCTAGACCCTCCTTCTCACCTGGCCGTAATAAATTCCCTCCTAATCACGACATAACTGCTCGTCCTACACCACAATCTGTCCCTATCTCTTGTCCCTTCCCCCCTTTCGACCTCAAAACTCGTGCGAAGTGTACGAACTTCCACAGATCACACGCCCTTAATCCCAATAACCCCTCCCATCAAGAAAATTTCCACTCGTCCACCGAACCCAACTCAAGGCCAAATTTCGCACCACCCCTTTCCACATCCACAGTTCGCCCTTGCCCAACACCCCATTCCACCCAACCAATTATTGATCCCCTCATACCTCCAACTGTAAAAATCACACAACAATCCACGATACATTCCCACACTCTGTGACGCCGAGCAATTTAATGGTATCCCCAGATTGGAGGACCTGGCTATTCTACATTAGCTGTGGAACCGTTGATCCACTTTTCTTTGTGAATGTTGTATATGTGTCTTCGTTGCATTCAAGTCGACGGGATTGGCCCTTCCCCACTGCAAGACCTTATCTAGATCCTGATTCAGAGAGTCAATCTGTCTACATCTCAGCTGATGCGACGCAGATGCACCAATCGGCCGAACACTCGAAAAGGAGGAAACAAGCGTACTATCAGCCGCAAAACTGAACACTTTGTTATCCGTTGTCTCCAACAAATCATTTATGTGAAGCAAGAAAAAGGTTGGAGCCAAAATAGAACCTTAGGACACCCCCGAATTAACAGGATACAGATCCGAACACTCGCCGTCCACAACAACCCGGACCGATCGATTCACAAGGAAGCTCCTCATCCAGTCGCAAAGCTGTTGGGAAAGTCCATATGAACGAAGTTTGCTCAGCAGTGCTCCGGGCCAGACGCCCTCAAAAGCCCTGGAGATATCCAATGCGACCGCCCTTGATCACCATGCCGCTCAATCGCAGATGTCCACATATCGGTTATAAGTGTTAAAAGGTCTCCCGTGGACCGCCTGCCACGGAATCCGTATTGACGATCATTCAGAAGTCCGTTGCACTCCAAATACTTAACTAACTGTGTATTGATGACTTTTTCCATCGCCTTAGATAAAATAGAGAGTAATGCTATCGGACGGTAATTTTGTGGGAGACACTTTTTTCCCGTCTTTGGGATTGGCTGAACTCGGGCGATTTTCCAGCAGGCAGGAAACGTCCTCCGTGCATAAGATAAGCGGAATAGTCTGCCAAGAACCGGCGATAGTTCTTAAGAACTATGGCTGGTATTCCGTCCGGGCCGGTTGCCTTCCTACAATTCAATTCACGTAGAATGCGTTGAATAGTGCGCGGACGAAATCTCGCATCCCGCATGGAAGACCGTACCGGCGCGATCACTGGGGGCTCCAAAAGACCGGGATCGAAGTTTGAATTCGCTTAAAATAAATTCGCGAACACATTAGTTTTATCCTTTGAATTCGTGACTAACGTCATGCTGTCTGTCACCAACGGAGGGAACGAGGAGTGTTGGAAATGAGATTTTATTTGTAAGAATGATATTTGTAAAACAGAAGTTAACATTTGGTCTTAAGTTGAATCTTGAATTAAAGTGCGTTGACGACTGGTTCAGCGGCGAAAGGAGAGAGAGAGAAAGTCATCGGTGCCACTGTTCATATATGCCCTGCTTGTTGACCTAAGCGCCACCTATCCGGCGCTAGAACTACTAAGGTTGTTACCAGAACACTCTGTAAGCGTTCCCCTTACAACAAGGAGGATGCGAAGTTGCTGCTGACAGCTTTTGCCATTGACCAGAAGGAGCGCGAACCACTTGGGCACCGAAGGAGTTTATTGATCTGTCGTTGGGAGCTTTCTTCGCGGTATCAATCGCCTGGTTGCACGCGTTTCTGATTCTAACAAAATTCGTTCTGTTAACATCGGTGGGATTGGAGCGCCATTGCCTAAAAGCTCTATTTTTTGCCGCTGTAATCTGCTCGCATTTTTTGTCAAACCATGGTTTATCAGATGAACTTCGTTTGATGGAATGTGGAGTATACATCTCCATCCCCAGAAGAATAATCTCTGATACCGACTCCGCGCAAGCGTTAACATCGGAGTCTCCGAAACACACTTCCGGCCATGGAAAGGATGCGAAGAAATCTCGCAAATCGTTCCAGTGAGCAGCCCCATACTTCCATACATGGCGAAGTTGCCTAGGCCGGATATTCACTTGATATGCAAGTTCTTGCGCGACAGATACCAAGCAGTGATCTGAGTTTCCCAATGGCACAGAATTCTCTACGGTGTAAATACTCGGCTCGGATGTCAAAAACAGATCCAGGGTGTTCGCATAATCGCCTCGGGCATCCGGCACTCGCGTTGGTTCCTCCACGAGTTTAGTCAAGTTGTGGCTAACAGCGCACATCTCCGCCTGCCTCCCAGCCTCGTCGGTTCTGTTAGAATATACCAATCAACCGGAACGTGTACATTCAAATCGCCAAGGACGACTACTTCAGAAGCTGGGTGGTTGATCTGTATCCAGTCGACGGTATGTGAAAGATGTTCAAAAAATGTCGCTGGTTGATCGCCATTCGAGGAGCGGTAAAGACAACAAAGAAATTTAACGGAATTCCTCAGCACGACCCTCAACCACATGATGTCCATGTTATTGGGTTCCAATGCCTCCATCCTCTGGCAAGCCAGATCGGACCGCGCGAAAACGAAGACTCCGCCCTTAAAACGGAATCTCGAATGGAAGTCGTATCCTGAGCAACGAAGACATGTTGAATCAGTTGACCAATCGACCTAGGTCTCAGTTAGGGCAAGGATATCAGTTTTCGTTGTTTGCAAATATTGGTGTGACGGCGTTTACATTCGTATTGTTGAAACCGATGCCCCTGATGTTACAGAATGCCGTCACCAGTCGAGCGTGGGCAGAGTCTCGAGAGCGAGCCCGGTTATGCGATGACGAACCTCTTCAAGTTCGGTTATTTATCATGATATCTGCAGGATGTTCCGCCTGACATAGTCCCCCCCAGAGATCCGAATGGGAGACTAGTTTACCTCTGGAATTCTTTATATCAGAAGGCACCATCATGACCTATGTCGTAATTTGTCCACTAACGAACTAGTCT
Organism: Microdon myrmicae; assembly: GCA_963931805.1. NCBI lineage: Eukaryota > Metazoa > Arthropoda > Insecta > Diptera > Syrphidae > Microdon > Microdon myrmicae. Next base: position 144,457,964 of record OZ007500.1, on the reverse strand, counting down.
CCTCAAACTTCTGTACTCATGTTTTGATAAGTTTAATACTCGATGCTTCTGTAATGTTACGAAGTGGGACAGAGTGTACAACAGCAGAATTCCTGTTTTTCTGAAGCTAGTGTATACACCGTCCACAGACTGCTCCCTTGAAATACGCCATAGCAGCTGAATTCCTAACGACGGGATTAACTATCGGCACATGTCCCGTGCCTTTCCCAGCGGTTGCATTCATACGTAAAACAAAACAAGTTGAAAAGGACTTTTGGGACACCCGGTACATATACATCACTTCTTATCTACGTGACTATGTCACAAATGTGGTGAAAATCCAGAAACTACATCTAAGTACATCGAAATGGGAAATATCAGTATCAGCAAATATCTGGCTTCCATACAGTGAAGGAATTGCTAATCTGTGACCAGACACCAGAATCTTCTTAAATGTATTTTACCCTACATGTCTGTTTACTTCACAAAAGTCCGAGACAAAAATACACAAACTACGGAATGCTGCCCTTAAATGACAAAGTTGTCCACATATCGGTTTGGAGCATAGAAGGTATTTCTCCTACCACCTTCCTGCGTCCCTACAAGCGCGTTCACTAAACAACTTCGTTTTAGAGACAGTTCTTAAAAAGGACACGTCTATATCAACAATAAAATTAAAATCAATTTGCTCAGACTTTACCTCAAAAAATCCGTGATTAGAAATACGACCACAAGCTGTGCCATGTACGAGTAAGTCCCAATGGGAAAGACATCTCTATTCACCTTTAAGAGGGAGAAAAAAAGGAAAAAATAGAATTCAATTAGAGCAATCGAAAGATACAATATTTTTTAAGCTTTGTTTTTGGAAGATTGATTACAAATTCGTTTGAAGAACATAATTCTCTTACGCGCCTCCCTCTCTCATGCGCCCTTCTCTTTAATAAATGAAGCACGTGCATTGGTGGTTGTCCCTGACTCTCGTGAAATTGGTCATTGGCCAGATGTTCACCAGCCGCCACATGTCGCAGAGATTTAAATTTACCTGACATCACTGGTGGCACTTACCTCCTCGCTAGTTACGTTCTTCCATTCACCTAGCAGAAACTCGGTAATGTACGGCTCTGAAGGACGTATTTCACGAATGAATCCGAACACGCACAGCAGGCAGGACAACTTCAGCCAGGAGTCCATGGTTCGATAACTACTGGGTAGTGCTTTAGGGAACTCGGTAGATTTAATAAGTTGCGCGAATCTTGGTCCTGTCAGTGGTCTTAAATATCATAATTAGCATCTGCACTTTAAGGAGAACCCATCACCTTGGAATTCTAGGTTGCACTAATTGAAGTACCTAGAGAGTCGTTTACTTAAATGCGACCGACATTTCACGGCGGGAACCAACCAATGAATCAAATTAGAAACACTCGACGAATTGTCGCGCTTTTGCCGTCGGTACCGCGCTGGTCGTCATCGTCAGCCATCAATACGAACTACAAGTGCATGGCCACTGGCAATACATCTCCTTAGACGTGTATTGAGGTTCTAAGTATCTACCACTTATCGGAATCGGTTAAATGTTTGCGCGCTCTCAGTTGCCGGTGCAATTGTGTATCGTTAGGTAATGGGTTTGTATTTAATATTTAACTGTCGGGATTACTGATAAAATGACAATTACTTTGATTGGAGCTTGTGAGAACTGTGAAGGAAACTTTCCGGCTGTTTCAATGTTGGGGAAACATCTTTCGTAATCAATCAAAAGAGAACAGCGAGATGACCGAGAGATACCGGTAAGAGAAAGTTACCGGCGCCCTATCTTAAGCGGTGCATACTTTTAGGCAGTTGGAGCATTACTTTTGTTATTAGAGAGAAACGTATTTAAGGTATTTTGAATACTGCACATACTGAAAGGTAGTGCTTTACATTTAGCTATTCCCAATTATTTAAATTTATTACCAATGCTTAAAACGTACGTATTTATTCAGGTATTTAGTCCAATTTGTTTAGATTGGTGCAAGCTTTTTAAGCAAAGCTTTTACACAGTAATGGGTTTTTACATAAAACACGTGCATGTAGAGGGTTTTAAGATCCTGTTAAACGTCAAAGCACACAGCGAGCGGAGAAAGAGTATTGATGTACTATGGTATTGAATTCCAGGATATTATAAAGACGGGAAAACACAAGTGTTAAATTCTGTGATGTGCCATGGTGTGAGTGGACTGTAATTTCTTTGCCGATTAAGGACTGATACAAATTCCCGAAGTAAATAACAAGTCCGAATCTGAAGTTAAAAAATATTTTATTTCCTTTTAACGATAATTCATTACTTATCTATGTTCCCTTGCAATGACGGTGTTCGATTATCCGTGTTGTATATAGGTTTCTATATAACATTTATTATTTATTTATTTATGATGTTTTACTTACGATGAGCCTTTGTATCCGTAGTTCGGTTTCCAAGAATACGATTTTGGCGGTTTTGTACTTGTGTATTAACATGGACGCGGATTCAATACAAACACCACAGATTGTTCACTGATAGCTCACTGTAAAATGCTGCACAGTCTCCGACTAGCTTTCGTTGCGTTGACATCGCGAGTTTCTTCATTCAAGTGCATAATCACCTCTCTCTTTAAACCGGTGACTTTGCTTTTCAGTTCTCGTTTTTTCAATTCCTTCAATCTCTTTCTTTCGTTCTTATCGCGCAACAGTAACTTTCCTTAACCTACATATACTTGTTCCATCGCCGTTATAGCCCCATCCCAACGGGCTAAGATGTATGGGAACAGGTTTAAGGGGTTATCTCCGGATACACCCCTCCACTCTCCACCCATCAACTCTCCACCCACTAAACGATCAAAACAAATAATAAATCAAGAGGAATACCCTGAACTCCCTATTCGGTTAAACGCTAAAAATCCCAAATTTATTCTGATCTCTTCTAAAGATAAAACGAAGCCCCTTACAAGTGTGAGTGTTTTTGTGTTGAAGAAAGCTATAGATTCTATTAGCCAGGAATATGATAGCATTACTCAGCTTCGCGATGGAAATATTCTTATTCTCGCAAAGAACAAAAGAATAGCGGATAAATTCGTAGCGGTTTCTAACCTAGCAAATCAATGCCCAGTGACAGTGAAATATCATGATCGCCTTAACTCGTGTAAATGCATTATTTACGCGCCTTTTCTAATTAATATTTCGGAAACTGAAATTGTTTCTGAAATGTCCACGCAAGGTGTCACGGAAGTGTACAAATTTACAAAGAGAATTGACAACAAATCAACTCCTACTGGGCTTATGCAGTTCACCTTTGATCTTTACCAACCACCAACTACTATGGAAATCGGTTTTTATAAAGAAAAGCTTAAGAAATACATCCCAAATCCAATGCGCTGTCGCAACTGCCAGATACTTGGTCATACGATTAAAAGGTGTACCAAAGAAGCAGCTTGTGGAACTTGTAATCTCCCACTTCATGATCATCATCATCATCGGCACTACAATCGGGAACCGGTCTTGGCCTTATTTAGCAAGTTCTGAGGCTTGTTAAATTTTCCATAATGATTTATTTTTTCTGGGCAAGGTCATTAGTCTTGCGCCAGAGGCTCCCCGACGGGGAATCGAACCCCGGTCTCCCGGGTGACAGGCGGGTATACTAACCACTATACTATCGAGGAGCCCCACTTCATGATAATGCACCTGAAACTTGTACACGTGTGATGTGTGCAAACTGCCCCCCAACTGCTGAACATCACCCATCCTCATCCACTAAATGCCCTCAATATATAAAAAAGTAAAGAAATTCTTGCAATCAAAACAAGAAATAAATGCAGCTTGTCTGAAGCTAGATGTCTATACAACTCTTCCACACCTCACTCCAGCTTCAATACCGTATCCTACACTGAAATAGCAAAGACAGGTAACAATCTTTCCTTCGATTATGCTGCTCCCCGTGAAAAAACGATAATAAACTTAAATCCACCAACAACAGTAAAAAATAACCTTGCAAACAGCACCCAAAACCCCAAAAAAAAAATTTACACTCTAACAAACCAGCTTCCTCTCGCTTATCCAACATATCAAATTTAAAAGCACAAGATAACTGTTCTGCTGATAAGCAAACCTCAAACACTCTGCATTACAAAACATATGATACGCATTTAACTCAATCAACTCCCAAAAAAGATATACAAAATAAACAAACCGTTCAATCATCCTCTTCAATAACTCACACAAAAAAAAACGAACCTGAAAATATGCACGTCTCAGATCCTGAGATAGATCTAACAAATGACGTGACCATCTCTTCACCAATATCATCTATTACTCACTCTCTCTTACAACAAAATACCTATTTCTTACCTCCAAATGGAAACTATGAAAAAGAACCTGACTTATACGAAGGTTGCCTTTTATATTTCGGGATTAGAGAACAAAAATAAATATTGATCATCGAAAATCACTTTATTGTTTTTCAAAATATTCCCCATGAAGATCTATACACTTTTGCATGCGTTTGAACCAATTGTCGAAGCACTTTTGCCACTCTGATTGAGGTATCTCCAACACATGCATTCTGAATGCAGCAACCGCTTCTTCAGGTGTCGAAAAACGTTGACCTCTCAGTTTGTTTTTTACGTACGGGAATAAAAAGAAGTCATTCGGTGCCAAGTCAGGACTATACGGCGGATGACCCATCAAATCGATGTTTTGGGTGCTCAAAAATGCAGTCGTCGCAGCCGATGTGTGAGAGCTCGCATTGTCGTGGTGAAGAGTGATCCGTCTTCGGCGGTTGGTTTTCCTGATTTATTGGAAGACAACTGGCAAACAAATGGTTGTGTACCCCTCAGAATTGACTGTTCTGCGTTGTTCTAGTGGTACGGTTGCGACATGTCCAGTTTTTCCGAAAAAACAGGCGACCATTTGCTTGGAAGTGCTTCGTGCGCGAACAACTTTTGTTGGATTTGGCTCATCTTGAAACACCCAGACAGTCGACTGCTGTTTACTTTCGGGCTCATACGCGTAAATCCACGATTCATCACCTGTCACGATGTCATAGACGTGTTTCGAAGCACCGCGACCGTATTTTTTGAGCATTTCTTTCGACCAATTGACACGAACCTTTTTTTGGGCGATTGACAAATTGTGTGGGATCCAACGCGAACAAATTTATTTTTACAGTCAAATGTTTATGCAATATTGAATGTATGCTGGTCCCACTAACGCCTAAGGTTGTCTCAATCTCACGATAGGTCACATGACGATCTTCCAATATCAGTTCGCGCACAGCATCAATGGTTTTCGGAACAACAACTGATTTTGGACGACCTTCACGAAATTCATCTTGGAGTGAACTACGACCACGATTGAATTCACCATACCATCGATAAACACTGGTCCTTGATGGAGCTTCATCGCCAAAATTGAATTAAGTTCATCCATGCACTGTTGCTGAGTTAATCCACGCCGAAAGTTGTAAAAAATAATCGCACGAAAATGTTGACGATTTAATTCCATTTTTGGGCCGAGATGAATCTTTTAAGTTACTGTAAACAACACAAATAGCGCTCGCATGTCAAAATGTTCTGAGTGCGTATAACCTCAAAAATGTCCAACTTTACGACAGAGCTGTAAATTGCCGGATTGCAACACTAGGGTTGCCAAATCCCGAAACATAAGAGGCAACCCTCGTAGGAAATGGAAAATAAAAATAAATGGTAATAAAACACAAGCTGTCTGGTTTTCGAGATGTAGGAAACTCTGCTACCTACCAAATGGCACTAAACTCAGTATGTGTGCAGTTGATATTGATTGGTCCGGAGACTGTAGATATTGATGAGGAAACTAACTATTTATATAATATATAAAGTATATATGACTTCCAATCATAATGTCTATAATAACATAGTATAAATAATTTTCTCTTTAATTCCTATAACTTTAATTTTAATATTTTTAGCATCAATTACTATATCAATTGCAAGTTTACTTTCTAAAAAAAGTTACAAAGACCGAGAAAAAAATTCACCTTTTGAGTGTGGGCTTGATCCCATAACATCCTCTCGTTTACTTTTTTCTATAAAATTTTTTTTAATTACTATTTTATTTTTTATTTTTGATGTAGAAATTGCTCTAATCTTACCTATAATTTTAATTATAAATTCATCTAATATAATTTACTGAACATTAACCTCTATTATTTTTATTTTAATTTTAATCTTAGGATTATATCACGAATGAAATCAAGGAATATTAAATTGAACAAATTAGGGTAATAGTTAAATTTATAACATATGAAACGATAAATTGTAATTAGTTTCGACCTAATCTTAAGTTATTATAGCCCTTATTCTTTAATTGAAACCAAAAAGAGGTATATCACTGTTAATGATAAAATTGAAAAACTAATTTCCAATTAAAGAAATATGACGAACAAATAAAAGCTGCTAACTTTTTATTTTAATGGTTAAATTCCATTTATATTTCTATTTATATAGTTTAATAAAAACATTACATTTTCATTGTAAAATTAAAACTTTCTTTTTATAAGTTACTAAATTTAATTATCTAATTATTTAAAGATAAAATTATCTCCCTAACATCTTCACTGTTATACTCTTTATAAGCTATTTAAATAAAATAAATAAAAAATAAATAAAATTATAATTCACAAGATTAATAATATAAAATAAATTTTTAAATTATTAATTTGTATATTATAATTATATTGACAATAATTAACCATTTTATTAAATAAATTCTGTATTCCAAAATATTCTGACCAACCTTGATCAATATTATTTGAAATCAATTTACCAAAAATTAAAGGATAATAAATAACCCCATAAGTAGAAACAAATGGTAAAAATCATATAAAACCTAAAAAATAACTTAACTTATAATATAATAAAGATTTATTATAAAAAAAAGAGACACATTAGATATAACCTATTAACCCCCCAATAATACAAACCAATAATGTTATATATTTCATATAAAATGGTAAACAGATTATATGGGGAGAAGAAAATATTAATCAACTAATTACTCTTCCTCTTACAATTCTTATAAATGTTAATCCCATTATACTCTTTATTATAATTCAATTTTCATGATTTAAAACATTTAATGAACTACAATTAATACCTCCTGTTAATAAATAAAACACTAAACGAAATGAGTAACAAACAGTTAAACCTGTTGAAACAAAAAAAAATAATATAAATAAAAAAATTTAAAATTCTTATAGAAGAAAACTCCAAAATTAAATCCTTAGAATAAAAACCAGCTAAAAAAGGCATCCCACATAAAGCTAAATTTGCTACATTTAAGCAAGAAACACTTAAAGGCATATATAAACTTAATCCTCCTATTAATCGTAAATCTTGAGAATTTCCTATATTATGAATAACAGAGCCAGCACATAAAAACAATAAAGCTTTAAATATAGCATGAGTTAATAAATGAAAAAATGTTAATTTATAATACGAATTGTGCTCGCACACAAAATAAAATTGCAAAGGTGTCAAAATAAAATATTGAAAATGTTGCTGAATTTGCCATGGCATTATTCGACACATGAACTACATGATAACGCTAACGTTAAACCGGTAGAGTTCCTTATTGACAAAATCAATCGAAACCTCTTCGTCAATTGTTCTTTTTCTGACAATGTTCTCGTTTCCCGTCATGCGTTATCCTAAACCACTACATATGTACTCTGTCTATGAAAATTATATCGAGGTCATTACTATATAAAATAACCGGAAACCCGTGCAATATTAGTCTTAAGATTCAAATAAGGGTTTTTTATTGTAGTTTTCCCTTAATTTATTATTTGTTATTCAATAAAATTGTGCTATTGTCATTATATAGATTTAAGATTATAGTTGTAAAGGAATTGCTATCCTAAATCTCTGAAATACTAGTTGTAAAATATACCAATAAAATATATCACATAAATGTAATAATCTACCAAATAAAATTGAATTGAATTGAAAAATTCAATTCGTAATCAACTGTGTGCGCGTCGTAGAAACACTATCCTGGTATCCGTGGTGTGCTTCAGCACTTATTGCAATTCCATCCGAAGTTATATTTCGACCGCCATCCTGTGAAAGTTTTGTTTGTTTGCCATTGACTGAGTGCACCGAAAAGTGAACTTTATCGTGGCGACGGAGTAGAACCCCATGGAAGAAAATTCTTACCTTCATTCATTTATTCTTATAAGAATTCTTTTCCAGACTTCATTAATCCCAAGCCCAATTCGGCGCCTTCAGTTGCCAGACAAATCTCAATCTTACACACGCATTTTCCCTAGTCGAATTCCTGAAAACAAAACAATTTGGTTTACATACAATGTAACCATCATAACAGGGATCATAAACATTGCGTCTCCTATTCCCAGCCTCATCATATACATTGGCTGGCGACCTATACCCAAGGGACAAAAGCAAATATACGCATCTCGCGTCTTAAACCATAAATTAAATCCTACAGCATAGGCAAATGCAAATAGGTATGGTATACTTACCCTTGGCAGCGATGCAATAAACACCAATTCCCTGTAAATAAGCTAGAATCAATTAGCACCATGTGCATGGTGCACTGCGGCTATCGTTACAGCTGCAATCCATAGCTTAGAGAATGATCTACCCGATCTCTTTGCCTTCCCATATTTGTGGATCTGCTTCTCATGACTAGCGGCATGAACAAACAGAAACCCCAATTAGCACCCAATAAGATTCGGCCTGTTTACTTAGCCGAACTCACATCTCATTGGTGCACATTATTCCCTTTTCTTTGTTTTCAGATTCGTTCTCATGGCTTTGTCCCATGAAAGAACCAATGTGCACACATACATGTGTATTTCTATGATCTCCTCTATGAGATCAGGTTACCTACCCCCAAAGAGAGACTTCACGTTTCTCTTGGGATGGAAAATGCAGCCTTCAATTAAGAGAGCCAGTACCACTGGCCAAATTTCCTTAGCCAGCGAATTAATATCGTGGAGTCCTTTTCATCCGCCGACCGAGCCGGTCGTGCCACTCCTGCTCCCCGATGCGTACGGGGATGCAGATATTTCAATGTCGAGAGTTGCGTTCATATACTCAAAAGTCGAGAGTCGCATCCTACAACTTCAAAAATGTATTCGTTTGTACAAGTAAAATTGCCTCCTGAGTTTGCTACCACGAATTTGTTAAAATTAAGAAAGAATTATACGAACCGTAAAACTAATGTTGTTAAGTGCGTCATCTGTACAGATTTAAAATAAAGTTAACAAACAACTTCTAATCAGTGCTTTTATTTTTGGATATTTCCGGTGTTGGAGCTGATACTAGAATTAAATTAAAATTTAAAGACCCAGTTACATCCCACTTGTGTGTTTCATACTCCGTCCCCGGTGAACCTTTTGCGGCGTTGCTCAGTGTTGTGTCCGGAACTATTTACAGCGGAAGTGACGATGGCGGAAGGAAGTGAATCAGCGCACGATACTTTCTTCCCCACAAGATTATTTTCTCTCTCTTTTATTATGGTGTCTTTATTTTTGTTGGAAATGAGACTTTATTCGTAAGAATATTTATTTATTTGGGCTCCTCGATAGTATAGTGGTTAGTACACCCGCCTGTCACCCGGGAGACCGGGGTTCGATTCCCCGTTGGGGAGCCCCTGGCGCAAGACTAATGACCTTGCCCAGAAAAAATAAATCATTATGGAAAATTTAACAGTCCTCAGGACTTGCTAAATAAGGCCAAGACCGGTTCCCGGTTGTAGTGCCGATGATGATGATGATGATGATATTTACAAAAGAGAAGTTAACATTTTAGTCTTAAGCTAAATTAAATTGTGTTGATGACAGGTCCAGCAGCGAAAGGAGAGAGAGAGAAAGTCATCGGTGCCGCTGTTTATATATGCCCTGCTTGTTGACCCAAGCGCCACCTATCCGCCGCTAGAACTACTAAGGTTGTTACCAGAACACTCTGTAAGCGTTCCCTTTCCAACAATTTTACTTTTAATTTTAAGTTAACACACTTCGGTTGTCGGATGCTGATGCTAACTGCCCATTCGGCCTCTTAGATTTTGACTCCCGTGAATCCGAAATGCGCCGCCCTTTTATACTCTGGGTCATCGGGAATTGAATCAATGAGCGGCAAATTAACTGTTGGTTTAACTTGTCGCTCATATGATTCACTATGGGAAGTGGCCGCTGACGTGGTTGACAATACAATTTCTTGATGTAGAATCAATAATCACCACTTAAATCGATGAGTTCTATCCTGGTTCCAGGCGTAAGTAGTTCGTAAAAGATCCAGTGTCCGGCTCCTCTGGATGGGTGATGGGGTGCCGTTTCTAACAGATACTGTGGGGGTGAAAGTATGGGTGGCGGCGTACGGCACGGGTTCTCTATCACCCGCCGACGATCTGCTGCACAAGGATTGTCACCAGGGGGAATAGGCCACGGAGGAAAACACACTGGTGTAGTTTTAATGTTAACGTTTTTTTATTGGTTCTTTATTTTTACTTTCCTTTTCTTATCCAGAACTCACAGCCAGGGGACAGTCACCACTGAGTAAGCTTACACCGCTGTCATCCGCAAGGCGGAAACACCACAAATAAAACACTCGGAGTGGCTTAGTGATAATTGGTCTTTATTTCTTCAATATCCGCACTTTGGGTTTTAACGAAGTATTACATTGTTTATTAAATTTTCTGTATTCACGATCATTTGTTTTACAACTATTGCTCACACGTACACTACCAAGGTCGAATTCGTTTCTTTAATTCTCTTTCTTTTGATTAATATAATGGCGCGGGTTTTCCACTCGACTCGACTGCGCTTGCTGGTGGTTGGGACTCGACTGACCAGAAAGGGGCGAGAATCCACTCATCGTGTCGTGGCAGTGGAGTCATAGCTAAATAAACTCACTGCCACTTACTAGGAACTTGAAAAGGGTTGCTATGCGTGCATAGAAAATTTAGTTCCAGCGAATTACTACCGTACAGGCTGAATTGGATTCCTCTGTCGCTATGTATACGGGGAAATCGGTTTTGGAAACACGACCAAGTATGTGCATGAGTTGTCGGTTAGACAAAGGAATATGGTTATTGGTCGTTGCGATGGTTGTTTCGTGGAAATGCAACGCATCGTGCTGGTGACTTACCAGTAAGGAGAATTGGTGTTGTTTCAATTGGTTTAGTTGGGATGGGAGCCGAAATGGTTTTCGGGGAAAGTAAATGTTGTTTGGTTACAAGCGAGGAAAATGGTTTAAGCAGGAAATTAACCGAAGTGGTTTTTGGGAAAAATGTATGCGGTTTGATGTAGTTGAGGGAGATGGTTAATATTCCGTTGTAAGTTTGAAAATGCATTTTATTACAGGTTGGGAAATTGATTCCGGGCATATTGGGAAGTGTATTCTTTGCATGTTTGCGAATGTGTGCTATTGCAGGTTTGGGTTATGGTGACGCGCTGTTAGCGGTCAAAATTGGTTGGAATTGTGGGTTGGTTCTCCATGTGATATAGAGAACCCCCACAAACCCACTTATGTAGGACAATTTTCGATTTTAACTCAACGAATATTTTCGTTGAATAAAAATTTCTTTCTTATGTTCCGTACAGGAAAAATATGAATTCAATGGATTTTTCATTTGAATAATAATTTAAATTTTTTTGTACCGCCTGTGTACGAGGGTTGCCTCTTATGTTTCGGGATTTGGCAACCCTAGTGTTGCAATCCGGCAATTGACAGCTCTGTCGTAAAGTTGGACATTTTTGAGGTTATACGCACTCAGAACGTTTTGACATACGAGCGCTATTTGTGTTGTTTACAGTAACTTAAAAGATTCATCTCGGCCCAAAAATGGAATTAAATCGTCAACATTTTCATGCGATTATTTTTTACAACTTTCGGCGTGGATTAACTCAGCAACAGTGCATGGATGAACTTAATTCAATTTTTGGCGATGAAGCTCCATCAAGGACCAGTGTTTATCGATGGTATGGTGAATTCAATCGTGGTCGTAGTTCACTCTTTCGTGAAGGTCGTCCAAAATCAGTTGTTGTTCCGAAAACCATTGATGCTGTGCGCGAACTGATATTGGAAGATCGTCATGTGACCTATCGTGAGATTGAGACAACCTTAGGCGTTAGTGGGACCAGCATACATTCAATATTGCATAAACATTTTACTGTCAAAAAAATGTGTTCGCGTTGGATCCCACACAATTTGTCAATCGCCCAAAAAAAGGCTCGTGTCAATTGGTCGAAAGAAATGCTCAAAAAATACGGTCGCGGTGCTTCGAAACACGTCTATGACATCGTGACAGGTGATGAATCGTGGATTTACGCGTATGAGCCCGAAAGTAAACAGCAGTCGACTGTCTGGGTGTTTCAAGATGAGCCAAATCCAACAAAAGTTGTTCAAAATGCATGTGTTGGAGATACCTCAATCAGAGTGGCAAAAGTGCTTCGACAATTGGTTCAAACGCATGCAAAAGTGTATAGATCTTCATGGGGAATATTTTGAAAAACAATAAAGTGATTTTCGATGATTAATAGTTGTTTTTGTTCTCTAATCCCGAAATATAAAAGGCAAACCCCGTAACACCACCATCACAATGAAAAGTCACTAAATAAAACTGGAATATACTTTTATTATCTATAATTAATTTATTAAAATATTTATTTAATAAAATATTATCCGACAACAGTTTTTTCTTCAAATACAAAGGATGCTGTAATTTCTAACCTAGGATAGCAAACGTCATGAAGTTTCTCTCAGCTATTCAGAACATTGATACGAGCTCTCCTAATAAATACATACATATTCATTACATGCACATTTTATTAAAACACGGTCTTATTACCCTCTTTCCACAGTAATAGAGGGTGGGCCATATATTTTTGCACATTTGAAACATGAATAGAAATAAAACTACTAATGTTATTTTGTTGATCATTTATTGAACGTAATAACCGTTTATTGAAATTACTTTTTTTTAAATGACATCGTCGAGATGTGCCCCGTCTCGTCGTTGGCACTCCTGCAATCGACTATGCAAATTTTGGAAAATTCGCTGACACATGCTGCGAGGTACGGAAATTTCAACCTCCCGAATGTTCTCATCGCTTCTTCTTGGACGTGGCCGCCCTGTTTGTTTAATATTCATTGTTGATCCCATTTGCTCGAACTTCTTGACCCAAGCTTTGATTAAATTAACACTTGGACACTCACTTACATGGCGTAGTCCGTATTCGATTCTAAATAGGCGTCGTACAGTGACATTATAGCGTTAAGCAAGGATAGTGAAGAAGGTGAATTGAACACACGATGAAACGATTGAAAAGCGAAGCAGTGAAGCATCAGACTACTGAACGTGTTTAGAATTTGATTTCCAAACTCGAGTATATTCCACTGGTGTGAATTATTTTTATTTATCGCTTGGTATACGGTTCTGATGTATTTTTCTTATTCGATTTTTTTCGTTCGGTGTTCTTCACTATTTTTGCTTGTGAATTGTGTGTATCTGTTAGAATCGCTACAACATAGGAATCGTTGTTTTTGTAAAATTGTTTTACCCAAAAAGCACGCTGTTGTCCCATGAAGCGCTCCATCGTGACTAAAATTGCATGAAGCGACGCATAATTCCCCGCCACTCGCGCGCCCCTCCCTCTAACGGTTTTTAAGAAATCAAGTGTTGCCATTTGCAAAAATGTATGACCCACCCGATATAATCGCGTATTTTCTAGTACTCTTCAAGAAAACGCAGGACCGAGGTTTGCAAATTAAGAATCTAGTTACACAATTTGAAATAAAACACTGAACATTTCACATTACAAAAATATTTCATCTTTTATTTTTATTGTATATACAGGTTAGTAAATATAAAACTTACATCTGTTTATAAATGAAAGCTACAATTCCAACGTTTGGTATACAACAAATTATACTCGTATAGATAGTAAATTAAATTAAAAAAATTATTGAAGCAAGCGAAACAAAGTGTTTAAATAATAAATAAATAAAAGAAAAAAAAGGTTCTTATTTATATTTTCGCATTTTCCGCCTAGAAAATTTTTAGTTTCATTTAACAACCAGTTGATTCCGCAATTTGCTTGAATTTGTATAAGAAAATATTCAGTTCCTAGTGCGCGAAGTGAGGTACGAATATATTAGTTTCCTGCAGTTGTTCCAATGGCCGGCCGGCTGTTCAGGACATCATTTGGCACGAAATCAATTGACGCCGAATTGATACAGTAACGCTTCCTAGTGGGCTTTGGACCATCCTCAAAAACGTGACCCATGTGTGCGTTGCATTGAGCGCAGCGTACTTCTGTGCGTATGCGTTCTGGATGTTTAATTAGTAGCAAAATATTTCCCCCTTTTTATTGTTATATTTATTCAAATTGCAGATTTTTGTTTTATTTTTTATATATAGCAACAAAATTAAGTATATTTAAGAAAAACAAAAAATAAATGAAATTATAGAAAGGAAACAATAATATGAAAGGATTGATGAAACGTGAATCAATGGCAGGCGTATATATATATATATATAAATTTGATATATATATATATATATATAACGAATGAAAACCAAGCAAACAAACAAAATAAAATGTATATATGTATAATCGAACCAAGTGCAAAAAGCAAAAGAAAAATATAAGAAAGAACACATGAGAGTTTGTTTTCGAAAAAACAGTTGAGACGAATAAATTGAACAAATAAATGCGCATGAAACAAAAGAGGTTTTTTTTTGTTTTTTTAATGGAAAGAAAGCATGAGAAAAAGCAATTCCGAATAATTAAGCAAATTATTAATTTACGTGATACCATCATTGTCGATGAGGTTTTTTTTTCATGTATATATAAATATTGTAATGTACGTTGAAAAACATTTTTTTCAAATACCCCCACACAGGCGCATAAGAAGCGGAAAAAGAAGAGAAATAGAAAAAATATATATATATTATTATAATATAGGACATCACCATGGAAATAACTAAACAAAAACAAAAAGAAAGAAAAAAATAAACCAAAAAGCCTAAAAATGTGTCGTGAAGTGAATCATGTGCAAAATTAAAGTGTTAATTAAAAGTAATTAAGAGTAAATCATAACAAATAATATTTTGCGACTTTCATTGATCAGATTTATTTATTTTTCTTGAAATCGTGACTCAAATTAGTATTAGTAAGAAGTCTGCTATAATGTATCACACTTAAAACTTGGTACACACCTATTCGAAGTACTTGCCATTATAATTGTTACCGTTAATAAGCCAAAAAGGACCAACGTAATACACGATACACTTTTGCCAAGTAGCTCCAATGGAGTCCAAAGGCCTGGCAAAACTTAGCAATCTTAACTATGTTCTAAACAGTACATGTAATTTGATTCTCTTTGATGAACCCACGCATGGTGATTGCAACCGGTTTTCAGTCAATACCCTCTAATATTTAATTAAAATACGCATCGAGGAAACCTTCAAAATAGATACCGCACGTAAAACGGATGCTTTTCATTTATACGATATCAAAAAGGATTGTACTTGGCAAAGTTATATATATATATATATATATATATATATATATATAAAATTATATATGTATATATATATATACATATATATATATACACACATATATATATATACATATATATATATATATATATATATATATATATATTCACATATATAATTTTTTTTTATATATATATACAATTTTTTTTTAAAGTTTTTTAAAAGCCCTGGTCTAAACAGAAGAAGATAATCAAACCAACCTTCCATTTATTTAAAAAACCTGAAGAGATATATCAAACAACAGTGACCTATAGCCATATATCTGAAACTCCCAAATTAATTGATTGCTACCAGACGGCTATTCCCCTACAATTGTGAAGAGGAGCTCTCTGAATTACACTGTGAAAACTCTTCTATCTGTAATATCCCATTAGGCATTTTCCAAAGAGATGGAAGGCTCCGAATAATCAATAGATTCTCAAATAGGACGAAATGTCGTTCTCTCTTCCTACCGACCGGAGCACCAACTCACATTCTGTTGAAAACTATGGAGAAAAGATTATCGACTTACGAAATATCCTTTAATATTCGATCTCCCAAATACTCATATATATTAATCAACCGTCAATAGCAGTATTGTGTCATACTTCAACTGGTTATAAGAAACAATACTCGTTTGATCCCATTCATTTCAGATCTCGGCCTGTGTCCTATTCCGAAGTGGTATTGGTCTTTTGCGTCGGGATGTTGCAAGGAGCCAGAGTTTCGCGTTGATCAGTGCATCATCCCTGGCTTAAGATGCGATTTCTTACACTAAGTGAAGCTCAAGTAATCACTAATACCTTTTTCGGATTTAAACCCGCCTGGATATTAATAGTAGCTCTACTCCTTTCACGGTGTAGTATAGCATGCGAAATTGGTATTGCTTGTCAAGTAATAACTAATACCTTTTTCGGATTTAAACCCGCCTGGATAATAATAGTGGCGCAAAGCTAATAACCTTGCCCGTAAAAATAAGTTATTACGGAAAATTTAACAAGCCTCGCGACTTGCTAATAAATAAGGCCAAGACCGGATTCCGGTTGTATTGCCGATGATGATGATGGATACTAATAGTAGCTCTACTCCTTTCACATTGTAGTATAGCATACGAAATTGGTATTGCTTGTCAACTTCTGCCACAATGTGGTCTCTGCTCAAAACGAAAATTTAATATCTCGTGGCTAAATATTAGTTTTCACATATACCATTCTTTGCTGTTTTCTGTACAAAAGCTGGAACCTGGATAGAAACCTTCTTTTTTCTTGGATAGGTGGAGGTAATCCTTCATGTACACCGCTGTGGGAGCTTATCCCACTAAAGCCGCTCAGACTAACTTCCCTCCCTATCCTTTTTGAACAAAAAAAAAAAGCCATTTAAAAGAATCCGGATATCCTTTCAATCAGAGACGTCATGGCCTTATCCAATAAATGTAGATATCCCTTCAATAAGAGAAGTCATGGCTTTATCAATGAGATTGAATGAGAATTCTTCAATGAAAGAGGTTATAGCTTTATTCGTTGAATGGGGATATGTCTTCAATGAGAGAGGTCAGGGCTTTATCCGTTGAATGGGGATATCCTTTCAATAAGAAAGGTTATGGCTTTATCCAATGAATGCAGATATCCCCTCGGTGATAATTCATGGCCTTATCCAATAAATTCAGATATCCCATCAATAGGAGAGGTCATGGCTTTATTGATTGGATCCGAATATCCCTTCAATGACAGAGGCCATGTCCTTATCCAAAAAAATGCGGATATCCCTTCAATAAGAGATGTCGTGGCTTTATCCACTGGTTACGGGTATCCCTACAGTGAGGGAGGTGATGGGCTTATCCAATGTATGCGGACTGCCCTTCCATAAGACAGGCCATGGCTATTCCAATAAATGCGGATAACCCCTCAATAAGAGAGGTCATGGCTTTATCCATTGAATGGGGATACCCATTCAATGAGTGAGGTCATGGCATTATCCAATGAGTGCGGATATTCCTTCCATGAGAGGTCATGGCTTTATCCATTGAATGGGGATACTCTTTCAATCAGAGGGGTCACGGCCTTATCCAATGAATGCGGATATCCCTTCAATGAGAGAGGTCATGGCTTTATCCGTTGAACGCGGTTATCCCTTCAATAAGAGAGGCCATAGCTTTATCCAATGAACACGGATATCCTTTCAATAAGAGGGGTTATGGCTTTATCCGATGAATGCAGATATCCATCCAACGAAAGATCATGGTTTTATCCAATGAATGCGAATATCCCCTAGGTGAGAGGTCTTGGCCTTATCCAATGAACGCGGATATCCCTTCAATAAGAGAGGTCATGGCTTTATCCACTGGATGCAGATATCCCTTCAATGAGAGAGGCCATGGCCTTATACAATGAATGCGGATATCCCTTCAATAAGAGGGGCCATGGCTTTATCTAATGAACGGGGATATTCCTTCCATGAGAGGTCATGGCTTTATCATTGAATGGGGATACTCCTTCAATCAGAGAGGTCACGGCCTCATCCAATGAATGCGGATATCCCTTCAATGAGAGGTCATGGGTTTATCCTTCAGTAAGGGAGGTCATTGCTTTAACCAATGGATGCGGATATCCCCTCTATGAGAGGTCATGACCAACAAAAACGAACCTAAGGGATTCGCCGCCGAAGGCCAGCCAATGGTGAAGGTCAAAAAGAAAAAAGGGAAACAGGAAAACTCATGTAGCAGGTCAAATCTGCTGCTACATGTTTGGGAAAGATAAACTGCCGCCAGCTGCAAGGGATAGATTCTTGATTGACGTGAGTCAATAAAACCCTTGCCGAAGGCAAGAATCTATTTTGGGATAATGAATCAAGCATTGGTTATGGCCGTTGCCAGATCATTTAAAATAAACATATTTCGGTGATGTATGTTGTCTTAGGGATATGTTAATCCCGTTGAAGGGACTGTCAGGCGAAAGTATCCGTTTGAGTGTTTACTTTGTGTAAACTAAAATTGGTGGTCATGACCGATTCTGGTGATCGTTCCGAGAAACGGCAACGGATCACAAAATCGGTCATGCTGAGATACAAGTAGATATGCGCGCCTGAAAGGCCAATGTTTAATTTGATCTTCTTTACTGGTACAAAGATAACACACGGAAAGATCAGCGTGTGTTGGTAGATATGTGCCATCCATTGTTCGGTCGCGGAAGCTCGTGGTGATGCTGAATTGATGTCATGGCAAGATGATAATCTTGCCATGAATTACGTTTTCAGAAATGACCGTGGAGAAGGGGTTTCGAAAAACCCCCAAAGAAAGGTAAGCTGCCTATAAGGTATTTATGTCGGTTATCCTTGGGGATAACCGAATTAATTCCAGCGAATTGGTTGGCGGCTAATGCCGTAGCAAGGTTGTATAATCTTGCTGAAGATTCGACTTTAAGGTAAGTCGCATTGCTGGAAATGGTAGGGATCGATCGATGCATGGCTCTTCGGGCCCTGAAAAGCCCCACAGACCTTTCCTGTTATAGTTCAGCCAATCCCAAAAACGGGAAAAGTGTCTCCCACAAAATTACCGTCCGATAGCATTACTGTCTATGTTAACTAAGGTGATGGAAAAAGTCATCAATACTAAGTTAATTAAGTATTTGGAGTGTAACGGATTTCTGAATGATAGTCAATGCGGATTCCATGGCAGGCGGTCCACGGGAGACCTTTTGACCCCTATAATCGATATATGGACATCTGCGATTGAGCGGCATGGTGAGTCAATGGCGGTCGCATTGGATATCTCCAAGGCTTTTGACCGCGTCTGGCACGGGGATTGCTGAGCAAACTTCGTTCATATGGACTTTACCAACAGCTTTGCGACTGGACGAGAAGCTTCCTCGAGAATCGATCGATCCGGGTTGTTGTGGACGGCGAGTGTTCGGATCTTTATCCTGTTAATACCGGGGTGCCTCAAGGTTATATTTTGGCTACAATTTTGTTTTTGCTTCACATAAATGATTTGTTGGAGACAACGGATAACAAAGTGTTCAGTTTTACGGATGATAGTACGCTTGTTTCCTCCTTTTCGAGTGTTCGGCCGATTGGTGCATCTGCGTCGCATCAGCTGAGATGTAGACAAATTGACTCTCTGAATCGGGATCTGGATAAAGTCCTGCGGTGGGGAAGAGCCAATCTCGTCGACCTCAATGCAGCGAAGACACAATATACAACATTCACAAAGAAAAGTGGATCATCGGTTCTACGTCACACCAGCTGAGATGTAGAGAGATTTACTCTCTGAATCGGGATCTAGATAAGGTCCTGCAGTGGAGAAGGGCCCATCTCGTCGACTTCAATGCAATGAAGAGACAATATACAACATTCACAAAGAAAAGTGGACCATCGGTTCCACAGCTGATGATGAATGGCCGGGCCCTCGAATCTGGGGGAAGCTTGAAATTGTTCGGCGTCACGGTCTGTGGGAATGTGTCGTGGCATAAACACGTGTCGAACATCGCCAGGCCCGCCTCAGGAAAACTGAGTTATCTTTTTAGAAATACTCTACACCGGCCGAACTTCCTTTTCGAGTGTTCGGCCGATTGGTGCATCTGCGTCGCATCAGCTGAGATGTAGACAAATTGACTCTCTGAATCGGGATCTGGATAAAGTCCTGTATAAATCCCAAATTAGACCCGCGCTCGAATATTGCTCTCATGTTTGGAGCTCGGCTCCTAAACATACCCTTGACCTACTTGAGAGCATACAGAGACGAGCGGTCCGCGTAATCGGGGACTCGGCCCTGTCGTCGGGACTACAGTCGCTATCACATCGAAGGCGCGTAGCTGACCTCTGTCTGATATTACCACGGGTACTGTTTTTCGGAGATTCGTGATATTGTTCCACACAATTCGGTTGATATGCGCTCCACAAGACGATCCGACGGATCGCACTAATTCGGTTCATTTCCCGATGATGCGAACATCCCTGCATCAGAACTCGTTTCGTTACAGAGCGGGGAAGCTGTGGAACTCCCTTCCCACGCGAATATTCCCGGAGCGTTACAACCTGCAACTGTTCAAAAAGAACTGGGTTCGCCTCTCCCGAGAGAAGTGTAATAAAAAAAGGGACGCAACAAAGGTGCGAAAAAGGGGAAAAACAGACGCAAGGAAGGAACGGGTATGAGGTTTTCCCGCATTCCACACAATTTTCACACTACGGCGCGTGTGTGGAGTTCCGTTTGATTACTTCAAATCCCTCAAAAGACAAAAAAAAATAAAAAAAAAGCCGAACCGCACGTGCTACTTAGTAGGCTAATATGCATAATATCTTTCAGAATTCATTGCTGAAATCTCTTTCCTTCACGAATGAATCTGCACACACTCACTCTTTTCTTTAAACTCCTTCTATCACAATTTCTACTTTCCCTCTCCTGCCCGAGTTGTGGGTTTTGATATCGTAAGGGTGTTAAAAATCCCCTTAGCACGAGCAATGTATAACGAAGATTGATACATACACGTAGTAGAAAAAGTGAAAAGAGAAGCTATTGTTTTATATCGGACTGCGGTTATATAAAGGACAACATTTTACTCTTCTTTCAACCATCACAAACGAAAATTCCCCGTTAAATGGATGACGGGTTATTTCCAGCCTAAAAGAGTCTCCAATAAAAGCCAAACACTAATCCCCTGTATTTAAGTGAAACCTAATTTCAACGTAATAACGCAATCGTCAGAAATTTTCGAAAACAAAACAGTTGCTTCATTAAGGGTTTTCTGGAATTCTGGTCTAGAATTTAAAAAAAAATCGATTTTTTTCTTTTTATATTTTCTTAAAGTTTATACTTTTAAGAATATGCTGTCCAAAGGAAATTTTAAAATTCCAATAATTGGCGAAGTTACAGCTGCTTTAGAAATATTATGTCACTTGAAGCTACTATGCGCTGAAATTTTGAAACGCGTTTTTCTCGAAACTCTTTTTTAAAACAATACCCACGATTTTTCAAGTTCTACTGAACCGATTTACTTCAAATTTAGTATATGTCTTTTCTATTGCATGAACTATCCTCATCCCCAAATTTCAATGTTAACTATTTCAAAAAATTCGAAAAACTAAAAAAATAAATTTTTTTTTGAAGCAGTCGCCATTTTGTTAAAACAAAATTTTTTTTTTCAACTTTTTTTAGTTCCAACGATAGAGGCATTTCTGTAAATTAATAATATTTTTTTTTCAGATTGCTAGGAGGGTTGAATGGTCGCGTGCCAACTTTTTGAATTTTGAATTTTTTACTTTCATTTTTTTTTTACTGTATTCTTGAAATATTAATAAACATCCTATAAAAAAATGAATAGTAAACATATTGATTGCTTTTTTTTACAGCACTTCAAAAATTGCGTTAAATTCGTGCTTCGAGACCAGAATACCCCCGTAAAGCGACTTGATCCTACTGTAACACAAAAACCTCCATTACTATAAAATAAAAGAAGACATTTCCAACCAGAATTAACATTCTTTATTGTGTTTTCTTAAATTGAAGCAATTCAATTGATATCACTATAGACGTGGTAAACAAATTAAAAAAAGAACAAATCTCAAGAAAACGATAAATTAACTTCAGCAAATATAATTTGTTAAATATAAATATTATGATTAGTTTTTTCTTGCTTTTCTGCTAAATAGTTCATCTTCAATTGTTTTGCTGTATTACTAATATTATATAAGAGATAAAAACATTCTCCTACTTCACACAACGTTACAACGATGTTACTAACAGGCAACAAATTCACACCAGAAAACTCTAAAAAATCCTTGTATCCAAATTCATATTTCAAATTAGTTTTTATATAGTTTTAGTAAATAAGTTCAATATCATATATACATATATATTTTCTTGTTAATTTATTGCTTATTGTTGTCACTCTTTTGTTTTTATTATATTTAGCATTTTAAAACAAATTTCGTAAGTTTTGGATTTTCTTTTGTTGTTGTATAAACGTTTTCCTGGTTTTTCAGTTTTTCTTAATAGGAACAAAATCAATTGAAGCTGAATTGATGCAATAGCGAACTCTTGTTGGTGGTGGACCATCGTCGAATACGTGACCCATGTGAGCTGAGCACTTTGAACAGCGAACCTCTGTTCTTACCATTCCTAGCAGTTTCGAAACAACTACTTTAATAATTGAAATTATTTCAAACAAAAAGAGTGTGTTGAAAGAAAATTAAAATTTATAAAATTAGATAACAAAATGGTTTGTATATGATGATAATAATAGTAATAATATTGATAGTAATAGTAATAATGATAATAGTAATAATAACATTACAAATAATGACAATAATAACAATAATGGTATAAAATAATAATGGTAAAATATATTAATAAAATAACAATAATATTAATAATAATGATAACAATAATAATAATTACAATAATAATAACATTAATGATACAAATAACATAGTAAAAATATTAATAATAATGTTTATTATTATAATAATAACAATATTAATAATAATAATAATAATAATAAAAATGATAATTACAATAATAACATTAATGATGCAAATAACACAGAAATAATATTAATAATAATGATAACAATAATAATGATAACAATAATAATAATTACAATAATAATAACATTAATGATACAAATAACATAGTAAAAATATTAATAATAATGTTTATTATTATAATAATAACAATAATAATAATAATAATAATAATAAAAATGATAATTACAATAATAACATTAATGATGCAAATAACACAGAAATAATATTAATAATAATGATAACAATAATAATGATAACAATAATAATAATTACAATAATAATAACATTAATGATACAAATAACATAGTAAAAATATTAATAATAATGTTTATTATTATAATAATAACAATAATAATAATAATAATAATAATAAAAACAATATTTACAATAACAACAATAATAACATTGATGATACAAATAACACAGTAATAATAATGATAATAATAAGAATACAAATCATAATAATAATAATATTATTAAAAATAATAATAATAATAATAATAATAATAATAATAGAAAAAATAATAATTACAATAATAACATTAATGATGCAAATAGAACAGTAATAATATTGATAATAAGAATACAAATCATGATAATAATAATATTATTAAAAATAATAATAATAATAATAATAATCGTATTAATTTTAATAATAATAATATTTATAATAATAATTATTATTAAAGAAATAATAATTCCAACAATAATAACATTAATGACACAAATAACAGTAATAATAGTAATAATATTAATAATAATAAGAATACAAACAATAATAATAATATTATTAAAAAATAATAATAATAATTACAATAATGGTAAAATATATTAATAAAATAACAATAATAATAATAATAATGATAATAATAATTACAATAATAATAACATTAATGATACAAATAACATAGTAAAAATATTAATAATAATGTTTATTATTATAATAATAACAATAATAATAATAATAATAATAATAATAATAATAAAAATGATAATTACAATAATAACATTAATGATGCAAATAACAGAAATAATATTAATAATAATGATAACAATAATAATGATAACAATAATAATAATTACAATAATAATAACATTAATGATACAAATAACATAGTAAAAATATTAATAATAATGTTTATTATTATAATAATAACAATAATAATAATAATAATAATAATAAAAATAATAATTACAATAATAACATTAATGATGCAAATAACACAGAAATAATATTAATAATAAATAATTACAATAACAACAATAATAACATCAATAATACAAATAATACAGCAATATTATAATAATAAGAATACAAATAATAATAATAATAATATTATTAAAAATAATAATAATAATAATATTATTAAAAATAATAATAATAATAATATTATTAAAAATAATAATAATAATAATATTATTAAAAATAATAATAATAATAATAATGATAATAATCGTATTAAGTTTAATAATAATAATATTTATAATAATAATAATTATTATTATAAAAATAATAATTACAACAATAATAACAGTAATGATACAAATAACACAGCAATAATATTAACAATAATAAGAATACAAACAATAATAATAATAATATTATTAAAAATAATAATAATAATAATAATAACAGCATATAATTATATCAATAGTAATAATGGTGTTAATTTTAATAATAATAATAATATTTATAATAATAATAATAATAATAATAATAATAAAAAGGATAACAATAGCCAATAGTAATAATATTAATAATAATAATATTAATAATAATAACATGAATAATAATAATATCATTATTATTAATAATAATTTAAAAAATCATAATATAAATAATAACAATAAAAAAAATTTCGATAAAAAAATGGAAAAAAAGGAAAGAAGAAGAAACGTTATTCTATTTGGCAAATTCGTTTTTTTTTAGAAATTATATTTTTGTGCTGCTACATTTTTTTTGTTTTTTTGTTGAAAATTTTGAACATGAACACTGAACGTAAATGTAGGCTACAATACTATATGCTCCCGTTTAAGGTGTGGGATCGAATTAGCTCAAAATAACAAGCATATTCAATATAATAATGGCCAAAGTAAGTAAAACGAATCTACGTTTGAAAAGCTTGTACAATACCTGCACAACAGGATGTGCGCGGGGACCAAATATAATTACGGGTTATCCATTTTGTGGTTCGGAAAATATACAAGGTGGCGCAAAATGAATCACCATATCGGAAGATGTTATAATTTTTGGAAATGGGGTCGTACGTCAATCATATTTGACATTTATGAACTAGACAGCTGCAGTATACAAACAGACAAGCAATGGAGCGCGATACTCCGCAAGAGCTTGGAATAATTGTGTCAACAACGAAGAGGACGATTTTGTGTGGAAAATCATCATGAGCGACGAGGCACATTTCCACTTAAGCGATTACGTCAATAAGCAAAATCTTCTGAAAAACGAAGTATGATGCATGAAGAATCATTACATCCACTCAATGCCACTGTGTGGTGCGGCGTTCACGCGGGAGAAGTGGTTCGGCCGTATTTGTTTTGAGGTCGCCATCGGCAATACGGTCACTGTTACTGGAGAACTTTTTTTTTACACAAACACGCACACGAAAGGGGATTTTCATCATCATCATCATCACCGGCACTATAACCGTGATCCGGTCTTGGCGTTATTTAGCAAGTTTCTCCACCGATATCCGGTCGTTATCCGAGACTTGTTAAATTGTCCATAATAATTTGTTTTTACGGGCAAGGTTAATAGCCCTGCGCCAACCTTTCTCAGGATGTCGCTGCATGCATCGGTTCACTACTTGGCGGGTGCCAAAGTAGCTATCCAGGGGTGTCACGTGGAGACTGCGTGTCAACTTGGAATGGACAGGGGCAAGGATCGCCCTGGCCTTCGCCGGGTTGAAAGCAATCAGAGACGTTGCCCTATGTGCTCGCCCCATCCCCCCGTTGTGTTCATCAATTCGGGTTAAAGATTAAATATGGTTGTGTTTATAATTTGTTGTGTTTATAATTTCAGGTTAAATATGTGTTTGCCTTGCGCCAAAAGGGGATTTTGGAGTACCCTTAAGTGTCAGAGCACAGTTCGAGCGGAAGGAGAGGAAGTGGATAAGGAAAGGAGATATCGATGTACATTGGTCTTAAATACCTAAACATTACAACGACCAGGAAACACATGATCAGGCAGAATATTCCACATTCGTGTTGTTCGGCTAAAGAATGACACTCTATGTTTGTTTGTGCGCGTGAAGTTGACTTTCAACGTGAACTGATGTGCATTCTCAGATTGACGAGTACTGCGGGAATATGTCTGAGGAGGCGGATCACATTCAGCAAGTTCTGTTGAGCAACGACCGTTGCTATATATACCTATAGAAAAGAGATAGGCATGATACGTTGCGCCTATGTTCTAACGACGGAATTGATCGACTCACAGCTGGGTCCCCAATAAGTTTCACTGCTGGTTTTTGCATCCTATCGAACACGTGTAGTGCAGTTTTGGATGCGCCTGACCAAATATGGGAGTTGAACTCCATTTTTGGACGAATATACGCCTTGTAAATAGTGGCCAGGTTGGATGGAGTGAAGTATCTTTTCCATCTTTTAAGGAACTCCCTACATTTGGCCACACTTTTCACAACTTCAAAAATGTAGTCGCTCCAATTAAGAGTCGAATTAATTCGAGTGCCGAGGATTGATAGTTCCTTGGCTTCGTCGATGTAAGTGCCGTTCATCGACATATTTACTTTGGGGTTCACCTTTGACGACAGGAGACGGCACTGGGTTTTTAAGGCATTGAACTTTACTCGGTTAGATAATCCCCATTGATACATCTTGTTGAGGTCGGAATTCAGTGTATTAAGCATAACATGCTGACTGCTATTGACGTTCGTAGAGGTTGGCCAGGAATGTTCGTATGAGCATGAGAAACTCAATTTGCTCTCATCAGCAAACGAGTGGATTGGGTTGTAGGTAATGAATAAGAGATAATTTATAAAGATGAGGAAGAGAGTGGGAGCAACCCTAATAACCTTGCCCGTAAAAATAAATTATTATGGAAAATTTAACAAGCCTCGAGACTTGCTAAATACGGCCAAGACCGGATCCTGGTTGTAGTGCCGATGATGATGAAAATCCCCTTTTGTATGCGCGTTTGTGTAAAAAAAAAGTTCTACAGTAACAGTGACCGTATTGCGATGGCGTCCTTAAACAAAATACGGCCGAACCACTTCTCCCGCGTGAACGCCGCACCACAAAGTGGCTTTGAGTGGATGTAATGGTTCTTCATGCTGGATGCCAAACTCTGTCGAAGGCTTTCGAGATATCCGGTGCAACAACTTTGCTTTCTCCGAAGTAGTCGATGGCTCCACTTTTCGGTAAGGTACGCCATCAGGTCTCCTGTGGACCTGTTGCTACGAAAGCCATATTGGCGGTCATTGAGGAGGTCATTTGATTCCAGATATTTCGAAAGTTGACGGTTAATCAGTGATTCTATAGCGTTTGAAATAATAGTGAAGACGATCGTGTGATTCGAACTGACAGCTCGAATCACGAAAAAAATTTTACCTAAGCGTTACACATCAGGCTACTGACAGTGTTTAGAATTTCATTTCCAAACTCGACTATACGCCACTAATGTGAATTATTTTTTGTTATCCGCTAAGGTATACATTCTGATGTATTTTCTGATTCGATTCTTTCGTTCGGTGCTTCTTCACTATTTTGCTTATGAATTGTGTGTGTATCTGTTAGATTCGCTACAATTCCATTACCTTCGATAGAATAGAAGTTAGTTTCGATGTTAAAATCCTTCTCGGGGACCTCAATGCGAAAATTTGGAAGGATGATATCTTCCAACCAACTATAGGTAAAGAAAGGCCACACGACGTTTCAAATGATGATGGAATTGGAATTATTACGTTCGCAGCGTCAAGAGATCTGGTAGTGAAAAGCACGATGTTCAAGCACAAGCAAATTCATAAAGCCACATAGATATCACCCGACGGCGTTACACGTAACCAATTAGACCACTTCCTCATAGACAAAAGACACCACTCGAACATATTTGAAGTAAGATCATATAGAGGAGCAGATTCAACTCCGATCATCTTCAAGTGGTGGGCAAAATTATGAGTCAGCTCGCAGCAAACCCACATGGGCAGTCGCGGGAGACGAGCAAAATGTTCGACATTGATAAAGTAAAAGACCTGCGCAAAAAAGCTGAATATCAAAACGAACTAACGAATAGATTTAGCATCCTAGAGAATGGAAGCAGTGAGGAAGAGGAATCCAAAAATATGGACACTAAATGGGCATCTATCAGAGACACAATCAGAGACAAATCGATTGAAATTCCCTCCCTGCGCAAGTGTTCCCGGAGCGTTACAACCTGCAACTGTTCAAAAAGAACAGCAACAGTTACTTGGTAGCATCTCGCGGCGCCATGTCGGCGCTATAGGTTCGCCTCTCCCGAGAGAAGTATATTTAAAAAAAAAAATTATAATAAAAAAAAGGTATTAGGATTTAAGAAAACAATAAAGTCCAAACCTTGGTTTGATGACGAGTGCCGGGCGAAGATCGAACAACGTAAACGCCTCAGAGTGATCCGCTTAAAAAGATATGATGAAGTCAACGCAGAACGACACGCGACGATTCGGAAAGAGACAATGAGACTTTTCAAGCGCAAAAAACGCGAATGGGAGCAAAAACATCAGAGGAATGTATGCCGGCATAAATTCAATTAGGAAAGGCTACCGAGGGAGAGCTAAAATAATTCTAGACACAAACGGCTGTCTGGTTACAGAAACAAACGATATCGTGACAAGATGGAAGCAGTACTTTGAGATGTGCGCACCCATCAAGCACAAATAAACGCACCAGACGTACATACAGCCGAGCCTCAGATCCCTCTTTCAATGAAGTTATAGGCGCAATAAATCGATTGAAAAACAACAAGGCTCCCGGAGTCGATTGCATACCGGCAGACCTAATGAAGCATGGAGGAGAGGCAACCGCTCGAAAGATCCACCAACTGATTAAAACAATTGTGACTTGTTTTTTTTTTTTTTACTTGCACTTGCACTATCACATTAGCCCTGTGAGTAGGGCATTGGAATATACTCACAGCTAGGCCGGCTTGTCGTAAGATGCGACTAAGGGCCGAGTGGTAGGTGGGGTCCCAACGCCCTGTCGCCCAGTGAAATACCACCCCATCAAGCTATAGGCTCCGTGAAATGGTCGGGAGAAATCCCTGGCCATCTTTCGGAGCTTGGTTGATGAACCGGTTCGAGAAAAGGTTGGTTTGGGTGGTAGCCGGTCGCAAGGTGATATACCACCCCGTCACGCTGTACATTCCGCGATATCGTCGGGAGAAATCTTCGAGTATGCTTCGGATGTATGGCTGACTGACACGGATATAAGTCATGATGGTACCCTCTATGATAAAGAATTCCGGAGGTAAACTAGTTTCCCATTCGGATCTCCGGAGAAGACTATGACAGGGGGAACATCATGCAAATATTATGATAAATAACCGAACTTTAAGAAATTCGGAATCGCGTAATCGAGCTCGCTCTCGGGGCTCTGTCCACACTCAACTGTTAACGGCATTTTGTAACATCAGGGGCATCGGTTTCACCAATACGAATGTAAACGCCGTCCACCAATATTTGGAAACAGCAAAAGCTGATACCCATGCCCTAACTGAGACCCAGGTCGATTCGTCAACTGATTCGAAATATCTTCGTTGCTCAGGATACGACTTACATTCGAAATTCCGGTTTAAGGGCGGAGTCTGTGTCCTCACGCGGTCCGATCTGGCTTGCCAGAGGATGGAGGCGTTGGAACCCAATAATATGGACATCATATGGTTGAGGGTCGTGCTAAGGAATTCCGTTAAATTTCTTTGTTGTCTTTACCGCTCCCCGAATGACGATCGACCGGCGACATTTTTCGAACATCTTTCACATACCGTCGACTGGATACAGATCAACCACTCGGCTTCTGAAATTATCGTCCTTGGCGATTTAAATGTGCACAATTCCGGCTGGCTGGTGCACTCCAACAGAACCGTCGAGGCTGGGAAGCTGGCGGAGTTGTCCGCTGTTAGTCACAACTTGACTCAAGTCGTGGAGGAACCTACGCGAGTGCCGGATGCCCATGTGACTATGCGAACACCCTGGATCTATTTTTGACATCCGAACCGAGTATTTATACCGTAGAGGTTCCTGCGCCACTGGGTAAATCAGATCACTTCTTGGTATTGGTCGCACAACCACCTGCATTTCAAACGAATAATCGACCTAAGCAGCTTCGCCGTGTATGGAGGTATGGGGCTGCAAACTGGGACCATATACGAGATTTCTTCGCATCGTTTCCATGGCTAGAGGTGTGCTTCGGAGACTCCGATGTTAACGCTTGCGCGGAGTTGGTCCCAGAGATTATTCTTCTCGGGATGGAGATCTACATTACACATTCCATCCAACGAAGTTCATCTGATAAACTTTAATTTGATAACAATAGCGAGCAGATTACAGTGGCAAAAAATAGAGCTTTTAAACAATAGCGCTCCAATCCCACCGATGTTAACAGAACGAATTTTGTTAGAATCAGAAACGCGTGCAACTAGGCGATTGATACCGCGAAGAAGGCCTACAACGACAGAGTGACGACTAAACTGCTTCAGTGTACGACTGGTTTACGCTCTTTCTGGTCAATGGCAAGGCCTTTCAGCAGTAAATTCGCTTCCTCCTCTTTTCCTCCGTTGGTGACGGGCAGCGGGACGTTAGTCACAAATTCAGAGAATAAAGCTAATGTGTTCGCGAATTCAAACCTTGATGTCAGTCTTTTGGGGCCACCTGTGATCGCGCCGGTACGGTCTTCGATGGGAGATGTGAAGTTCCGCCCGCGTACTATTCAACGCATTCTACGTAGACTGTACTGCAGGAAGGCAACTGGCCCGGACGGAATACCAACAATAGTCCTCAAGAACTGTGCTCCAGAACTATCGCTTCTTGACAAACTCGTTCACTTATCTTATGCACAGAGGACATTTCCTATCTGCTGGAAGGTGGCTCGAGTTCAGCCAATCCCAAAGAAAAAAGTCATCATCATCATCGGCACTACAACCGGGATCCGGTCTTGGCCTTATTTAACAAGTCTCTCCACCGGTATCCGGTCCATATCCGAGACTTGTTAAATTGTCTATAATAATTTGTTTTTCCGGGCAAGGTTATTAGCCTTGCGCCATAGGGCAAAAAAGTGTCTCCCACAAAATTACCGACCGATAGCATTACTGTCTATGTTATCTAGGGTAATGAAAAAGGTCAACATGGCCGGCGTATTTGGAGTCCAACGGACTTCTGAATGATCGTCAATACGGATTCCGTGGCAGGTGGTCCACGGGAGACCTTTTGACCCTTATAACCGATATATGGACATCTGCGATTGAGGGGCATGGTGAGTCAAGGGCGGGCGCATTGGATATCTCCAAGGTTTTTGACCGCGTCTGGCATGGGGCATTACTGAGCAAACTTCATCCATATGCATTTTCCCAGCAGCTTTGCAACTGGACGAAGGGCTTCCTTGAAAATTGATCGATCCGGGTTGTTGAGAACGGCGAGTGTTCGGATCTGTATCCTGTTAATACCAGGCTCCCTCAAGTTTCTATTTTGGCTCCAACCTTGTTTTTGCTTCACATAAATGATTTGTCAACGGATAACAATGTGTTCAATTTTGCGGATGATAGTACGCTTGTTTTCTCTGTTTCTAGTGATCGGCCGATTAACGCATCAACGTCACACCAGCTGAGATGTAGACAGATTGACTCTCTGAATTGGGATCTGGATAAAGTCCTGCAGTGGGGAAAGGCCAATCTCGTCGACTTCAATGCAACGAAGACACAGTATACAACATTCACAAAGAAAAGTGGATCATCGGTTCCACAGCTGATGATGAATGGCCAGGCCCTCGAAACTGGGGAAGGCATGAAATTTCTCGGCGTCTCGGTCTGTGGGAATGTGTCGTAGCATAAACATGTGTCAAACATCGCCAGATCCGCATCAGGAAAACTGAGTAATCTTTTTAGAAATATTTTACACCGGCCGAACTTCTTCTCCTGTATAAATCCCAAATTAGACCCGCGCTCGAATATTACTCTCATGTTTGGAGCTCTGCTCCTAAAGATGCCCTCGACCTGCTTGAGAGCATGCAGAGACGAGTGATCCGCCTGATCGGGGACGCGGTGCCGATGTCGTGACTGCAGTCGCTATTACATCGAAGGCGCGTAGCCGAACTTTGTCTGTTTTATAGATATTATCGCGGGTATTGTTGTTCGGAGATTCGTGGTATTGTTCCGCACAATTGGGTTTTATATGCGCTCCACGAGACAATCCGACAAATCGAATCAGTTTGCGGTTCATCTGTCACCGGTGCGAACATCCCTATGTCAGAACTCGTTCCGTTACAGGGCGGGAAAGCTGTGGAACTCCCTTCCCACGTGGGTGGTCCCGGAGCGTTACAACCTGGAACTATTCAAAAAGAATTGCAACTGCAAGAGGTGGGCCTAGAAATAAATGAAGATAAAACAAAATATATGACTACGGCGCGAGCAGATGGACCTCAGGGGTCACACGTAAACGTCAGTGGCAAATTATTTGAAAAACTTAAATAAATCTAACATCTGGGAACAATACTGACGGCCAATAACGAAATGACGAAGGAAATTAACAAACGACTGCATTCCTGCAACGCTAATTGGTACGCAGGCAGTAAACTGCTGAAAACCAAACTGCTATCACGTAATATAAAGCTCTGTGTTTATAGAACAATAATCATGCCGATTGTTCCATACGGATGCGAAACATGGGCTCTCACAAAACGGGAAGAAAACAAATTCCGCGTATTTGAGAATAAAGTTTTAAGGAGGATCTTTGGCGGTAAATATGATGAAGAGGCAGGTCAATGGAGGAAACTCCATAACCACGAAGTGGAAGAGCTTTACCGCAAGCCTACAATAGTGAGTGAATTGGAATTATTACGTTCGCAGCGTCAAGAGATCTGGTAGTGAAAAGCACGATGTTCAAGCACAAGCAAATTCATAAAGCCACATAGATATCACCCGACGGCGTTACACGTAACCAATTAGACCACTTCCTCATAGACAAAAGACACCACTCGAACATATTTGAAGTAAGATCATATAGAGGAGCAGATTCAACTCCGATCATCTTCAAGTGGTGGGCAAAATTATGAGTCAGCTCGCAGCAAACCCACATGGGCAGTCGCGGGAGACGAGCAAAATGTTCGACATTGATAAAGTAAAAGACCTGCGCAAAAAAGCTGAATATCAAAACGAACTAACGAATAGATTTAGCATCCTAGAGAATGGAAGCAGTGAGGAAGAGGAATCCAAAAATATGGACACTAAATGGGCATCTATCAGAGACACAATCAGAGACAAATCGATTGAAATTCCCTCCCTGCGCAAGTGTTCCCGGAGCGTTACAACCTGCAACTGTTCAAAAAGAACAGCAACAGTTACTTGGTAGCATCTCGCGGCGCCATGTCGGCGCTATAGGTTCGCCTCTCCCGAGAGAAGTATATTTAAAAAAAAAAATTATAATAAAAAAAAGGTATTAGGATTTAAGAAAACAATAAAGTCCAAACCTTGGTTTGATGACGAGTGCCGGGCGAAGATCGAACAACGTAAACGCCTCAGAGTGATCCGCTTAAAAAGATATGATGAAGTCAACGCAGAACGACACGCGACGATTCGGAAAGAGACAATGAGACTTTTCAAGCGCAAAAAACGCGAATGGGAGCAAAAACATCAGAGGAATGTATGCCGGCATAAATTCAATTAGGAAAGGCTACCGAGGGAGAGCTAAAATAATTCTAGACACAAACGGCTGTCTGGTTACAGAAACAAACGATATCGTGACAAGATGGAAGCAGTACTTTGAGATGTGCGCACCCATCAAGCACAAATAAACGCACCAGACGTACATACAGCCGAGCCTCAGATCCCTCTTTCAATGAAGTTATAGGCGCAATAAATCGATTGAAAAACAACAAGGCTCCCGGAGTCGATTGCATACCGGCAGACCTAATGAAGCATGGAGGAGAGGCAACCGCTCGAAAGATCCACCAACTGATTAAAACAATTGTGACTTGTTTTTTTTTTTTTACTTGCACTTGCACTATCACATTAGCCCTGTGAGTAGGGCATTGGAATATACTCACAGCTAGGCCGGCTTGTCGTAAGATGCGACTAAGGGCCGAGTGGTAGGTGGGGTCCCAACGCCCTGTCGCCCAGTGAAATACCACCCCATCAAGCTATAGGCTCCGTGAAATGGTCGGGAGAAATCCCTGGCCATCTTTCGGAGCTTGGTTGATGAACCGGTTCGAGAAAAGGTTGGTTTGGGTGGTAGCCGGTCGCAAGGTGATATACCACCCCGTCACGCTGTACATTCCGCGATATCGTCGGGAGAAATCTTCGAGTATGCTTCGGATGTATGGCTGACTGACACGGATATAAGTCATGATGGTACCCTCTATGATAAAGAATTCCGGAGGTAAACTAGTTTCCCATTCGGATCTCCGGAGAAGACTATGACAGGGGGAACATCATGCAAATATTATGATAAATAACCGAACTTTAAGAAATTCGGAATCGCGTAATCGAGCTCGCTCTCGGGGCTCTGTCCACACTCAACTGTTAACGGCATTTTGTAACATCAGGGGCATCGGTTTCACCAATACGAATGTAAACGCCGTCCACCAATATTTGGAAACAGCAAAAGCTGATACCCATGCCCTAACTGAGACCCAGGTCGATTCGTCAACTGATTCGAAATATCTTCGTTGCTCAGGATACGACTTACATTCGAAATTCCGGTTTAAGGGCGGAGTCTGTGTCCTCACGCGGTCCGATCTGGCTTGCCAGAGGATGGAGGCGTTGGAACCCAATAATATGGACATCATATGGTTGAGGGTCGTGCTAAGGAATTCCGTTAAATTTCTTTGTTGTCTTTACCGCTCCCCGAATGACGATCGACCGGCGACATTTTTCGAACATCTTTCACATACCGTCGACTGGATACAGATCAACCACTCGGCTTCTGAAATTATCGTCCTTGGCGATTTAAATGTGCACAATTCCGGCTGGCTGGTGCACTCCAACAGAACCGTCGAGGCTGGGAAGCTGGCGGAGTTGTCCGCTGTTAGTCACAACTTGACTCAAGTCGTGGAGGAACCTACGCGAGTGCCGGATGCCCATGTGACTATGCGAACACCCTGGATCTATTTTTGACATCCGAACCGAGTATTTATACCGTAGAGGTTCCTGCGCCACTGGGTAAATCAGATCACTTCTTGGTATTGGTCGCACAACCACCTGCATTTCAAACGAATAATCGACCTAAGCAGCTTCGCCGTGTATGGAGGTATGGGGCTGCAAACTGGGACCATATACGAGATTTCTTCGCATCGTTTCCATGGCTAGAGGTGTGCTTCGGAGACTCCGATGTTAACGCTTGCGCGGAGTTGGTCCCAGAGATTATTCTTCTCGGGATGGAGATCTACATTACACATTCCATCCAACGAAGTTCATCTGATAAACTTTAATTTGATAACAATAGCGAGCAGATTACAGTGGCAAAAAATAGAGCTTTTAAACAATAGCGCTCCAATCCCACCGATGTTAACAGAACGAATTTTGTTAGAATCAGAAACGCGTGCAACTAGGCGATTGATACCGCGAAGAAGGCCTACAACGACAGAGTGACGACTAAACTGCTTCAGTGTACGACTGGTTTACGCTCTTTCTGGTCAATGGCAAGGCCTTTCAGCAGTAAATTCGCTTCCTCCTCTTTTCCTCCGTTGGTGACGGGCAGCGGGACGTTAGTCACAAATTCAGAGAATAAAGCTAATGTGTTCGCGAATTCAAACCTTGATGTCAGTCTTTTGGGGCCACCTGTGATCGCGCCGGTACGGTCTTCGATGGGAGATGTGAAGTTCCGCCCGCGTACTATTCAACGCATTCTACGTAGACTGTACTGCAGGAAGGCAACTGGCCCGGACGGAATACCAACAATAGTCCTCAAGAACTGTGCTCCAGAACTATCGCTTCTTGACAAACTCGTTCACTTATCTTATGCACAGAGGACATTTCCTATCTGCTGGAAGGTGGCTCGAGTTCAGCCAATCCCAAAGAAAAAAGTCATCATCATCATCGGCACTACAACCGGGATCCGGTCTTGGCCTTATTTAACAAGTCTCTCCACCGGTATCCGGTCCATATCCGAGACTTGTTAAATTGTCTATAATAATTTGTTTTTCCGGGCAAGGTTATTAGCCTTGCGCCATAGGGCAAAAAAGTGTCTCCCACAAAATTACCGACCGATAGCATTACTGTCTATGTTATCTAGGGTAATGAAAAAGGTCAACATGGCCGGCGTATTTGGAGTCCAACGGACTTCTGAATGATCGTCAATACGGATTCCGTGGCAGGTGGTCCACGGGAGACCTTTTGACCCTTATAACCGATATATGGACATCTGCGATTGAGGGGCATGGTGAGTCAAGGGCGGGCGCATTGGATATCTCCAAGGTTTTTGACCGCGTCTGGCATGGGGCATTACTGA
The DNA here is from genome assembly GCA_963931805.1 of Microdon myrmicae. NCBI lineage: Eukaryota > Metazoa > Arthropoda > Insecta > Diptera > Syrphidae > Microdon > Microdon myrmicae. Next base: position 144,421,248 of record OZ007500.1, on the reverse strand, counting down.
GCAAACTTCATCCATATGCATTTTCCCAGCAGCTTTGCAACTGGACGAAGGGCTTCCTTGAAAATTGATCGATCCGGGTTGTTGAGAACGGCGAGTGTTCGGATCTGTATCCTGTTAATACCAGGCTCCCTCAAGTTTCTATTTTGGCTCCAACCTTGTTTTTGCTTCACATAAATGATTTGTCAACGGATAACAATGTGTTCAATTTTGCGGATGATAGTACGCTTGTTTTCTCTGTTTCTAGTGATCGGCCGATTAACGCATCAACGTCACACCAGCTGAGATGTAGACAGATTGACTCTCTGAATTGGGATCTGGATAAAGTCCTGCAGTGGGGAAAGGCCAATCTCGTCGACTTCAATGCAACGAAGACACAGTATACAACATTCACAAAGAAAAGTGGATCATCGGTTCCACAGCTGATGATGAATGGCCAGGCCCTCGAAACTGGGGAAGGCATGAAATTTCTCGGCGTCTCGGTCTGTGGGAATGTGTCGTAGCATAAACATGTGTCAAACATCGCCAGATCCGCATCAGGAAAACTGAGTAATCTTTTTAGAAATATTTTACACCGGCCGAACTTCTTCTCCTGTATAAATCCCAAATTAGACCCGCGCTCGAATATTACTCTCATGTTTGGAGCTCTGCTCCTAAAGATGCCCTCGACCTGCTTGAGAGCATGCAGAGACGAGTGATCCGCCTGATCGGGGACGCGGTGCCGATGTCGTGACTGCAGTCGCTATTACATCGAAGGCGCGTAGCCGAACTTTGTCTGTTTTATAGATATTATCGCGGGTATTGTTGTTCGGAGATTCGTGGTATTGTTCCGCACAATTGGGTTTTATATGCGCTCCACGAGACAATCCGACAAATCGAATCAGTTTGCGGTTCATCTGTCACCGGTGCGAACATCCCTATGTCAGAACTCGTTCCGTTACAGGGCGGGAAAGCTGTGGAACTCCCTTCCCACGTGGGTGGTCCCGGAGCGTTACAACCTGGAACTATTCAAAAAGAATTGCAACTGCAAGAGGTGGGCCTAGAAATAAATGAAGATAAAACAAAATATATGACTACGGCGCGAGCAGATGGACCTCAGGGGTCACACGTAAACGTCAGTGGCAAATTATTTGAAAAACTTAAATAAATCTAACATCTGGGAACAATACTGACGGCCAATAACGAAATGACGAAGGAAATTAACAAACGACTGCATTCCTGCAACGCTAATTGGTACGCAGGCAGTAAACTGCTGAAAACCAAACTGCTATCACGTAATATAAAGCTCTGTGTTTATAGAACAATAATCATGCCGATTGTTCCATACGGATGCGAAACATGGGCTCTCACAAAACGGGAAGAAAACAAATTCCGCGTATTTGAGAATAAAGTTTTAAGGAGGATCTTTGGCGGTAAATATGATGAAGAGGCAGGTCAATGGAGGAAACTCCATAACCACGAAGTGGAAGAGCTTTACCGCAAGCCTACAATAGTGAGAGTAATCAGGTCGCGAAGATTAAGATGGGACGGATATGTAGCGCGAATGGGCAACGATAGGACCGCGTATAGAATTCTTGACGGTAAGCCAACGGGAAAGAGACCGACAGGGCGATCGCGACGGAGATGGGAGGACAATGTAAGGTTTGACGTTGAGGAGATCGGATCAGATCGTCAAGCGTGGAAGTGTGGCGGTTCAGCCAAACCTCTCCCCACAGAAGGAGAGTGCACAGGACAGGGAGTGTTGGCGCAGCCGTGTCAGTGAGGTCATGAACTTCCGGGTTCCTATACACCAATAAATAGTAATAGTAAAAAAAAGTAGCAACGATGCATTTAATATATTTGAAAATATATTTAGAACTTTTGACCACTAATAAACTCTTACCCAAAAACCAAGGCTAACACCATTTTATAAACATTACTTGTTGTCCCAAATGATGTTCGGTTATTTGCGGCATTAACGATGCATGCTAAAATAATCAACCAAAGGATCAAACAATGCGGCTACTGAGTAACAAAAGATATCCCAAAAAAGATCTTGAGCTGCAATTGAATAAACAATGCCAAGTTGTGGCCCTTTGTTCATCATCATCATCATCGGCACTACAACCGGGGACCGGTCTTGGCCTTATTTAGCAAGTCCTGAGGCTTGTTAAATTTTCCATAATGATTTGTTTTTCCCGGGCAAGGTCATTAGTCGTGCGCCAGAGGCTCCCCAACGGGGAATCGAACCACGGTCTCCCGCGTGACAGGCGGGTATACTAACCACTATACTATCGTGGCCCTTTGTTCATGGCCAGTGAAAAAGAAAATATTTAGACATTTATGAAATAAATGTCCAAGGATCGTACTCGTCATGTTTCATTGAACCTATTCATATTTTATAAAAAATTTTTTTTTTCAAAAACGAGCTTTGGGAAACCCGGTACGTGGATGGTTTTAAATCACAACTCACAACACCAATTCCAATGCTCGCACGATACTAAGTTGTATAAATCGTCCGGAAACAACAGTACACCTTCCTAACTCGGTGGCAAACAAAATTTACTTTCAATGGTCTTTTAGTGCATAACATGCCGCTCTCTTAATGCAATTTCTAACGGTATATTTTCGAGAAAGACAATCTAGTCGGCGCGGCATTCAAAGCAGGATCGTTTGATGCATTTTTAATTACACTCTGTCGCCTGGGATATACGGAGATAGCAAATATCCGGCGATAATGCATTTAGCTATAGCTTTTGGCTACAGAACGGGGAAGCTGTGGAACTCCCTTCCAACACGAGTGTTCCCGGAGCGATACAGCCTGCAACTGGTCAAAAAGAACTGAAACAGTTATTTGGTGACATCTCGGGGCGCCCACTCGCCTCCATAGGTTCGCCTCTCCCGAGAGAAGTCCAACAAAAAAAAAAAAAAAAAAAAACATTCTTGAGACATCTTTGGGACTGCTTCTTTGAGATATCCCTCGAACACTCTTGAGTCATCTTTGAGATACGTTCGGGACACCTTTGGGGCATTCCTGGGACGTATTGGGGACATCCTTGAGATATCTTTCAGACATCCTTGGGGCTGCTCTGTGACACCTTCGTGTTATCTCTGGGGCATTCTTGGGACATCTCTGGGGCATTCTTGGGACATCTTTGGGACATCCTTGAGACATCTTTCGGACATTTTTGGGACATCCTAGAGACGTCTTTCAGACATCCTTGGAACACCTACGTATCATCTTTGAGACACCTTCGGGACACCTTTGAGGCATTCTTGGGACAACTTTGGGATATCCTTGAGACATCTTTCAGACATCTTTGGGACATCCTTGAGACTTATTTCAGACATCTTTGGGACTGCTTTGAGAAATCCTTGGAACGTTGTGTTATTTTTCAGACACCTTCGGGACGTCTTTGGGATACGCTTGTGTTGGTGACGCATCATTCTCCAGGAAGACTCCACTTCAAAACAGCGTGCCAATTATCAAGAAAACGCAACACGAAATAAGCGTGTCAATTTCTGGGAAGACGCTGTGTCGGAAACAACAGCAAATCGATTCTCAGAAAAACGCGACGTGAAATAAGTCAATTCCTGGGAAGTTGCTTCGCATCTGCATGCACGACATCGGTGGCAACGAGTATAAAAGGCGAGGAAAATTTGTAAAGCGTTTGAGATCAGTATTACAATCGATGAAAAATTCGACTTAATCATCCAAAGCAGTAGCCATAATTCTGAGGAGTAAACACCCCTAACCAACAGAATATTCGAATACGAATAGGAGGTACTACGACTACGCATTTGGGTTGCCAGACAATTTTGATTTTAACAACCATCTGTCTTGAAACAGCCATGCAAGCATGTGCGTATGACCTCTTTGCCGGGCGAAAAGTCAGGTTGAAGGAAAGAGTCGAAGAATCCCCAAGCCCTCGCCGAATGGTGGGAGGGAAATATGCAGTTTCTCTGCTTGGCTTCATGAAATTTCCAATGTGCCAACAAAACATACTTAATAAAAGGTAAACGTTTATACTATCTGCATATAAATTTAATAAAACAAACACTAATGGGAAGATGATAAGCAGAAGCACTTTTAGGCAAAAAAAAAAAAAAAAAAAAAAATACAAATCGCTCACATGCCACGTGGAATCAATGAAACCAACATCGTTGTAGGACAGTGGTATCCAACGGCACCAAGTCAATTAAGTCAACATGCAACAACACAGTTATAGATATAAAAAACAATTAAATCAACTCAAACTAATAACAAAGTACGTTTAATAATACAAAAGTGTGTGCGTGTAAGTGTTGTCTGTTTTGTATTTTAAAGATACGAATATTTAGTGCCCCGGCTTTTACAGTCTTGTTCACTTACACGTTAATATCAATGACGTCAATTTCTCTCCTTACCTGGAATACTTGCATCTTTATGGAGTGTTATCTTTCCCTGATCGAGAACATCATTGAATGCTGGCCAACCACAGCCGGAATCATATTTTGTGTCCGAGCTAAATAGATCCTGATGGCATACAATACACTGGTATACACCTTTCTCATAGTGTTTGTTGTAACATCCTAAAGTTATGTTCATCATTGTTAGGTACATCTACAGAATTGTTTTATAATTTTTATAATTTTGAGTTTACCAGAAAAAGGACGTTCGGTGGCTGCCTCTTGAGTAACTTGATACTGTATCGGGGTCAGGCGATTTTTAAGTTCCTTTTTATCTATCACAAGTTTTTTGTCCATTATTTTCGATTGATTTGTTTCCAGTGACTTTCTCTGATCTGTAACAGGAGCGAGTATATATTTATATCAATTAAAGTAGACCATAAAAACTATTTGAAACGTATGCTAGTAGGATCGTTACTTTTTTTAATGTAATTTTAGTAAAAAAAAGGAAAATGAATAAAGCTTTCGAAATGTTAAAATGCTCCTCCTTCTTGACAAGTAATTGACATATGAGAGTTGCTACTTATATATTTGGCCTTGGCAGCACTATGTGTTGTCAAGTACAATCTGACATTTCGAATGGAAAGTTTGACATTTTTTATCATAAACGCACTCAGCATGTTTTGAGTTATAAACACTACCTTTTATATACCATGGTAGTATCCCCCTACCTAACCCCATTTACAATAATTCAATTAACGCACAAAATGCGCTCTGTGATATCCCACTATATAAACCCATAATATCCCACACGATGCAATTTCTCATTCACAATCAATTAACATAATTGTTTCCACTAACAATTAACGCATAATATCGCACACCCACTGACGTATTCCCCATAGAACACAGAAATGTTCAGCGGCAGGAAGGATTCGCCTATGCTAGGATTAGAGGAATTCATTTCTACTGTTGTTACGCTCCGCCAAGGTGGGAAATAGAAGAATTCAAATGCTTTTTGGACAGGGTAACACAAGAAGCTAGAGCTAAGATCCCCTTTATAGTTGCTGGAGAATTCAACACTTGGGTGGTAGAGTGGGGAAGCACCAGGACCAACAGTAGAGGCCAGGCACTACATGAAGCCTTCGCAGTGTTACACCTCGCTTTACACCCCCTCTCAAATATAATATTTTATTAATTTGATTCCACCATCCTTGCATCCAATACTCATATGATGAATCCTCAAAATATTCTGCATACAATGCAATACTCGCCTTTCCCACAAGCAATACAATGCATACAATTAAAATTCGCATTCATTCAGAAGCAAAGCCTTCCCCACGGGCAATTAATTCATATCGCATACGCTGCGATAATTACCCATTCATGCCCAACTTCCAAAGCCAAAACAATTAGCATGTATCAAACACTTGACCCACTCCCCAAGGCCACTGCATTCTGCTTCGTATTACAAAAATAAAGCGAGCACCTGTCCGCGGACCTACACGGTTTCATTTTACAAATACATATTTTTACAAGTGTGATACACGATATAGCTCTTCGATAGTATAGTGGTTAGTATACTCGCCTGTCAGGCGGGAGACCGGGGTTCGATTCCCCGTCGGGGAGACTCTGGCGCAAGACTAATGACCTTGCCCGGAAAAAACAAATCATTATGGAAAATTTAACAAGCCTCAGGACTTGCTAAATAAGGCCAAGACCGGTTCCCGGTTGTAGTGCCAATGATGATGATGATGATGATGATGATGATGATGATGATGATGATGATGATGATGATGATGATGATGATGATGATGATGATGATGATACACGATATATGATCACAAGCGGTGTTGTCAAAAGCCACCGACTACGAAATAATTGAACGTCGGAAAAGTGCTGAGTTCGACGAAGTAGCGAACACAGCAGTGAGGCGCAATTAATCGTATGATATGATTGGCACACGCGGGCAATATCCTATAATTAGTTCTCCGCATGGAATTGCTCAATTCTTTGTCACTGCATTATTTGCAGAGCAATTAAATGAATATTGAATATTGCGAATGGCTTATGACAGGCGAATAACCTCCGAATAGGTTACACGTTCTAGGTGAGGAAAATGCATCATCTGCATTAACTCACCAATAATTTGGTATAAAAAGAGGTGTGCAAATGAGTTGCAGTGCAGTGTAGTGTAATAAACAAGAAGACTGCGGCCCTTGCATTTGTAGCGATCCTAAGTCGCTACCCCTATTCAAATCCCCAATAACATCAAATTATAACCCAAATCCCAAATCCTCTACTGCCTCATATTCAAATTCCATATTGAGTCACATGTACAACGAATTTAACCAAAAGTTAATTCATCATACATTGACTCAATTCCCAAAACCTTGACATCATGAAATGCTAAATTTAAAACGCATTTCATGATTCCCCTTCCCAGCATCTATACGACAAAATCCTCAAACAATTCTCAGAACAAAATTCCAATCGAAGCACGCCAAGTCTTGCGTGTGCTTCTTGGGAATTTGACAGTAAAATAGTTGACAAAAGTCAACTACAAAAACTATAAAAGGGCAGTGGTTTTCAATTTCGGAATCAGCATTCCAGAGGCCGAACCGCTGGCCGATTATCAACAGTAAAGATCACTCTCACTTTTAGATTCAGGAAAAGAATAAAACTTACTAAAATTGTTTCGACTGAACCCTTCGCGTCTTTTTATTTTTTTTTCACTGTCGACACTCCGGGCTCTTCTCCCGCCGTTTTGGGAAAGCACGGCACGGAGCATAACACATTTGTACTGCGGGTTTTCTTGTTTTTAAAGAAAAAGTCAAAGTGTTTAAAAAATAAGGGATGGACATTCCCAGTTCATTTTAATAATAAAGTTCAAAGTTAAAAATGATAAAGTCTTGTATTAATTAAAAGAAAAAACCAAACTAAAGGAAGTCAGCAATCCAAGGAAATCGCAGCAGAGGAGGAGAAGGCCTTATTTGAGTAATAAGCTAAAACGAAAGGAAGTCCGTCAGGCGAAGTAAGCAACTCCAAATAAACAGAAATAAATGTTACAGCAATATACAACATAAGCTTGATAACAAACAACCACTCTCCGATAACTAATTAATAAATGTTAGCATCTGGGGTTATGCTCAGGTGTTACATTTTGGCACTCAACGTGGGGCCTATTAAAATATAAATAATTTAACTAATAAAAGATAATATAACTAATTTAACCAAACAATATTCCTGATAACATAAAATATTAAATGATAATATCAGAGGTCACACTCTGGTGTTACAGCAGTCCTAGATGTGGTGTTACTTAACGATGGTGCTGATGACACCTCCATAATGAATGAGGGATGAATTAAATAACAACCCATGGGACAGCGCCTACAGGATAGTCATGAAAAGTGTGTGGCGGTTCTACGAACCACACAATCCACTATTGGTCGAGATGTCGTCGTTCCACCAAGGACCACACTCACCTATAGGTAAATTACACGTGCCCACAGACACGTGTCCTTAAAAGTCCTCCACCACACCTGAAACGAAGGTAACATACATCTGGGAGGCAACTACCCCACGTGCCCACAGACACGTGGGTCACAAGTCCGACCAATCGTCCTACGCCTGCACGGCGATCGAAGGACACAACAAACGGACAAACATTGCCTATCCAAGGACATTTAACGCATCGTCCTAAATTCCTAAAAATAATTATATACATCATACGGGCATCGTAAATTCGAAAACCTGATCGGCGCCCCTGTTAGCCAGCTTTACCTGCAAACGTGCAAATATAATCCTTGCCGCCAGCTAAGATACGAGACACAATGACCATTGTATACCGAAATCCCTTATAGCACCATTGTCCTGCGTTGCAGGCTATTAAGCAGCTACACAATGATCCTATGATGCCCCTTTGTTCCTTCCTCTCTTCTCAGTCCCTTTTGACATGACCTTCGCTGCAGTAGAAAACAATAGATCTATTAGCACACGTGCTAATACGAGTAGATCAACCATAGAGAACATTCGAGATTCAGGATCCGCCCCACGCAACCGTCGCGATAGTCAGTCATCAAGTAGCATTCACAGAGGTCAGATCCTCCTTTCCCACGAGAGTCGTTCGTGTGTCGTCGCAGTCGAAATACAGATTCCCAACGAGGGAGTTAAGAGAAAAGTGAACCAACCGCCGAAGGTTGCGTAGTGTGTCGGCGAATAATTACGTGTTATATTATACCTTTTATATAAGAGCACCTTTTGTAAAATCGCCACGCGCGTTACAGTGTAGTGAATCCTGGATTACCAACAATAAAATAAAGAAAAATATAAACAAACCTTTTCGCTGTGTTTTTATTAAAGTGCCGTTTCGCTCCGTTGTGCATTCGTGTGAACATTGTTCGGCGGAACACTTTATCATCATCATCAAACATTCAACAAAAGTAAAATATCCGCCAAAAGTGCGATGAGGTGTTGAGAGTGCAAGAGGAGTGGAGTATCACTGAAGGAGAGATACCTCCCGTGACCCCCGAAGAGGTGCTCTTGGCTGCAAGGGTTGTCAAAAAAAAAACAAGACCCCGGGACTGGATGGTATCCCTAACGCTATAGTGAAGACTGCTTTAACAAAAAACCCGGAAGTCTTCAGCAGTCTCTTCACAACCTGCCTTCAAACAGGACAATTTCCCAAACGATGGAAAAAACAGACTCCAAAAGGAGTCAAGAATTCAGAGGCTCCGTCGTCTTATCGTCCGTTGTGCAAGTTGGACACGACAGGAAAACTGCTTGAGCGAGTAATTGCCACTCGCCTGGAACAATTCACTGAGGGGACATCGGGGCTCTCTGAATCGCAGTATGGATTCAGGAAAAGAAGATCAACCGGTAAGGCACCTTCTGTGGTGTGCGACATCGCTCGCAAAATGATAGCTGGAGCACGATGGCTAGGGGGTACAAAGAAATATTGCGCGGTGGTGACACTAGATGTTAAAAATGCGTTTAACTCGGTGAATTGGAATCGGATTCTAGAAACGTTGCGCGATCTACAAGTCTCACCTTACTTGGTGCATATATTAGCAAACTATCTCTCGGATAGAAGACTGCTGTATGATACAGATGAGGGACCATAGGAATATAAAGTAACAGCGGGTGTACCTCAGGGATCTGTATTAGGTCCGCTGTTATGGAATATAATGTATGATGGTGTGCTCAGGGTCAATGTGCCGGAGGGGGTTAGAATCATTGGGTACGTAGATAATTTGGCAATAGTGGCCGCAGCTAAACATCTAGATGACCTGGAGAATATTTGCTCCCAAGCAATCCGGAGCATTAAATGCTGGCTAGATATAGCCGGGCTGAAACTAGCTGGACATAAGACGGAGGCAGTTTAAATAAGCAGCCGCGAGAAAGTTGAACACCTTGATTTGGAAATAGAAGGACAAATAATCAGATCCTGTCCTTATATTAAATATCTTGGTGTTGTGCTCGGCAACAGGTTGAGCTTCAAGGAACACCTGAGGAAAACGAGTGAAAACACGGCAAGAGTATGCAAAGTTTTAGCGAGACTGCTACCCTATGTTGGAGGACCCCGGCCCCATATAAAGAAACTCATAACCAGTGTCAACACCTCCATTATAATGTATGCAGCTCACACATGGGCAGGAGCCGCACAGTATAAATCGTACATGAGGGGAGTGAACTCCGCACATAGACTGGCGTCACTAAGAGTATGTTGTGCATTCCGAACGGTATCCGAAGAAGCTATAAATATTCTGGCCGGGAGGACGCCACCTGACATTGCAGCTAAAGAAAACGCTGCATTGCATGATGGCCCTCAAGAGAATCGTCGGAGAATGCGGTCACAATTAGAGCTCTCAAGCCAAAGAAAATGGCAACGAAGGTGGGATTCTTCCACCAAAGGAAGATGGACCCACACCATGATACCTAATATAGAAACATGGGTGAAAAGAAAACATGGCGAGCTGAATTACCACCTGACTCAGCTAATATCAGGACATGGATGCTTTCGGGAATACTTGCACAAATATAAGCATGTGAATCACCCATACTGTTTGTATTGCGAAGGCAAAATAGAAAATGCGGAACACGTACTCACAGAGTGCGTGAGATTCGAGACCGCACGAACGATTTTGGAGAGACATATGAGACGGACAGTTACTCCGGGAAGACATATACATGCTTAGTTCGAAACAGGCATGGTCCGTAACAAATGGTGTGAAATGATGCAGCAGTTATGACGTGACGAGCGGAGTAACAGGTAAACTCTGTTCCGCCCCGCGATGGAATATCTAAAAGAAAGTTCCGCGGGGATCAACGGGAATATGAGCCTGGCGGGAGGTGGTTTTAGTCGGTAAAAACCCGGCATGCCTCTGGATCGGTCAAGAAGTAGCTTTTGAAGATTTCCTTCCTACCGAAACAAAAAAGAAAAAAAAAAAAAAAACTCCCTGTGGGAGTGTGTAGTATTTTTTTCTCACTCTCTGGTCATGCAAGAACTTGGCGCGTTGAATATGCGCATTGCAGTCATTTCTAGCTCTCTTAAATCTTTTCCAGTTTTCCTCGGTATTGTTTGATTTATACAACCGGAAGCTCAACACTTTACCCTTAATGGCTTCTCTGCACCCGAAATCGAACCAGTTATTTCTCTTGGGTTTGATACTCTTTACCCTGTGTGGAATAAAGGTCCGCATGCCAAACAGAATCGTATCAGTCAATGTGTCCGCTACAGAGTCAACATCGTTATTGAGGAAAAATAACGACCAATTTAACCTCTCAAAAAAGTCGTTCAGACCTTCCCAGTTGGCTTTCTCGTAGAACCATACTGTTCTTTTGGGAGTTTTCTCATTAACGTTACTGTTGGTTAGAGGAAATTTAGCTGACACGACACAGTGGTCTGAAGTGCCCAAGGGCGAAGAAACGTCAATTGCGTATTTGTTTGGGTGGGAGGTGAAAAACAGATCCAATGTGTTGGCGAAATGACCATATATGTCTGGTAAACGTGTTGGCTCATTGCCAAGTTGAGTTAAACTATTTGAATCAGCAAAGAGCTGGACATAATGGCCTTCAGGTGTTGTATGTCTGGAGTGACGAAGGCACTGAGAGTTATGCATATTGCAATTACCTTTCAAAAACTAAAATTTAATGACAGCTTATTTGCGTTCAACAAGCGTCGAACGCAACTTCCACTAACAACTGGATATTGTTGGTGGACCGGGAGGATGACGTCAGGAACAATGTTGTCTCCTAGCGTGCGCGACGTTGTTTGTCTTGGACTGCAACAAAAGCTAGAACAATGTATGTTGAAAAGATTACCTTGTTTTGGTTGCCCCAAATGTTATCTTCCTTTAACTGAAAACACGGTGGGTCTTCTCTTATATCAAAATTAGAGACTTTATTTCCTTTGATTACTTAGATTTTGTTTGATTATAAATCTGCGAACTGTGTCCCACCAGAGCTAATGAGCAAGAAGTTATTTTCTAAAGAATGACAGATAGATTTAATTTATTTTGTCTGTCAGCTGATTGTTGACAGTTGTTGTTCGTTTGATTGTTGATGGCTGCATTCAATTGCGAATTCGCTGGTTGCATCCAATACGAATCCGCAACACAGCTCGATACTCAATTTTGTTCATTTTCACAAAACCCTCACATCGACTCACTCAAACGACTGTCAAATAAAAACTAGGCGTCCAAAATGAAATTTCGGTGAGTAACTGTCAAAAGATGCACAACTACATTCACTATCTTTTATTGACGAGTGCTGTTATCTTCACGTTGAGGCCGGAAACTTTTCAGCCCACATATGTACTTGTTAAAACTTTATTCTCGAATACGCGGAATTTGTTTTCTTCCCGTTTTGTGAGAGCCCACGTTTCGCATCCGTATAGAACAATCGACATGATTATAGTTCTATAAACACGGAGTTTTATATTACGTGATAGCAGTTTGGATTGCAGCACTTTACTGACTGCGTGCTAACTGGCGTTGCCGGAATGCAGTCTTTTGTTAATTTCCTTCGATATTTCGTTACTGGCCGTCAGTATTGTTCCTAGATATTTAAATTCTTTAACTTTTTCAAATTGTGGCATATTTTTTCGGGACTATCAACACAACTACAATATGGTAAAGTCTTTGCCTTGCGACTGAGTTATGCACATTAAAATCACCCGCAATAACGATTTCAGTGTGCGGATATAGGGCCAAGATCTTATCGATGGAATCAGATAGAGCATCATATTCGTTAAAGGATGCGTTTCTAGCCAGGTTTGGGCTGTAAAGAAAGCAGTAATGTATGATATCCTTACGAACGTGAAGTTTTAGCCAAGAGAAATGAAATTCTGGGTGGAAACAGAGCCCATATTGTGGCAGAAGCTGTAAGCAATATAATTTCGTATGTATGTGACTATACCACGATGTGGAAAGAACAGAGGCACTAAGTTATATCCAGGTAGATTAAATTAGTAATTACCTGGGCTTCGCTAAGTGCAAGGATAGTTGGTTTCTGGTTAGAAACCTGGGCAGACACAGAAGAGAAATTGCATCTCAAGCCGCGAGTTACACAAATCAACGCGAAATACCCGCTCCTTTGATATGGCTGTACACAGAAAACCAATACCGCGAAAGCATTTTTTAATTTATATATATATATATATATATATATATATATATATATATATATATATATATATATATATATATATATATATATATATATATATATATAATTTTCTATTTGTTTTTTTTTCTTTTTTTAATTACTACTTTAGTTTTAAGTTAGTTTATAAGTTATTATATTTATTGTAACTAAGCTTGAATTAAGCCGAATAAATAAATAAAACAGGTGTTGTTTAAACAATGTAGTAGGTGCCCCACTAGATCCGTGCCGAAATCCAGGTCACATCCCTTCCATGACGATGCAGTGCTCTAAAAAGCCCTACCACCTTTTTCCCCCATTCATACATCGTAATCCCAAAAATCCTACACCAAAATCTAAATCTAAACAAATCCCAAAAACCTAAACTTAATCCAAAAATTCGCAATAAACGAATCAAATATTCGTTTAACGCTTTGCATTTGCCCCACGGCATAATCTAAATTCAAAATCCAGAAATATATTATCTTAATCTGATAAAATCCCTCGTAAATTAAATAAGCCAAACCCATGGCAAATCGAACCAGATGTTCAATTTGCCATAAACAAACAAAACCCAAATTCCATTACCAATTCTCATGTGCAAATAGTTTCATGAGAATTCAGAAAACTGAATTCTTATCTAAAACAAACATTGAGCATCACACGCAATGTATCGAAAATCGAGATTTGCCACCTGAAACGTTGGTTTCAAGATACAAATCTCGATTTGGTGCCGTTTAAAAGGTGATGTATCGCGATCTCGAGGAGGCAGTCAATTAACGTACATAGTCCCCGGCGGAAGTGCTGAAGGACCACAATCAGAGCATCTTAAGGCAAGGACCTTGGAGGTGGTGTCCCCATAATAATAATCGTCCTTTTTCAGATTAAACTAAATAAAAGCGAATCTATTATAATCAAATCAAAAGTGTTTTCATTAATTTGGTTTTGTGCATTCGCTGTGAAACGTTGGCTGCTTTAGAACAGGAGACGACTTCCAACCAGGAACGGGTGAGTAGAGTGGTGGCATGCCCTCAAAAGAGATCATTACAGCTTTCCGCGATTACGAGCATCATTAGAAGGCGCCAGGTTGCATGGCGCAGGGAAGCTATTCTTGAAGCGACGTCCTTGCCCTGCCCTCAGGGTTTGAGGAGCACGGCGGCGACCACATCAGGTCCCCTCAGGAGCGGTCATAAGAAATCCCTCATCCTTTTCAGGACAAGGAGACACGCTACCTGGGAGCGAGACCAGTAGTAACAACAACTAATACTACAACGAACATTATGCCACTCAGACACCAAAAACTCTCCAAGGATTATAAATAAATCGAGAGTATCGATGCCTGAAGGACGCAAACAGAGGTCCGAAAAAGGGGAAATCAGACATAAGGGATGGAATGAGTAGAGGGATTTCCCGCACTGCACATCACTCGCGTCTATATCCCCACACATTTCACAGCACCAAGACGTGTGGAGATCCGTTTATATGCCTAGGATCGCACAGATAACTTTGCACTGCACTCGGACGCGTGTGTGAAGATCCGTTTGTTTGTTAGGGAACCCACAGTAAGACTTCTCGCGCGAACCGATGTGCAATTGGGTATCTTGAGTATATTTAAGATTCCCAAAACGGATTTATTTTTTATTTATTTTTTTATTAGACTTATCTCGGGAGAGGCGAACCTATAGCGCCGAGTAGGCGCCCCGAGATGCCATCAGATAACTGTTGCACTTCTTTTTCAACAGTTGTAGGTTGTAACGCTCCGGGAACGCTCGTGTGGGAAGGGAGTTCCACAGCTTCCCAGTTCTGCAACGGAACGAGTTCGGGTGCGATCTGTCGGATTGTCTTGTGGAGCGCATATAAGTCGAATTGCGTGGAACAATACCAAGATTCTCCGAAGAACAGCACCCGTGATAATATCTGTAAAGCAGGCAGAGGTCGGCTACGCACCTTCGATGTGATATCGACTGGGGTCCCGACGCCAGCGCCGAGTCCCCGATCAGGCGGATCGCTCGTCTCTGTATGCTCTCAAGTAGGTCGAGGGTATGTTTAGCAGGCAAGCTCCAAACATGAGAGCAATATTCGAGCGCGGGTCTAATTTGGGATTTATATAGGAGAAGTTGGGCCGGAGTAAAATATATCTTGGCTCTAAAAAGATAGCTCAGTTTTCCTGAGGCTGACCTGGCGATACTCGACACGTGTTCATGCCATGATACATTCCCACAGACCGTGACGCCGAGCAATCTCAAACTTTCTCCAGCCTCGAGGACCCGGCCATTCATCATCAGCTGTGGAACCGATGATCCACTTTTCTTTGTGAATGTTGTATATTGTGTTTCGCTGCATTGAAGTCGACGAGATTGGCCCTTTGTTACACGCGGATTAATCCAAATCAACATATCCGATCCGATGCATACCTGTAAAAGTGTATTAGATACAAAATGCATATACGGGCAAATCATGGAATCCAGATACCACATCTGGGAAAAATCCATGGCGGCAAAAAGAAAATAATGTGCTACTCAAAACAAAGAACAATTCTATGCTAGCGAAGCAATAAGGTATACAAAATATCTTTGCCATCGTTGACCATCACATATTCACCCTTAGGCAGGCGATGGGAAAATGTCTGGAATTTCACTTCAAGGCCGCCTACGACAGCATAGCCAGGGTAGAACTATATAATGGCATTCCAAATAAATTGATACGACTTTGTAGGTTGACCATGACCAACGTAACTAGTCAAGTAAAAGTAGCGGGATTGCTGTCCAAACCAATAAACATCTATAATGGACTCCGACAAGGGGACGGTCTGGCCTGCCTCCTCTTCAACCTGGCGTTGGAGAAAGCAATCCGTGACTCTGGCGTTACAACTAGAGCGACTATTATCACCAAGTCCAGCCAGATACTTGCCTACGCAGATGACATCGACATCATCGGTAGAACCGAATCGGCGGTACAGGAATCCTTCACCCAGATCGAACAGGCGGCACAAAAACTGGGACTGCACATTAATGAGGGAAAAACTAAGTACATGGTGGCAACTTCTGCGAAGAGAAGACCTAACGTTGGTCAAACTATCAGGGTAATGGAGCACGAATTTGAAGTAGTGCAATCCTTTAACTATCTTGGGTCAATAGTATCAGCCGCTAACAATATGGAAGAAGAAATACGCGAACGGCTGATTAAATCCAACAAAGCCCACTATGGTCTATCAAGGCTCTTTAAATCCCGAAATTTATCCAGAACATCCAAGCTACTACTGTACAAGACCATGGTCTTACCAGTACTCATGAATGGATCCGAGTCCTGGGTGCTTAATAAAAGGCACTCTGAACTCTTGGCCGCGTTCGAGAGAAAGGTCTTAAGGAGAATTGTTGGCCCCGTATGTGAGGGAGGACGATTCCGAAGACGCTACAACCATGAGTTGTACGCAATCTACCTTGAAGCTAATATTGTAAGAAAAATCAAGCTCGGTAGACTCCGGTGGGCGGGACACCTAGCTCGAATGAGCGAAGAGGAGCCTGCCGGGAAAGTCCTTTGTGGCAGGATGTATGGAAGGAGTCAGCGCGGCAGACCTTGTCTGCGATGGAGGGATGGCGTAGACCAGGACGTCCAGAGCCTGGGAGTGCTAAACTGGATGACATCGGCTCGAAATCGGGGCCGGTGGAGAGATTTGTTAAATAAGGCCAAGACCGGATCCCGGTTGTAGTGCCGATGATGATGATGATCGTTGACCATAAATGAACACTCGTACAAATACAAGGTTCTACGAATTGTATACACGCATCCACACAATCAGATCTCGCAGATCATAAACAATTTTGAATTAATATCTGTTGCTTGCGCGTCGAATTTTGTCATCATCATCCAGAACATCTCCGAAATGTCCAACAGTGGCGAACTCTTCTCCGTTACATTGCCACCATCTCGAGTCGCTGTTTCTTCTCCATCCGGACAGTCTGGCCCAATCGTAAAGACATATGTGTCGACATCAATACCCTCTTCCTCCATTGCTGCTTGCAGACGCTGTCGAAGAATTTGCTTCTGTCCTCTGCTATCCAGATTCCGGTCCTGAAGTTCCTTCTTCAACTCAGGAACGCGAAGATCCTCCACTTTCACAGACTTATTTACTTCACCAATAATTAATCCCACTTCTGACACCAATTGTAGCGAGCTTAGGGTTCAGTTAAATCGATTTTGAATTTGTTGTTATTAACGGACCCTTTATTAGTCCGTTAATAACAACCGTTACTTTTACCGTACACTTAACGATTTCTTGACTTATCGCTTCCGTACTTATCGCGTCTTTTACTGCTTTCTTCTTACTTCTTCTTCTTCATCTGCGTACGACGTTTTTATACCGTTTCCTCATTCTGATTCGGCGTTTCGTTTCCGTCCGTTCTATAGCCTCGAATTTTCTACGGTTCATAGTCACCAGTTTTCCAGTACTTTCTAGAATATTCTAGTACTGATTGTCGAACGTATCCAAACGATTTGAATTATTGCACGATGTTTTTAAATGGAATATTTTCCGGGAAGATAAATATTAACCGCGAAAGGAACTCGACGAAGTCGTACGGTAGGTGCAAACCACCGATGTTCTTTTTCTTAATCACCGTCAAAGAGTTACTCGCCGCGACTTTTGAAACGCGATCGGCTTTTATGTTTTATGTCCGTCTAGGACGATGGATACGCACAGACGACGATGGTTTTAATCAGACTCTCTGATAGAATCTCCAAAACCGGACGACGTTCATACACACACACCCTTATCTCTCTTTCGGTCATGTAGACCGAAAGATACATCTATTGTTTACTCACATTGAAAATGTTTATGATTATCATGAAATGTACTGCGAAGCATACCTTATGTGTATCAAAAAAGATCTATTGTATAATAAGGGGTCGGATGAGCAAAAAGTCAACATCACTAATCGTGTCACTCCGCGGGGCCGCTGCAGAATTGCTACAAACCATAGCAGCAGAGAAGCAAACAGATTTCCAAGCGGTAAGAGATAGCCTTGAAGCTAGGTATGGAGGCAACAACATGCAGCAGGTCTACCGCATGCAACTGCAGAGCAGAACGCAGAAACCTGGAGAAAATCTTCAACAGTTGCAGGCAGACATTGAGCGATTGGCAAACTTGCCTTATCCAAATATGACTAAGGAATTTCTGAACGAGGTAGCAATGGATGCATTTATAAATGCACTCCAAGATCGGGACTTGCAACAAGCCGTTCGTTTGGCGGGAAAGAAAACGACTAATGAAATACTGGTGTTTGCATTGGCATATGAATCTGCTAAACTGGCTACCAGGAGTACATATAGTGTCCGAGAAACGTCCGTCGAGGAATGTTCCTGCCAAAGAATCGGGAATGTACAACGGCGAACTCCGAGACCTGATATGAAGTGTTGGACATGCGGCGAAGTCGGCCACATCTCTGTTGACTGTAGGAAACGTCGACGAATGAATGAAACATCAATGGAGAATTGTTGTCCATGCGCTAACCACAAGAGAAGCCTTCAGCGTGATTCAGACTTAGACAATACCACGACCGAATGTAAATCCTTGCATCAACAGATAATTGCTCTTAAGACCAGCCGAGGAAACGTCATTGAGGAGAACAATCGCTTATCAACTGATCTAGCAGAGAAGCAAGCTGAAATTTTGACCCTAAAGCATCGCCTTCAGGATTCGGAAGTAGAAATTGATCGTTTAAAACAAGAGGCGTACGACCTCCGAAATGTACGAGTAGAAGTACTAGATCGGTGGACGAGTGATGCTATACGCGCAGCTCAACTTCAGGATGAAGATATGTCGCTAATCCTGGAACACAAAGTAAAGAACGAGCGGCCAACTAGGAACAATATTTCCGACAATAGTGGAACATTTAAGGCATATTGGGCACAATGGAATTCCTTGCTGGTGGAAGTTAGAATTCTAAAGCGTAAACGGGGAGCCGCGGACGGAAAATCCCATCGAATGCAGATTCTAGACCCACCATCAATAGTGAAGGATGTACTAACAGAAATGCACGTCGGGGCCTCCGGTGGGCATCTGGGAGTTAATAAGACACTCAAAATTACGATCTCGATTCTACTGGCTTCACATGAGAGATGACGTCGAGTCTTGGTGTAGGAAGTGCACAACTTGCACTGCGACCAAAGGACCAACAGCAAAACCAAGGAGCGCGATGAAGCAGTACAACGTGGGTGCCCCTTTCGAGCGAATTGCGATTGATATCTCAGGACCATTTCCAAAAAACCAACGACAACAACAAATACATGTTGGTCATCATGGATTACTTCAGCAAGTGGGTGGAAGTTCTTCCAATTCCAAACCAAGAAGCAACAACCCTCATTGAGCAGCTTATCAATAATTGGATCAGCAGATATGGAATTCCCTGTGAGCTTCATTCCGATCAAGGCCGAAACTTCGAATCACAGATATTTCAAGGCATCTGTGCGGCACTGGGCGTAAGGAAAACCAGGACCACACCCTTACATCCGCAGTCAGACGGAATGGTCGAAAGGTTCAACCGAACAATAAAAGAGCATTTATCGAACGTCGTTAGTGATCACCAACGAAATTGGGACAAATATGTACAAACCTTTCTCATGAGTTATAGATCGGCTAATCACGATATGACAGGCCATTCTCCAGGAAGAATTATATTTGGACGAGAGATATGCGGAGGGGAAGTAATGTACCTGCATGGGTACTCCGTTCTACTTCCTCCTCCATCATGAATTGTTCGCCGCGCAAATCACCGAACGAAACTCCGCGACATCTACACCGGAAAGAATAACACACTGAAGTAGTTTTGATGCTAATGTTTTTTTATTTCGTGGTAAAAATCCTGTACAATTAAATCAATATCCTGAATTCTCGTTACACGCACGGTGACAATCCTGGTTTATTATTATTACGGGATCAAAGTTAGTGGTCTACAGAAAAACCACTTTTAATTGATTATGTTGCGACTCGATACGCGTTCGACTCGCACTCGACTTTTTGTTTCACACCGTACCGGCGCCGGTACGGTGGATGGCGGAGCGACCGTCTCGATCGCTGAATGAAATTCGACTCAACGATATCTTGCTCGTTCAGAGCTCACTCGCTCATCGTGATCATGGTGGTATGTGTGCCTAGAACAAAGAAAGACATAAAGTGCATTCCTAGGATACGATTTCGGTAAAGCAAATAAAACCGCAATCGTCGGATGCATGTGCGTAGCAGCTAAACAAAGAGACCACGATGCGATGTGGAAATGTGCTAATTAGTTTTAGCTAGGTTACTGGGAAATGGTGTTTATGGCATCGCTAGTAAGGGTACGTATTGAATACCTATTTGCATTGTTTATGCTTGGATTTCAATTGATGCCAAGGGACGCGGAATGCGTATTTGCTTTGGGTTGCACATTGTGCGAGTCAGGGAATTTTATTGCTGGGAGAAAAACGTCGCCAGCCAATGTATACATAAAGAAATTTATCGTATACATGAATGAAGGTGGGAATAGGCGACGCCATGATAATTATCTCTGGCTGGAATGGTTACGTGATATGTGAACCGGGGTTTCTCTTTTCAGGATAATTTATGATAAGGAAAGTAAGAGCTCTCACAGAGGATTTGTAAGCAAAGGAATGCTTGAAAAGGTAAGAATTCTCTTGCAGAAGCATTACGGCTATAGCTTTGCTCCAATTAATGCGTGTAGCATTTTCAGGTGCCTAATGCGATTGCATTGGCGAAATTATATGGGAAGATGGGTGTTATGGGGGTTTTGAAGGAAAGCGTACCGTGGGGTTTGGCGGAGCCGCCACAGATACGATTACCAGCCGATCTGCGATTCGGAATACCTCCAGACGCCATAGATAAGACTGAAGACTACGTAGCCGAATGGAGAAACCGCCTTGATGAGATTCATCATTTGGTTCGAAAGCAAATCAAGGTATCCAGTGACAGGATGAAAACAAGGTACGACGTTCGAGCCAACACATCCGGATTTAATGCAGGCGAAAACGTGTGGCTTTATAACCCTCATCGGCAAAAAGGAAGGCCTCCGAAGTTGCAGCAACATTGGGAAGGACCGTATAAGATTCTCACAAGAATTAACGACGTTGTCTATAGGATTCAGCGAAGACCGAACGCCAAGATGAAAGTGGTACATCGTGATCGACTGGCGACTTTTGTTAACCCAGGAGACCAGTGAACTTAGTTCGGGACGAACTAATCTAGGCGGAGGGTAGTGTGACGCATATGACAATCAGTACTAGTATATTCTAGAAAGCCCGAAACAAAGTACTAGAATATTTTAGAAAGTACTGGAAAACTGAAGACTATGAACAATAGCAAATTCGAGGCTATGAAACGGACAGAAACAAAACACCAAATCAGAATGAGGAAAAACGGTATAAATACGTCGCACGCAGATCGGGAAGATAAGTAAGAAGCAAGAAGTAAGCAGTAAAAGACGCGATAAGTTAAGGAATCGTTAAGTGTACGGTAAAAGTAACGGTTGTTATTAACGGACTGGGGGGATGGGTGCGAACATACAGGGCAAAGTCTCTGATTGCCTTCAACCCGGCTAAGGCCAGGACGATCCTTGTCCCTGTTCAATCCAAGTTGACATGCAGTCTCCACGTGACACCCCTGGATAGCTACTTTGACACCCGCCAAGTAGTGAACCAATGCATGCAGCGACATCCTGAGAAAGGTTGGCGCAAGGCTAATAACCAGGCCCGTAAAAATGAATTATTATGGCCAATTTAACAAGCCTCGGATATGGACCGGATACATGACGACGACCACGGAAACGAAAATGGCTAAATGATTTAAACATTTTTACATGGAACGTACGCTCACTATACAGAGCTCGAGCCACACAGCAGCTAGCCGATGCTCTGTCCGAATATAAGGCTGACATAACAGCATTACAAGAAATAAGATGGACGGGGAGTGGTGCTTTTCAAAGAAAAGAGTATGACATTTATTACAGCTGTCACGCAAAACACCATGTGCTCGGGGTAGGCTTTCTAGTCAGCCAAAAACTGAAGCCTGCCATCATCGGCTTTAATGCAATAAATGAAAGGCTATGCACTCTTCGCGTGCGAGGCAAATTTAAGAACATAAGCCTCATAAACGTTCACGGACCTACAGAGGAGTCCCCTGACGACGAAAAAGAAGAATACTATGAGAACGTCGAACGGGCCCTCAATGCCTGCCCAAGATACGATGTGAAAATCGTTCTTGGGGACTTGAATGCCAAAATAGGTCGGGAGCCGGTTTTCAGGCACTACGCAGGTTCCCATAGTTTGCATGAGAACACTAATGACAATGGACTACGAGTCATCGAATTGGCAGCATCGAAAAACTTGGTCGTTGCGAGTACCAGGTTTCCGCGTAAAGATATCCACAAAGCCACCTGGGTATCACCTGATGGAGCCACTCGCAACCAAATTGACCACGTGCTGATAGATCGCCGCCACTCTTCGAGCCTGATGACGGTAAGAACGTACCGAGGTGCCAACGTCGACTCGGATCACTATCTTGTTGGTACAGTTTTCCGAGCGCGGATTGCCTTACGGAGACGTATTGCATCCGCGGATCAGGTTCGAATCAACACGGCTGCCTTACGCAATGAGAACACCAGCAACACCTTTGGTCATGCGTTAAGACTCGCCCTCGAAGAGCCCGACGGAGAGAGAGTAAGTCCTGGGGCCAGAATGCCGGGCGTAGAAGAGAAATGGACACGCCTTAAGAATACTGTCATTAGTACTGCCAACTCCATCTTAGGCAGTAGTCGTAGAGATCGGAACGACTGGTTTGATGATGAGTGCAAACTAGCAACTGAACGTAAGAATGCTGCATACCGGGCAATGCAGCAGTCTCATAGGACGCGGGTACGCGAGGAGAAGTACAAAGAGCTCAGAAGATCTGAAAAAAGACTTCACAGACACCAGAAAAAATGGCCGGGGAAAAAACCTTGTCTGTGAAATAGAGAAAAGTAGAGAGCGAGGTCCGCACCAGGCGCGGAAGTTCTACCAAATAATCCGCGGTATGACGCGGTACACACTACGCTGCACTTACTGCAAGGATAAAGAGGGTAATCTGATCACCGATCCTGAAGGCATTCTGGAGCGATGTGAAGTGCGCTTCAATGAATTGCTAAATGGTCAGCTCACAGAAGAATTGGAGGCTCCACCAATGCAAGACCAAGACCAAATGCTGCCGCCACCAAGCATTGAGGAAACCCTAAAAGACATTAGACAGCTAAAATCAAATAAAGCCCCTGGAGCTGATGGCATACCAGCTGAGCTGATCAAACAAGGAGGGACAGCGTTACATCACGCAATTCACGAGATCGTGGTGCACGTATGGGAGCAAGAGGAGATGCCGGAAGATTGGCGTCGTGGTATAATTTGCCCCATACATAAGAAAGGAGATATCACACTGTGCAGCAACTATAGGGGTATAACATTGCTGAGTGCCGCCTATAAGATACTCTCCACTACCCTACAAGACCGGATATCCCCATACGCTAAAGCCATCATTGGTCAATATCAGTGTGGCTTCATCCCAGGCAAATCAGCAATCGATCAGATATTCACCCTTAGGCAGGCGATGGGAAAATGTCTGGAATTTAAGATTCCACTATATCATCTGTTTATAGACTTCAAGGCCGCCTACGACAGCATAGCCAGGGTAGAACTATATAACGCCATGAGAGAATTCGGCATTCCAAATAAATTGATACGACTTTGTAGGTTGACCATGGCCAACGTAACTAGTCAAGTAAAAGTAGCGGGATTGCTGTCCAAACCAATAAACATCTATAATGGACTCCGACAAGGGGACGGTCTGGCCTGCCTCCTCTTCAATCTGGCGTTGGAGAAAGCAATCCGTGACTCTGGCGTTACAACAAGAGGGACTATTGTCACCAAGTCCAGCCAGATACTTGCCTACGCAGATGACATCGACATCATCGGTAGAACCGAATCGGCGGTACAGGAACCCTTCACCCAGATCGAGCAGGCGGCACAAAAACTGGGACTGCACATTAATGAGGGAAAAACCAAGTACATGGTGGCAACTTCTGCGAAGAGAAGACCTAACGTTGGTCAAACTATCAGGGTAGTGGAGCACGAATTTGAAGTAGTGCAATCCTTTAACTACCTTGGGTCAATAGTATCAGCCGATAACAATATGGAAGAAGAAATACGCGAACGGCTGATTAAATCCAACAAAGCCTACTATGGTCTATCAAGGCTCTTTAAATCCCCAAATTTATCCAGAACATCCAAGCTACTACTGTACAAGACCATGGTCTTACCAGTACTCATGTATGGATCCGAGACCTGGGTGCTTAATAAAAGGCACTCTGAACTCTTGGCCGCGTTCGAGAGAAAGGTCTTAAGGAGAATTGTTGGCCCCGTATGTGAGGGAGGACGATTCCGGAGACGCTACAACCATGAGTTGTACGCAATCTACCTTGAAGCTCATATTGTAAGAAAAATCAAGCTCGGTAGACTCCGGTGGGCGGGACACCTAGCTCGAATGAGCGAAGAGGAGCCTGCCCGGAAAGTCCTTTGTGGCAGGATGTATGGAAGGAGACAGCGCGACAGACCTTGTCTGCGATGGAGGGATGGCGTAGACCAGGACGCCCAGAGCCTGGGAGTGCTAAACTGGATGACATCGGCTCGAAATCGGGACCGGTGGAGAGATTTGTTAAATAAGGCCAAGACCGGATCCCGGTCGTAGTGCCGATGATGATGATGATGTTATTAACGGACTAATAAAGTATTACATTAATTCAAAATCAATTTAATGGCTCTTATTTATTAAAAATAAATAATCCAGCGAACCCTACGCTCGCTACAATACGTTATTTTTGAAAGTCCATTTGGAAGTAAAAAAAAAATCATTTATTTTTTTAAATAATTCTAATCTGAAATCCAGACTGCTATCACGTAACATAAAGCTCCGTGTCTATAGAACCATAATCATGCCAATTGTTCTATATGGATGCGAAACATGGGCTCTCACAAAACGGGAAGAACACAAATTCCGTGTATTCGAGAATAAAATTTTGAGAGGCATCTTTGGAGGTAAATATGACGAGGAGGCAGGACAATGGAGGAGACTCCATAACCACGAATTGGAAGAGCTATATCGCAAACCTACAATAGTGAGAGTAATCAAGGTCCGAAGATTAAGATGGGCCGGACACGTGGCGCGAATGGGGAACGATAGGACCGTGCATAGAATTCTTGACGGTAGACCAACGGGAAAGAGACCGGTAGGACGGACGCGACGGAGATGGGAGGACAGTGTTAGGTTTGACCTTGAGGAGATCGGATCGAATGGTCAAGCGTGGAAGGAGAGTGCCAAGGACAGGGAACGATGGCGAAGCCGAGTCGGTGAGGTCATGAACTTCCGGGTTCCTACAGGCCAATAAATAATAATAATAAAATAATTCTAATTATTATTACTTCAAAATTAAATTTAAAAGGTGTATAGTGTTAAAAACGTCACTGGCGTAGATTAACTTTTGCCAATATTTTTAAATGAACTCAAATGCAAACCCCTAAATATCTCGATACATTCAAAAATGGACTTACACTTTCAAAAATAACAGCTCATATATATACTATACATGCATATATCACTACAGCATCCAGTGAAAGGATAATGGATTTCTTTTTCTTTCTTTTTCCCCCAGACAAATGGTGGTTAGTCTTTAAACATACATCTTATTTTCACAATACAAATATTTTACACAAAACGTTGCATTGAATCTTTTATAAATTTCCTTCTGATACTTACAGTGTTTTACAAAAATATATTTTGTTAACAGATGTAAGTATAATATAGATACTGTATTACTTTTGAAATAACAAAAAGTGATTTCAAATTAATATCACATAAAAATCACAATAGCAAAAAAACTTAGAAAAGAAGCGACTAGCTTAAGGGGCAAACTTTTTATCAGCTCACTGTGGCGTGTCTTTAAGTTAGCAACTGACTGTATTCCCCATGTGAGAAGTGCGACTCGAGAAAAGCAAACTGAACGTGTCTAGAGATTAAATTAGTGATCTACTCGGGCTTTTTTTATCATTGTTTAATCAACAGATTCTCTATCTACAACCAACAGCGAGAAACGCTTGATAAGTGCGTGTCACACTAAATAGATAAAAAGCCACTTCTCGTCGCTTTGTGGGTGACCTTGAAAACTATTTGTACTAAATCTAGATAATGGGAGCGCACTTGACTTCTGGTGGTCCAGAAGGTTATAATTTGTATCCTTTGTGTAGCCTAAAAACTGGTTTGATTATACAGTTGTGTAGATGTCGTGACAATTTACGAGGATCCAGAAATTCTGTTTTGTATCTGGAGAGTCTCTTCTGAGTCACCCGGATTTTTAATATTCAAGGTTAGGGTTTCGAGATTAAATTATGTTGAATTGCAACTAGCGTTCGGTTTTTTCTTTCTTTTTTTACACTAACGGGCACAAAAGGGGATTTTGGACTACCCTTAAATAACAGAGCATAGTGCGGGCGGAAGGAGAGGAAGTGGATAAGGAAAGGGGGTATCGATGTACGTTGGTCTTAAATACTGGAGATTACGACGAGAAAACGCGTGATCAGGTAGAACATTCCACATTCGTGTGGTTCGGCTAAAGAATGACTTCCTATGTTTATTTGTGCACCTGAAGTTGACTTTCAAGGTGAACTGATGTGCATACTCAGATTGACGGGTATCGCCGGAAAATATCTGAAGAGGCGGAACACATTGAGCAAGTTCAGTTGAGCAACGACCGTGATGATACCTATAGAAAAGAGATAGGCATGATACGTTGCGCCTGTGTTCTAACGAAGGAATTAACCGACTTACGGCTGGGTCTCCAATAAATTGCACTGCTCGTTTTTGCATCCTGTCGAGCACGTGTAGTGCAGTTTTTGATGTGCCTGACCAAATATGGGAGTTGAACTCTATTTTTGGACGAATATACGCCTTGTATGCACAAGGCTAATAACCTTGCCCGGAAAAAAAGATTATTATGGACAATTTAACAAGTCTCGGATAAGAACCAGATACCGACGGAGACTTGTGGGGGTTTCGTATTCAAGAATTGCATTCCATAGCAAATTTCCAGAAGTGTAATTTTTAATCTAAACACTTCTGGATCATAAGCTGGTGCGTCATCAGAGTACACAGAAGATGGGCCACCCGAAATGATAATGCCTCGATATCCGAATGCTTTAAGCTGATTTGCAGGTGTATCAAGTGGCAAAATATCAGATTCTATTTGAAGTTCACGTACTTTTCTATCAATTATTTTTCCATATTGAGATCCAGCATCTAGAGTTGCAATTTTATTATGATGAAGACCGTTTTCCGATGAAGGTACACATTTATGTGAAGCAGAATTCATTTCTTTCTGGTTGCAGCACTTTTCCACACAAAAAAGGATTACTTTTGGAAAAACGATTAACTTTAGTTTGCACGCTGGTTTCGGGAGCACAGTTAAATAAATAGCTTGTGTTGAACGAATGTTTTAATGGTTGCAAAGTAAAAACTATAATATAATAGGATATTGTGTATTTAATTAAGAAAAATAATATTTTCTTTTTTTCATTCGCGACGAAAGAAAAAATTTCACACACCGACACCACTTTTTTTTAATTTAACGTGGAGGCCCGACTTGCCTCCACGGAATCTGAAACACGATTAAAGATATAACCTGAAACGACAGAATACCGAAACTTTCATTCATGGACACGATGACCATATAAGGGATGATCATCGAAAGGATGTGCACACACACAGATGAGGTTGCTTCGCCCTCTCATGCTGTGCATGATCAATCGAACCGTGGATATGATAACTTCCTGATATTGGCAACAGCTGACATGGTTGCAGCTGTTGCCAATATCCCTGCATAGGGATTGACATTTTTGTACGATCAGCGACTGCGTAAAGCATTATTGCTGACCGTGTACATATTGATGGCATCTCCACGTAGTCGAATTCTCAATGGTAAATTTCCATTTTGAGAACTCGACTTGCTTGGGCGGTCGGCCGGATGCCCTCATATATTTGTCGGTCGGGTGACCGATTGATGTGGGTATGTATGCAAGGGAAAGATAAAACATTTACTGGATGTGTGCGGCTGGCGCGCAAGGGAATATCTCATGGATATTGTTCGGGCAATGTTGGTTGCTAGATGGTGCAACCAAATTGCGCTTACGTGTGGAGGATGCGTGTCACATGATGAAAATCGAACCGAGTCATGTACCATGTATTGGTTCGGTTCATGTTGGTTGCGTGATGATGCAACCAAATTGCTTTCAGGGAAATTAATATTTGTCGTTGATGAAATTTTATGTGAGTACACGTTTTTTATGTGTTTTAGGGAACTATTTCTTTATCATAGCTGTAAGGTAAGTAGTGGCGTTGAATGGAACTGCCACAATACTTGTTTTTTATGCTTTTTGTATGCCCTAGATGGGAGTTTTTTTTTTTTTTTTTTTTTTATTAGACTTCTCTCGGGAGAGGCGAACCTATAGCGCCGAGTGGGCGCCCCGAGATGCCATCAAATAACTGTTGCAGTTATTTTTGAACAGTTGCAGGTTGTAACGCTCCGGGAACACTCGCGTGGGAAGGCAGTTCCACAGCTTCCCCGCTCTGCAACGGAACGAGTTCTGATACAGGGAGGTTCGCGCCGTCGGGAGATGAACCGGGTGCGATCCGTCGGATTGTCTTGTGGAGCGCATATAAACCGAATTACGTGGAACAATGCCAAGAATCTCCGAAGAACAGCACCCGTGATAATATCTGTAAAACAGACAGAGGTCGGCTATGCGCCTTCGATGTGATAGCGACTGTAGTTCCGACGTCAGCGCCGAGTGCCCGATCAGGCGGATCGCTCGTCTCTGTACGCTCTCAAGTAGGTCGAGGGTATGTTTAGGAGCCGAGCTCCAAACATGAGAGCAATATTCGAGCGCGGGTCTAATTTGGGATTTATATAGGAGAAGAAGTTGGGCCGGGGTAAAATATTTCTTGGCTTTAAAACGACAACTCAGTTTTCCTGAGGCTGATCTGGCGATACCCGATACGTGTTTATGCCATGATACATTCCCACAGACCGTGACGCCGAGCAATTTCAAACTTTCCCCAGCCTCGAGGGCCCGGCCACTCATCATCAGCTGTGGAACCGATGGCCCACTTTTCTTTGTGAATATTGTATATTGTCTCTTCGTTGCATTGAAGTCGACGAGATGGGCCCTTCCCCACTGCAGGACCTTATCTAGATCCCGATTCAGAGAGTAAATCTCTCTACATCTCAGCTGGTGTGACGTAGAATCGATGATCCACTTTTCTTTGTGAATGTTGTATACTGGGTCTTCGTTGCGTTGAAGTCCACAAGATTGGCCTTTCCCCACTGCAGGACTTTATCCAGATCCTGATTCAGAGAGTCAATCTGTCTACATCTCAGCAGCTGCGGCGTTGATGCACCAATCGACCGATCACTCGAAAAGGAGGAAACAAGCGTACTATCATCCGCAAAACTGAACACTTTGTTATCCGTTGTCTCCAACAAATCATTTATGTGAAGCAATAACAAGGTTGGAGCCAAAATAGAACCTTGGGGCACCCCCGAATTAACAGGATACGGATCCGAACACTCGCCGTCCACAACAACCCGGATCGATCGATTCTCAAGGAAGCTTTTTGTCCAGTCGCAAAGCTGTTGGGAAAGTCCATATGAACGAAGTTTGCTCAGCAATGCCCCGTGCCAGACGCGGTCAAAAGCCTTGGAGATACCCAATGCGACCGCCCTTGTCTCACCATGCCGTTCAATTGCAGATGTCCATATATCGGTTATAAGTGTCAAAAGGTCTCCTGTGGACCGCCTGCCACGGAATCCGTATTGACGATCATTCAGAAGTCCGTTGCACTCCAAATACTTAACCAATTCTGTATTGCTGACTTTTTCCATTTCCTTAGATAAAATAGACAGTAATGCTATCGGACTGTAATTTTGTGGGAGACACTTTTTTCCCGTCTTTGGGATTGGCTGAACTCGAGCGATTTTCCAGCAGGCAGGAAAGGTCCTCCGTGCATAAGATAAGCGGAAGAGTCTGCCAAGAACCGGCGCTAGTTCTGGAGCACAGTTCTTAAGGACTATTGCTGGTATTCCGTCCGGGCCGGTTGCCTTCCTACAATCCAGTTCACGGAAGTTCACGGTTCAGCGGAAAATAAATTCGCGAATACATTAGCTTTATCCTTTGGATTCGTGACTAATGTCCCGCTGTCTGTCACCAACGGGGGGAAAGAGGAGGATGCAAAGTTACCGCTGACAGCCTTTGCCATTGACCAGAAGGAACGCGAACCAGTTGGGCACCGAAGGAGCTTATTGATCACCGTGTCGTTGTGAGCCTTCTTCGCGGTATCAATCGCCTGGTTGCACGCGTTTCTGATTCTAACAAAATTCGTTGTTAACATCGGTGGAATTGGAGCGCCATTGCTTAAAAGCTCTATTTTTTGCCGATGTAATCAGCTCGCATTTTTTGTCAAACCAAGGTTTATCAGACGAACTTTGTTTGATGGAATGTGGAATATACATCTCCATCCCCAGAAGAATAATCTCTGATACCGACTCAGCGCAAGCGTTAATATCGGAGTTTCCGAAGCACACCTCCGACCATGGAAATGATGCGAAGAAACCTCACATATCGTCCCAGTTAGCAGCCCCATACTTCCATACATGGCGAATCTGCCTAGGCCGGTTATTCGCTTGATATGCAAGTGCTTGCGCGACAGATACCAAGCAGTGATCTGAGTTTCCCAATGGCACAGAAATCTCTACGGTGTAAATACTCGGGTCGGATGTCAAAAACAGATCCAGGATGTTCGCATAATCGCCTCGGGCATCCGGCACTCGCGTTGGTTCCCCCACGAGTTGAGTCAAGTTGTGGCTAACAGCAAACATATCCGCCAGTCTCCCAGCCTCGTCGGTTCTGTTAGAATGTAACAACCAGTCGGAATTGTGCACATTGAAATCGCCAAGGACAACAATTTCAGAAGCTGGGTGGTTGATCTGTATCCAGTCGACGGTATATGAAAGATGTTCGAATAATGTCGCCGGTCGATCGTAATTCGGGGAGCGGTAAAGACAACAAAGAAATTTAACGGAATTCCTCAGCACGACCCTCAACCATATGATGTCCATATTATTGGGTTCCAACGCCTCCATCCGCTGGCAAGCCAGATTGGACCGCGTGAACACGCAGACTCCGTCCTTAAAACGGAATCTCGAATGTAAGTCGTATCCTGAGCAACGAAGATATGTCGAATCAGTTGACGAATCGACCTGGGTCTCAGTTAAGGCAAGTATATCAGGTTTCGTTGTTTGCAAATATTGGTGGACGGCGTTTACATTCGTATTGGTGAAACCGATGCCCCTGATGTTACAAAATGCCGTCACCAGTCGAGCGTGAGCAGAGCCTCGAGAGCGAGCCCGGTTATGCGATGACGAACCTCTTAAAGTTCCATTATTTATCATGATATCTGCATGATGTTCCCCCTGACACAGTCCCCCCCGAAGATCCGAATGGGAGACTAGTTTACCTCCGGAATTCTTTATATCAGAAGGTACCATCATGACTTATCCCCGTGTCAGTCCGGGCCATCAGCCACACATCCGAAACGCCGTCGAAGATTTCTCTCGGCGATATCGCGGAATGTACAGCGTGACGGGGTGGTATCTCACCTTGGGACCGACTACCACCTAACCAACCTTTTTTCGAACCGGTCCATCAGCCAAGCTCCGAAACATGGCCAGGGATTTCTCCCGACCATTTCACGGAGCCTAAAGCTTGATGGGGTGGTATTTCACCGGGCGCACAGGGCGTTGGGACCCCGGCTACCACTCGGCCTTTAGTCGCCTCTTACGACAAGCTGGCCTAGCTGTGAGTATATTCTAACGCCCTACTCACAGGGCATAGGTAATGGGAAGATGATTGGTGGCGTTCAAGGGAACCGTCACAGACTTGCTAAATAAGACCAAGGCCGGATCCCGGTTGTAGTGCCGATGATGATGATGATGATACCCCTTGTAAATAGTGGCCAGGTTGGATGGAGTGAAGTATCTTTTGCATCTCTTAAGGAACAACATACATTTGGCCTCACTTTTCGCAACTTCAAATATGTGTTCATTCCAACTAAGAGTCGAATTAACTCGAGTGCCGAGCATTGATAGTTCTTTGGCTTCGTCGATGCAAGTGCCGTTCATCGACAATATATTTACTTTGCAGTTCGCCTTTGACGACAAGAGGCAGCACTGGGTTTTTAAGGCATTGAATTCTACTCCGGTAGTTAATCCTCATTGATATACGAGGGTGAATCAAGTATAAACGGTAATTTATTTTTATACATTTATTGAATAATGTTACATACTCATTATAGTATCAACATTTTTCAATACAGTCTCCTGCGTGATCTACACACTTTTGTCACCGATTTGGAACTTTAATATCCCTTGTTCGTAGAAAGATTTAGGGCGAGTTGTTAGCCAATTGCGCACGTGCTCGACTTCTTCATTACTTTCGAATTTTTTTCCTCCTGATGATTCCTTCAAAGGCGCGAAGAAAAATTAATCACAGGCAGATAAGTCTGGGCTATAAGGCGGGTGTTCGAGGGTTTTTCAGCCCTTTTTTTTCATTATATCCCTTGTCAAGGACGTGGTGTGGGGCCTGGCGTTGTCATGAGGAAGGATGGCATCTCGAATGGACATACCTCGTATTTTGTTTCGATATACGGCTTTTGCCGACTGTAACAACTGACAGCAGTAAGCTGCATTCACTGTTCGTTGTTTGTGAAGAAAATCAATTATTAAAACTCCCTTTGAGTCGAAAATCAAGGGTGCGAACAAAAAATAGTCACAGGGAAACAATTCTGGGCTATAAGGGGGGTGCTCGAGGGTTTCCCAGCCCACTTCTTCCAATGTATCCCTTGTCAAGGACGCGGTGGGAGGCTTGGCCTCGTCATGAAGACGGACGACACCTCGTCTTTTGTTTCCATATGCGGAACACTTCCATAGTTGATACTCACTTCTGATGAGATTTCTCCAACGGTTAAGCGGCGAATACTTTCAATAAGCTCTCGAACGGCAGGGATGTTGTCATCTGTACTACTTGTCCTTGGGCGTCGATTATGACTTTCGTTTGCGATACGTTCTCGCTCACTTTTAAATTCTCTGGCCCACGTATACACACGATTCGCCTTCAATCGAGAAAAAATTTCCGATGGTTTAACGCCTTTATTTGTTAAAAATTCTATAGTAATCCATTGCGCAACAGACGTATGTACCTCTTGCTCGTTCATGGCTGTACTGACTACAAAGTTGAGTGCTACCGCTAGCCAACACGGTTCCCCTACTCTTCATAAACCAAACAACCGCCACGCACAAGATTATCTAGCTTGCAACTTGTTGCTAAGCAAAAAAGTAAAGATTCACCCTCGTATCTTGTTGAGGTCGGAATTTAATGTATCAAGCATAACGAATTAATTCGGATGCCAAAAACTGATAGTTTTGGGGTTTTTCTTTGACATAAAGAGGAAGCATTCGAGTTTGGAGGGATTAAATCTGATTGGTATATTTTCTTTGAGGAAACCAAAGAGTACTGTTTGATAATAACGCACGAATAGTAGCGTTGATATGTTTGAACAAACGTGAGAATCTCAACATACTGTCACCAAGAAACAAGTGCGTTCGCTTATGAGTAGTGGCCAAGAGATTATTTATACAAACGAAGAATAGAGTGGATGGTAGTTCGCAACTCTGGAATACCAGTATTAATTTGATAGGAGCCCATTCAGAACCACTTGACTTGAGCGTCTAGATATAGTCTCTTTTCCATTGAATCAATAGATTGTCATATCTATACAAATGCAATTTCGGCAATTGGGTTGAATGACACGCTTTGGATATACCCACCGTGACAATCTTTCTTTCACCAAGGTACCAATGGAGTGATCCGTTTTTGAGTAAGCCATTAGATCCCCTATAGAATTGTTGGTACAAAACCCATATTGACTGACATTAACGTACATAACATTTCCACATCGGTTGAGTGTACTTGAATTTAGAAAACGAATTCGTACATCAGGCCACACCTACGCCTACCGGGTTTTTCGTGGGATTGTTTTGTGTATATTGGTTATTCATTTTTGTTCCCACGAGTCTTTGGGGTTTCAAATAGTCCGCCATATCAGAGCCCCGTTTTATATGGCAAGGTCTGCTTACTGCTCTGATTCTACCCGGTGTCAGAGAGGCGCCGTTATAATACAGCCGGTATACCCCTGACTGCAAACCATCCAATGGGCACAGTGACGCGCAACACCCTGGATTAGGGGTGGTAGATCTTTGTGTGTTACTCCTCGCTAGCCTGTCTGATATAAGTGACCCTACTGGAAGGATATGCTTCCGTCAGCATAGTGTGAGTGATTCATTGCACTTTAAGCCCCCACACCAAGTCAAGGTTTCTACCAAGCGGGGAAAACCAACCCTCAGGGAACCGAAATCCTTTCAGCACCCAACCGAGTCTATCCCAAAATAGGATGCTGACAAATTTGCCCCAGATTGGAAGCCGAAGCATCTGACAAAACAAAAGCATTAATAGAGTATCTAATATACCTAACAGGGAAACGAACCCACTCGGGGAGCGAGCAACGGCACTCCTGATGTAGTCCTCTGAAAAGCGCTACCATCTCCTTCCCCCACACATACACCCAATTCCACCAAGTCCCCACACTTAAACTTAAACTCAAACCAATTAACAAATCCATCATTCAACTAAATCACAAATCCATTCCACCGATCAAACAAAATTCGTGATATACGAATCAAATGTTCGATTATCGCCCATACACCCAATTCCCCGTAATTATCATCATCAGCACTACAACCGGGATCCGGTCCTTTCAGGACCCAACTTTATTTAACAAGTCTGTGGCTTGTTAAATTTTCCAGAATAATTTGTTTTTCCGGACAAGGTTATTAGCCTTGCGCCAAAATTCTCCATAATCCCCAAATTAAAACAAACGCATGGTAAATTCACCCAGTTCATTCCGCGGAGGGCAAAACGCAGTAAACGACGTTGCACGCTTTCGATTCTGCGGATATGGGACGAGTAGTGTGAAGACCAGACCTGACTGGCGTATTCAAGAAGGGGGCGGACGAAGGCTATGTAGACAGAACGGGAAACGTAAGGATTAGAGAATTCTTTAGACCAGCGTTTCACAAACCCAAGGGCAGAGTTGGCCTTAAGAATAATATCATCAATATGCGAGATGAAGCTAAGCTCCCTGCCAAATAAGATCCCGAGGTCACGTATCGAGGGTACAGATATCTGCTGGTTTACCAGGAAGTAGGGACGGGGGGGGGGGGGGGGGGGGGGGCGTTTGCCGGAAAAGGTGACGGAGTGACATTTGACAACGTTGAGTTCGAGGCAGTTATTACGGCACCAAGTTGAGAAGCTGTTGAGATCCGTTTGGAGAAGTGAGGAGTCGAGAGGGAAGATGATCGTTTTGTAGAGTTTGGCGTCGTCCGAATAGAGGGAGATGGGTGAGTATTTAATAATGGAGTCAACATTATTGATGGTAAGGATAAATAGGAGAGGGACCTAGATGACTGCCTTGCGAAACCCCTGACGTAGGAAGAAAAGGATTGGAAAGGGAGGATCTGAATTTGACACGGTAGGATCGATCTTTCAAAAAGAAGATAACCACTTAATCAATAGGGGTTCGAAACCCAGGGAGGACAGCTTAAAAATGATGAGATTATGGTAGATTTTGTCAAAGGCCTTGCTGAAATCTGTGGTGATTACATCGACTTCGTTGCCATTCTCTAAGGGACGGAGAGTATGGAATGAGAACTCGACCAGATTGGTCGTGGTCAACCTACCCGAAAAGAAACCATGCTGGTTGGGTGAGATGGTGGATTTACAATGGAAAGATAACGCGTTGTAAAGAATCCCTTCGAACAGTTTAGGGATTTGAGACAGTTTGGTGATGGGACGGTAGTTGCTTATATCGTTTTTGGGTCCCTTTTTATGAATGGGGGTGACATAGGAGGATTTCCAAATACTAGGGAAGATACCTTGTGAAAGGGATAGATTGAATATCTTTGATATCGGGAGAGAAAGAGAAGAGGAACATTTCTTTAAAAATACAGCCGGGAGTCCATCAGGTCCAGGGCTGAACTCGTCTTTGAGTAAGTTTAATTTCTCCTCAACTACGTGATGCTGAATAATTTGAGGGGTGAAGGGGCCGAGGGAGAATTCGGGCAAGTCTTTGAAGTAAGACGGATTGGGCTCGAAGGAGATGTCTGTGAAGGATTTATTGAAAAACGAAGCGAATAGATTGGCAATAGTTAGGGGGTCGGTTGAAGTAGTCGCGCCATAAGAAAGTAGGATAAGAAAGGGAGATCGTCGGATTTACGTTTGTAATTTATAAAGTGGAAAAAAGATTTGGGGCCATTGATCAAATTAGATCGTGTTTTTGTGAGGTGGTTGGGGTAGAGGGAGTTGTAGAGTGCGGTAAATTTATAAAATGAACCGAGATAGTTGGAGTAGTTTTGGAAGGAACGCGTTTTGAGGAAAATGTTCCACAAGTTATTTCTCTTGTTCCGAAGAGTGCGGTTGTACCATGGCGGCGATGAAACCGATGACTTGTGACGACAATAGGGGACATATAGGGCGATGGCATAGCAGATCTCCTTATAGAGAGTGGCAGTAGCTTCTTCTACCCCCAGATGATCAAAGCGAAACGCTGTTTTGATAAGATGCTCATATAGAAGGCGGAAGTTAGCTTTGTGGAAGTTGTAGGAAAAGTTGTCATGAGGTAGAGAAGGCTGGGTTTCATTTTATTTTATTTTTTTTATTAGACTTCTCTCGAGAGAGGCGAACCTATAGCGCCGAGTGGGCGCCCCGAGATGCCATCAAATAACTGTTACAGTTCTTTTTGAACAGTTGCAGGTTGTTACGCTCCGGGAACACTCGCCTGGGGAGGGAGTTCCACAGCTTCCCCATTATCAAGATATAGGGATAAGGGCAGCGGGGGATGGTAATTATCAATGGTAGAGAGGGCGTGTGGACTAGGGGCAACTGAGGACTTGTGTGGGTCCGTTGTGAACACGAGGTCCAGTTGTCTTCCCATATGATTTGGGACATTGCTTATTTGATGGAGGCAAGAGTCGGAGAGACCGTTTTTAAAAATACGTTCCTTAGAACTAGTGTGGTTTGAGACGTAGAAAGTTTGTTCGTCAGCCAATGTATGCATCGTGATCTCGGCAGGCAGTATCACAGGAGTACAACCCAGTGTATGGTAACATAAAAATAAAGCAGTCGTTTTGTATATGTAGATACGCGTGTTTTATTTTTGAGTTTGGTTGTTTTGGACACAGATACAGACCAGTGGACAAGAGGATTTTGCTGTCATTTTAGCATTGATGAGTAGTGTCGGGGTATATACCCACAAGCATATTTCTATACATAGCTGCTTCCCCGCATCACCTGCGCCACGGAAGCCATTGGGTTGCTCGCCGCAAGTCCGCTTTTCCAAAACGGCGTCCCTCGAACGATCGGTCGCTACTCTTCCTGGTTAACTCCAGAAGCACGATAACGACCGCAACGGGCGAACTTGGGAGATCAATAAAGAGATCTTGTTCGTAAAGTACAAAAATAGTATCCTCCCAAGCATCGCTACAATATCTATAAATGAATCACGTATTACATCGATACCTGTTCTTATCCGCTCCATCTTCTACTGGAAGTGTGCTTAAACTTTTAAGGATTCGTTAAAAACCGATATTGTGAGTGGTTGTATAAGAATATATTCTTAATGTAAATTTTAATTATGTAGCTTAAGCAATGATTAAATAAAAAACAATAAAATTAAAGTATATTAAGAATGAAGTAAAACAAAATTAAGCGGGGATGGGAGAGAAAATACAGGGCAAAGTTGCGGATTGCTTTCAACCCGGCGAAGGCCAGGACGATCCTTGTCCCTGTTCAATCCAAGTTGACATGCAGTCTCCACGTGACACCCCTGGATAGCTACGTTGGCACCCGCCAAGGCTAATAACCATGCCCGTAAAAATGAATTATTATGGCAAATTTAACAAGCCTCGGATATGGACCGGATACACGACGACAACGACAACCACGGAAACGAAAATGGCTAAACAATTTAAGAATTTTTTCATGGAACGTCCGCTCACTGTACAGAGCTCGAGCTGCACAGCAGCTAACCCATGCCCTGACCGAATATAAGCTTGACATAACAGCATTACAAGAAATAAGATGCTCGGGGTAGGCTTTCTAGTCAGCCAAAAACTGAAGCCTGCCATCATCGGCTTTAATACAATAAACGAAAGGCTATGCACTCTTCGCTTGCGAGGAAAGTTTAAGAAAATAAGCCTCATAAACGTTCACGGACCTACAGAGAAGGAATAATACTACGAGAACGTCGAACGGGCCCTCAATGCCTGCCCGAGATACGATGTGAAAATCGTTCTTGGTGATTTGAATGCAAAAATAGGTCGGGAGCCGGTTTTCAGGCACTACACAAGTTCCCATAGTTTGCATGAGAACACTAATAACAATGGACTCCGAGTCATCGAACTGGCAGCATCGAAAAACTTGGTCGTTGTAAGTACCAGGTTTCCGCGTAAAGATATCCACACAGCCACCTGGGTATCACCTGATGGAGTCAC
Organism: Microdon myrmicae; assembly: GCA_963931805.1. Lineage (NCBI taxonomy): Eukaryota > Metazoa > Arthropoda > Insecta > Diptera > Syrphidae > Microdon > Microdon myrmicae. The sequence goes on along the minus strand of OZ007500.1, from coordinate 144,382,459 downwards.
TCGCAACCAAATTGATCACGTGTTGATAGATCGCCGCCACTCCTCGAACCCGATGACGGTACGAACGTACCGAGGTGCCAACGTCGACTCGGATCACTATCTTGTTGGTACAGTTTTCCGAGCGAGGATTACCTTACGGAGACTAATGCATCCGCGGATCAGGTTCGCATCAACACGGCTGCCTTACGCAATAAGAATACCAGTAACACCTTTGGTCATGCGTTAAGATTCGCCCTCAAGGAGCTCGACGGAGGTAGAGTAATTCCTGGGGCCAGAATGCCGGGCGTAGAAGAGAAATGGACACGCCTTAGGAATACTGTCATTAGTACTGCCAACTCCATCTTAGGCAACAGTCGTAGAGATTGGAGCGACTGGTTTGACGATGAGTGCAAACTAGCGACTGAACGTAAGAATGCTGCATACCGGGCAATGCTGCAGTCTCATAGGACCCGGGTACGCGAGGAGAAATACAAAGAGCTCAGAAGATCTGAAAAAAGACTTCACAGACAAAAGAAAAGTGCCTGGGTGAAATAGAGAAAAGTAGAGGGCGAGGTCCGCACCAGGGGCAGAAGTTCTACCAAATAATCCGCAGTATGATGAGGTACACACCACGCTGCACTTACTGCAAGGATAAAGAGGGTAATCTGATCACCGATCCTGAAGGCATTCTGGAGCGATGGGAAGTGCACTTCAATGAATTGCTAAGTAGTCAGCTCACAGAAGAATTGGAAGCTCCACGAATGCAAGATCAATACCAAATGCAGCCGCCACCAAGCATTGAGGAAGCAGTCAAAGCCATAAGGCAGCTCAAATCAAATAAAGCCCCCGGAGCTGATGGAATACTAGCTGAGCTGATCAAACAAGGGGGGACAGCGTTACATCACGCAATTCATGAAATCGTAGTGCACGTATGGGAGCAAGAGGAGATGCCGGAAGATTGGCCTCGTGGTATAATTTGCCCTATACATAAGAAGAGAGATATCACAGTGTGCAGCAACTATAGGGGTATAACATTGCTGAGTACCGCCTATAAGATACTCTTCACTATCCTACAAGATCGGATAGCGCTATAACGTTTGCGACGATAGTGAAGAGCGTGTGATTCGAACTGATACTATCACGGTTAGAATCACTAAAGGATAGAACCAAAGCTCAACGCATCAGGCCACTGCCGCGTGTACGAATTCGATTCCTAAACTCAAGTACACTCAACTGATGTGGAATTGTTATGTTATCGCTATGGTATACGGCTCTGATGCATTTTCTTATTCGATTTTCGTTCGGTGTTCTTTACTATTTGCTTGTGTATGTGTGTTTCTGTTAGAAACGCCACAGCCCCATACACTAAAGTCATCATTGGTCAATATCAGTGTGGCTTCATCCCCGGCAAATCGGCGACTGATCAGATATTTACCCTTAGGCAGGCGATGGAAAAATATCTGGAATTTAAGATTCCATTATATCATCTATTTATAGACTTTAAGGCCGCACTTTGCAGTCTGCCTGTGCATGGTCATATCGGTGGAACTCTAGCCTGCAACCTGCGCCAGCCGCTCTGAACTGATAACGATTTAGATTGACTTTCCTGCTTAAGTCTCATCGTAGACTTACTGAAGTCGCATTGGGAACATTCTAGACGCAACCCGATCACCTATTCGCCTTCTATTCGCTCCCTCGTCTTGTTCTTCAAGACACGTCAGTCAGCTTAACCTCATAAAAGATTTTGTCACGGTCTCGTTTTGCCTGGGAGACACCATCTCTATATTTTTTTTGTTGATTTGTTACTCCATGTGTCATTGTTGCTGTTGTTGTTGTTCATGTTTTCGGTCCTTTGTTTCTTGTCCCTGCTGTACCTGGGGTCCATTATCTTCTGTCGCTGTTTTGCGTTTTTTTCTTTTTCCATTGCGAGTCTCGTTTATTTGTTTTTGTATCTCATCTCTCTTTCGGATGAGTTCATCGATATATTTTTTTCTCTCTTCCTCTATTTCTTGGAAGGTATTGTCGTCATTGAGGAAACATTAAAAGCCATAAGACAGCTCAAATCAAATAAAGCCCCTGGAGCTGATGGCATACCAGCTGAGCTAATCAAACAAGGAGGGACAGCGTCACATCTCGCAATTCATGAGATCGTGGTGCACGGATGGGAGCAAGAGGATATGCCGGAAGATTGGCGTCGCCGCATAATTTGCCTCATACATAAGAAAGGAGATATTACACTATGCGGCAACTATAGGGGTATAACATTGCTGAGTACCGCCTACAAGACACTCTCCACTATCCTACAAGATCGGATAGCCCCATACGCTAAAGCCATCCCAGGCAAATCCGCAATTGATCGGATATTCACCCTTAGGCAGGCGATGGAAAAATGTCAGGAATTTAAGATTCCATTATATCATCTATTTATAGACTTTAAGGCCGCCTACGACAGCATAGCCAGGGTAGAACTATATAATACCATGAGAGAATTCGGCATTTTAAACAAATCGATACGACTTTGTAGGTTGGCCATGACCAACGTAACTAGTCAAGTAAAAATAGCGGGATTGCTATCCAAACCAATAAACATGTTTAATAGACTCCGACAAGGGGACGGTCTGGCCTGCCTCCTCTTCAACCTGGCATTGGAGAAAGCAATCCGTGACTCTGGCGTTACAACTAGAGCGACTATTATCACCAAGTCCACCCAGATACTTGCCTACGCAGACGCCATCGACATTATCGGTAGAACCGAATCGGCGGTACAGGACTCCTTCACCCAGATCGAGCAGGCGGCACAAAAACTGGGACTGCACATTAATGAGGGAAAAACTAAGTACATGGTGGCAACTTCTGCGAAGAGAAGACATAACGTTGGTCAAACTGTCAGGGTAGTGGAGCACGAATTTGAGGTAGTGCAATCCTTTAACTACATTGGGTCAATAGTATCAGCCGATAACAATATGGAAGAAGAAACACGCGAACGGCTGATCAAATTCAACAACTATGGTCTCTCAAGGCTCTTTAAATCCCGAAATTTATCCAGAACATCCAAGCTACTACCGTACAAGACCATGGTCTTACCAGTACTTATGCATGGATCCGAGACCTGGGTGCTCAATAATGTAGTGATCCTAAATCACTACTCCCATACAAATCCCCAATATTACCTATAATCCCAACCTAATTCCCATAGTGAATCATACGAGCGACAAGTTAAACCAAAAGTTAATTTGTCGCACATTGATTCAATTTCCAATTAACTTACATCCCAATCCAATTGAATCATATGCACGATAAAGTTAAACCAAAGTCCATTTGTCGTGCACTGATTCAATTCCTAATAATCCTAACATCATGAAATGCTTAACTCGAAATGCGTTTTATGATTTCCCCTTCCAGGAATTTATTCGAACAAATTCCTATGAACTTCCCGGAATCCTATTCCAATTGAGGCACACAAAATCTTATTTGTGCTTCTTGGAATTTTTAAATAAAATTTTTAACAAATCTCTGTCGCCACAGAGTATAAAGGGGCAGCACATTTTGGATTCGTGATCAGTTCACGCCGCTGCAGGCGTACCACAGGGCTCCATTCTAGGCCCCATCTTATTCAATATTTACACCTCCGATATTCCCCGCCCTGTGGACGGGAGAGTAAACCAGATATGCTACGCGGATGACGTCCTGGTGTACACGTCAACCAAAGGCCCTAATCTCGCAACAAATCGACTCAACCGTCACTTGGACGAACTGTATCAGTATTACAGTCGATGGAAAATTCGACTAATCGATCCAAAGCAGTAGCTATAATTCTGAGTAGTAAACACTCCCAACCTGCTTCTCAATATTCACAGAATATTCAAATAAAAATGGGAGATACTACGATTAGACCACAGGACAGGATGAAATATCTTGGGGTCACTTATACCCCAAAAATGAATTTCATCAAACATCTGACCTACATTCTCCAAAGGGGCCTCGGTCGGTCTAAGCAACTGCACAACATCTTGAAGTGGAGCAACAAAGTTGACACCAAAGTTAAGCTTCTCTGCTATAAGCAGCTAATCCGATCTGGAATATCGTACGCCTTTCCCATATGGTCCTGCATATCTTCGGCTCAAATGGAAAAACTTTGAGATGCACCAATCATTCTAGAAGGCCTGACGGTCGTCATTATCCCAACTCTCACCTATACGAAGGCGCCTCCATTACCCCTATCGACGAGTACGTGCTTCAATTAGCATACAAGTACCTCGAAAGCATTCAGAACAGCGAGAACCCACTTGTACGGGACTCTTGCGTTCTTGACCCTTCTCTCTCTCGATCTCTTCGGATCAAACCCCCACAATTCCTTCTTCAGTGCAAAACTGAAGAAAGCACCCTTCCCAACAACATTCCCCTCTATAATAGAGGATTCCTGGATCCATCCCATAGGGTCTACTATTAACACTAAACCTACCGACGTATTATATATACTTATTTCTACCGATGGCGGTCAAATGACCGCTTTTGAAATAAACATTATAGTCTTTTCCAGTTGATTGTAATTAATACAGAATTTATCATAAACAATAAACACAAAATAATTATCATATAATAATTATAAAACATTTATTTTTCGGGCTCTCAAAAGCGGTCATTTGACCGCTCTGGTAGGTTTAGTGTTAACAAACCACACACACGAACGCACAGTACAAGATGGCACAAACACAAACATACACACCGACCAAAGCGCAGATTATCAGACGTCAAAGACGTGATCTGCGTTTACTACCACACCCAAGACCTACCGGTCTTGTACGATTTCTTTCCCACCATCCCTCTATACAAGTAGTTAGAGAACACCCTTTTTTTTTTTTTTATTAGACTTCTCTCGGGAGAGGCGAACCTATAGCGCCGAGTGGGCGCCCCGAGAGGTCATCAAATAACTGTTGCAGTTCTTTTTGAACAGTTGCAGGTTGTAACGCTCCGGGAACACTCGTGTGGGAAGGGAGTTCCACAGCTTCCCCGCTCTGTAACGGAACGAGTTCTGATACAGGGATGTTCGCGGCGTCAGGAGATGAACCACAAACGGGTGCGATCCGTCGGATTGTCTTGTGGAGCGCATATAAACCGAATTGCGTGGAACAATACCAAGAATCTCCGAAGAACAGCACCCGTGATAATATCTGTAAAACAGACAGAGGTCGGCTACGCGCCTTCGATGTGATAGCGACTGTAGTCCCGACGTCAGCGCCGAGTCCCCGATCAGGCGGATCGTTCGTCTCTGTATGCTCTCAAGTAGGTCGAGGGTATGTTTAGGAGCCGAGCTCCAAACATGAGAGCAATATTCGAGCGCGGGTCTAATTTGGGATTTATATAGAAGAAGTTGGGCCGGGGTAAAATATTTCTTGACTCTAAAAAGATAACTCAGTTTTCCTGAGGCTGACCTGGCGATGTTCGACACGTGTTTGCACCATGATACATTCCCACAGACCGTGACACCGAGCAATTTTAAATTTTCCCCATTCATCATCAGCTTGGAACCGATGATCCACTTTTCTTTGTGAATGTACTTCGCTGCATTGAAGTCGGCGAGATTGGCCTTTCCCCACTGCAGGACTTTATCCAGATCCCGATTCAGAGTGTCAATCTGTCTACATATCAGCTGGTGTGACGTTGATGCACCAATCGGCCGATCACTCGAAAAGGAGGAAACAAGCGTACCATCATCCACAAAACTGAACACTTTGTTATCCGTTGTCTCCAACAAATCATTTATGTGAAGCAAGAACAAGGTTGGAGCCAAAATAGAACCTTGGGGCACCCCCGAATTAACAGGATACAGATCCGAACACTCGCCGTCCACCTCAGTCGCTCGTCGTTCGTCAAGCAACAAACATCGTAAGACGGTGAGCAGTTTTAAAACAAAGAATATCGAGTGCGTGTGTGCGTGAATTCGTGAATAAACTGTGTTTTTCGCAGTTCGGCCGGCGTTGCACGGCGAAAAAAGGAAAAAAAAAAAAAAAAACGAGTGTGTGTGTGTTTCGAAACCCAAATGGGCAAGACGAAGAGCGACGAATTAAAAATGGCACACTCATGTGTAGTCGCTAATTCAAAAACAATCAAAAAAATTACCAAAAGGAAAAACGAAGTGTCAATTATAGATGACAGCCCAGTGGCAAATAAAGTCCGCTCAAACCTGTCAATGGAACGACAAAAATCAAATGTGACGAAAAAAACCGTCACAGAAGAAAATATACCTGCCAAGGATACTTGTTACTCAGGAGCAGGGAACAAATTTAAGGAATTGGAGATACTGGAGTCAAACATTCCCGAAGGAGACGATGACCTAAACAGCTTAATTGCTGATCTCATCAAAAAACGAGAAGAACTTTCCAAACACGTACGAGCAGCCCTGGAAGAGCGAAACAAAAGACGGAATGAAACCGAAGCAAAAAGAGAGCAAAAAACAAATCACCAGCGGCAGCATCAACATTCGCTACAAATAAGCGAAACAATGGACGCTCAACACCAGCATCACAAACAACTGCAGCAGACAAAGACAGCCAAGGACGAGCAACAACAGCAACCAAAAAAGGAAAAAATACCTCCAATTGTCATCAGTTACATAGAAGCGAAAGATTTAATGAAGTTGGGTGAGTTGACTTGTAAAGATTTTAAAACAAAAAGAATTAGTGCTGAAAAAACTAAAATTTTGTGCGAAGATCTAGAAGGTTACAATAAAGTAAAGTCTGCTTTGGGAAGGGCAAAAACCGAGTACTACACGTACACCCCAAAATCAGAAAAATCAATTTCCATACTCTTAAAAGGAGTTGATCCTTCGTTCTCCCCAGAGGAGATACTCGAGGAATTAAAAACGGTTGAAACAGCTAGTTTAAAATTTACAGGTGTAAAACCGTTTTCAACTGCGAATTCTAGAAAGTGCAACCGCAAATTGCCTTTCTACATTGTATCTCTAAGTCCTAATAGTAAAGTTGATGCGCTTAGACATATAAAATGTCTAAGCCACCAAATTATAAGTTGGGAAAAAATTAGAAAATCTGAGCGCGTACTGCAATGTATGCGCTGTCAACGACTTGGACACGTTGCATCAAACTGCAATATGAAATTCAGATGCGTAAAATGCCTCGCCGACCATAACATGGGCGAATGTCCGCTGGGAAAGGAACAGCTTCCGGATAGGGAAACACTGTCATGTGTCCTATGTAAAAATACAGGACACACGGCAAATTTTAGAGGCTGTCCCAAATTTCAACATATGAAGTTAAAGTGGGAATCAAAACAAAAGCAAGTGGCAGAAGAGAAAAAAATTAAAACTCGTTCTTATAATAATTTCGTTGCCCCGCGTGTATCATATGCACAAATCACGGCCAATTCTATGCAACGAGTCCCCGTGGAATCCTCACATACCAATGGGCAAATACCGGCAGTAGATGCGCAACCTGAGATATTAAATATGATATCGGCCATGCAAACACAATTTGCTAATTTTCAAAAAATACTGACGGAACAAATGGCCCGAATAGATATGCTCTGTTCGGCTGTGTTTTCAAATAACTCCTTCCATCAAAATCTTCAACCCTCTAACTGAACTAAAACTAAAAATTATTTCGGTGAACGTAAATTCACTAATACACATAGACAGAAGAGATAATCTAGACAACATGCTTGAAGTCGAATCCCCTGATGTACTTTTGGCTAGTGAAACTAAGCTAAACCAAAGGCACAAAATTGTCTATAAAAACTATAAGATAATCAGACGTGACAGGCCACATTCTACTCAAGGGGGTGGGGTTGCAGTTTTAATTAAAAAAGGTCTTTATCATAGGGTAATTTATAGTACAGAAGTACACAAATTTCAGGTGCTGGAAGCCTGCATAATAGATATTCCGTTGAGAAGTCAAAAGCACCTGTATGTGGTCTCCATTTATGCCCCTCAAGCTACCCAGTGTAAGCAATTTATCAATGAAATTGATATGCTATTTCGACACCTGAAATTAGACTCGGAAAACAACTATTTCCTAATAGCGGGTGATTTCAACGCCAAGCATAGTGCTTGGGGTAACTTAACCACGAACACAAGAGGCAATGCTTTATATGATTGGTGGCAAATGAATGCTATCGAGCGCAGATTAGAACTGTACGCCACAAGTACACCGTCTTATCCTAAAGGAAATTCATTTCTGGATTTACTTATGATAGACGATCGAATAAACTTGCCAGGCATAGATCTAACTACGCGAAACTGTCTTCGCACAATCGATTACGATAGCGATCACTATGGATTTGGAGCCATAATTGAAGTCCCAAATGAACAATATTCACTAGAGCAGTTCGACCAGATCCACTCTTTCAATTTTCGAAAAGCTCACTGGTCACGCTTTGATCGATTAATAAAAAAAGAACTTCGTAACAGTGCCATAGACCCACCGACTATTAGAAACCTCCATAACGACGAAATCGATGATTACTTAACAACATTGGACGATATTATTACCAATGCAATGAATCGCTCCATACCTAAAGTTCCCCATACCGACGTTTATACTAATAAGTACAAGACATCGGCAATTGACGGTTTGTATAAGCAAAAGAGCATTATGCTCTCAAAGCTGAAAAGACTTTATAGACAGTTCAGCGACCCAAATAGTCAGGAAATAAGAACACTTAAGTCCCTACTCAAAAATCTCCAAAAATGACAATTACCGTTCAAGAATAAATGAAGAGTGGAAGAACAAAATACAAGCCATTCAAGCTAGCGGATCGAATATGTTCTCACAAATCAATAAAACTTTTCGAAAGAAAGATCACAATGACATTCCATATTTGCGGGTCCCACGGACTCCTGAGAATTGTCAAGCAATGCTGAACTCAGGACTCAATCTGGAGCATATCAACTCCAACGAAGAAGTAATATTAGTCGAAGACCCGCAAGACAAAGTGAACTCAATTGGTGCATGTTTCGAAGCAGTATACAGAGTGAACGAATCCACTCACTCCAATACGATCCTCGAAAACAACGCATTCCAGACCTACAGCTCACTGAGAAATCAACTTTGTACCTGTAGGAATCAAAACCGTAGTTTTACCACATTCAGTGAAAATAACAGAGCGGACTCCCCCAGGAGTAACCAGAATATGAATATGTTTGTGAGTAAGGATGAACTTACGAACATCCTTAAGTCAATCAAAAGCAAAAAGTCTTCTGGGATAGATAGCATCCCAAATGTAGTTTTAGAACATTTGCCTCCTGAAGCGGTAAAAATCTACACTACGCTATTCAACAACGTCTTAAATAAGGCATACTATCCAACCCACTGGAAAACTGCAATAGTCCACCCCATCCCTAAAAAGGGTAAAGACAGGACCAATCCAACCAACCTTCGTGCGATTAGCTTGCTGCCAAATATCAGCAAGGTTTACGAGAAGATCATAAACAAAGCACTGATGAACTGGTGTGATGAAAATGAAATCATCCCCAACAATCAGTTTGGCTTTAAAGCGGGACATAGTACGGTGCATACCGCGTCAAAGCTTGTTTCCGACATACAATGGAACAAGACAAAGCGCCAATGCACAGGTGCCTGCTTAGTTGACTTTGAAAAGGCTTTCGACACCGTGTGGTTAGAAGGACTTCTTCATAAGTTAGAAAACCTGAGAATGCCTCATTATCTATTGTACAACATTTACGAAATGATAACGGACAAGCAATTTGTGGTAAAATGCGGAGATATATTCTCAAGCAAGACCTTCAAAATTACAAACGGTTTACAACAAGGGGCGGTGAATTCTCCCATTCTGTTTAATATTTACCCCAGTGATTTAGTAGGTAAGCTTAACAATGCCATTGCATACGCAGACGACATTGTGGTATACAGAACAGGAGAGAAAATAGATGTCATCAATAGACTTCTCCAGGACGACTTCAATAAAATAAAACGTTTTTGTAATGACTGGAAACTAAAAATTAATTTCCACAAAACCGAGACTATCCTTTTCAGAACACCTCTCTCCAGGGCCTCTCAGGATACAAAGTACAATTGGAAAAACTTCTCTATCGTAGGGAATAATAATCTCCCACTACAAGTGAAAACTGTAGTCAGATATCTCGGTATTTGGCTTGATCAGTATTTATACTTTGACAAGCATATAGCAGTCACTCTCTCTGCAGCAAGAAACGCATTTGTTGCCACAAAATGTCTATTCCGAAGCAGCATTCTCAATCCAAAAGTTAAAATAATTTCATATTCGGCATTCATCCGACCAGTGTTGGTCTATGGCTGTCCAATATGGTACAATATATCCCCATTCTACATGGAAAAGATTCGCGTGTTCGAGAGACAGTGTTTGCGTTCCTGCCTCGGACTTAATAGAACACCAGAGTCACGATATCAGAAATTTTACCCTAATAAAACCCTGTACCCTTAATCAGGACTAACTAGGATAGACAACTTCATTATAAAAATTATTCGTGGCCACATTGCAAGGGCAATGTGCAGTGTAAATAATCTTATCGCGGGAGCATATTATCCGAACGATATGTATCTGGAGAGTACCCTCCAGAACGGGTTCATTCCCCCAGAGGCGTTCCTCTTCTTGGACGGAAAAGGTCTAATCCAAGATGAGGGTGGAATACCTATTATATACCACGCTTTCCGTGGTGCTAGGGATAAACGAATTGTCCACAATAGCGATATCTCTAATAGGCCAGACCGACTTCGATTCAGTATGGTGATCAGTGAAAGAGATAAATCAATAAAAGACCGAACCAACCCCAACTGGTGGTGGCTCCAAAACGAAGAAAGGACTTCACGTCCTCAGATATAATATTCAGCTCTGGCGCAGCTTCCTCCCTTCCTTTTCCTTTGCCCTCCTTCCCGTTAATTTTTGTTATTTTATCTTTTTTGTTTTCATTAAGCACTTGTTGTTTTGTTTTGTTTTTAAAATTTTTGCATCCTCAAAAAAAAAAAAAAAAAAAAATCTTTATTTTTTTTTGTCATAATGCTTCGAAAAGAAGAAGAGGTAGACCTCTAAGATAACAGTTTATTTTTTTTTTTATAATGTATGTGTATTATATTAAGAATAAATAAAAGAAAATGTAAGCTGAAAGGCATAAATTAAGCATATAATATTGTATAATTTAGAGTGCTTGTGAAGAGCCAGTAAATTACATTATGTAGTAAAATTATTAAGATAGGTTTAGCATTTAGACTAAAATTGTAAAATATAAAAAAAGACTTTGTGAATAAATGCGTCTGCAAACAAAAAACAAACAAACTCGCCGTCCACAACACCCCGGATCGATCGATTCTCGAGGAAGCTCCTCGTCCAGTCGCAAAGCTGTTGGGAAAGTCCATATGAAAGAAGTTTGCTCAGCAATGCCCCGTGCCAGACGCGGTCAAAAGCCTTGGAGATATCCAATGCGACCGCACTTGACTCACCATGCCCCTCAATCGCAGATGTCCATATATCGGTTATAAGTGTCAAAAGGTCTCCCGTAGACCGCCTGCGACGGAATCCGTATTGACGATCATTCAGGAGTCCGTTGCACTCCAAATACTTAACCAACTCTGTATTAATGACTTTTTCCATTACCTTAGTTAAAATAGACAGTAATGCTATCGGACGGTAATTTTGTGGGAGACACTTTTTTCCCGTCTTTGGGATTGGCTGAACTCGAGCGATTTTCCAGCAGGCAGGAAAGGTCCTCCGTGCATAAGATAAGCGGAAGAGTCTGCCAAGAACCGGCGATAGTCCTGGAGCACAGTTCTTAAGGACTATTGCTGGTATTCCGTCCGGGCCGGTTGCCTTCATACAATCCAGTTCACGTAGAATGCGTTGAATAGTGCGCGGACGAAATCTCACATCCCGCATCGAGGACCGCACCGGCGAGATCACAGGGGGCTCCAAAAGCCCGGGATCGAGGTTTGAATTCGCGGAAAATAAATTCGCGAACACATTAGCTTTATCCTTTGAATTCGTGACTAACGTCCCGATGTCTGTCGCCAACGGAGGGATAGAGGAGGATGCGAAGTTACCGCTGACAGCCTTTGCCATTGACCAGAAGGAGCGTGAACCAGTTGGGCACCGAAGGAGCTTATTGATCACCCTGTCGTTGTGAGCCTTCTTCGCGGTATCAATCGCCTGGTTGCACGCGGACTAACACTGTCCACACTATCCTTGGATAACCCCCCCCCCCCCCCCTTTTTTTTCTTTTCTTTTCAGATACCGCGAGACCGAGCCCAACATCCTCAGGGATGTGGGTGATTCTGGTTATCGCAAGATGACCAGAAGTCAGAGACAAGATGAAGGACACGTCTGTCCTTGTCTCGCTAAAGTCGGCCCTCTCGCCACCCATTTTTGATTCGTGATCAGTCGGAATCCAGAGGCCGAGGCAACGGCCAAAATAAAATTCATACTAAGAAAATAAATAAAACATAAATAAATAAATAATAAATAAAAGAACTTAATAATCGTCTTTCAATACTGGACCCTTGAAAACAACCGGGTCTCCCCCAAAGGAGGTAAGGAATTAAAATTAACTTAAAAATATAACCTCCACAATAAAAGGCACTCTGAACTCTTAGCCGCGTTCGGGAGGAAAGTCTTAAGGAGAATTGTTGGTATGTGAGGGAGAACGATTCCGGAGACGCTACAACCATGAGTTGTTCGCAATCTAACTTGAAGCTAATGTTGTAAGAAAAATCAAGCTCGGTAGACTCCGGTGGGCGGGACACTTAGCTCGAATGAGCGAAGAGAAGCCTGCTCGGAATGTCTTTTGTGGCAGGATGTATGGAAGGAGACAGCGCGGCAGAGCTTGTCTGTGATGGAAGGATGTCGTAGACCAGGACGCGCAGAGCCTGAGAGTGTCAAACTGGATGACATCGGCTCGAAATCGGGACCGGTGGAGAGATTTGTTAAATAAGGCCAAGACCGAATCCCGGTTGTAGAGCCGATGATGATGATGATGAAGAATGAAGTAAAACAAAATTAAATGTAGAATACTGGAAACCCCCAATTTGTATTGTAACACAAATGAGTTTTTAAATCTTTTTTTCACTTGTTACTCTAACAACTGTTTTTTTTTTCCAATACATAAATGATTATTGTTTAGCGATTTAATTAATGGAATCAAAAAGTAAAAGAAATTGTATAAATGAGAGTGCTTGTGGAAAGCCAGAGTGTTGACGAACAAATATTTGGGTTAAAGTAGATTTAGCATTTAGTCCAAAAAAATGAAAAAAAAAATGGTCAGTCTATTTAAATAACTTAGTTAACAAATCTATAAGATAAAAGGACTGAGACCATTTGCCAGAGTATTTATATAAAATGGAAACCAAATTAATCCTTGTTGACTAAGATATATGTACATTGTGTTAGTGTTAAAAAAATTATTATTGCAAGTGTAAGTTAGTTAACAAGGACCAACGATTTGGTTACTTATTGTTATATATACATCGGAGTGTATATCAGTGATTATGAAATATTAATATTAGCTATAACCCTCGTTCAGGTAAGAATATTGATTGTCTACTTTAATTTGAACGACTATATGTTCCCTAGTTCATAAAACAAGTCCTTATAGATGATGTTGTTTTTCTTGTATATCCCTTAAATGCCATATTATTGTAATTGGCATCCTGACCTTAAAATAAATGTCTATTTGCTCCATATTTATCGAGCACGAATAATATTAGTATCAACAATATTTTATTTTCAGTCTAATGATCGTATTTGGTGGCCGGACTATTAATAACTAAAAACACAAGTTTCCTTGATTGTGTTGCTGTTGTTGTTTTTAAACACACCTTGACATGAACTCTCCTTCATTTTTAATGATATCCCCATTGGCATCGCAATGGATGTGTACTATATTTCTTAGCCCAGCTATTGTGAGGAATGTGAATCACCCACCAAAAGGCAAAACGCAACAATCACACCACTTACTCGAAATTCCAAAATATTTCCTGCCGCTCGTGCTCCTAGTTTGGACTTGTTTAAAAAGAAAAAAAAACTTCGTATCACAGCACTGGGGTTTTCCTTACTTCTACTTCAGATCCGAACTCAAACTTCATAGCTCTAGAAACGGTGAGAATTTTTGAATATCGATTTGAACTGACAATCGTTTGTGCAGTGCACTTGACCAGAAGTTGTGCGCCAATGTGAAATCACAGAACGCTAGTATTTTTTGGAATGACGCGACACTAATAAATCAGAGCTCTATATTCAACTTACGACCCGCAGGAAGCCACTAAAATATGTTGACTTTTCGCTGCTGTACACTCTCTACGCTAGTGAACAAGTATCTAATTATAGACGGTGGGTACGTAGTTGGTTTATCAGCGCGTCTTTTGGTGTTTTAGAAAACGTTAAAAAAGAAAACCGAAAGAAAAGCTAATGAATAGAATGAATGGGATGAAAAAGAAATAAATGAATTTCAATTTAATTTAGTAGGTCGGTGAGAACTGATGTGCAGTGCTACCGTAGGCATGTTCTCTTCTCACGGCCCCAATCAGTTCCCCACACCTGTCCCACCCTCTCGTAAACACATGGAATTGCGTCGGTGATCAATTGGAGCAAGTGAAAAGCACAGCCCCAAGTTGAAAACGGTGAGGAAGACTATCGTGTGTATGGCGCGATTTGAAATCATGAAATAACTTTCTCTGGATGTTTTCAATCTAAGAGCAATTAGTTGAATTAATTCGATATCGACTCATCGACGCGATGGGGCGAGTCCGTTGTGAGTATAAGACTTACCAGAATAGCCTTGAAATGTTTGCCTGTTGATTGACAATAAAGATGTGGCGGAAGACGCAAACAACGGTTCGATAATTGAGGTAGTGGGAACTAACAGATGCAAATTGAGAAAAGGACTTCGGAATCTCGTTGCACCACGGACAAAATTTCCAAGTATCATGTTCTGGAAAGAGAAATACAATGTCAATAGAGGGCAATTATTTAACAACTTTTACGGGGCTATCATAACAGAAAGAACTTGCGATTTGCACACAGGTTGAAGTATTGAACTTTCCTGGTTATTTTGAGTATGCTCACCTTAGTCACAACAAACCATTGCAAATAATTATAAGATTTCAATAAACACAGAACCGATTTTGTTTTAACTCACAAGGTGACATTCTAAAAACAACAATTCAACGCCTAATGGTATGCAACGTAAACGCTATTGTCAAATGTACTCAGCGTTGAATGGTTGCGGAGCAAGCTTAGCCAATTGTCTATGCTGCACAACTCTTCGGGTACAATTAAGAAAGTAATAGAATTGTTTACAGACAGCAGGTTTTTATGTCTTGTTAGCGGACAAACTAATAATCATCATCATCATCGGCACTACAACCGGGATCCGTTATTGGCCTTATTTAGCAAGTGCCGGAGTTTGTTAAAATTTCCATAATAATTTATTTTTACGGGCATTAACTTTGCGCCGACTAATAATATCCTCAGCAATTCGTCATTTGCGCTCACTGTCAGTCATATGCCTCTTCTAAATGCCGAATTTGAGCTAGATCGGCTTTATTCGTTTGATATCGTCCCTCAATTGGGTAGATGATCTATGTCTGTTCCTTCAATCTGCCCAGCTCGGGCCACTTCCGAGAGCTTAAAATGAAATGTGGAGTCTGAAGCAATGAATCACATGAACAATTGGGAAGAATTTGTCACAAACCTGCGTAATACTGACAGTCTGGTACACTTGACTGACGGATCACCAATAAAATAATAATAAAAGCTATAGGTGATAATGATGAGTTTGTGCGTTTCGAGCTGAGCGGGAATTTTCTGAAAATCAAATTGTGCGACATCAATCAAAGTCTGACCGCCGAAATATTGCTTAAAGCATGTGAATGCAATCGAGCCGTATAGGAACTTCCTTCTGGCTGAAGATTTTTTTTTAATGTATAGGGTGGGCCATACATTTTTGCAAATGGCAACACTTGATGTCTTAAAAACCTGTTACCCCTCGCTACACAACCCCCCTCAATTACCAATCATCCTCAGCCCACAACTAATATTCATATTGCACAAATAATTAACTGACGCCTCTTCCCACGGGCAATTAATGTTCATATCGCATACGTTGCGATATTCATTTACCACCTATAATGCATACTCACCTTCCAAAGCTAAACGCTTATCGTATATGATTGCACCCGATGCAATCAAACCATAACAATTGACATACGATATCACATGGCGCATTCCCACTTCCCAAGGCCACGCGCTAAATGCATTTGGCTTCATATTCAAAAACCAAGCAAGTACCTGTTCTCGGACCTATTCACACGGTTTCATATTTCGAACGCATTTTTTGCTTCATGCCCGAAAACAAGTGTCATACAAGTCATATGACACGGTCGGTGCCTTCAAAGTCTATTTGCGACGACTTAACTGAACGTCGATCAAAATGCTGAGATCTGCGGAAGGTCAGACACAGCAACGAAACGCAAATCGATCGAACGATACGATTTGAACGTAGGCCAATGTAGTTTACTTGGTTCGGTATATGCAGCTCCTCGATAGTATAGTGGTTAGTATACCCGCCTGTCACGCGGGAGACTGGGGTTCGATTCCCCATCGAGGAGCCTCTGGCGCAAGACTAATGATCTTGCCCTGAAAAAAACAAAATCATTATGGAAATTTTAACAAGCCTCAGGACTTGCTAAATAAGGTCAAGACCGGTCTCCGGTTGTAGTGCCGATGATGATGATGATGATATGCAGCAATCAATTAAGTAATTGCTTAAGCCAATGCCGTTGCACCTTGAGCAGGGCAATTAAGTGGAAATGATAATTGGGAAATGCGATTGACTCGTGCCTGGCGATTGGACTCGATATGGATCATACGTTTTAGTTGGAAGTCCAGGCTGAAGTAAACGCATCGTTTGCACTTCCTCACCCATAATTCGGGTATAAAAAAATGGTTGCAAATGGACAGAAACGAGAACTAATCAATCAAGCATAGGGTTGCGGCCTTGCATTGGAACAGCGGGCCCCTTGCATTGATTCGATTAGGGGAGTTTTTTTTTTTTTGGCTTCGGTAGGAAGGTGGAAATCTTCAAAAGATACCTCTGGACCGATCCAGAGACATGTCGGGATTTTACCGACTAAAACCACCTCCTACCAGGCACACATTCCCGTTGATCCCTGAGGAACCTTCTTTTAGATATTCCATCGCGGGTCGGGACGGAGTTTACCTGCTACTCCGCTCGTCACGTCGCAACTGCTGCATCATTTCAAGAACGCCGCATCATTGGCGTCTTCTGGACTTTCTGCTTTCATAATCCTATGCGTCACATCGTCTCTTTTGGTTACGTTCCGATCGCTTCGCACCTTCTTTGGGAATCGCTTGGCGTCTTCTGGACTTTCTGCTTTCATCATCCTATGCGTCACATCGTCTCTTTTGGTTACGTTCCGATTGCTTTGCATCTTCTTTGGGAATCGCTTGGCGTCTTCTGGGCTGCCTGCTTTCATCATCCTATGCGTCACATCGTCTCTTTTGGTTACGTTCCGATCGCTTCGCATCTTCTTTGGGAATCGCTTGGCGTCTTCTGGACTGCCTGCTTTCATCATCTTGTGCGTCACATCGTCTCTTTTGGTTACGTTCCGATCGCTTCGCATCTTCTTTGGGAATCGCTTGGCGTCTTCTGGACTTCCTGCTTCCATCAGCTTGGGCGTCATATCATCTCAACCCAGATTCAAGGGCCTAGTCATTCATCATTAGCTGAGAAACCGATGATCCATCTTTCGTTGTGAATGTTGTATATTGTGGCTTCGTTGAATTGAAGTCGACGAGATTGGCATTCCCCCATTGCAGGACCCTATCGAGATTTCGATTCAGAGAGTCGATCTGGCCACATCTCAACAGGTGCGATCTTGATGCACTAATCGACCGATAACTCGAAAAAGAGGAAACAAGTGTACGAAACTGAATACCTTGTTGCCCGTTCACTCCAACAAATCATTAAGGTGAAGCAAAAATAAGGTTGCAGCCGAAATAGAACCTGGAAGCACCCTGGAATTGATAGGATACGTATCCGGACGCTCGCCGTCCACAACAACCCGGTTCGATCGATTTTCGAGGAAGCTCTTCGTTTTGTCGCAAAGCTGCTGGGACAGTCCGTATGAACGAAGTTTGCTCAGCAATGCTCCATTCCAGACGCGGTCAAAAACCTTAAAGATATCCAATGCGACCGCCCGTGACTCAACGAACACACAATATATAACACTCACAACGAAAGGTGGATCATTGGTTCCACAGCTGATGATGAATGACTAGGCCCTTGAATCTGGGACCCTTGAATATTGCTCCCATGTTTGGAGCTCCGCTTCTAAACATACCCTCGACCTACTTAACAGCATACAGAGACGAACAATCCGACTGATCTGGGGCACATTGCTGAGGTCAGGAATACAGTCGCTATCTATTTTATTGCTATTTAATACAAACGCGCATAAAAGGGGATTTTGGAGTACCCTTAAATGTCAGAGCACAGTGCGAGCGGAAGGAGAGGAAGTGGATAAGGAAAGGAGATGTCGATGTACATTGGGACTGCAGTCGCTATCACATCGAAGGCACGTAGCTGACCTCTGTCTGTTTTACAGATATTATCACGGGTACTGTTCTTCGGAGATTCGTGGTGTTGTTCCACGCAATCCGGTTTATATGGGCTTCTCTAGACAATCCTTGAAGCTTAATCTTTCTAAGGTTGGTAATATTTATCACAGTCATTATATTTAAATGACTAACACCATCTATGTGTCAGGCCGAATAATTCTAGGACTACCTTCTTCTCTTAGAAGAGGCAATCCTATAGCCCCGAGTCGGCGCTCCGAGGTGTTACTAAGTAACTGTTGTAGTTCTTCTTGAACAGTTGCAGGTTGTCACGCTCAATTAATTCTGAGACTACTCTCGTATAATCATCATCATCATCGGAACTACAACCGGGATCCGGTCTTGGCCTTATTTAACAAATCTCTCCACCGGCCCCGATTTCGAGCCGATGTCATCCAGTTTAGCACTCCCAGGCTCTGGGCGTCCTGGTATACGCCTTCCCCCCATCACAGACAAGGTCTGCCGCGCTGTCTCCTTCCATACATCCTGCCACAAAGGACTTTCCGGGCAGGCTCCTCTTCGCTCATTCGAGCTAGGTGTCCCGCCCACCGGAGTCTACCGAGCTTGATTTTTCTTACAATATGAGCTTCAAGGTAGATTGCGTACAATTCATGGTTGTAGCGTCTCCGGAATCGTCCTCCCTCACATACGGGGCCAACAATTCTCCTTAAGACCTTTCTCTCGAACGCGGCCAAGAGTTCAGAGTGCCTTTTATTAAGCACCCAGGTCTCGGATCCATACATGAGTACTGGTAAGACCATGGTCTTGTACAGTAGTAGCTTGGATGTTCTCGATAAATTTCGGGATTTAAAGAGCCTTGGCAGACCATAGTAAGCTTTGTTGGATTTGATCAGCCGTTCGCGTATTTCTTCTTTCATATTGTTATCGGCTGATACTATTGACCCAAGGTAGTCAAAGGATTGCACTACTTCAAATTCGTGCTCCACTACCATGATAGTTTGACCAACGTTAGGTCTTCTCTTCGCAGAAGTTGCCACCATGTACTTAGTTTTTCCCTCATTAATGTGCAGTCCCAGTTTTTGTGCCGCCTGCTCGATCTGGATGAAGGATTCCTGTACAGCCGATTCGGTTCTACCGATGATGTCGATGGCGTCTGCGTGGGCAAGGATCTGGCTCTTTACTATCGTCGCAAATGCTATAGGGCTATCCGATCTTATAGGATAGTGGATATCTTATAGGTGGTACTCAGCAATGTTACACCCTTTAGATGCTGCACACTGTGATATCTCCCTTCTTATGTATGGGGCAAATTATACCACGACGCCAATCTTCCGGCATCTCCCCTTACGTGCACCACGATTTCATGAATTGCGTGATGTAACGCTGTCTCACTTTTTTAATCAGTTCAGTTGGTATGCCATCAGATCCGGGGGCTTTATTTGATTTGAGCTGCCTTATGGCTTTGACTGCTTCCTCAATGCTTTTTGGCCGCAGCATTTGGTCTTGATCTTGCATTGGTGGAGAATCCAATTCTTCTGTGAGCTGACCACTTAGCAATTCATTGAAGTGCACTTTGCATCGCTCCAGAATGCCTTCAGGATCGGTGATCAGATTACCCTCTTTATCCTTGCAGTAAGTGCAGCGTGGTGTGCACTGCGTCATACTGCGGATTATTTGGTAGAACCTCCGCGCCTGGTGTGGATCTCGCTCTCTACTTTTCTGTATTTCTCAGACAAGGTTTTTTCTCAGTCACTTTTCTTTTGTCTGTGAAGCATTTTTTCAGATCTTCTGAGCTCTTTGTATTTCTCCTCGCGTGCCCGCGTCCTATGAGACTGCTGCATTGCCCGGTATGCAGCATTCTTACGTTCAGTCGTTAGTTTGTACTCATCATCAAACCTGTCGCTCCGGTCTCTACGACTACAGCCTAACATGGAGTTGGCAGTACTAATGACAGTATTCTTAAAGGCGTGTCCATTTCTCTTCTATGCCCGGCATTCTGGACCTAGGACTTACTCTCTCCCCGCCGAGCTCTTCGAGGGCGAGTCTTAGCGCATGACCAAAGGTGTTACTGGTATTCTCATTGCGTAAGGCAGCCGTGTTAATTCGAACCTACTCCACGGATGCGATACGTCTCCGTAAGGCAATCCGCGCTCGGAAAACTGTACCAACAAGATAGTGATCCTAGTCGACGTTGGCACATCGGTACGTTCGTACCGTCATCAGGCCCGAGGAGTGACGGAGATCTATCAGCACGTGGTCAATTTGGTTGCGAGTGGCTCCATCAGGTGATACCCACGTGGCTTTGTGGGTATCTTTACGCGGAAACCTGGTACTTGCAACGACCAAGTTTTTCGATGCTGCCAGTTCGATGACTCGAAGTCCATTGTTGTTAGTGTTCTCATGCAAACCATGGGAACCTGTGTAGTGCCTGAAAACCGGCTCCCGGCCTATTTTGGCATTCAAATCACCAAGAACGATTTTCACATCGTATCTTGGGCAGGCAAGACTCGAAAAAATCCTAGAAAATGCCAGAGCAAACAACATCAGAAGTATGTATGCCGGCATAAATTCAAATAGAAATGGCTAGCGAGGGAGAGTCAAAATAATTCGAGACACAAACGGCTGTCTGGTCGCAGAAACAAACAATATCGTAACAATATGGAAGCAGTACTCTGAAAACCTGCTCAATGTACGCACCCATCAACCACAAATAAGCCCACCAGACGTACATACAGCCGAGCCTCAGATCCCAGAGCCCTCTCTCAACGAAGTTGTAGACGCAATAAATCGATTGAAAAACAACAAACCTACCGGAGCCGACTGCATACCGGTAGAGCTTGTGAAGCATGGAGGAGAGGCAACCGCTCGAAAGATCCATCAGCTCATTCAAACAATATGGGATTAGGAAGTCACTCCGGAAGAATGGAAAACCTCAATAGTCGTTCCCATTTGCAAAAAAGGAGACAGATCTGACTGCGAAAACTACAGAGGAATATCATTGCTCCCAACCGCATACAAAATATTAACAAATGTCATTCTGGCGAGAATCACACCGTATGCAGAAGAGATGCTGGGAGACTACCAATGTGGATTCCGTAGGAACCGGTCAATAAGCGACCAATTGTTCACAATAAGACAACTGCTGGAAAAGAAGTGGGAATACGGAGAGACGGTTCACCAACTGTTCGTTGACTTCAAAAAAGCCTACGACTCAGTCGCAAGGCAGAGACTCTATCATATTCTAGTTGAGCTGGGAATCCCGAAGAAATATACCGCTCTCATTCAAATCTGCATGAATGAAAACAAAGGGCGAGTCAGAATAGAAAACCACCTCTCAGAACCATTTGAAATCCGGGACGGACTAAAACAGGGAGATGGTCTATCACCGTGTCTTTTTAACCTTGTGCTCGAGTATGTAATCAGAAAGGTACAAGACGACAATATGGCCGGATCATCCCTGAACGGGGTCACACAAGTGCTCGCATATGCGGATGACATCGCCGTTCTGGGTGATAATCTAGAAACTGTAAGTTAAAACAGTGAAACCATCATGCAGCGGCAGAAGAAGTGGGCCTAGAAATAAATGAAGACAAAACAAAATACATGATTACGGCGAGAGCAGGTGGACCTCAGAGAACACATATAAACGTAGAGGTAAAATATTTGAAAAAGTTAAGGAATTTAAATATCTTGGAACGATACTGACGGCCAGTAACGAAATGTCGCAGGAAATTATCAAAAGACTGCATTCCGGCAACGCTAGTTGGTACGCAGACAGTAAACTGCTGCAATCCAAACTGCTATCACGTAATATAAAGCTCCGTGTCTATAGAACCATAATCATGCCGATTGTTCTAAACGGATGCGAAACATGGGCTCTCACAAAACGGGAAGAAAACAAATTCCGCGTATTCGAGAATAAAGTTTTGAGGGGTATCTTTGGAGGTAAATAATACGAGGAGGCAGTGTGGTTTTGGTGAGTCTTAGTTACGTGCCGGCAGATGCACTGGTTCCCTAAGACTTACCAACTCGATTGTCGTTGGACACCGGCGCAGTGAATAAAGCGCGATGTTGGTCTCCGAACTTCTCGATTAGATTAACAAAACACTCAGTTTCTTTTCCTCCACTTTATTAAGTATAATATGTTTTACAACGTGAGCCCTGTAGTCTGGTTTGACTATAGTTAGTTCACCAGTTCGATTAATATGCTTCATAGAGTAGGGGCTGTATCTCGATACTATTATTCCTAAGTTAAACAGTTCAATTAATATATTTACAAAAAGTCACAGTATTTCAGTTTGGTTATACAATGTAAGCACTGTATTTGGAGTTTAGTATTTCTAAATTGAATGATTTGATTAATGTATTTACGCAAAGTCAATGTAATTCAGTTTGGTTATACAATGTAAACAACGTATTTGGATTTGATTTATGTATTTACACGAGCAGACACTGTATTTCAATTTAATTTAATTTCTCAAGCACTGTATTTAATTTAACCTCGTTTGACATTCGCCCCGATACGAACGCGCTGGTGGATGAATCTCGACTTAATTACGTTTTACGTGGAGGAACGACCGGCCTCCACGGAAGCTGTTTTAAGATTGAAGATTGCTATACATTGAATTCTGATTTTCGCACGTCGACCAATTAGGGGAAGATTCTCCACGTTAGTCCCAGTAAAGGGTGCGAGACACACACATGATGATCCTTTTGGTTGGTCGTGATGTGTGTCCATTTGTCTGCGAACCGTGGCTATACGAATTTCGTAAGGGAAACATTAAATAGCATGGTTGCAGCTGGTGCAACTATCTCGAAGTAGATATTATAGTGTTTACACGATCAGCAACTCCGTACAGCATTTATGCTGATCGTGTACATCTCGGCGGCGTCTCCAAGTAGTCGAACTCTCGCTGGTATATTTCCATTTAGGAGAACTCGACTTCCTTGGGCGGTCGGCCGTATGCCATTACGTCTTTGTCGATCGGATGACCGACCGATGTGGGCATAGGTAAAAAAAGGAAAAGAAGAAATAGCTCCTGCACGTGTGTGGCAGACTCATTAGGAGATATTTCATCGATATGGTTCGGGTTATGTCGGTTGCTTAGTGGTGCAACTGAATTGCTTTTAATGAACATGGTGCGTTTCATGTGTCCATGCCCTTAGGAAAATACCCGTTTGGTGCTGAGGGATTTTGCATTAGCGAAAATTAGAGGTTTACATACTTTAGGCGAAAGTTTGAGCAAACAATGGAAAGGTAAGTAAATGTATTCCAGGGTTTTTAGTACGCTAGGAAACAGTTTCTTCATAATAGGTTGGAAGGTTCGCAGTGGCCTTCAATGGAACTGCCGCAATACTTGTTTTATAGGGTTTTTGGATGCTCTAGATGCAAGTTTTCGAATAATTGATGGGAAGATAAGTAGTGGCCTTCAATGAAACCTCCACAGCAGTCAGTGGAGGAAATTCCATAACCACGAATTGGAAGATCTATACCGCAAACCTACAATAGTGAGACTAATCAAGTCGCGAAGATTAAGATGGGCCGGACACGTGGCGCGAATGGGCACCGATAGGACCGTGCATCGAATTCTTGACGGTAAGCCAATGGGAAAGAGACCGGTAAGACGGCCGCGACGGAGATGGGAGGACAATGTTAGGTTGGACCTAAACGTTCAATTTGCTCATCGAACCAAAGGTTCACCACAATAACCCCCTAAGAGCCAAATGTACAGGCCAGATGCCGCCTTTCAAACGAAATGGCTGAGAATCATGAAAATGCGCACCAGCAATTTTATGACCCCTTAGAAAAATGGTTACCTAAAACCACTAAAACAACCAGCGCCAGTTTCCGTTTTAACCAAACCAAGTTAAAACAAACAACAGGCAATAAAACAAAATGCACGTTCGCCTGGGCGCTATTGGTCTTTCTTGCTATCGGTTTCCCACGGAAAAAATCCTTGCCCATTAAGTTAAAACAAACAACAGGCAATAAAACAAAACGCACGTTCGCCTGGGCGCTATTTATCTTTCTCTCTATCGGTTTCCCACGGAAAAAATTCTTGCCCATTCGGTTATAGAAAACAACAGGCGCAATAAAAGCACTATTGATTTTTCTTTACCCAAAAAAGGATCAGGTGGGAAAAAGGAGATATCCTTTTATCTGCCGGAGGAAACCCGATGTCGATCCTAAAGAAAAGAAAAAATGAGAAAACCACTAACGATGGTTGGGACTACAGATTTTGGGCCGAGACAAGGAGACGAGTCCAGAACGGACACGAGAGTTGGCTTTTGAGACTAGTCGAGAACGGACACTAGAGTTCTTGGTTAAGGGTTGGTAAGAAGCGAGTAACGTGATGAGGTTGACGAATCGTGTGTCGGGTGATTTAGGATATCGACTTAGTTTCTAGTTGTGATATGTTCAGTCTTTTTTATTAACAGTATGACTTCGTGCTTAAACAACTTCAGGAGCGTTCCGGTGTGTGGTTATTATTGCTATATCTAACATAATAGTTTGTGACAACAATGGTGAAGTAAATTGATTTGAAAATACAAAACATAAAGAAGTGTACTCTTTTAAATAATCCCTTTCTAAAATGTGTCGTTAACATGGCGGTGCAACTGACTAAATAATATGTGTAATAATAAGGATGACATACCATATAATAATAAAGGTAGCTTTTTTTTTGTTTTTTTTTTTTTTATTAGACCTCTCGGGAGAGGCGAACCTATAGCGTCGAGTGGGTGCCCCGAGATGCCATCAAATAACTGTTACAGTTCTTTTTGAACAGTTGCAGGTTGTAACGCTCCGGGAACACTTCCATGGGAAGGGAGTACCACAGCTTCCCGCTCTGTAACGGAACGAGTTCTGATACAGGTATGTTCGCGCCGTCGGGAGATGAACCACAAACGGGTGCGATCCGTCGGATTGTCTTGTGGAGCGCACACAAACCGAATTGCGTGGAACAATACCAAGAATCTCCGAAGACCAGCACCCGTGATAATATCTGTAAAACAGACAGAGGTCGGCTACGCGCCTTCGATGTGATAGCGACTGTAGTCCCGACGTCAGCGCCGAGTCCCCGATCAGGCGGATCGCTCGTCTTTGTACGCTCTCAAGTAGGTCGAGGGTATGTTTAGGAGCCGAGCTCCAAACATGAGAGCAATATTCGAGCGCGGGTCTAATTTGGGATTTATATAGAAGAAGAAGTTGGGCCGGAGTAAAATATTTCTTCGCTCTAAAAAGATAGCTCAGTTTTCCTGAGGCTGATCTGGCGATACCCGATACGTGTTTATGCCATGATACATTCCCACAGACCGTGACGCCGAGCAATTTCAAACTTTCCCCAGCCTCGAGGGCCCGGCCACTCATCATCAGCTGTGGAACCGATGATCCACTTTTCTTTGTGAATGTTGTATACTGGGTCTTCGTTGCGTTGAAGTCGACAAGATTGGCCTTTCCCCACTGCAGGACTTTATGCAAATCCTGATTCAGAGAGTCAATCTGTCTACATCTCAGCTGGTGCGACGTTGATGCACCAATCGGCCGATCACTCGAAAAGGAGGAAACAAGCGTACTGTCATCCGCAAAACTGAACGTCCACAACAACCCGGATCGATCGATTCTCGAGGAAGCTTCTCGTCCACTCGCAAAGCTGTTGGGAAAGACCATATGAACGAAGTTTGCTCAGCAATGTCCCATGCCAGACGCGGTCAAAAGCCTTGGAGATATCTAATTCGACCGCCCTTGACTCAGCATGCCATTCAATCGCAGATGTCCATATATCGGTTATAAGTGTCAAAAGGTCTCCCGTGGACCGCCTGCCACGGAATCCGTATTGACGATCATTCAGAAGTCCGTTGCACTCCAAATACTTAACTAACTCTGTATTGATGACTTTTTCCATTACCTTAGATAAAATAGACAGCAATGCTATCGGACGGTAATTTTGTGGAGACACTTTTTTCCCGTCTTTGGGATTGGCTGAACTCGAGCGATTTTCCAGCAGGCAGGAAATGTCCTCCGTGCATAAGATAAGCGGAAGAGTCTGCCAAGAACCGGCGATAGTTCTGGAGCACAGTTCTTAAGGAATATTGCTGGTATTCCGTCCGGGCCGGTAGCCTTCCTACAATCCAGTTCGCGTAGAATGCGTTGAATAGTGCGCGGACGAAATCTTACATCCCGCATGGAAGACCGTACCGGCGAGACCACAGGTGGCTCCAAAAGGCAGGGATCAAAGTTGGAATTGGCGGAAAACAAATTCGCGAACACATCAGCTTTGTCCCTTGGATTCGTGACTAATGTCCCGCTGTCTGTCACCAACGGGGGGAAAGAGGAGGATGCGAAGTTACTGCTGACAGCCTTTGCCATTGACCAGAAGGAGCGCGAACCAGTTGGGCACCGAAGGAGCTTATTGATCACCCTGTCGTTGTGGGCCTTCTTCGCGGTATCAATCGCCTGGTTGCACGCGTTTCTGATTCTAACAAAATTCGTTCTGTTAACATCGGTGGGATTGGAGCGCCATTGTTTAAAAGCTCTATTTTTTGCCGCTGTAATCTGCTCGCATTTTTTATCAAACCAAGGTTTATCAGACGAACTTCGTTTGATGGAATGTGGAATATACATCTCCATCCCCAGAAGAATAATCTCTGATACCGACTCCGCGCAAGCGTTAACAACGGAGATTCCGAAGCACACCTCCGACCATGGAGAGGATGCGAAGAAAACTCGCATATCGTCCCAGTTAGCAGCCCCATACTTCCATACATGGCGAAACTGCCTATGCCGGTTATTTGCTTGGTATGCAAGTGCTTGTGCGACAGATACCAAGCAGTGATCTGAGTTTCCCAGTGGCGCAGAAACCTCTACGGTATAAATACTCGGTTCGCATAATCGTCTCGGGCATCCGGCACTCGCGTTGGCTCCCCCACGAGTTGAGTCAAGTTGTGGCTTACAGCAAACATCTCCGCCAGCCTCCCAGCCTCGTCGGTTCTGTTAGAATGTAACAACCAGTCGGAATTGTGCACATTAAAATCGCCAAGGACAACAATTTCAGAAGCTGGGTGGTTGATCTGTATCCAGTCGACGGTATATGAAAGATGTTCGAAAAATGTCGCCGGTCGATCGTCATTCGGGGAGCCGTAAAGACAACAAAGAAATTTAACGGAATTCCTCAGCACGACCCTCAGACATATGATGTCCATATTATTGGGTTCCAACGCCTCCATCCGCTGGGCAGATTGGACCGCGCGAAAACGCAGACTCCGCCCTTAAAATGGAATCTCGAATGCAAGTCGTATCTTGAGCAACGAAGATATGTCGAATCTTAGCTTAGTTTAAATAAATATAAAACAGTGTTTTATTTAAACGGTGAGTGGTTTAAAGAAAGTAAATATAAAAAACACTACACGTGGAAGGAAAGCGCACTGGACAGGGAACGATGGCGGAGTCGAGTCGGTGAGGTCATGACCTTCCCGGTTCCTATAGCCCAGTAAATAGAATAGAATAGTCACGACTCGGTGGGATCTATGACTCCGAATGGATCATTCAAAGATCACCCACATTCACCTGCTGACGAAAAAGGATCCCTCACAATGTAACATCTGTAACAGAGGAGTATTTACCATTCTCCAAATACTATTAGTGATTCAGCAAAAATTGTATGTAATAATTTTATTAAAACAAATTAATGTTTGAAATTTTGGAAAATCCATCGGATGTAAATGTCAAACTAATCTTTAAACTATAGGTTTTCCAATAGGGACTTGACAACTTTTTTTCGGTGATAAATTTTTATGATTTCCAGGTGTTGTTCGTTCGTGTACTTAACCATGATGAAAACGTTGAGTTTACTGATAAATTGGCAGTGATAGTTCGATGATTAGTGAAAGGGTGCGTTCAGAAATTAAATTCAAAGTTGTCAAGTCCCTATTGTATAACCCTATATTAGAGACATTAAACATACATAAATTCATTTTATTTTCCCAATTACATCACCATCTGCACTACAACCGGGATCCGGTCTTGGCCTTATTTAGAAAGTCTCTACACCGGTATCCGGTCCATATCCGAGACTTGTTAAATTGTCTATAATAATTCGTTTTTCCGGAAAAGGTTATTAGCCTTGCGCCAACCTTTTTCAGTAGTTATCCAGGGTTGTCACGTGGAGACTGCATGTCAACTTGGATTGAACAGGGACAAGGATAGTCCTGGCCTTCGCCGGGTTGAAAGCAGAGATTTATTTAGGAAGGAAAATTTGTTAAATAATAATTAGTTATTGTAAATTTAAGCCGATAGCCCTAGAATCCAGTACTTCAAATGATTATTACTAATTTTTTGTAATGTATTACATTGTAATAATAAAGAATGAAATGAAACGAAATAAAACAAAACTAATTTTAAAATTATAGAAAAATGTTCCAATGAAAGGCAGTGTGCCTTTTTAAAATGACCAAAATTTAAGTCGATATGGATTAATTATTTTGCTCTTAAATAATTATTAACTTAGTAAATTATTAAACAAGTAAGATAGCATAGCGACCATTGCACATAGCATCCAAGTATTCACAATTAGCCTGTGAATCTATTACATTCGCATTTGGTTGTTTCCCTTTTGTACTTTTCAACATTATTATTTTCTTATGGTTTTTTTTTTTTTTTGTATTTTATTGTCTTCTCCAACAAACACGACGGGGAAATTCTGTAGTGCGGTTTGCAAAAAGATTTCGGTGTAAATTAATAGTAGTAGTAATAAGAAAATAATTGTAATAGGTATAACAAATAGTCAGCAATTAAATACATGTTTAACCATAGC
Source organism: Microdon myrmicae (assembly GCA_963931805.1). NCBI lineage: Eukaryota > Metazoa > Arthropoda > Insecta > Diptera > Syrphidae > Microdon > Microdon myrmicae. The sequence continues at coordinate 144,353,075 of OZ007500.1, read as the reverse complement.
TAGAAGTGTAGGATCAGATTCGTCTTCCCATTTATCAGCATCATCAGAGGATGTTTGAGATACGAAATAAGAATGCAGATAGTTTCAATTCTGTTGTTAAAACTGTCCGCCGTCGTTTCGCGGGCACATATCCACCCTGTTACATTACATCTCGGCTGGACGATCGACGAGCTAAAGCAAGGGTCTTGAGGTACGTGCTATAAGTTGTTTATTCCAAGCATTTGTGCTAGATGCCGAAAGTCATGTTTTGTTATTACAGACAGGAACGTCGTCGGAAGCCAGACAAACCAGATGACTTTGTAACATATGAAGACTCTGGCAGTGACGAAGAGACGGCGTACCAACAACATGAAATCCTCAACACTTCTTATAATCTCCACGACTACTTGGTTAGTCGAGAATCAAATTATAATGAGGTTATTAAGTCCTTATGGAACCAACTTGTCCCAGTTTCAAATGATTTTTCTTTTCCAGACTCGTACGATTAATTATGAGTACGCGAGTCGGTACGTCCTCACCCACGATATGCTGCGCGAGACACAAATCAATTTAGGATATATTAATAAAGTTTTCTGTTCAAAGTGGTTAAGTAATCGCCAAGTTGTGTTCGGAACGAAGTGTAATAAGGTGATTCTTTCAATCAGTCTGGTTGCTATTTTGCATCGTTAAGTACTTTTTTTTGCTTCTTGACAGCTTCTTGTATATGATGTGAATATGAGGCGGGTAGATGCTATACCAACACTGTCTAATAATCGGCAGGGTCATGCGGATATCCAGGGCGGCCTACATTCAATCGAAATAAATCCTAGTCGTACGTTTCTTGCAACTGGAGCGAAGAATTCAACAGATGTTGCTGTTTACCGTCTACCCACGCTGGATCCAATGTGTGTCGGTGAAAACGGCCATCGAGACTTAATTATGGGTATGTGTTGGTTAGACGATCAGTTCTTGGTATCTGGATCGAAAGATTCTAAACTATCGATCTGGCGGATAAATGAGGATCACATGGAATTCCCGGACGGCGGAGAAGAGGCATGTCCGACGTTTGCCACTATAAATCCTCTTTGTGTAAATATTTGCCGTACAGCGCAGAGGGTAGGGAATCCTGTACTTCTCTTCGAGTAAAAGAACAAATTCAATTTACCTTGATTGTGATTTTCAGATTCGTTCCTTGTGTTTTAACAAGGAATTCAAGGAAATAGCTGCCTTATCTTTAAACGGATATATTCATATATTTAATGCAGAAACTTTTAAACAGAAATTATCAAGAAAATTGCCAAATTGCCAAGACAACGTCAGTATTGCATACCACACCGATGGATTATATGCTGTTGGATGCAGGTCATACACAATCTTATTAGATGCCAGAACACTGCAGGTATGTTCCATAATCTGACTCGGTTAGTTCTCTGTTAATACGGTTTAGGCCTGAATTCTAAATTTCTGTTTTGAATTTGATGTCCAGTGGGCTATCAGTACTTGGTGAGCGATTACATATGAATCCCAGAAATTCATCTTAGTCACGTATTCTTTTTTGACATCATGCAAATAAGGATTCCGACAGATTACGTACATGCAATCATAGTGAAGAACACAGCACCAAGAGAGAATCAAAAAAATCATCAGCGCCGTTTATCAGAGCATTAACGCATCAGTCACAGCTTATCTAGGGAGTTGAGACACCCTCGCACGCACTTGGCCGTGATCTGATGCGTCGGTATTTTGGTTGTACCGTTTTCTAGCGTGGGTTTGAATCTGGTTCTTCACTATCATCGCAAAACACTACAATCGGTGGCTCCGATGTGATCTGTATGCACAGCAAAACACTCTCCCACAGTGAACCGGGACTCTATGTCAATTCCTTCGCTCCGCACTAAGTGATAGTGATATAGTTGCAGGAAAAGGAGTAGTGTGGTGATTCCAAGAGATTTGCGTACACGAAATCGCAGTGAGGAGCACAGCACCAAAGGGGAATCAAAGCACTCATTAGTGTCGTATACCTGAGCATCAACGTAGCAATTATTGCACGTATGGCGAGTGAAGACATCCTCAAACATACGCAGCCGAGATCGTTGTTTTTGATGTAACGTTTAATGGCGTGGGCTTGAATCTCATTTTTCACATCGCAAAACGTTATAATTGGCGATTACGAGGTAATCTGTACACACTCCACTATAGTGGACTAAGACTTTACGTCAGTTCCTTTCCTCCGCAAAAAGTGACCGTAATATAGTTGTGGGGAGTGGGGATAGTATGGTGTTAGTACTCCGCGCCGTGCTTTAACGGTAAACCCGAGAGAAGAGTGCGAAGTGTTGTGTGTGTAAAATGAAAGTGACCGAAAGGGTTTGGTTGATATAAAAAATACGCTAGTTTTATTGGCACTTGAATCAGAGGTTCAGATATGGTTTTACATGAGGGTAAAAGTGGACACTTTGGTGCACACAGCCAGCGGTTCGGCCTCTGTACTTCTACTGATCGCGAAATTGGAAGTCACTGCCCTTTTATAGTTTTTGTAGTTGACTTTTGTAAATTATTTTAGTGTCAAAATTCCCAGAAGCACACGCAAGACTTTGCGTGCTTCGATTGGAATTTTGTTGGATAGGTTCTGGGAAGGGGAATCATGAAATGCGTTTTGAATCAAGCATTTCATGATATCAAGATTTTGGGAATTGAGTCAATGTACGACGAATTAACTTTTGGTTTACTTTGTTGTTCATGTGACTCAATATGGAATTTGGATGTGTATCATGTATTAATGGAAAGCATTGGGGATTATTTGATGATATTGGGGATTTGGATAGGGGTAGCGGTTTAGGATCGCTACAATGGTGATCCCAACAGATTTATACACACGTACCCGTAGCTCAGAACACGGCACCAAAGAAGAATTGAAACAATCATCAGCGCCGTATACCTGAGCGTTAACGTAGCAAATACTGTTGAGACATTCTTGCGCACACGCGGCCGTGGTTCTAGCACGTATTTGAATCCCGGCTTCACTATCATCGCAAAACACTATAAATGCATGCAGTATCTATAAAAAATTGTGTTCCATGTTCATAAATATTGTACAACCCGCCGGAGGGGCAACACCCCCCCCCCCCCGCGCCTTGATATAATTTTGGGATTTGGTTAGAGTAAGACGTGGCTGTCCTAAACAGTAGGACATGCAGTTGCGTTTATCTGCATACGCGATAAGTTTTATGTGAAATCTCAAGTATACGAAAGTGATTTCAACACCCATGTGTGTGTGTGTAATTCAATTGGGAAAAAAATGTCCATCCTGATTATGTCTTTCAGTTTCGAATGATTTTTCATGTTGAGTGCAGTTGTGGGGTACAGGTGACGCAATATTCATTAAGGATAGATTATAGGCTAAGACTCTGCAGAGATCGAGTGTGGCATATCACGTACAGCGGCCATCCAGTCCGGACGTCAGTAAAATAGTCCACTAGTTCACAAGGTAATAGTCGTTTGTTACAAGCTGTCGGCAGGAACAAGGTTTTGCAGTACAGGTGATTCGAGAGCTGTATGATAAATGGCTTTGCCATACACTGAGCCGCGGAGCAACTTGGCAGTCTAAGCATTGCTGTGAAAGAATTCGCATTTTAATTGTTAGACGCCGCGTCTCCGACCTAGAGTATTTATCACAGTCCTCGTATATACGTAGCACATCACCATCACACATCACCATCGGCACTACAACCTGGAACCGGTCTTGGCCTTATTTAGCAAGTCCTGAGGCTTGTTAAATTTTCCATAATGATTTGTTTTTTCCGGGCAAGGTCATTAGTCTTGCGCCAGAGGCTCCCCGACGAGGAATCGAACCCCGGTCTCCCGCGTGACAGGCGGGTATACTAACCAGTATACTATTGAGGAGCTCGTATATACGTAGCATTAAGTGCAAATGCTGATAACTTGGATTTCAACCTGCCTGGGTCGAACTGACTGATTCTGTCCTTCCATCGTTGCATAGGGTCATACAGTCGATGTTATACTGCTTATCAGCTTTTGCCACAATATGGTACTCCACTCTGGAATTTACCTTCGGCTATAATTTCAGTCTTATAGGGTCAATATTCATAAGTACTTCATTATTAAGAGCTTTAATTTGGGTGGAAATGCATTATTTTTTCTTTGTAGGTGCAAGAAATCCTTGATAGGACACCAGATCGGAGTAATGTTGGAGTGATTCGCATAGTCTGATCCATTCCCATTCATATCGTCCCACCTTTCATCGTTTTGAACAACTCGCTTTATTGTCCACTGCAAATCTTTTTAAAGGTATGCGGATATCCGTTTACTGGGATAAACGTTATTTCTTAAATTATGCCTTGACATTGACATGGGGGTATTGTTGATAGGTTACGATGTTTTTTCCGATTGTATTGATAACCCTATACCCGTTTATTATTATTTATTGGCCTGTAGGAACCCGGAAGTTCATGACCTCACCGACTCGACTCCACCATCGTTCCCTGTCCTGTGCACTCTCCTTCCACGTTCGACCATTCGATCCGACCTCCTCATGGTAAAACCTAACATTGTCCTCCCATCTCCGTCGCGGGCGTCCGGCCGGTCTCTTTCCCGTTGGTCTACCGTCAAGAATTCTACACACGGTCCTATCGTTGCCCATTCGCGCCACGTGTCCGGTCCATCTTAATCTTCGCGACTTGATTACTCTCACTATTGTAGGTTTGCGGTATAGTTCTTCCAATTCGACGCTATACCCGTTTACTGGGAGAAATGTTATTTTCTAAATTATGCCTTGACATTGACATGGGGATATTGTTGATAGGATTCGATGTCCTTGCCGATTCTATTGGTAACCCTATACCCACACACTGAAATCTATATTATTATTACTTTTTAATCTCTGTAAGCCTGCAACGCTGAATCAACGCCCTGATATTCTAATGGGTAACTGTTGGTGTTGTTACAAGTGGGTATAATTCTCAGCAGCTCGAAATTTTAAAAGCGAATATGTCTAGCTCTTCGCAGAAGCTACTTCTACTTATTGGTCTATAGAAACTCAAAAGTTTATGATCTCTCTAACTCGGTCTAGTCATCGTTTCCTGTCCTGTGCGTTTTCCGTCCACATTCTGTCGAACTGCAGCATGTCAAGAAGCGTTCCACCCAACCACTGAACTCAACTCTAGGCCGAACGCCCCCCCCCCCCCCCCCCCCCCCACCCATATCCACATCTCAGCCCCGCCTAACTCACCCTTTCCCCAGACCTAAAATGGACCCCCTCTTACATACACCCTTTAAACTCACACAGCAAACCATCGATTCATGTGATAATCGGTACGCCTTATCCAAACTTAGAAACAAAATGACCTGTAAGAATGTCCGCTTTTATCTGTCTTACTTCCATGACAAATCCGACTCTGTCTGCTTTGATGTACTTAATTGATTGCTGCATATCATCATCATCATCATCGGCACCACAACCGGGATCCGGTCTTGGCGTTATTTAGTAAGTCTCGACGCTTGTTACATTTTCCATAATAATTTATTTTTACGGGCAAGGTTATTTGCCTTGCGCCATATTTATTACTATGACTACTATTTATTGGCCTGTAGGAACCCGGAAGTTCCTGACCTCACCGACTCGGCTCCACCATCGTTCCCTGTCTTGTGCACTCTTCTTCCACGCTTGTCTGCTTTGACGGTCATGGTTTCCATTCAGCAGGAACGTCTTCCTACCGACCTTCCTAGCCGCCGTAACCTATTTATAAAATTCCAAAAAACTTCAATATGCTCCCAGACATAGTGTCAAAAGATCTCTTGGCTTATCGCCAATATATTGACAAAAAAATGACCTCTTCTAATAATGACGTCTTTTTGACCCTAAACAATCAACCTCCCCACACCATTTCATGAGTCTCAATACTCTCCTCCTAACCATCTACTATCAGAATGTCAGAGGTCTCCGCTCCAAAACGCATTCGACTCTGCGTAAGGCACATACCCTCCCGTTCGATACATACGCTCTGATCGAGACCAACCTGATCTCGAGTATAAACAGTCTAGAATTATTCCCTTCCACCTTTACCGTTTTCCGGGATAGTAATGTTCATCGTCAATATCCCGATTCCTCATGCCGTGGGGTGCTGCTTTCCATTCATAACAGACTCGCCCCATCTCTAATTACTATCTCTCACTCTCCCAACCTTGACTATGTCGCAATAAAAATCGACCAGCGCTCAAAGTCTTTATATGTTATTTGCTTCTATATACCCCGCTTTACGTCCTATCGTGTCATACGAACTCGCAACAGAAGCGATTGATCACCTAACGGAGTTAAGCACCTCCCTAGACGATATCGTCGTTTTTGGCGATTTTAACCTCCCCCATCTCCAATGGTCACTGTCAGACGATCAATCCTTCTACTTCTCTAACCCCACAAGTAACAAGGAACGTCTTTTTATTGACGGTCTCACCGACTCTAGCTTCCGTCAAATAAGTAATGAAGAGGAGGCAGGTCCTAAATCATATGGGTAGACTATTGGACCCCGTGTTTACAACGGACCCCTATAATTACTCGTAGCCCCTAACCCGCACGCCCTCTTAACCATTGACAATCTTCAACACCCGCTTCTCATATCTCTACATCGTTATCACGTCAGGGTGAAAAGATCTCCGTGAACCGCCTGCCACGGAATCCGCATTGACTATCATTCAGAAGTCCATTGCACTCCAAATACTTTATTAACTCGGCATTGATGACCTTTTCCATTACCTTAGATAACATAGACAGTAATGCTATCGGTCGATATTTTGTGGGAGACTCTTTTAGCCCCTCATTGGGATTGGCTGAACTCGAGCGATTTTCCAGCAGGTAGGAAATTTCCTCCGTGCATAACATAAGCGGTCTGGCGCAAGACTGATTACCTTGCCCGGAAAAACAAATTATCATGGAAAATTTAACAAGCCTCAGGACTTGCTAAATAATGCCAAGACCGGTTCCCGGTTGTAGCGCCGATGATGATGATGATGATAACATTAGCGGAAGAGCCTGCCAAGAACCGACGACAGTTCTGGAGCAAAGTTCTTAAGGACTACTACTGGTATCCCGTCGGGGCCCGTTGCCTTCTTACAGTCCAGTCCACGCAGAATGCGTTGAATAGTACGCGGGCGGAATGTCACACCCCGCATCGAAGACCGTACCGACGCGATCATGGGTGACTCCAAAAGACCATCATCGAGGTTGGAATTTGCGGAAAATAAATTCGGGTCACACTAGCTTTATCTTTTAGATTTGTGACTAGTGTCCCGCTGCCCGTTTCTAGCTGGGGAAAAGACGTGGAAGCGATGTTGTTGCTGACATCCCTTGCTATTGACCAGACGGGACGCGAACCAGTTGGGCAGTCACAGGGTTTATTCGTCACTCTGTCGTTGTAAGCCTTCTTCGTGGTATTAATCGTCTGGTTGCACGCCTTTCTGATTCTAACAAAATTCGTTCTGTTAACCTCGGTGGGATTGGGGCGCCATTACTTAAAAGCTCTATTTTTTGCCGCTGTAATCTGCTTTTTTTTTCAAGCCAAGGTTTATCAGATGAACTTTGTTTAATGGAATGCGGAATGAAAATCTCCATCCCGAGAAGAATAATCTCTGTGACCGCCTCCGCGCATGCGTTAACATCGGAGTCTCCAAAGCACACCTCCAATCACGGAAAGGATGCGAAGAAATCTCGCAAATCATTCCAGTTGGCAGCCCCATACCCCCATACATGGTCGGTTAATTGTTTGAAATGCAAGTGGTTGCGCAACCGATACCAAGCAGTGATCTGAGTTTGCCAGTGGCGTAGCTACTTCCACGGTATAAATGCTCGGCTCGGATCCAGGGTGTTTGCATAATCACCACGGGCACCCGGCACTCTCGTAGATTCTTCCACAAGTCGAGCCAAATTCCGGCTAACAGAGAACATCTCCGCCAGCCTCCCAGCCTCGTCGATTCTGTCAGAATTCATCAACCAGCCGGAATTGTGTACATTAAAATCGCTAAGGACGACTACTTCAGAAGCCGGGTGGTTGATCTGTACCCAGTCGACGGCACGTGAAAGATGTTCGAAAAATGTCGCTGGTCGATCGTCATGTGAAGAGCGGCAAAGACAAGAAAGAAATATAACCGAATTCCTCAGCACGATCTTCGAACACATGATGTCCAAGTTATTGGGTTGTAACGCCTCCATCTTTTGGCAAGCCAGATCACACCGAGTGAAGAAGCAGACTCCACCCCTAAAACAGAATCTCGAATGTAAGTCGTGTCCTGAGCAACGAAGATATGTCGAATCAGTTGAAGCTGGATCTCAGTTAGCCACCTCAATGGCTGAGCTGGTAAGGAGGTTGTGTCTTGCGCTTGATTGTACAAACCTAGGTTCAACTGACGACTCTTGCTATTGTGCAGTTCGGTACAATTACTGAGTAGTAGGTAGGGTTATAGCGTTTGGGATGATAGTAAAAAACGTGTGATTCGAACTGACGCTATGACAGTTAGAATCACCAAAAATTGAACCAAAGCGCAACCCAACTGGCCGCCGCCATGTGTACAAAATCAATTTCTAAACTCAAGTACATTCGACTGATGTGGATTTCTTATGTTATCGCTATGGTATACGGCTCTGATGCATTTTCTTATTCCATTTTCGTTCGGTGTTCTTCACTATTTGGTTGTGTATTGTGTGTGTATCTGTTAGAAACGCTACAGGGTCCCAAAGCCCAGCCACCCCGTGAAATACCACCCCACTAAGCTATAGGCTTCGTGAAATTGTTGGGAGAAATACTTAAGCATCTGTCGGAGCTTGGTTGATGGACCCGGTCGAGAAAAAAAATAGCATCTCAGGGCGCTGACTCAGCCCTACAGGTTCGCCATTCCTGGGAGAAATAATAAAAATAAAAAAAAGCAAGGATGCAAGGAACAAGGATGTTTCGCTGTTTGCAAATATTGGTGGACGGCGTTCACATTCGTGTTGGTTTAACCGACACCCCTGATGTTACAAAATGACATCATCAGTCGAACGTCGACAATTATTCGAGAACGAACCCGATTACGCGCTGACGAATTTCTTAAAGTTCTTAAATTTATCAAAATATTTGCATAATGTTCCCTCTTTTTGCCGAGTCGGTGTTTTCTTGGTGACTTGTTCCCTTATGGTAGTGTCGGGTCATCACACCTACGGCTGCCGGGTTTTTCGTGGGATTGTTATTTGTAGATTGATTATTCATTTTTGTTCCCACGAGTCCTGGGGTTTCAAACAGTCTGCCATATCAGAGATCCTCTTTGATATGGTAATGTCTGCTTACTGCTCTGATTCGACCCGGTGTCCGAGAGGCGCCGTTATAATAGATCCGGTATACCCCTGGCTGCAAACCATTCAATGGGCACGGTGACGCGTAACAACCTGGATTAGGGGTTTTTGAAGTACCCTTAAATGTCAGACCACAGTCTGGGCGGATGGAGAGGAAGTGGATAAGGAAAGGAGGTGTCGATGTATATTGGTCTTGAATGTCTGGACATCACAACGACCAGGAAACACATGATCAGGCAGAACATTCCACATTCGTGTGGTTCGGCTAAAGAATGACTCTCTATGTTTATTTGTGCGCCTAAAGTCCACTTTCAATGTGAACTGATGGGCATTCACAGATTGACGGGTATCGCGGGAAAATGTCTGAAGAGGCGGAACACATTCAGCAAGTTCAGTTGAGCAACCACCGTGATAATACCTATAGAAAAGAGATAGGCATGATACGTTGCGCCTGTGTTCTAAGGGCGGAATTGATCGACTTACGGCTGGGTCCCCAATATGTTTCACTGCTCGTTTTTACATCCTGTCGAGCACGTGTAGTGCCGTTTTGGATTCGCCTGACCAAATATGGGAGTTGAACTCCATTTTTGGACGAATATACGCCTTGTAAATAGTGGCCGGGTTGGATGGAGTGAAGTATCTTTTGCATCTCGTAAGGAACCCCATACATCTGGCTGCACTTTTCGCAGCTTCAAATATGTGGTCATTATAGTTAAGAGTCGAATTAATTCGAGCCCGAGGATTGATAGTTCCTTGGCTTCGTCGATGCAAGTGCCATTCTTTACTTTGGGGCTCGCTTTTGACGACAAGAGGCAGCACTGAGTTTTTAGGGCATTGAATTCTACTCGGTTAGATAATCCCCACTGACATATTTTGTTGAGGTCGGAATTCAATGTATAAAGCATAAGTTGCTGGATGGAAGTGACGTTCGAAGAGTTTGGACGGGAGTGTGCGTATGAGTATGAGAAACTCAATGTGATATTATCAGCAAACGAGTGAATTGGGTTGTGAGTAATTGACAAGAGATCATTTATAAAGACGAGGAAGAGAGTGCGTGAGTGTACCGAACCCTGGAGAACACCTGCATTAATTTGATGGGAGACAGATTTGACACCATCAAGAACCACTTGAATTGAATGGCCAGAAAGATATTCTCCTATCCATTGGATCAGGGAATTATCCACTTCATATGAATGCAATTTTGACAAAAGGTGTGGATGCCAAACTCTGTCGAAGGCTTTTGAAATATCTAATGCGACTACCTTACTTTCACCGAGGTAGTGGATGGAATGGCTCCACTTTTCGATAAGGTACGCCATCAGGTCTCCTGTGAACATGTTGCTACGAAAGCCATATTCGCGGTCATTGAGGAGATCATTTGATTCCAAATATTTCGAAAGTTGATGGTTGATAATGGATTCCATTACCTTCGACAGAATATGAGTTAGTACTATTGGTCGGTAAGAAGGGAGGGACGGTTTGTCACCGTTTTTGGGGATTGGCTGAATGTTCGCCGTCTTCCATCTATTTGGGAAACGGCCAGTAGAATAAGGCAAATGAAAGAGTTTCCGCAGTGGTTTAGCGAGTGAAGAGGAACTTCTCTTCAAGAGGATTGGGGGAATGCCATCCGGACCAGCGGATTTGTGTGCACTTAGCTCTTTGAGTGCGCGGGTAACACTACGCGTTCGGAAGTGAATCTGGCTCATGGTGTGCTGCTTATGCTAAAGTTGATGTGAAACTGATGTGGTATTAGGCAGCGTTGAGTTGGCTGCAAAATGTGCAACAAGTAGATTCGCCTTCTCTATTGCAGTGGTCACTGGTTTGTCATCGACTATAAGCGATGGAATGGATGAAGAGACTGAGTTTTGAATGTTTTTCACCAATGCCCAGAAGTTTCTACTACCTGTGGGAGAAAGTAGTATTTTTTGTCTCACTCTCTGGTCATGTAAGAACTTGGCGCGTTGAAAATACACATTGCAGTCATTTATAGCCTTCTTAAATCTTTTCCGGTTTTCCTCAGTATTGTTTGATTTATACAACCGGAAGCTCAACTCTTTAGCCTTAATGGCTTCTCTGCACCCAGAATCGAACAACATATTTCTCTTGGGTTTGATACTCTTTACTCTGTGTGGAATAAAGGTCCGCATGCCAAGTAGAATCGTGTCTGTCAATGTGTCCGCTATAGAGTCAACATCGTTATGGAGGAAAAATAACGACCAATTTAACCTCCCAAAAAAGTCGTTCAGACCTTCCCAGTTGGCTTTCTCGTAGAACCATACGGTTCTTTTGGGAGTTTTCTCATTAACGTTACTGTTATAGGAAATTTAGCTGACACGACACGGTGGTCTGAAGTGCCCAACGGCGAAGAAACTTCAATTGTGTATTTGTTTGGGTGGGAGGTGAGAAACAGATCCAGTGTGTTGGCGAAATGACCATATATATCTGGTACCCGTGTTGACTCATTGACAAGTTGAGTTATACTATTTGAATCAGCAAAAAGCTGGACATATTGACCTTCGGGTGTGGTTGTTCCGGAGTGAGGAAGCCACTGAGAGTTATGCACATTAAAATCACCCGCAATAACGATTTCAGTGTGCGGATATAGGGTCAAGATCCTATCGATAGAATCAGACAGAGCATCAAATTCGTTAAAGGATGCATTTCTATCCAAGTTTGGGCTTCTGTAAAGAAAGCAGTAATGTATGATATGCTTACGAACGTGAAGAGAAATGAAATTCTGGGTTGGAGCAGAACCCATATTGTTGTAGAATCGGATAAGCAATATCAATTCGTATGTATGTGGCTATACCACGATGTGGAAAGAACAGTGGCACTAAGTTATATCCAAGTAGATTAAAATCGGAAATATCTGTATTAGTGATTACCTGGGTTTCGCTAAGTGCAAGGATAGTTGGATTCTGGCTAGAAACATGGGCAGAAACAGAAGAGATATTGCATCTCAAGCCGCGAATGCTACACAAATCAACGCGAAATTCCCGGTCCATTGAAATGGCCCTACACAGAAAACCAATACCGCCTCGGGAAAGGATGCAAGTCGGGACCAGCAATAGATAAGCGAAAGCAACCACTACAGGTGTTATGCCCTTGTAGTAGGTGTGTTGTATTAATAAATATAAATATATATGACTTGATGTATGGAAGGAGACAGCGCGGCAGACCTTGTCTGCGATGGAGGGATGGTGTAGACCAGGACGCCCAGAACCTGGGAGTGCTAAACTGGATGACATCGGCTCGAAATCGGGACCGGTGGGGGGATTTGTTAAATAAGGCCAAGACCGGATCCCGGTTGTAGTGCCGATTATGATGATGATGATGATATATGACTTACGGTCTTCCTGATGATTGTTGTGGATTTGGCCTTCTGCAATTTTGGGGCGTATGAAATCCTCCAACTCCTGTAGCGATTGTGTCGTCCTGGGTACCACTTTGCTGATTCGTTAGGAACACTAGAACTAACTACCCTTGATGGTCCTTTTGAATAGCGTTGACCTTTCGTCGTAAATCAGTTCATGCCACTCTGGGTTTTTCTGTACACCAAAAGTACTTCTCACCGACGGTCTTTATTTTCTGGCTTCGACGCCTTATTAACAATGACTCACACCTTGGAAATAAAACACTTCTTTGCGTTTCTCTTTAAATTAATTATTTTATAATAATACTTTACGTGAGGTTCTCTTTGAATTGTTTTACTTGTACAATAATGTTTATACGATTTATTTTATAATAATTTTTACACGTTACACACCCACTTCACGCACAGGTTTTTACGCACCGCCACACAGCACAACACTTGCCGTCTTGGTCAACCACTAGATCTCAACTCCGACGACCGTCTCCGTTAAAAATTCAAAACCAACTCCTTTCCTTTTCCGATCGTTTGATCGCAGGAAAACCTTTTTTTCTTTTTCGCTAACACAAGGAAACGTGTTGCGATGATCGCACTCGAGATCATTTGTATTAGGATCTCCTTTGTGAGCCCGCGCATCCTTTGTCTGATCCCTAGGTATTTTACCTTGGATCGGCAACCGTCTGGAATCCCTTAAGTATTATCTGGGATTTCTAACAGTGCTCAGACTTGGCAATTTCCTTTCCTTCTGAACATCGGAGCCAAAGATATTTTTGTACCTTATGGGTATTGTTGTTCAGCGAGTGTTTTTACCATCGCCGTCCTTTGTTCCGTATAGGAAATGTGTCCTTGAATACGATTTAAGGGGACGGTGTCGCCGTGCATTTTATGCTTTTCACCAACTATACTTGAGAGTTGGTCATCTGGTCCGCAGATTTGGAACCAGAGGAATTTATGTGCTGAACATCTGGTTCGTATAACACGTTTTGGATTTATATTGTATTCAATATGGACAAATTGAACGTTTAGTTCCATTTCTTTGATATTGAATTTGATATGGGCAAACGTTTAGTTCAATTTCTTTGATATCAATTTTGGTATTGGCCCGTTTAGTGTATGGGGCAATGCTAGGGCTTGGGGAGTGCTTCAGCCTTTTAGTGGATGATTTTGCGTGTACCGCAAATTAATTGGTGGAGACTGGCTCCAAAGAGGTGTGTATTTATGGGTGGGTGGTTTTGGACGTAATAGGTGCCCCACTAGATCCGTGTCGAAATCCAGATCACATACCTTTCATGATGAACATTATGCCACTCAGACACAAAAAACTCTCCAAAGATTATTAATCAATCGAGAGTATCGATGCCTGAGGGACGTAGACAGAGGGTGGTACATCTTTGTGTGTTACTCCTCGCTAGTCTGTCTGACATAGGTGGCCCTACTGGAAGCTTATGCTTCCGTCAGCATAGCCTGAGTGATTCATTGTAGTTTAAGAACCCGCACCACGTCAAGGTTTCTACCAAGTGGGGGAAGTAATAACTAACACAGTAAAACATATGTAAATCATTTTTCTATACATTATCCCGTTCGTTGCTCAATTAGCGGATGTAACGTTTTTCTGCAAATATCATCATCATCATCGTCGGCACTACAACCGGGATCCGGTCTTGGCCTTATTTAGCAAGGCTCGAGGCTTGTTAAATTTTCCATATAATAATTTATTTTTACGGGCAAGGTTATTAGCCTCTCTAAATATCATCATCATCATCGCACTACAACCGGGTACCGGTCTTGGCCTTATTTAGCAAGTCCTGGGGCTTGTTAAATTTTCCGTAATGGTTTGTTTTTTCCGGGCAAGATCATTAGTCTTGCGCCAGAGGCTCTCCGATGGGGAATCGAACGCCGGTCTCCCGCGTGACAGGCGGGTATTCTAACCACTATACTATCGAGGAGCTCCTCTCCAAATATATCTCCCCAATAATGAATCCCGTTATTCAGAGATAGCCAACCAACCACTTTAAAAATCATTTTTAGTTGTACGGATAAACACTCAATCGTTCTTCGGCCGAGCCACGCAATTGTGAAAAGGTCTCGACTTCATCATGTGTTGCCTCGCAACTAGCAGTCCTACAAAATCGGTATTCATCGACACCCCATTTCTTTTGTGCACGTACATAAAAGCGAAACATCAGGTTACACGGAATTTATTTACGAGCTCAAGGATTGTGGCCACTAATGACAAAGCATACTTAGTTTTGAGCGTTCATTCTGATTAGATCTGGTGTAGTTATGGTAGAGTGATGAATATTTCAAAGCGGCGCCATGAAGTGAACTGCATGGCGTTAGGTATATCCAATCTTCCTCTTTTTAACCTGTTTGACATGAGAAGCATAAGAGGAATTCATTATTTTCCTTAACGCAACTTCTTTTCTTTTTTTGCAGAAATTGGATCATCATATTGAAAGTATTTTCGGTAGGGTTTCGAAGTACTCTTTTGCAGAACCCTATTGTCGACGTCTATCGCCGTTTGGGTTTTTCTGTTTTAAATTCGATTGCAGAAAACGAGTATTTTAATAACCTTAAATGTCAGTACAAAGAGAGATGGTAGGGAAGGTATTATTTATGTGCATTGCCCTTAAATGCCTGAACATCCCGAGGAATACGAAGCCAGGAGCTCGTGAAATTCGACAGGAACTCGTTCTGTTTATCTACCAATTTGAAACAACATTTGACAAAAGCCGAAGAGCCGCACCGTCTAAACAACGCTTTCAACCTATACTACATTTTATATGTTCTATAACATATAATCTGTGTCTTGCGCTCTTGGCCCTTTTTATATAAAGACATTGTGATAGCTATTGGCTTTGCACATCTAAAGTTTATAATCGCGGGAAACACAAAACCAGTAAGTGCATTCCATGTTCGTGGCGTTCGTCTGAAGAACAAGTCTCTGTATTTATTTCAACGCATAACATTCACCTTTAACGTACAGTGCCGAGCATTCGACGATATTTTGTCGAGGTAGAACGTTGATTTCAAGTTCACTTTAGCCAAGTTTATCGCAATATTTGTAAAAAAAAAAAATGCTGATAAACGGGTTTTGTTGTGCCTCCTCCAAAAATGAAACTGATTTGCATGCATCCTACCAAATAGAGTGGTTTTTAATATTCCCGTGCAAATATAGGAATTCAATGCGAACTCTGGACATATATACGTCCTATAAATAGAGGCCTGATCGGATGGCCTGGCGGATGTCTTGCATCTCAGAACTTAATATACAAATATATATAATAAATAAACGCAATAAAACATAAATTTTCCTAAAAATTATGTTGAATTTTATTTATTTATTGATTGGAATTCTTTTCTAGTACATTTCCCTTTAAATTAGTGGCCTAAAAATGAAGACTTTGCGCTGATAGTGCCAACAGACAGTTTTTGATCATAAAACTATTACTAAGAGAGTCGATGCACATTGCGTAGTTTTGACTACTTTGTGGATTGAGTTAATGCGAGTGGTAATAAGGAATTCGTTGCCTTCGATGTCACTAGAACCTTTTGAAAACAGTGGGTTAAGCTTTTTCATTGAGGACAAAGGAATCAAAGCATTGGAATTTATAAGCAGAGATTATGCTTTTTATATTTTATAACATTTGAACGCTGAAGGAATTATTAATCGGAAAATGCAGCGGTGATAGGAAAGATGTAGTGGATCATTAAGCGGAAAAATATAGTGAATCAAGTATGCTCTTGCTCTGCGTGCCCACATACGTTAACATGGGAGAACAGATTCCGATAGTGCTTTATAATATAATGATCACGATATTTTTGGAGAACTATTCCAGCACCACAAAGCAAAGCCAGAACTGAAGATCCGTATGGTTTTCTGAATACATATTGTTCCTAGTATAAGATGGGCAATTTCAACCGCGGCACTCTAGTTTGTTCTTTTTTTTATACTTCTCTTCCAGGAAAGGCGAAGCTACGACGCTATGTCAGCGCCTGAGATGCCAGTAGATAACTGTTGGAGTTGTTTTTGAACAGTTGTAGACGGTAGTGCCGCGGAAACACCAGCGTAGGACGAGTTCCATGGTTCTCCTGTACTGCAATAAAACGAATTTCGTACAGAGATGTACGTGCTATTGAAAGATGAACCGCAAATTGATAGAATTCGTTAGATTGTCTTGAGAGGCGCAAATAAACCGAAATACCCAGAATAACACCACGAATCTCCAAAGAACTGTCTACGTGATAATATCTGTAAAACAGACGCGACGCCTTGATGCCAGTGCTGCGTTTTTATCGAGGTGGATTGCCCATCTCTGAAATCTATCAAGTAGGTCGAGGGTATGCCCAGGTGCAGACCTTCAAATATGTGAACATTATTTGAGCGCAGGTGTAATTTAGGATTTTTAAAGACGAAGAACTTGGGTAAAAAATGATAAATCAGTTCCCTGAAGGCAGACTTACCGATATCCAACGCGAGTTTATGCCACTACATATTCGCACTGACCGTGATACCGAACAAATTCACGCTTTCCTCAGATTTAGTGACCTGATCCGTTCATCATAACCTATGGCACCGGCAATCCGTTTTATTTTTTTTGTTCTTGTAAATATTGTATTTTGGGTCTTAATTACAATTAAATCGATGAGATTGATCTTTCCCCAGTGTAGGATCTTATCCAGACCTCGATTTGGGGAGTCGACCTGCTTGCATCTCAGCTGATGTGAAGTTGATGCGCTACTCGGGCGGTCATTCGGGAATGTAGGAAACAATGTGCTATCGTTGGCGAAACTGAATATTTTGTTACCCGTTGATACTAGCAAATCATCAATATGAAGCCGAAACAGGGTTGGGGCCAAGATAAAACCTTGGGGTGCTCCGGAATTTTTGAGAAAACTTTTCAACCAGTCGCGAAGTTGTTGGGAAAGTCCATATGGACGAAGCATACTTAGTAAACCTCTGTGCCAGACGCGATCAAAAGCATTGGCGATATGTAATGCGACTACTGTTGACTCACTGTGTTTTTCAATCGCTGGCGTCCGAAGTCGAGTCGGTTGGTGATTTCGATTTGAGTCTCGGTTAGAGCTAGAATATCGAGTTTGACTGTTTGTAAATATTGATGGACGGCGTTCATATTTGAAGGGCACATGGGAAACATGCAATGTCACAAAGACAATGAACTGAGATATTGCTAAATTAATGAAGTGAGGGCAGAACCCTTAGTTTATTGAATGAAGTGAGGGCAGAACCCTCAGTTTATTGAATGAAATGAGGGCAGAACCCTCAGTTTATTGAATGAAGTGAGGGCAGAACCCTCAGTTTATTGTATGAAGTGAGGCAGAACCCTCAGTTTATTGAATGAAGTGAGGGCAGAACCGTAAGTTTATTGAATGAAGTGTGTGCAGAACCCTCAGTTTATTGAAAGAAATGAGGGCAGAACCCTCAGTTTATTGTATGAAGTGAGGGCAGAACCCTCAGTTTATTGAATGAAGTGAGGGCAGAACCCTCAGTTTATTGTATGAAGTGAGGCAGAACCCTCAGTTTATTGAATGAAGTGAGGGCAGAACCCTCAGTTTATTGAATGAAGTGTGTGCAGAACCCTCAGTTTATTGAAAGAAATGAGGGCAGAACCCTCAGTTTATTGAAAGAAGTGAGGGCAGAACTCTCAGTTTATTGAAAGAAGTGAGGGCAGAACCCTCAGTTTATTGAATGAAGTGAGGGCAGAACCCTCAGTTTATTGAATGAAGTGAGGGCAGAACCCTCAGTTTATTGAATGAAGTGAGGGCAGAACCCTCAGTTTATTAAATGAAGTGAGGGCAGAACCCCCAGTTTATTGAAAGAAGTGAGGGCAGAACCCTCAGTTTATTGAATGAAGTGAGGGCAGAACCCTCAGTTTATTGAATGAAGTGAGGGCAGAACCCTCAGTTTATTAAATGAAGTGAGGGCAGAACCCTCAGTTTATTGAATGAAGTGAGGGCAGAACTCTCAGTTTATTAAATGAAGTGTGTGCAGAACCCTCAGTTTATTGAAAGAAATGAGGGCAGAACCCTCAGTTTATTGAATGAAGTGAGGGCAGAACCCTCAGTTTATTGAATGAAGTGAGGGCAGAACCCTCAGTTTATTGAATGAAGTGAGGGCAGAACCCTCAGTTTATTAAATGAAGTGAGGGCAGAACCCCCAGTTTATTGAAAGAAGTGAGGGCAGAACCCTCAGTTTATTGAATGAAGTGAGGGCAGAACCCTCAGTTTATTGAATGAAGTGAGGGCAGAACCCTCAGTTTATTAAATGAAGTGAGGGCAGAACCCTCAGTTTATTGAATGAAGTGAGGGCAGAACTCTCAGTTTATTAAATGAAGTGTGTGCAGAGCCCTCAGTTTATTGAAAGAAATGAGGGCAGAACCCTCAGTTTATTGAATGAAGTGAGGGCAGAACCCTCAGTTTATTGAATGAAGTGAGGGCAGAACCCCCAGTTTATTAAATGAAGTGTGGGCAGAACCCTCAGTTTATTGAATGAAGTGAGGGCAGAACTCTCAGTTTATTAAATGAAGTGAGGGCAGAACCCTCAGTTTATTGAATGAAGTGAGGGCAGAACCCTCAATTTATTGAATGAAGTGAGGGCAGAACCCTCAGTTTATTGTATGAAGTGAGGCAGAACCCTCAGTTTATTGAATGAAGTGTGGGCAGAACCCTCAGTTTATTGAAAGAAATGAGGGCAGAACCCTCAGTTTATTGAATGAAGTGAGGGCAGAACCCTCAGTTTATTGAATGAAGTGAGGGCAGAACCCTCAGTTTATTGAATGAAGTGAGGGCAGCACCCTCAGTTTATTGAATGAAGTGAGGGCAGAACTCTCAGTTTATTAAATGAAGTGAGGGCAGAACCCTCAGTTTATTTCGCTTAGTTCATGTGATATAAACTTGTAAATAGACTTACTTAAAAACTATGGCATGAGGGTTGGGGGTGGGGGATTAACTTTAAAGTCGGATTGTCTTGTGGAGCGCATATAAGCCGAGTTGCGTGAAACAATACCACGAATCTCCGAAGAACTGTACCCGTGATAATATCTGTAAAACAGACAGAGGTCGGCTACGCGCCTTCGATGTGATAGCGACTGTAGTCCCGACGTCTGCACCGAGTCCCCGATCAGGCGGATCGCTCGTCTCTGTATGCTCTCAAGTAGGTCGAGGGTATGTTTAGGAGCCGAGCTCCAAACATGAGAGCAATATTCGAGCGCGGGTCTAATTTGGGATTTATATAGGAGAAGAAGTTGGGCCGGAGTAAAATATTTCTTGGCTCTAAAAAGTTAGCTCAGTTTTCCTGATGCCGACCTGGCGATGCTCGATACGTGTTTATGCCACGATACATTCCCACAGACCGTGACGCCGAGCAGTTTCAAGCTTTCCCCAGCCTCGAGGGCCCGGCCATTCATCATCAGCTGTGGAACCGATGATCCACTTTTCTTTGTGAATGTTGTATATTGTGTCTTCGCTGCATTGAAGTCGACAAGGTTGGCCCTTCCCCACTGCAGGACCATATATAGATTCTGATTCAGAGAGTCGATCTGTCTACATCTCAGCTGATGCGACGCAGATGCACCAATCGGCCGAACACTCGAAAAGGAGGATACAAGCGTACTATCATCCGCAAAACTGAACACTTTATTATCCGTTGTCTCCAACAAATCATTTATGTGAAGCAATAACAAGGATGGAGTCAAAATAGAACTCTGGGGCACCCCCGAATTAACAGGATACATATCCGAACACTCGCCGTCCACAACAACCCGGATCAATCGATTCTCAAGGAAGCTCCTCGTCCAGTCGCAACACTGTTGGGAAAGTCCATATGAATGAAGTTTGCTCAGCAATGCCCCGTGCCAGACGCGGTCAAAAGCCTTGGAGATATCCAGTGCGACCGCTCTTGGCTCACCATGCCGTTCAATCGCAGCTGTCCATATATTGGTTATAAGTGTCAAAAGGTCTCCCGTGGACCGCCTGCCACGGAATCCGTATTGACGGTCATTC
Organism: Microdon myrmicae; assembly: GCA_963931805.1. Classification (NCBI taxonomy): domain Eukaryota; kingdom Metazoa; phylum Arthropoda; class Insecta; order Diptera; family Syrphidae; genus Microdon; species Microdon myrmicae. Next base: position 144,332,370 of record OZ007500.1, on the reverse strand, counting down.
AGAAGTCCCTTGCACTCCAAATACTTAACTAACTCAGTATGGATGACTTTTTCCATCACCTTAGATAAAATAGACAGTAATGCTATCGGACGGTAATTTTGTGGGAGACACTTTTTTCCCGTCTTTGGGATTGGCTGAACTCGAGCGATTTTACAGCAGGCAGGAAAGGTCCTCCGTGCATAAGATATGCGGAAGAGTCTGCCAAGAACCGGCGATAGTTCTGGAGCATGGTTTTAAGAACTATTGCTGGTATTCCGCCCGGGCCGGTTGCCTTCCTACAATCCAGTTCACGTAGAATGCGTTGAATAGTGCCCGGACGAAATCTCACATCCCGCATGGAAGACCGTACCGGCGCGATCACGGGTGGCTCCAAAAGGCCGGGATCGAGGTTTGAATTCGCGAAAAATAAATTCGCGAACACATTAGCGTTATCCTTTGAACTCGTGACCAACGTCCCGCTGTCTGTCACCAACGACGGAAGGAGGAGGATGCGAAGTTACTGCTGACAGCTTTTGCCATTAACCAGAAGGAGCGCGAACCAGTTGGGCACCGAAGGAGCTTATTGATCACCCTGTCGTTGTGAGCTTTCTTCGCGGTATCAATCGCCTGGTTGCACGCGTTTCTGATTCTAACAAAATTCGTTCTGTTAACATCGGTGGGATCGGAAAGCTATTGCTTAAAAGCTCTATTTTTTTCCGCTGTAATCTGCTCACATTATAATGGTACTAATGTGAGACACAAACGGGGTAGGGTATCCCTGTCTCTCTCCACCGGCTCAATCTCGACAAAGGAAGAGAAAAAGGGGAACATAAACAATCATCCCAAGGAATTGGGGGAAAACAGACCACCATCAAATTACTGTGATTTTTCCACCTTGCCCTTTGGATCCAAGCCATTGCTCGCAGTGGGACCATCTTGATGAGGAGGGGTGCCGCGTATCTGCAACCCTCTTAACACAGCAGAGAGTTTGACCGCCCACACGATCCAGCTAGGATAACGCTAATGTGGGGAGGTCTCCTCTCACCGCATTCAAGGTGCTACCTGGCAGGCGAATTTGCCTCGCGATACCGTGGCACTAGGCACTTGACTCGCTTCCGTGGCCAGATTTAGAGGTTGGTATGTTGGGGTTGTCCCGTTTTGATGGCGAAACCAACTTTTCCTTTAGTTTCAAATGCGTGTTAGCATTTGTCTGACCACGTGAACCTTAGGAAATATTCCGCGAGCCAGCACTGGTACACGCCAGGTAGTCGCCTTCTTGATGTGTAACTTCAATCGACGACTTACCTTCGGAGAATCGGAGTTTAGACTTGGGGGTGTTTTCTCCGGAGATTACTTCTCAGATACCGGATCACTCGATTCGTCATCGGAAGTGAGTCCCGTTGACGTGTTAATACGCAATCCCAGGGGAAATTGTGAACTATTCCCTGGGTGTGGACACTCCACTGCCTGATCATACCTCTGGCACAGAGACTTGCCTGTGCAGATTGCGCTTACAGTGTTGGGCCCGGTCTTAAAGATTTTTAAAATTAGTCTCATAAGCTGGCTTCTCTCGACATAAATCCTTAAATAAAATTCGACAGTTAACTTGGAGAGGACCCGGAGTCTGACCAGTTTGTTCAGAAGATTCCGAGCTCCGAATGGTTTACTTATTAGCCTTGTATCAGGTTTACCCTTCTTGGACGCTGTCCGGGTTTTAGGGGTGCGGTCTTTTTGGTAGTACGTGGCTGAACATTTTGTTCGTAGCCTTCCCCTGTGTGGGTAGGGTCTCCGGGCGAGTACCGGCCGCAGTATCGACCTTGCCAGGTCCCTTTGGCACGGCTCCCCGTTCGACTACCTTATGTTCAACCCTTCCCGTCTTATTATTTGCAAAGCGAACGGAGAAAGATTTCGGATTTACGGCTGTTCGGGGAAACACCAAACAGCTACCCGGTCCATCGACTGTGCAATTTTGCGGCAGGAAGTCGTATCCCAACAACCCGTCTTCAATTAAGCCCGGCAAAGCATCCACTATTTGGAAACTGCAGGGAATCTGTTGGTGCAACACTAAATTCCCATGGTAGCATCCCCCCGACTTGCGTTTGCCAAACAGCGCTTGGAGCGTTGTAGATTTATGCACATCCATGCCATGTCTTGGGCTCCTCGATAGTATAGTGGTTGGTATACCCGCCTGTCACGCGGGAGACCGGGGTTCGATTCCCCGTCGGGGAGCCTCTGGAGCAAGACTACTGACCTTGCGCGGAAAAAACAAATCATTATGGAAAATTTAACAAGCCTCAGGACTTACTCAATAAGGCCAAGACCGTTTCCCGGTTGTAGTGCCGATGATGATGATGATGATGCCATGTCTTGGGTGCACTGCCTTCAGCTTTAACAGGCTGATCTCAGCGCCTGTGTCCACGATTAGGCGCGTAGTGTCCTTACGGAGAATGTCCAAAGGCAGTTGGACAATCGGGACTTGTGTCGGCGAAGGCTGAGAACAGCTTGTCGGGTTGGGGTTTCCCGACCCGACCTCTCCCATTTTGCTTTCTGTCGACACACTGCCGTCATGTGTGGGCGTCGAACGGAAAACCCGCACCGTATTGCGCTCTTCCGTATAGGATCGTTCTGCTTGGGAGCCTCCGTAGGCTCCGAGCTAGCAGAGGTACAGCGGTTTTGGCCTACTTTGGGCCGATCGTGCTGAGGTCGTAGTGTTATAGTTATTTATCAACAATTTAATATTTAATGTAGTTAATATATATATATATATATATACATATATATATATATTTCTATTATATATATATGTATGTATATATATATATATCTATTATATATATATATATATATATATATATATTTAAATATTTTTTTATTATTTAAGTAAAGGTAATTAAGCGAAAGGACTTACTTGGTTGCTCTTGAATTTTCTTATGTTGAAGTTGTTTGGTGTCAGCTGTTCTTGATGCTGCTGTCAAGTTGCAGGGGGCGTAGAGAGTCGTGCTCCCCTGTTCAGCTGCCTTTGTGCTTCCAAATGTTGTCCAGTTGAGGATTTATTCGACTGCGTCAGAAACTTTTTCACTTTTCTTGAATAGTAGGTCTATTGCAGAAGGTGCAACTTCTATCGTAGTTTAACGTCGAATGTGTCAAACTTATTTTTTATTTGCCGTTGACGTTTAATTTTTTATCTGGTGCCAACGCCGTTTTACTATTTTTTTCTCTACCAAGTAGAATTTGCACAAAGTTGTTTATGCAAATTAGCTACTTGGCGAGTTGTTCTCCTTTTAGAGGTAGAGAGGGGAAACTTACGAAAGGGGATTTCTGGATGTTAGGGGGGACCTGGACGCTAGGTAGGTCCGTAACAGTAGCTTCCGACTCTTTGAGTCCGTTAAGGGCTTCCGGCTTATGGAGCCCGTGGGTGCGTCTTGGCTCTGCCTCTATGGGCTCTGAACTGACAGAGCTGGACCGGCTTTCGCCTGCCGAGGGGCGACGGGGTTGTGGCCTGGTCACTTGGCATATGCCGTGCTTGTTGATCCCCTGAGAGTCCGAAGCAGCAGAGTCAGAGCTTGGGTCGGATTGTTCCCAACTGGTCCTACGGCTTCGTCGCCGGGGTTTTCGGCGCTTGCCACGGCTATTTTGGGGGCCCCTCTGGCTCTTAGCCTTCACCTACTGGCACTCCGTGTAAACCGTACAGGTCTGTGGCTTTCGGCGTTGACGGTTAGTTGTAGCCTCTCTGGTGTGCGATGAGGTGGGTGTTTTTATATTGCTCCCACCTCAACTTGTATTCACACCACTGCCACGTGTGACCTTGGCGACCACAAAACTTGCAGCAACACCGGATACTGTAAACCCTCGGGTTTGATGTTGCCGACTTGTTGTTTGCAGAGGGCCGCTCTGGTTGCGGAAGTGCTCTTATGGGGTTTGATGGTGTTGTGTCGGCGTACGGCACGGGGTTCCACTTTGTCCCCACGAATAGTTCGCTGGTTGGTGTATGGGGGTTTTGTTATCGGGGGACTTTGTTGTTGTTGGTTTGTGGTGCCAGTCAGTGGTACGGATTCACCTCCTTCTAACCCCCACGTAATAGATAGCACACTCTGTTAGGGCGTCCGCGTCTGTCGGTACTTCCTGGATTCAACAGTGTTCCAATGAAATAAAAAATGCTCTGGTCCAGTTCTATTAGCAAGTTCTTTATTATAGCACAGTTAAGGTTCATACACTAATTACAGGTTCACTTAGAATTAATTTCAAAAACAAATTAAGAGTTGATTCATTTTGGACTAAAGCCACTAATTGATATTAGGATCAATAAGCATAAACTTCAATGTTTATTGGATAACAAAATGCATTATTTATTAGATCGAAATTAATAATCACAATTCAGATGTATTGAATTAAAACTGATGTACTAAGTCTATTGTTGATGGAAACAGTTTTTATTATTCCAAAAAGGAAGACGAGTTGAAGTAAAATTAATAGTCACTAAGTCTATTGTAGGTTGAACCAGTTTTATAATCACTGAATGAGGATGAATTGAATTGCAATTGATAGTCACTAAGTTAAGAAATAAACTGCAGCAGGATTGATAGACGTGAAATTAAGCACCGATTAACTCTCGGAACAAAACGGTCCTATTAGATCTGACTCCATTACACGCGGACACTGTGCTCCGGTTAGATGACATTACTCCCGTACATGACGTGTGTGGCCACTAGGGCTGCGCTGGTACCGATCCACTTGATAAAAGACTAAAATAGCGCGCGCGACTGCGACTGCGGTGACTCTCGGTCCGTGGCTGATCAACGACTCTTATGAAAAAATGATTCGTGGACGTGCACCGTACGCTAAGGGATGGTTTTCAATCCCAGCCATACAACGTTAAGTTGTTGGTGCGATGGCCGATCAGAGAGGAGATCTCCGCTTCGGTCACGTCACGGGTACGTGATGTTTTTTGTTGCCAAAGTGTGTCGACGAAAATCGACGAAACTGAAAACGTAAAAGGGAGCATAATTGGAAGCAGCTGCATTTGAACCGTGGTTTGTCCGTCAATAGTGCAACTTGGGATTTTGGATATTAGTATACCCACACTACGATGCTGGTGGTCGATGCTGGATTCTTCATCGCATGTTATAATGCTGAAGGATAGAATTTTCGGCAGCTTCGCGCGCGATGCTGGTGCAAGTTTTTGTCGTTTAGACATAACTTGGGGTGACTTAATAAGTCTTTGGTAATACACCGCGCACGTGTCGTGGCAGTGTAAATATGTTGGCATTAAGGCGCCGATTGGTTTCCCTGGTGTGCGTTGCATGTTAGCTAATCCAGAATTTTTGGCTGTTGCCTGGTAGGAATGCAGTAAATGCTTATAATGGATTTTCCAATAGGGACTTGACAACTTTGAATTTAATTTGTTAACGCACCCTTTCACTAATCATCGAACTGTCACTGTCAATTTATTCAGTAAGCTCAACATTTTCATCATGGTTAAGTACACGAACGAACAATGTCTGCAATTTATAAAAATTTACTACCGAAAAAAAAGTTGTCAAGTCCCTAATAAAAAACCCTAGGGTTATACAATAGGGACTTGATAACTTTGAATTTAATGAACGCACCCTTTCAGTAGTCATCGAACTGTCACTGTCAATTTATTCAGTAAACTCAACATTTTTATCATGGTTAAGTACACGAACGAACAACACCTGGAAATTATAAAAATTTACTACCAAAAAAAAGTTGTCAATTCCCTATATAAGGTATTTAGGTTTTATGTTATGCTGGTTATGGCATGAAAACCAAATTCTTTGGCGCATTGTCTGCATGTGATGATAGATTCAGACAATGCATCCGCTATCTGTGTTATGACCATGGGGACGGGTACCTTTTGGGAGGCATAGGCCAACAGAAGTTTAGTTTAGTGAGGGCCGAACCCTCATTTATTTAGCTTAATACAAGCTGAAAATTGAGGTTGGCGTTTTTTGCATGGATGCAGACCGAATGTATTTAGTTTGGTGGGTTGATTCTTGACGTGGGGTAGAGAACCCCTACACTCTTCTCTGGAGCCCCCTCTGCTGAGGAGGCGAACCATTTCGGTGTAGCCTATTTTTGGGTTGAGGTCCGGGATTGCGATCGGGTGCTCGATAGGCACGGCAGTCTCTGATATCATGCCCGTACTGCCTGCAATCCCGGCAGAAGGGCGTGTTTCGCCTTTTCAGGCACGGGTCGTAGAGGTGACCCTTTTTTACAGAAGCTGCAGGACATCTGAGCTTCTAAAGGGTGCACCGATCGGGTGCCTGGGACCTGGGCTGGCTGGCGTCGGTGGAACTGGTCACCCCCAGCCTGGGGTGGGTAATGTGCTTCAGGCCCCGTGGGTGCATGCCCGCCCGGGTCAGTGCGCGGGGGGTGTGCCGTGTAAAAGTGTGTCTCCCTTACTCTTTAATGATGAAATTGAATTATGATCAGGGTCCCGTGTTGTAAAAGCAAATCGTTCTCTCGGCGGGAGATTAAAAACCGTCTGGGTGTAAATACCCCCAATTTACCGGTTTAGGGTTACACATATGGGATTTTCATCTTGGTCTTTGCTTAGTGGTGTTAAGCTACTGTTTGCTATGATTGTTTTTTGGGACCATATGTTTGTCATATTTCCAATATAGGAAAAAAGTTCCTGTTCCTCAGTTGGTTTGCGATCGTTCCTCATTAACTTTAATCTGTTCCATTTGTATAGAATTTCGTCTTTCTTTCTATCTTGCACTGATAGCCTGCTCGCAACTAAAATCAAGGCACACGTCTTCATCGTATTCGCTAATAATATCTAGTGTTTTTGATGTTAAAACCTTGACACTATAAGAACATTATGTTACATATATACCTATCATCTAGATTTCATATCATTTAGACAATCAAAAAGATCACATCTCGATACAGTGGATGCGGCATTCGAGCCACAACGTTTGAAGGTAATATTTTAACCGTTGGTACCGGTCTGGGGATGTTACTCTTCTACGACATACGTGCTGGAAAATATCTCGAAAGTAGTGTAAACGCTTCACGGACAGTTGCTTTGAAATGCAGTAAAGGGATTGTGGTAAGAGAACTTAATTATTATAGTTTGATCTTGACTCCATGGATTTTTTTTCTTAGTATCCCGAAGACGAAATGGATGGCTTTCAAGTCAAATATGTTCCTGCAATATATACCCATTGCTATGATAGCACAGGTATGCGCTTATTTGCAGCTGGTGGTCCTCTACCGGCGACTTTAGTTGGAAACTATGCCGGCGTTTGGCAATAATATTTAATAAAATTAATATTAGTAATGACCTAATTTATGAGCAATAATAATGATAAGGAACTGTGCCGACGTTTAGCAATAATATTTAAAAAACTGAATATTACTGAAGGCGTAATTCATGAGCAATAATAAAGAAGTATCAATAGTGTATAAAATTTATATGAACATAATATTCTAAATAATCAATTCAAATAACTCAACAAAGATAATCGAATAAATAAATCGGCGAATTGAACTTAGGATCATCATACAAATTCTAACGATATGCATAAATTATTTATTAAAACAAATCAATTAAAATAATACAAAACGAAGAAGAAGACGAGGAGCCCGTCTACATCTCTCAGGCAAATATCATCTGAACGCGAAACAAAGAGGCTGTGACTAGAAACAACGCATGATTATATTGTTTCGCTGTATATCACGGGAGCGTGGTTTTTTAATCTATCGTAGGCATTTCAAGGAAATGCTAGTAAGGATTTGAAACACAACGTTGGGAAAAAAGAATTTGGCCAAAATTGACAGCATTTACACGTAAACAGTCTTACTCATTCAACTGTTACTCATTCTCTTCGGCCACCTTATTCCTTTTTTGGATAGGACCATTGTAATCTTATTATTCAATTCAAGAGTTTTATCTATGAAAAATGGACACCGTTGCAGTTCTTGAACGGTTGCAGGTTGTACCGCTCCGGAAACACTCACGCAGGGTAGGAATTCCACAGCTCTCCCGCTCTGTAATGTCATATCCATTGTAATCTTATTATTCAATTCAAGAGTTTTATCTATGAAAAATGGACACCGTTGCAGTTCTTGAACGGTTGCAGGTTGTACCGCTCCGGAAACACTCACGCAGGGTAGGAATTCCACAGCTCTCCCGCTCTGTAATGTCGTATCCATTGTAATCTTATTATTCAATTCAAGAGTTTTATCTATGAAAAATGGACACCGTTGCAGTTCTTGAACGGTTGCAGGTTGTACCGCTCCGGAAACACTCACTCAGGGTAGGAATTCCACAGCTCTCCCGCTCTGTAATGTCATATCCATTGTAATCTTATTATTCAATTCAAGAGTTTTATCTATGAAAAACGGACACCGTTGCAGTTCTTGAACGGTTGCAGGTTGTACCGCTCCGGAAACACTCACGCAGGGTAGGAATTCCACAGCTCTCCCGCTCTGTAATGTCATATCCATTGTAATCTTATTATTCAATTCAAGAGTTTTATCTATGAAAAATGGACACCGTTGCAGTTCTTGAACGGTTGCAGGTTGTACCGCTCCGGAAACACTCACGCAGGGTAGGAATTCCACAGCTCTCCCGCTCTGTAATGTCATATCCATTGTAATCTTATTATTCAATTCAAGAGTTTTATTTATGAAAAAAGGACAAGTGTTTTTTACAGCTCTGTTTTGAAATTAATTTTGGAGAGAGTGCTGCAGACTTCGGAACAAAGGATAATCTGACGTTGCAGTATGTTGTATGGTGGACGTATCAAAATTTCCCCGCCAATGCCTTTATTTTTGGCGGATTGCCAAAGACTGTGTGGCTTAGCTTTGTTATAATGAAACACGTTTTTTCTGATCCTTTCTTTTAATTTCTTGCTTCAACTATTAGCAGTAGAGAGTCGAATTAATCGTTTCAGCAGGTGGTAGTAGCTCATAATAATGATACCCTTGTTATCCCATTAAACACACAGCACCAACCTCCTTATAATAAAATCCGGGCTTCTTCACCGTTTGTGGATCTTCACGTTTTCACACACTATCATTCGTGATCCATTTTTCTTCACCTGTTTCTACACAACTCACAAATTACTTTATTGCATTTTGTTCCAGCTGCGGTTTGCGGATGGAAAATCGGTTCATTAAATTTTATTCACCCATTTCATGAGACACTTAAATATCGAACTTCTTTTTATAACCAACTCTAAGTAAATGATTTCAAACTTATCTGTTCGATTTTTAGTTCTTTAGCGATGACGTATATGCCTTCTTGAATCAAACACAGAAAATGTTCCCAGATGCTTTGTTGAACAAAGTTCAGTTATAACATTTTAAAATCAAACACAAAAACGCCGAATTCTTTTTCCCCATACGTTCAAACAAGTACCTACTCATGAATTTTAAGAAAAAAAAAACCACGACGCTACAATGCCCAATCCCTTCAATTGAATTAATTGCAGATGTACTGGAGTAATCATTTTTTATTTTATATTTTTTTATTTTAGAACAAACCGACTGATAATATATTGTGCTTTATGTTTATAAGTTTCTATCAACAAATTAAAAAAAAAAAGAAAAAACAGATGTAAAAAAAGTCAAATGGAGTTTTATTGGAATTAGTCCCGTAGAAGTGCAGACTGTCTTTATTAACAAAAGAGAAGCAACAAATGTAGTAGAAAAATTGAATACCTTCACTTGCCATGGATATTTTTGGATTTCAATTTTTCATTTTTATATTTATTAAATAATATGATTCAGCAATTTTTTTTATTAGGTAGATAATACATTTATATTTTACAACTAGTATTTAAGAGTTTTAGGACAGCAATTCCTTTACAACTATAATCTTAAATCTATATAATGAAAATAGCACAATTTTAATGAATAATAAATAATAAATGATTAAGGGAAAACTACAAGAAAAAACCCTTATTTGAATCTTAAGACTAATATTGCACAGGTTTCCGGCTATTTGGGTAATAGTGACCTTGATAGAATTTTCATAGCCAGTTTAGTGAGGGCAGGGGGTAAAAACCTTACAGACTATCTTAAATCTAGAGTAAGAAGGAGAAAAAAAAACCGGGAAGGTGAAGATGACTGGGCGATGGGGGAGGTAGGAGGTTAGGGAAGAGCGAGTGTATGTGGGGGTGGTAAATTCGGCATTTGTGAGACAGTGACAGTGAAGGGCATGTCTGCGTACTGGTAGGGGGGGGGGGGGGGGGGGTTGGTGAGCTAGGGGGTGAGGTTGAAATTGTGGATGGGGCGGGGTTAGGATGGGTTTCTTCTGAGACGTCATTTGAGAGCAGGAGTGGAGAGGTTGAAATCGAAGGAGGCGGGGAAAGAGTTGGCCTGTCGTAGCATACGCGAGATGGCTTCGTTAGCGCCGTAAGAAGTGTGATGAGGGGGCACGTAAAACAGTCGAGAGTATGAAATGTTAAGGGTACATTCTCATCAGTTGGGTCAAATTTTTTTTTTTTGAATTCGATAGCTCTAACTGTCTAGAATATCATGTTAAAAGGAAAAAAATGTAACGGTTAAAAAGTTATGAGCCCAATTGCATACGAGTATGCTTGCACTCGTGACTACACTTAAAACTTTAAACGCGTTTTCTGGAAAACAACGTTTTTCGAGCTGGCGACTGTGCTAACTTAGTCAATTTTCAACGAATCTTAATGTTTTTTTTTTTTTTAAATACGCATAATTGAACTCTATCATCATCATCATCGGCACTACAACCGGGATCCGGTCTTGGCCTTATTTAACAAATCTCTCCACCGGTCCCGATTTCGAGCCGATGTCATCCAGTTTAGCACTCCCAGGCTCTGGGCGTCCTGGTCTACGCCATCCCTCCATCGCAGACAAGGTCTGCCGCGCTGTCTCCTTCCATAGATCCTGCCACAAAGGACTTTCCGGGCAGGCTCCTCTTCGCTCATTCGAGCTAGGTGTCCCGCCCACCGGAGTCTATCGAGCTTGATTTTTCTTACAATATGACCTTCAAGGTAGATTGCGTACAACTCATGGTTGTAGCGTCTCCGGAATCGTCCTCCCTCACATACGGGGCCAACAATTCTCCTTAAGACCTTTCTCTCGAACGCGGCCAAGAGTTCAGAGTGCCTTTTATTAAGCACCCAGGTCTCGGATCCATACATGAGTACTGGTAAGACCATGGTCTTGTACAGTAGTAGCTTGGATGTTCTGGATAAATTTCGGGATTTAAAGAGCCTTGATAGGCCATAGTAGGCTTTTTTGGATTTAATCAGCCGTTCGCGTATTTCTTCTTCCATATTGTTATCGGCTGATACTATTGACCCAAGGTAGTTAAAGGATTGCACTACTTCAAATTCGTGCTCCACTACCCTAATAGTTTGACCAACGTTAGGTCTTCTCTTCGCAGAAGTTGCAACCATGTACTTGGTTTTTCCCTCATTAATGTGCAGTCCCAGTTTTTGTGCCGCCTGCTCGATCTGGGTGAAGGATTCCTGTACCGCCGATTCGGTTCTACCGATGATGTCGATGTCATCTGCGTAGGCAAGTATCTGGCTGGACTTGGTGACAATAGTCCCTCTTGATGTAACGCCAGAGTCACGGATTGCTTTCTCCAACGCCAGGTTGAAGAGGAGGCAGGCCAGACCGTCCCCTTGTCGGAGTCCATTATAGATGTTTATTGGTTTGGACAGCAATCCCGCTACTTTTACTTGACTAGTTACGTTGGTCATGGTCAACCTACAAAGTCGTATCAATTTATTTGGAATGCCGAATTCTCTCATGGCATTATATAGTTCTACCCTGGCTATGCTGTCGTAGGCGGCCTTGAAGTCTATAAACAGATGATATAGTGGAATCTTAAATTCCAGACATTTTTCCATCGCCTGCCTAAGGGTGAATATCTGATCCATTGCTGATTTGCCTGAGATGAAGCCACACTGATATTGGCCAATGATGGCTTTAGCGTATGGGGATATCCGGTCTTGTAGGATAGTGGAGAGTATCTTATAGGCGGTACTCAGCAATGTTATACCCCTATAGTTGCTGCACAGTGTGATATCTCCTTTCTTATGTATGGGGCAAATTATACCACGACGCCAATCTTCCGGCATCTCCTCTTGCTCCCATACGTGCACCACGATCTCGTGAATTGCGTGATGTAACACTGTCCCTCCTTGTTTGATCAGCTCAGCTGGTATGCCATCAGCTCCAGGGGCTTTATTTGATTTTAGCTGTCTAATGGCTTTTAGTGTTTCCTCAATGCTTGGTGGCGGCAGCATTTGGCCTTGGTCTTACATTGGTGGAGCCTCCAATTCTTCTGTGAGCTGACCATTTAGCAATTCATTGAAGTGCACTTCCCATCGCTCCAGAATGCCTTCAGGATCGGTGATCAGATTACCCTCTTTATCCTTGCAGTAAGTGCAGCGTGGTGTGTACCGCGTCATACTGCGGATTATTTGATAGAACTTCCGCGCCTGGTGCGGACCTCGCTCTCTACTTTTCTCTATTTCACAGACAAGGTTTTTTTCCCAGGCACTTTTCTTTTGTCTGTGGTCTTTTTTCAGATCTTCTGAGCTCTTTGTACTTCTCTGCAGTATTCTTACGTTCAGTCGCTAGTTTGCACTCATCATCAAACCAGTCGTTCCGATCTCTACGACTACTGCCTAAGATGGAGTTGGCAGTACTAATGACAGTATTCTTAAGGCGTGTCCATTTCTCTTCTACGCCCGGCATTCTGGCCCCAGGACTTAATCTCCCTCCGTCGAGCTCTTCGAGGGCGAGCCTTAACGCATGACCAAAGGTGTTGCTGGTGTTCTCATTGCGTAAGGCAGCCGTGTTGATTCGAACCTGATCCGCGGATGCAATACGTCTCCGTAAGGCAATCCGCGCTCGGAAAACTGTACCAACAAGATAATGATCCGAGTCGACGTTGGCACCTCGGTACGTTCGTACCGTCATCAGGCTCGAAGAGTGGCGGCGATCTATCAGCACGTGGTCAATTTGGTTGCGAGTGGCTCCATCAGGTGATACCCAGGTGGCTTTGTGGATATCTTTACGCGGAAACCTGGTACTCGCAACGACCAAGTTTTCGCATGAACGAACGACTCTCTATCGCATGAACCATAATTATGCCGATACGTTGTAAATTGATTTTTTTATAAACAAAAAAAAGAACGAAAACATTCATTAAAAGCGCACATAAATTTCAAAACGTCGCCATTTTGTTATTTTTGGATAGATTTCATTTTTCATGGTTCATGCCATAACCACACTCATACTAAACAAGTAAACTTTTTCGATTTTTTTTTTCAGATAAATCTTATGACCTGTAGGACAGTCGCCATCGAGGTCCTTTATTTCGCAGCGGTCTACGGCGCAACGTGCCCCTACCTCGGGGTTATCATGAAATTAATTGAAAATTTTTAAAAAGCTACTTAAAAGTACAATAAATATACCTGAAAAATCGCGTGTCTAGATTTATTACTTTCCTCAACAAAAAAAAAACATGAAAATAGCCTATTTTTCCGCCTTACTGATGAGAATGTACCCTTAAGGCATATTTTTGTTTTTAATAATTTTGCATGTCTTAGTTTTCTATAAGTTTACATTATTTTGAGAAATTGTTTTCTCTTCTTTTTTTTGTATTTATTGTGTTTAATTTTAATTTGTTTCTGTATCTGGCCATATTGTGCATTTTCTGTATATTTACAAATTAGAACTCGCTATCGCTGCAATCGACTGCTTAACGGAACTGAGTTCTTCCCAAGACGACATTGTAGTCCTGGGCGATTTCAACCACCCCCATCTCCAATGGTCGCTGTCTGACGATGAGTCCCACTATATCTCTAGCCCCTCTACTACCAAGGAGTGTCTCTTAATAGACAACCTCACCGACTCTAGCCTTTACCAAGTCAGCAATATCCTAAATCATCTGGGCAGACAACTCGACCTTGTGTTCACGACAGACCCCTGTAACTCCTCGGTTACCCCTAGTCCCCACATCCTCTCAACCATTGACAACCACCACACCCCACTTCTCTTATCCTTATACCGTGACTACTTAGCCCACAGCACACCCACTCCCTTCCCCTACCAATACTCTTTCAATTTCCGAAAAGCCAATTTCCGTCTCATAAATGAGTACCTCAGCAATACCACACCCCCCTTAAATGATATTAGTGTAGAGGTCGCTACAGCCTCGCTCTACACAGTAATCTACAACGCCATATCCCTATTTGTCCCATATTCCCGAAACAGGCTATCATTCTCATCGCCCCCTTGGTATAACCACAGACTCCGCACACTTCGTAACAAGAGGAATAAGTTGTGGAATATTTTCTTAAATACGCGTTCTCCTGTGGACTATTCCAACTATCTCGGTTACTTTTACCAATTCACCGAGCTTTATAGCTCCCTTTACGACAATTACCTTACCGAAGTCCAACTCAATCTGATCAATGACCCCAAATCTTTCTACCACTTTATCAACTATAAACGGAAATCAGATGCCTATCCCAACTCTCTTTTCTACGACTCAACTACTGCATCTGACTCCCAAACGATAGCCAATTTTTTCGCGTCCTTCTTCAAACTTTCCTTCACGGACGACTCGTTCGAGCCTAACCCCTCCCACTTTACTGGCACGTCTCAATTCTCCCTTGGCCCACTCATCCCTCTACACATTCAACAACACCAAGTTAAAGAACAACTTGAACAACTGAAAGACGATTTCAGTCCCGGCCCAGACGGACTCCCTGCTATCTTCTTAATAAAATGCTCCTCTTCTCTCTCTCTCCCGCTCGCGTCAATCTTCAATCTATCCCTTGCACAAGGTCTATATCCCGACATTTGGAAATCCTCCTACATAACCCCCATACATAAAAAGGGGCCAAAAAACGATATATCCAATTATCGACCCATCGCTAAGCTTTCGCAAATTCCTAAACTGTTCGAAGGCCTTCTATATGAAGCATTATGTTTTCGCTGCTCACCCATCATCTCTCCTAACCAGCACGGCTTCCTCTCCGGCAGGTCCACTACTACCAACCTTGTCGAATTCACATCACACACACACACTCCTTGTCCTAGAAAACGGCGATGAGGTCGATGTAGTCACTACTGACTTTAGCAAGGCCTTCGCCAAAATTTCCCATAACCTCATTCTCTTTAAATTATCTTCCCTTGATTTTGAACTCCTGTTGATTAAGTGGATCTCATCCTATCTTAACTCTCGAACCTGCCGTGTGCGATTTAGATCCACCCTCTCCGATCCTTTCTCTCCAACCACAGGGCAGTCATCTCGGCCCCCTACTATTTATCCTAACCATAAACGACATAGGCTCGTGCATCAATCACTCCATCATCTCGCTTTATGCGGATGATACCAAAATTTTCAAGACAATCCGCTCTCCCCTTGACTCCTCACTTCTCCAATCGGATCTTGACAGCTTTTCGATATGGTGCCAAAATAACTGCCTAGAACTGAATATCGCCAAATGTCACACAATCACCTTCTCTCGAAAACGCTCCCCCACGCAGCCACGTTCCTATCTCTTGTTAGACCAACATCGGTTGAATCGATTCGCGACCTGGGCGTCCTATGCGACAAGGAACTTAGATATACCGCACATATCGATGACACAATCCTAAAGGCCAACGCCGCTCTTGGCTTTGTAAAACGCTGGTCGAAGGAATTCCTAAACCCCTACGTCACCCGATCACTCTACACAACTTTCGTCCGGCCACTACTCGAATATGCTAGTCAGGTCTGGTCCCCGTATCAACAGTCTCACATTCGTAGGATCGAGGGCGTTCAACGTCGTTTCTTGCGCTTTGCCCTCCGTGGTTTGAACTGGGAAAACCCACTCATTCTACCACCTTACATAGGCCGGCTCCTTCTTATCAATCTTAACACACTTGAGGAGCGCAGGATCCATGCTGACATCATCTTTATACATCGCCTTCTGTCAGGCTCAATCAATTGCCCAAGCTTGCTCTCCACTTTATCATTTTATACAAACCCCCGTAATGTGCGGAACCCTCGTCTGTTTAACGTGCCCGCTCATCACACTTCTTACGGCGTTAACGAGCCCATCTCGCGTATGCTACGACATGCCAACTCTTTCCCCACCTCCTTTGATTTCAACCTCTCCACTCCTGCCCTCAAACGACGTCTCAGCAGAAACCCGTCCTCACCCCACCCCATCCCAATTTAAACCTCTCCCCCCAGCTCTCTAACCCCGCCCCATACCAGTACGTAGACGTGCCCCTCATTGTCATTGTCTCACAAAAGCCGTATTTGCCTCCCCCACATACACTTGCCCTTCCTTAGCCTCCTACCCCCCTATCGCCCAGTCTTTTTCACCTCCTGGTTTTTCTTTTTTCTTTTTTATTCTCCTCACACACTGGCTTGCCTGTGATATTAAAAGCATGGGTTGGCAAACCAGTCCCTTCCTTCAGAGTGCTGTCCACGGGCTCAGTTGGACCTCCACCACCTACGTCTTAACAAGGGAGAAGCGTTTCTTTGGTCTTTTGGACAGCCCTTGTCCGTTTGTGGCTTTTTGGCACGGAGACAGTTTTCCCGGAAGTTGCCTCTCCTGGTGTGTGGTGTACCTCCATCGCTGAGGTTCTGCAGCCAGGTTCCCGAGTACGAGAGGCCTTGGAGACGTCACAGGGGGCATTTTCGACCTCTTCGGGTCCCGCTGCGACTTGTCTCACTTCGACTGCCCATGGGCGATTTGGGCTTTCCTTTTTAAATTCCAGGGGAATACTAAATTCTTCCGAATTCTGCTCCGTGCGTGGGAACTTCAACTGTTGGTTAGGACCTTCTATAGTACAATTCTTTGAAAGGAAGTCGTTCCCTAGTAGTCCATCTTCGGTCAAGCCGTGCATATTGCGTACGACTTGGAAGTTGCAGGGAATTTTGTTTCTTCGGTTGAAGTTTCCCTGGCAACTCCCTAAGGTTCTTCCTGTTCCATATGGGGATTTCAGGGCCCATGCATCATTTTGGTTGATATTAATATCTTTGAGCGCTTGCTCAGTGATGATGCTCACCTCAGCGCCGGTGTCTACCACTAACAGGTCAGTAGAAAAGTCCCCGGCCTTTCATAGTAAAACACATTTTTTTGGCAAAATTGGTTTTTTTTTATTCAACATAATTCCCTTCGAGGGTGATACACTGATTACAGCGACCCTCCAACTTTTCGATACCTTTTTTGTAGTACGATTTGTCCTTTGCTTCAAAATAGGCCTCAGTTTCGGCGATCACCTCTTCATTCGACGAAAATTTCCTCCCAGCGAGCATTCTTTTGAGATCTGAGAACAGGAAATAGTCGCTGGGGGCCAGATCTGGAGAATACGGTGGATGCGGAAGCGATTCGAAGCCCAATTCATGGATTTTTGCCATCGTTTTCACTGACTTGTGACACGGGCATTGTCTTGGTGAAGCAGCACTTTCTTTTTCTTCAAATGCGGTCGTTTTTCGGCGATTTCGTCCTTCAAACGGCCCAATAACGCTGTGTAATAGTCGCTGTTGATGGTCCTTCCTTTTTCAAGATAGTCAATGAAAATTATTCCGCGCGCATCCCAAAATACAGACGCCATAACCTTGCCAGCCGACTGTTGCGTTTTTCCACGCTTTGGGGCGGGTTCATCGTGTGCAGTCCACTCGGGTGACTGTCGATTGGACTTCGGAGTGAAATGATGGAGCCATGTTTCATCCATTGTCACATATCGACGCAAAAACTCGGGTTTATTACGCTTGATCATCTCCAAACACTGCTCCGAATCATCAACTCGTCGTTGTTTTTGGTCAAAAGTGAGCTCGCGCGGCACCTACTTTGCACAGAGCTTTCTCATACCCAAATATTCGTGAATGATATGATGTACACGTTCAGTTGATATCTTTAGAGTGCCTGCTATTTCATTCAATTTCAATTTACGGTCATTCAAAATCATTTTGTGGATTTTTCTAATGTTTTCTTCGGTAACAACCTCTTTTGGGCGTCCACTGCGTTCACCGTCTTCGGTGCTCATGTCACCACGTCTAAACTTAGCATACCAATCCTTGATGGTTGATTTTCCTGGGGCGGCGTCTGGAAACTCGTCATCAAGCCAAGTTTTTGCTTCAACTGTATTTTTTCCCTTCAAAAAGCAATATTTTATCAACACGCGAAATTCCTTTTTATCCATTTTTTTCACAATAACAGAAGTTGCTTCACTCAAAATACTATTATTCACAAACTAAAGATCCGACATCTGTCAAATTTATACACGCGTCTTTTGAAGGTTAGGACTAACTAAAAATCATATGGATTTAATTCTAGTGCCGCCATCTATGTGTCCGGCCGGGGACTTTTCAATTGACCGTTGAACCTGGTCGTTTAGACCTATATCTAAGGGGAGGTTAACTGTGCGTACGCTAGTCTGTGGCGGCTGAGGGCACCCCATATTTTGAGTATTTCGTGATTTTGTGGGGCCGGATGTGTTTTTCTTGTTCCGGGACTCCCATCTAGCCTTTTGGTGGCATGCCAGCACGTCATGGCCTTGTCGACCACAAAAATTGCAGATTACTCTTATATGATAAACCCTTGGCGTGTTATTAGTGCGTACGCCTTTAGGGGGATTAATGGAGGTAGCCCTGTGGGGATTTCGTTCCCTTAAATGGTTTGAATTTGTTAAATTGGTGCGGTTTTCAAACTTCCGACAGTCCCCAATGTCATGGTTATAAATTTTGACGATGTGCACAATGGGGTATTTTTCCGTGTGAGGCATGTGTGTGCCCCTTTTTACGGCAGAATCTACAAACTACGTTATTAGGAATTGAGTGAATATCAAAAGACTCCTTTTGTGGGTGTGGGAGATTTTCGCTCTGAAAACCAGAAATTTGTAAACTTGGACTAAGCAACGTAAGATTTTTATTGTCGGATATCGACCCAGGAGTGAGAAAGCTAGGGGAGTTAGACAAATCGTTAGGAGGGTAAGTACACATTGGGATATGGCTGTACGGTTGCGTATAGAAAGCTGCCTGTTGTAGCTTCTCCATATCCAATGTTTTCTGTATTAGATCGTCGAACGTTCCATCCCCTAGGGTTAATAAGTATTGGCAAAGGCGAGGATTGCTGACACCACCTTTTAGTGAGGATTTGGCAAAGTCCTCCAGTTGTGCCTTCACCGCCGGGGCTGCCATTATGTCATATTTGTTATCAGCAGCCTCCTTGCATAGCATCAACATTTGCTTTACCCGCGCGGTAAAAGCGATGAGAGCCTCCAGGGGTGCTGCCTGATAGTTATCAATTTATTTACCAACTCTGGGTAAGTTTCCCTGGGGAGATAAGTTTGATTGAGGAGCCCTTCAACTTCCTCGAAACTGGTGAGTTGATTTGAGGCTATCAGTAGATACGCCTCGCCTCGTATTCGAGTGGGAAATATCTTTAGAAAGGCGGGCTGCTCCACGGAGAAACACTCCATCGCCTTTTTACAGCAGCCCATAAAGGTTTACAGTTCATTGCTTACCAAGGGGCTCTGACCACCTGAAAAAATTGACACAAGCTGAGATGTCAGCTTGGCGATTTTACAAACATCGACAGACATTTTCTGAAATTTAGATTTGCAGTGGGGACTCAAAGTTAGATCTAATTCGGGTGGGGGGTGGGGGGGGGGGGGGGTTCCAGCCCGCCCAGAATGGGCCCAACAGTAAAATCGACACTGCTGGGGGATTTGGGGCTCTTTGAATCTTCCTTAATACTACTGTTACTAAGCGAAGGGGTCGAGAGGTCTCGAAAACTTTTCGTGCCGAAACTGCTCCGTGGCAAGCTTTATCTTGTCTAGATCGGCGAGTCGTAGCTCCCTGGTTCTATATAGTTGCGTGTTTAAGCTGTCGCACTGCCTCACTGACAAATTTTCGCGCACCCTCGCGGTCTCATATACCTCTTTCAAGTGATATAAGAGGCTTACCGCGCTATCTAGGATGGTTCCGCTGCGGAGTCTTCTTGGGCACGGCTGAGTTTCCCTGTCTGTGGTGTCACCCGTGGTTGGTGGTGTGGTGTTGCTCGTTGGCATGCAACCGTGTGGTGTTGAGCTGCCGCTGCTGGGGTTGCTGTTGCCTCAACTGTTGTTTTGGTTTTAAAGACCCCCTTTTTTTTTGTTTTTTTTATTTATTTAAAGATATTATTTAAGATAGTATAAGGTATTTGAAAATTCCTGATGACATAAAGGTATTGTTGGTAATTGAATTATATATAGTATAAAGTATTTGAAAATTTTCGGATGATGTGTTTTTTTTGTTTTGTATTTTAGGTTTTTTAATTAGAGATAATATTCAATATGAGGTATTTGAAAATATTCTGATGACATTAAGGTATTGTAGCGTTCTACGAACGCACAAGTCTACTCAGGTAAGGTTCCTATCTTCAAAGAACGTACTTACCTGAGAGCGTTGCACGCGCCCACAGACGCGTGCCCCAAAGCCCGCGATAGGGCCTGCAACTCGCAGCCAACGTTGAGACCGACACCAAAAAAAGCAAGGAACTGAACGTTCCCAAAGCTTTTTAGGTCAAGCTCAACAATTATAACTCTTCATGCCTGAAACAAAGGCATAAACATCCATGCGTTCTAATCCTAAGAAAAAAACCAATTCCCAAAATGCCATACATGCTGCCTGCGCCCAGGAACATCTCATCGAACCGGCAATTCCGAAATTCGATACAAAAGAATTGCTACCATCAAAGAATGAGCCGATCAACGGATGCACGTGCGGGTAATCTAACGCGAGGACCACCCAAATCCGTTGAACAACAGAAGGCAGCCACGACCTATCGCAATCGAATATATCTCAACGAGATATCCGATGATTTATGAGGAGTTAAGCCAACAAAGGCAATACTCCGGTCCCACGGCCACGCTAGAATTTCGCACCATTATAAAGATCTAATGGATTTCGATTCCGGGTACAAGTTCAAATAAGACCCACCGACTGCACGTCAAAACAATCGCCGAATATCTCTGGTCTGGGCGCCAGATGTTCTGTGCAAACAGAAGGCTGTGGAAATGAAACTCTCTCAGCGATAATGATGATGTATGCAAGATGACCTTCCCCTTTCAGGAAACAAAAAATATCCCGTGGGAGGTGATAACATGCTGCTAACAGAAATTCGGAAGTTCTGTTAGCAGAGCAAATAGGGAATATTTTTTTTTGGATAGATACAGATACCAGTTTCGAATCTGGGTATCGTGTGAGCAGGATATGGTTGAGGGCGGCAGAGTGATTTCGATCGTCAACGAGACGAAAGCTAGTTTTGTTACGAACATCCATATCGCGAGGTCGAATTTTGATTGAGCATCCGAGGTGGTCTAGAACTATAGAAAACTTCATCGAGGAATCCCAACGGGGAGATATTCGCGTGACGAGTGTGCATCGTTAGTGCTGCGTGTCTTCGTATGATAACTCTTGTAGATACAGATGACATTTTAAAATTTATATATACGCAACTACGTGCGAAATCAACAACGAATCTCGTGTCGCGACTGTAAGGCAACAAAAAGGAAAAATTGTCCATAAAAATAAAATTGCAAGAAACTATTCCTTTGTGTTTTGTGTTTTTGTGCATTCGCCCGTTGTCCAGGTTGTTTATTTGTGTGTGTTACAGTGTTCAGGCGGAACACCAGCGTCAACGTATACCATAGACAAATATCGCCAAAGTATCTTATGTTATTTAATTAAATATAGTATAAAGTATTTGAAAATTTTCTGATGATATTAGTTTTTTTGTTTTTGTTTTGTATATAATATCTCTAATGTATTTTATTGATAAAGTAAAACGCAGTTCACTAATATAATTTATATGTAATTAAACGAAGAATAAATTTGTATCCGTAAAAATAAGTTGCAAAAAACACTATTAAATTCACTTTGAATGATGGGCGAGTATAGATTATATATGTAATTTTGTTTTAGTTTTTTTTTTTTATTAATTTCATTTCACATACAAAATTATTTTTATTGTTATTAAATTATTTATTTTTTTTTAATGATTTTTATTTTCAATCTTCTCTTTCTTACTATCTTTTTATTGAGTTTACTAATTTTTAATTCAATACGTCCTATCATTTACTAGTTAAAATATTTTTTTTGTTATATTATAAACAAAAACATTGTTCTTTCACTATAGCGCACAGCATTAAATTTTATCAAACACTTTTTGGCTCATTACAAGCGGCAACAAAAAATTATAAATATCTTAATTATCAAGTAACATACCATAACAATGATGTTTTGCTGGTTCAATGTCTCCACGGGGTTGGGTGATGGTGTTTCGCTGGCCGACACGCAACCGTGTGGCGCTGGGCTGCTGGAGCTGCTGTTGTTTCGACCGGTGATGCTCTGCAACTGTTTTGGTTGTAAATTATTTCTTCTCCTTTTTTTTACACACTGGTGTTACGCTTTTGTTATTTGCTTGTATTATAAATCCAGTGTTTTTGGTATTTGGCCCAGGAAGGTTTATAAATTTTTTATGTTGTTGTTTTTTTTTTTTTTTACGATACGTACCTCCGGGGCCAGACTCAGCTGCGGACCAACGGGTAAGGGCGTCTTGCCCAGTACGTTCGAGTTATTGTTATTATTTTAGAGGGCCAGGGATTTTCAAGCACTTACTAGTTAACTGACGTTAACTTGGGTTTCCCCGGTCCCTGCTCGGGCGCCAAAATGTTAGCGTACCAAAATGTTATGGTACCCAACACTTATTTTATTTAGTTCGGGTTACATAGATCACTTACCTTCGGGCCGTAATCAGAAGTCTCTTTGTATAGGTTGGTTTATTTAAGCTTGTTTATTTAAGTAGTTTGTTTATTAATCAAAATGCGCCGCCCTTTTATACTCTACGAAATCGGGATTTGTCCACGGTGTTTAATCAATTCAAGAAGCATAAACCCGATTTTTTTTGCTTCAATTGGAATTGGGTTTCGTTTTTATGTAAATCGAAGAGGGTAGTGATTTAGGATCACTACAGTTCCTGTACTCACAACATATTTTCTCGAACGAAGAAAGCTCTGGATAGGTTTAATAAGCGGTATTGGCAGCTTAAGTTTTAGTAGCCTATAAATCAAGGCATCGTGCCATACCGTATCAAAGGCGTTTTCGATGTCTAGAAGAACCAGTCCCGTTGACTCCTTGTCGATGATGATGACCACTACGGAAACCGAACTGAAAGTTAGGTAGGATATTATTGGCTTCCACGAAACGATCAATTTTTTCCTTAATGATTTTTTCTAAGAGCTTACTCAGACAGCTAAGTAGACGAATAGGTATGTAGCTTTCGGGGCTGTTCTTCGGTTTGCCGGGTTTCGGGATAGGTATTACTTCTGCTGTTTTCCAACAGCCCGGAAAATAACAGTTCCTAAGACAAGCGTTGAAAATGAACGTTAAATAGTTACTTGCAGCAGGTGGAACTGCTTTAATTAATTTGTTGTTAATATTATCAAGACCAGCAGCCTTTCTTGATTTCGATTTTTTCACCAATTATTTAACTTTGCTAATATTAGTTGCGTAAGTACTTTCAGCTGGTGATTGAGAAAGTACATGGATAGTGTTAGCAACTTCGGCCTCAGTATACGCGTCGCTTAGATGCATAGATATGGAGTGGTTCTTACTAAACGTGTTAGCAAGTAGGTTCGATTTCTCCACTGAAGAAATAAACAACTTGTCGTGAAATTTAAACGGAGGAATACTTGACCCTCTCTTTTTCATAATTTTTGATATTTTCCAGGACGGTTGCTGGCTTTGTCAAGAGAGGAAAGGTGTTTATTCCGACACTTGTTCCTATAGGCTGAGATTTCGTTTTTAATGATACTATTTAAGAGTTTAACATTAACTAGAAAGCAATGGATTCTATAACGAAGCCATTTCTTATTTCAGACTTTCGTAGTCTAATCAGATGTAAGATATTTTCAGAAAGCGGTGCCTTATCAACTGGAGCTGTGGAACATTTAGGTATCGCAAGATCGGCCGCTCTGTTGATAACAGAAACAAAATTGTTACATAGGATATCAATGTGCTCGCTGCAGGTTATAGAATTTAGGCTGGTATCACCTAGAACCAAGTTCGTGTTTATATATGATACATAACAATTCCAGTTGGCGGCGGAATAGTTGTGGTATAAACTGGTACGATTTACAGCTACTGTGTGATTCACTGTGAGGCTGATCGGAAGGTGGTCTGAACTTAACGCATTTAGAGTTAATGGTACTGAGCAGTAATTTGGAATATTAGTGATATATAGATCGAGAGTTGAGGGGTTCTTGTTAGAAGTCGATGGGATATAAGTGGGGAGAAGTGGATAAAGTAGGGAAAAACTTGGGCTGGATTCAGTAACATCTAGTAAAATGTTACCCCAGTAGTTTGCCCTAAGACAACTCCATGACTAATGTCTACAGTTTAGATCACCACCAATAATTAACTTGTTTCGAGTGTTGAGTCTGTACAATTGATGCAGATCCCACTTAAAGTAGATTTCTCAATGTTTCCATTTCCACCAGGGAAATAGACCGAAAAAATACTCATCTTGGAGTTACCACTTAATGTTACATCAATACTAATTTCTTCAATTAATTTAAGGTGCAATGAAGGACGCAAGGTATGTTCTATACATTTTTTCACAACAATGGCGACACCTCCACCACTAGCATGTACCCTGTCTAGGCGATAACATATGTAATTTGGATGAGAGAAAGAAATGTCTTGTTTGATCCAGGTTTCTGAAACAAGCGCAATATCAATATTAAAATTTATCAAGAAATTAAAAAATGCATGCTGTTTGTTTTTTATGCTTCTCGCATTCCAAGTTATGATGCTAAGAGAGTTTCTTAACATGATTTTTCTGAATATAGATACTTAATAGCTAATGGGGTTATTATTATTATTTATTGGCCTGTAGGAACCCGGAAGTCCATGACCTCACCGACTCGACTCTCCTTCCACGCCCGACCATCTGATCCGATTTCCTCAAGGTCAAACCTAACATTGTTCTTTGGACAAAGCTGAATAAATAAAGATAGCCTTGACACACACCAGCGATGTCAATTCTCGAACTATAAACGTACTCCCTAAACCAGTCTGGCAAAACAATCATCACATATTTTCTAGTTTATCTTAAAAGTAAATATGAAGAAAAAACTAAAGTCAATTCATGTACATCTTTAACGTTTTTATGTAAGAAATTTATATACAAACGGATTACAATTAAATAAGATAAATTAATAATTATTGAATGTAATACACAATACGAAAACCAATATACTTGGAAAACGATGGAAATATTACACATAAACAATATCTAATTGTGTATTTCATAGGATACGCATTATTTATAGGGTAATGGCCGGTACTAGCCCGTACTCCAATTGGTTAGGATGCTTCCCCAAGTTTTGTTATTGTTATCTGTAAATGATAATTGAAGATGTAAGACCTTTAATTTTTCGTTGTTTGCTAACGTTACCTTTTCCTTTGGCAATATTTTGCAACAACTCGGTTTCACTTGGACTAAGTCCTAGTACTGTGTTCAGGACTGGTACCAAACGTATTCGCTCATCACTATTATTTAAGGAAACAAACTGTGGTAAAAAAAGGAACAGAATGCATTAAAACATATTCTCATCTGACTTATATTTCAAGTAAATTGTGGTAACAGAATTAATTACAATTATATATAATATTATTTTTATTATTTGTTTTTGACAAGTAATTTAAAATAAGATGTCAATAAAGCCAATAAATACTGAGCCTAGCAGCTAATACTCTTTATAGGCGCCAAAATATAAAACTTGCCGGTAAGAATATTTATGTAGAATAACTTGAGTTTAGTATAGACTCTTATTTTTATAAAAGAGCATTTAAAAGTCAAGGGCTCCTCCATAGTATAGTGGTTAGTATACCCGCCTGTCACGCGGGAGACCGGGGTTCGATTCCCCGTCGGGGAGCCTCTGGTGCAAGACTAATGACCTAGCCCGGAAAAAAACAAATCATTATGGAAAATTTAACAAGCCTCAGGACTTGCTAAATAAGGCCAAGACCGGCTCCCGGTTGTAGTGCCGATGATGATGATGATTTAAAAGTCAAAGGCACGAACGGCATTTTGGTTTTTAACATTAGTATTGTTACGTGATAGCCTCCCCCACCGCCAGTGCCCCACCGTGGAATGAAGTTAAAATGGAAACACCTTTTGCTCTACACACATTAATTATACAAGAAGCATGAATGAATAAATTGATATTCTACACTAATGGTTAATTATATAAGAAACATAAATAAACACATTCCACAGTGTATAATTGAATACGAGCAGATGCACGAACTTGCCTCGTTAAGTTGAGGTTTTCGAAAGGACAGTTGGGTCGAGTTTCTTTTCGGAGAAGTAGTGAGATGGCTAGAGATGGAAGGAGAGAGAGTGTCTTAGAGTCTGTCAAGTCAGTAGTCAGTGAGAAGGCAGAAAAAGAGTGAAGTGAAAACCCGTCCATGGAGGACGTATCTCGTTTTTAATGTTTTTTTTTAATTCAAGTTTAAATTCAAAGAATGAATGTACAGTTGTTAAGTTTAAATGAATAGTATTATCTGAGCTGTTATTTAATTGGTCCACGAAGGACACCTATTTATGTTTTGAGAAGAAATTAAAAGTTTATGTTGAATGAAGTCTTGCATGTGTTTCGTAAACGTGATTCGGAGAACTCTGTTGCTGAAATTGAGGGAAAGATCATTGTATGTTAACGAATGATTTTTGTTACAACGGAGGTGCTGCAACTGGTTCGGCGTAGTACCGTTGTACCCCGTTCGGGAGTTGCACTTGGCAACTGTTATACCTAAAACACCGCAATTGTATTGAGAGTAGGGTTTGTCAGCTACAAGAAGTGGCACCGTTGCCCAACCAAAGAAAAAAATCCAACACCAGACGTGATCCAGGAAAGCATACAGCTAAGGTTGAAGACGCATATTACCACCTGCTGCATCCGCTCGATACATGAGGCCACTCTCAGTTGCCTAGCCACCGGATACTTTCCCACGACTGCGAGCTTAGGGAATGAATGTCTTCGCATGATAGCCGTCAAAAGTATTGAAAATATTTTCTACTCCTTAATGTAACAATCTTGGGCTCTATATATAATATCCATCTTTTGTAACAACTGGCAACCCAAAGCTACAACTTCAATTCCACCATCAAACCATCTTTATATAACAGTGATCGTACACAACAACTAACAAATATTACCTCTAAATAATACAACAGTATTAAGGATCAATAAATTACAAAGCATGTAAAACAGACAACCTGCTTTTATGAACGTTACATGCTAGAATCTTATAAGAATAATTTCATATCTTGTTTCAAAACCGCCATAGATAAAAACATCACATCCCTGCGAAACTCTCAACTGCACTGGCAATTAAAATGTGCCTGGGGCGACTCTAACAGATACACACAATTCACAAGCCAAATAGTGAAGAAAACCGAACGAAAAATCGAATAAGAAAATACATCAGAGCCGTATACCTTAGCGATAACATAACAATTCACATCAGTGGAGTATAGTCGAGTTTAAAAATCAAATTCTAAAATCGGCCAGTAGCCTGATGGGTAACGCTTAGGTTGAATTTTTTTGTGATTCAAACTGTCATAGCGTCAGTTCGAATCACACGTTCTTCTTCACTATTATTTCAAACGCTATATACCCATCGTCAAAAATAGGCGCAAGACTAATGACCTTGTCCGGAAAAAACAAATCATTATGGAAAATTTAACAGGCGTCAGGACTTGCTAAATAAGGCCAAGACCGGTTCCCGGTTGTAGTGCCGATGATGATGATCGTCAAAAATAGTCAAGTATATCATTCAACAGCTAACGTTCGAAAGATACGGATCGTCATATCGTCCTATCCGGCGTCTTTTTAGTGTGTGAAATTATACCAACAGTGTATCTGAGAACGGCTGTGTAGTTAATTTATTGTGAAATATTGAACTGTGTACTGTATACGTGTTCAGTGTGTGCATTACGAGGGTTGCCTCTTATATTTCGGGATTTGGCAACCCTAGTGTTGCAACCCGGCAATTGACAGCTCTGTCGTAAAGTTGGACATTTTTGAGGTTATACGCACTCAGAACGTTTTGACATACGAGCGCTATTTGTGTTGTTTACAGTAACTTAAAAGATTCATCTCGGCCCAAAAATGGAATTAAATCGTCAACATTTTCGTGCGATTATTTTTTACAACTTTTGGCGTGGATTAACTCAGCAACAGTGCATGGATGAACTTAATTCAATTTTTGGCGATGAAGCTCCATCAAGGACCAGTGTTTATCGATGGTATGGTGAATTCAATCGTGGTCGTAGTTCACTCCAAGATGAATTTCGTGAAGGTCGTCCAAAATCAGTTGTTGTTCCGAAAACCATTGATGCTGTGCGCGAACTGATATTGGAAGATCGTCATGTGACCTATCGTGAGATTGAGACAACCTTAGGCGTTAGTGGGACCAGCATACATTCAATATTGCATAAACATTTGACTGTCAAAAAAATTTGTTCGCGGTGGAAACCACACAATTTGTCAATCGCCCAAAAAAAGGCTCGTGTCAATTGGTCGAAAGAAATGCTCAAAAAATACGGTCGCGGCGCTTCGAAACACGTCGAATCGTGGATTTACGCGTATGAGCCCGAAAGTAAACAGCAGTCGACTGTCTGGGTGTTTCAAGATGAGCCAAATCCAACAAAAGTTGTTCGCGCACGAAGCACTTCCAAGCAAATGGTCGCCTGTTTTTTCGGAAAAACTGGACATGTCGCAACCGTACCACTAGAGCAACGCAGAACAGTCAATTTTGAGTGGTACACAACCATTCGTTTGCCAGTTGTCTTCCAAGAAATCAGGAAAACCAACCGCCGAAGACGGATCACTCTTCACCACGACAATGCGAGCTCTCACACATCGGCTGCGACAACTGCATTTTTGAGCCCCCAAAACATCGATTTGATGGGTCATCCGCCGTATAGTCCTGACTTGGCACCGAATGACTTCTTTTTATTCCCGTACGTAAAAAACAAACTGAGAGGTCAACGTTTTTCGACACCTGAACAAGCGGTTGCTGCATTCAGAATTCATGTGTTGGAGATACCTCAATCAGAGTGGCAAAAGTGCTTCGACAATTGGTTCAAACGCATGCAAAAGTGTATAGATCTTCATGGGGAATATTTTGAAAAACAATAAAGTGATTTTCGATGATCAATATTTGTTTTTGTTCTCTAATCCCGAAATATAAAAGGTAACCCTCGTATCACTGTCATGGAGAATTCGTTTGTCCCTGGCACCACGGAGAGCGTGGTAAATAATCGGGACTCCATGCACGTCTTGGATAAGGCCTTTATGATCCAAGAAAGGGAACGCTTCTGGGGGAATAAACCCATTATGGAGCGTATTCTCCAGATACATATCGTTGGGATAGAATGCTCCCGAGATAAGATTATTGTCACTGCACATTGCCCTTGCTGTGTGACCACGAATAATTTTAATTATGAAATTGTCTATCCTATTTAACCCTGATTTGTTATACAGGATTTTGTTGGGATAGAATTTTTTGTATTGCGACTCTGGTGTTCTATAAAGTGCGAGGCAGGAACGCAAACACTGCCGTTCGAACACACGAAACTTCTCCATATAAAATGGGGATATATCGGGTTTTCCAATAGGGACTTGGCAACTTTTTTTCGGTAGTAAATTTTTATAATTTTCAGACGTTGTTCGTTCGTGTACTTAACCATGATGAAAAGTTGAGCTTACTGAATAAATTGACAGTGACAGTTCGATGATTAGTGAAAGGACGCGTTCACAAATTAAATTCAAAGTTGTCTAGCCCTTGTTGGAAAACCCGATATATCCCCACTTTATATGGAGAAGTTTCGTGTGTTCGAACGAAATATAAAAGGCAGCCCTCGTATACACGCAGTGTGGCGGTCACTGGCATTAAGTGCTCGGAGGCGGGTGTGAGTGTGTGTGTTATTGTTACGGACCTACCTCGCGTCCAGGTCCCCCCAACATCCACTAATCCCCTTTCGTAAGTTTCCACTCTCTATCTCTAAAAGGAAAACAAATCGCCAAGTAGCTAATTTGCATAAACTACTTTGTGCAAATTCTGTTTGGTAGAAAAATAATAATAAAACGGCGTTGGCGCCGGATAAATAAATAAACGTCGACGGCAAATGAAAATACAATTGAGATTCGACGTTAAACTTCGAAGAGAACAGATGTCGAAAAAATAATCATCAGAAAAACAAAAAGGAAATCTCAGTCAAACAAAAGGGAACTTATCAAAAGGAAATAATTGACAAGGGACCGCTTCCAACAGCTACGGAATAAGAACAAAAGGGAACAAATCAAAAGGAAATCATTGACAAGGGACCGCTTCCAACAGCTACGGAATAACAACAACAATCCCCAACGGACTGAACCCGAACAGGGGAACACGACTCTCTACGCCCCCTGCAACTTGACAGCAGCCGACATCTCCAGCAACTGGAAGAGACCGCATCCGGTCAACCAAGTAAGTCCCAATTAACCCTTTCACATACCAATTAAAATGATCAACTATATTACATACTAAATATATTAAATATATGATCAAATTGTTAAATAAACTATAACATTATCACATAGTGTGGCCGTCATCAAGAACCGTCGTAAAAACAAAAAAAAAGTAAACAAAAGTTCTCGGTACAATAGCAGAAATTAAAGCGGCGTCGCGAGGAAAGCTGAGTACACAGCGGAACCTCATTGCCAAGCCGCAAAAAACAATCGGAAAAATGAAAATTCCGACAAATGCGTAATTCCCAAGAGTGATTATTACTCTGGAGTGGGAAACAAGTTTAAAGAATTATCCGCAAATGACGACAATCATCATCATCATCGGCACTACCACCGGGATCCGGCATTGGCCTTATTTAACAAATCTCTCCACCGGTCCCGATTTCGAGCCGATGTCATCCCGTTTGGCACTCCCAGGCTCTGGGCGTCCTGGTCCACGCTATCCATCCATCGTAGACAAGGTCTGTCGCGCAGTCTCCTTCCATACATCCTGCCACAAAGGACTTTCCGGGCAGGCCCCTCTTGCTCATTCGAGCTAGGTGTCCCGCCCACCGGAGTCTACCGAGCTTGATTTTTCTTACAACATTAGCTTCAAGGTAGATTGCGTACAATTCATGGTTGTAGCATCTCCGGAATCGTCCTCTCTCACATACGGGGCCACCAATTCTCCTTACGACCTTTCTCTCGAACGCGGCTAAGAGTTCAGAGTGCCCTTTATTGAGCACCCAGGTCTCGGATCCATACATGAGTACTGGTAAGACCATGGTCTTGTACAGTAGTAGCGTCGATGTTCTGGATAAATTTCTGGATTTAAAGAGCCTTGATAGACCATAGTAGGTTTTGTTGGATTTGATCAGCCGTTCGCGTATTTCTTCTTCCATATTGTTAGCGGCTGATACTATTGACCTAAGGCAGTTAAAGGATTGCACTACTTCAAATTCGTGTTCCACTGCCCTGATAGTTTGACCAACGTTAGGTCTGTACTTAGTTTTGCCCTCATTAACAACATGCAGTCCCAGTTTTTTGGGCCGCCTGCTCGAACTGTTTGAAGGAGTCCTGTACAGCCGATTCGGTTATACCGATGATGTCGATGGCGTCTGCGTAGGCAAGTATCTGGCTGGACTAGGTGATAATAGTCCCTCTTGTTGTAACGCCAGAGTCACGGAATGCTTTTCCCAACGCCAGGCTGAAGAGGAGGCAGGTCAGACCGCCTACCTGTCGCAGTCCATTAAAGATGTTTATTGGTTTGGACAGCAATCCCGCTATTTTTACTTGACTAGTTACGTTGGTCATGGTCAACCCACAAAATCGGATCAATTTGTTTGGAATGCCGAACTCTCTTATAGCGTTATATAGTTCTACCCTGGCTATGCTGTCGTAGGCGGCCTTAAAGTCTATAAATAGATGATATAATGGAATCTTAATTTCCTGACATTTTTCCATCGCCTGCCTAAGGGTGAATATCCGATCAATTGCGGATTTGACTGGGATGGCTTTAGCGTATGGGGCTATCCGATCTTGTAGGATAGTGGAGAGTCTCTTGTAGGCGGTACTCAGCAATGTTATACCCCTATAGTTGCTGCATAGTGTGATATCTCCTTTCTTATGTATGGGGCAAATTATGCCGCGACGCCAATCTTCCGGCATCTCCTCTTGCTCCCATCCGTGCACCACGATCTCATGAATTGCGAGATGTGACGCTGTCCCTCCTTGTTTGATCAGCTCAGCTGGTATGCCATCAGCTCCAGGGGCTTTATTTGATTTGAGCTGTCTTATGGCTTTTAATGTTTCCTCAATGACGACAATACCTTCCAAGAAATAGAAGAAGAGAAAAAAAAGGAATCGACGAGCTCGTCCGAAAGAGAGATGAGATACAAAAACAAATAAACAAGACTCTCGCAATGGAAAAAGAAAAAAAAACCGCAAAACAGCGACAAGGGAAAGAAGATAATGGACCCCAGGTACAGCAGGGACAAGAAACAAAGGACCGAAAACATGAACAACAACAACAGCAACAATGACACATGGAGTAACAAATCAACAACAACAACAAAAAATATAGAGGTGTCTCCCAGGCAAAACGAGACCGTGACAAAGATGTTTTATGAGGTTAAGCTGACTGACGTGTCTTGAAGAACAAGACGAGGGAGCGCATAGAAGGCGAATAGGTGATCGGGTTGCGTCTAGAATGTTCCCAATGCGACTTCAGGAAGTCTACGATGAGACTTAAGCAGGAAAAGTCAATCGAAATCGTTATCAGTTCAGAGCGGCTGGCACAGGGGCAGGCTAGAGTTCCACCGATATGACCATGCACAGGCAGACTGCAAAGTGCGGCGATGGTCAACATGGCTTTCGAGGATGTGCTCTTTTTTTATGAAACCGATTGAACAACATAGGTAGCTGGCGCATACAAAGAAAACAGTTGACATAAACTTACCTTAAGTACGACATTCTTAATATACTCAGAATTATGCATGTGCTTGTCTCGCTCAGTAGTGCGCTCCTGTCGCCTTAATTCTTCCTTTAGTATTTCATTAAGTTGTGTCAGTTTTACCAGATCCTGTTCACTCTCTGCTAATAGCGATGTTAAGTGCCGAACTTGAGTTTCTTGCTTTTGGAGGCGGTCTTTGGTTTCGTGTAACTCCGTGTAAGACGAAACTGATTGTCTTCGCTCTAGTACTGCGTAGCTATCATCGAGGTTTTGTGAATTAAGTAACTCTTCTAATGGAATCATATGTTGAGGTGATCGTTTGGTATACTGAACACTTCTGGCAATATGAGCTGTATCTGTTTCGGAACCTTCAGCATCATCTCGGTCCATGAACATGTAGTCTAATCTTTCATGAGGTTTTTTAATACACGGTTCAGAGTCCTTTTTCTGCTGTGCACGTAGCTCTGATAAATCGTGTTCATGTTTAGCAGTGATGTCAGCTATTTGCTGCAAGTGGCAGGATTCTAATGCTTCCATTTGAAGTCGGTGGCTTTTTAAAGTTTCCTGATATGTTGCGATGTGCTGCTTGTTCTCTTTCGTCAAAAGGGCTAGTTGATTGTGCTGTTCTGAAATTTTATTTACAAGCTCTAGAGTGCGCGCCTGGAGGCATTTATTCTCTTCACGCACTTCTTCGACGATTTTCTCGTTTGTTTTTACCTTCTCGGCTAGTAGGTTTGAACGTTGTGTTACACCCGCGATTTCAAGTCTGAGGAGACCGATTTCCTCTTCTAATTCCTGTTCCTTGGACGTTTCTCTAGTTTGGTTTTGCCGCAGAACTGACTGTGCTTTGATACGATAACTGGTAAACTCTTGGTTAAGATCTTGGAAGGAACGTTCGGCAAGTATAGCTCGGTGAGTGGAAGTATTGACCTCTTCTTTAAGAGAGTTTATTGTTTGGAGTAATTGCTCCTTTTCCTTTAGGTACATAGATCTATCGTTCTCATTCGTTTGAATCAGTGATGTCAGTCGTTGGTGGATCTCTTCCAGATTTGAGAGAAGTGATTGGTTTTGACCATGAGACTCGTCTAGTTTTCCGCATATCTGAAGCTTGCTGTGGATAGCATCTTTTAATTGATATTGGAGTTTGTCAATGTGCTTCTTGAGTTCGATCGAATGTTGCTTCTCACTTTCTTGGCTCGTTTCAAGGATTGTGATTTCTTTTTTCAGATTCTCGATGATTGCCAACTTACTTTGCAGCGTTTCAGCAAGGATATCGTGCTCTGAGGTCTTTGCAGCCAGCTTCGCAGTAGTCTCATTGAGAGATCTCTCGAATGCTTCGAGTTCTAAATTCAGGACATTCACTTTTGACTTGGTTGTTTTTAGCTTTTCTAGTTCAGATTTTAGGGAGCTTATTTGGACTTGAAGTTGCCCTCGCTCGCTTTCCAGTGTTGTAAACTTATCACCAGTTGTCGTGAGGTTACGACTGGCCTCGGTTAACTGGGATTCCAAATCAGTTATACGAGATGATTGCTCTTGGTTTTTCTTTTTGAGCTTTATGGCGAAAGCACGCAATTTATTATATTTTTCTTCAATACTGTCATCTACTTCACGCATTTGGGTTGATTGCTCAGCTCGTGATACTGTTGACGTTGATAACTCGCTTTGCGCATCATTATTATCGATCTGTGCGCGAAGGGAAACCAATTCTTCTGTAAGGGCTTTTGTTAATTTCTCTTTTTTGAGAGTTTCACTTTGAAGTGCGTTGACCTCGTCTAAAGAAGTCTGATGCTCCTCGTTGAGTTTAACAAGAGTTTGCTCTTTTTCTTGGATAATAGCGTTCTTTTCTGCTAATTGGGATTCATTGGTTATTAAGGCAGCGGACTTGGTTTTCATCTCAGCAAGAAGCTCCTGGTATTTCTTTTCCTGCTTCGAAATGACATCACCACGACCTTTTAGTGCTTCGTTCAGCTCACGCATTTCATTGAGCAGATCATTGTGTTCATGGTCTTTCTTTTTTAGCTTATCCTCTAGATCTTGGCAGAGCTGCTTGAAGCTGCCAAGTTCAGCTTCTAGCTTATCCCGCATTGCTTCCGTTTCAAGCGAATTCTGCTTTAGTATATCATATTTGCTTCTCAACGAGTCTCCTTCTTCAAATGTTGAATTTTGGGCGTCGTTTAACACACTGTCAGATTTATGCTCCTCAATAAGCTTTAATAGATTTTGTTGGTCCTCTAAAGCCTTGTCGCACAAGACGATCAAGTTCGGTAAACGAGATAGAATGGCATTTTGTGCAATCAAATCGAAATCGGGGTTCGTCGAATCATGGCCTGAGTGCGTGAATTTGTCGTAGTAAATTGTTTGAGTTTCCGTGGTAGCTTGCAATGTCTTTGTATGCTCTTCTAGTTGTTTATTCTGAAGACGTAAGTGTTCTAACTCTTCGGTAAGAACGGTCCTAACAGAGGCAGTTTCTTCTTGAAGTTGGACATGTAAGGAAGCCAATCTTTCAATTTCTTTTCTACTGTGAATAAGTTCTTCCTCCATCTGTTTACTGTGGGCAATTAAATTGTTATCGTCACTATCAGTAGTTAATTCAGAAGATATTCCTGTCCGATGATCTTTGTTTGTTTGGTTTAATGATTTCAAAATGTCAGTTTCCTTCAACGATTCTTGTCTATCGCGTTCCATTTGAGTAAAAGATTCGATTTTATTCTTCAGCATTTCATTTTCCAATAACAGATCATTGACTGATTTGGTCAGACTCGAATATTCTGCTTTAGCCTGATCACAATACCCAACCAGTCGGGAACACTTTGATAATGCGGCTAAAAAGTCACCATTTACAGCTTCAAGGTTCATTTTTAATTCCGAATTGGTGTCCGTTAAACTCTGCACATAGTCGCAAAGGTATTCAGATGCCTGCTTAATATCCTCTTGCCATTTAGAAATTGAATCTGCGTATTCGTAATGAGTCTCCACCAAAATCCGCTTACATTCCTTTAACTGTTTCAGTTTCTTATGAACCTCAATGAAGCGTTCTCTTAGATTATGAAACTTGGTTCTCTGCTCAGAGTTAATCCTCTTCATGCACTCGCATTTCAAATGCAATTCTTGAGCTGCTTTGCAATTTGCCTCACAATGTTCACATTGTGCGTCGGTCGAATTAATGTTATCACTATTCACTTGTTGTTCTCTCAATTTATTTATTTCACATTCTAACATATCCATATTTCCTTTCTGCTGATTCACAAGATCATTGGCCTGAAACGTAAAAGGCACATTTTAGAACAAAACGGGAAGGTAATTATAAAGACAAAAGGCAACCTCTTTCAATTGTTGTTCCATCTGATCAATGTCTCCAAGGAGACTTTCGTTGTCGTTAGTCAGTCTATTAATTTGTCGCTGAAGTGATTCCTTTTCAATACAAGAGGATTCAAGATCATTTTTTAGGCTTTTATTAACGATCTGTAATTCAGTGATTTCGGACGACATCCGCACTTTATTGTTGGAGAACTCTTCAAGCAATTGCTTCATCGGAGGAATTTGGCTGCATTGCTCTTCGCAAGTCGCCAAGCTTTCTTGTAGTTTACGATTTTTTTCAGCAAGTTCTGCGAATGATGTCTGGCATCGTTAAAATCTAAAGAACTGTTCATGGTGCAATGTTTTATTACCATCCTTTGCGGTTTTTGCTTGTTTGGCGATGACGAGTAGGGATCTACATTTGTTTACTAACTCTTCTTTGGTAAGGGATTCAATAGGTACTTTTTTACTATCCATCTAGATGAAAAATATCCAACTAATATCACTCCTCAATATATTAAAAAAGTATTTTACCTTTGCCGACTGAATTATATTCCTTTACAATAATTACCCTTTATCCCGAAATGAAATTACAACGAACACATCGATCACTATGAGTTTTGAGTTCATTCGTGTTGACAAAGCAAGTTGCAGAGTGTGTCGGTATGGTAGTGCAGGAGAAAGACTTTTTTTTTTATTGACTGTTTATTTTATTTATCAAGCGCCGCGTATGTGGCATTCATTATAATCAGAACTATGCGATTATAGAAACTTAGACAATAAATTAAGGCCAAAAACGTACCGCAGTGAGGGAGTACTACGCCTTGCAACCTGTATATAATTGCAAGTCTTGATTTTTCAACTGGTTGACAATCGAATATGTATTTATACTGAACTAACTAACTGACTGTGTTATTGGTTAATTTCAAATTATGGACATTATTTAGTAGGCGAATATTAATTACAGATTGCATTTATATACGGAGCATATACTCCTGCTAATATTTTGTGTAAATTAAATTTAACAATAATCACTCCTATAACTTGGGGATTGTTCACACTAGAGGTATACAATGTGTATTGGGAATGATTTCGAAACGTCAAATGTGTTTCACTTGTTTTGACATTTGCGAAGCTTAAGAATTGGCAAACAACACCTATGGGGCGACACACGATCGAGCAACGTGTTAAAATACTGCAACGGCTTTACGTAATGGGGTGGTAAAAAAATACCACATGCACTTACAACGAGGTGCTATACGGTGCGATTGTTGGGCTGACGACGTGATCAATTCGTATTACATCAAAACCATGTCGACCAAGCAGCTACCATGAACGGCCAATGCAGCCACGGCATGATAAGGAAGCTTTCATAACCAAAACTAAGTAGTATAGATTCAATAGGACGGTGCCACTTGGCACACAACGAACGAAGCGACAGACAGAAGTCCTGTAGATGCATTTTCTGCCGCAACAGCGATCACAAATGCCTATCAAAATTATGCGATTTGACCCCTTTAAACTTCTTTTATGGTTATTTGAAGTCAACATTGTGTGAAGAAACCTAATACCATTCAAGAACGAAGGCCATTATTGTGTGCATATATAGGGTTATCCAATTCCTTCTTAACCACCGAAGTGAACAGGCCCCGTGAACCAAACAAATCCGTGTACGGTTCCGGAAAATGAAAAGCAAACAAGATAAGTGGAACCATTTTCCGGGAAACGTTCTATACGAACAAAACGTCCATATGTGCACCAACTGTGTAAAATTGGGTGATGTGTAGTGGAAATTAAAATACAATTCCTCAGAATCTGAGACTAATCCCAAACACAATGAGTACCAACAGCAGTGCACCAAGCTCAATTAATGAACATATGCTGATGCAGCAAAATAATGCGCTATTTAATGAAAATCACAGCCGCAGTCAAAACGAACAGCAGCTGTATAGTCAGCGGCATTATGCAGTCAACGAATGGCAAAATGCACAGAGTGAAAATGTACACCTAAAATCGATGATAATGGAATTACAGAAACAAGTGGAGGAGCTGAAAAAGCATCCGCCAAGGAGACAAAAGGACACACCTCTACAAGTCGCCTCAAACCCAACGACTCAAATAGCAGACCCCAGTCCACCAACGCCAGTACCGGAACAACAGATTGAATACTGGACTGATGAAGAACAATTAGCCAGGGACACCGAAGAATGGGTTCTGGGAAGCCCCAAAAATAACAAAAAACGTAAGATGAATACTCCCCCCTCACCCAAAAACAAAACAAAAACACAGGGAAAAGCAACAACCACCAACTCACAACAAACAACAACCTGCAGCATCAACCATCAGCCCACAAGAAACCAAAAAGGAACGACCTCCACCTCCGATTGTGCTCAATGGAATTAACTCATACGAATACCTGTATGGCCTAATTGTGCAAAAGGTGAATGAGGATTCCTTCCAAATAAAACTGATCGGAGAAACAACAGCGAAAATTAATTGTAATGATCCGAACACCTATAGAATCATTACAAAACTATTCATTGAATCGAATCTGGACTTTCATACATATGAAAATAAGCAAACGAGGCCAATCAGGGTAATGGCCAAAAATTTGCGCTCATCATACAACATCAAGAACTATCTCAGAAAGAAGGGACTTAAGATCCTGTCGGCTTTCAACAAATTCTCACGGAAGGATAAAAAGCCACTAAATATGTTCGTCTTAATCTTCAGTAATGAAGAAAATATAGAAAACATTAGACAAATAGCACATATACTTGGGTGTAAGGTGGACATCGAAGCAATGAAATTAAATAAATTAATACCTCAATGTAAAAAATGCCAAGCCTATGGAGATACACAAAATTATTGCAACAAAAATGCAAGATGTGTAAAATGTGCTGGCAACCACCAAACAGTAAACTGCACAAAACCGCCCAGCCAAAACCCAAAATGCGTCAACTGTGGAGACGCACACCCAGCCAACTACAGAGGATGTCTCGTCGCCAAAGAGATACAAGACCTCAATAATAAAAGACTTGCAAAATCCAAGCAGAAAAACCCCACCCCTAAAGAAGACAGAAAGGAAAACCCAACCACAACTAAGAGTGTGAACACCCAAAATAAGCTAAGCTGCATCCACCTCAGGCATACAAGATACAGCCAAAAAGCAAGAGGATAATATAAACCAAACCCTACAACTTATCCTCAACAAGATAATCAACTTGGAAAGCTCATTCTCTAAACTAAACGAGAGGGTGACTCAACTTGAGACCAGTACCAAAAAAACTGCTCCAAAACCCAAAAGAAAGTAAAATGACTAACACACTAAAAATTATGTCATGGAACGCAAACGGACTGTTAAGGCATCAACAAGAGCTACAAGCAGTCCTGGATATAAACAAAATAGATGTGTGTGTCTGATATCAGAAACACACCTTACCAAACAGTCCTTTGTCAAATTCAGAGGATACAAAACATACCATGCAGTACACCCCGGAAATGCAGCAAGGGGAGAAAGTGCGGTGATAATCAGAGAGCACATCTCTCAATACGAAGAAGCAAAATTCGAAGCAGAAGATATACAGGCAACTGCAGTGAGTGTTAACACACAACACCTTAACATCACATTAGCTAGCTTATATAGCCCCCCGAAACACAACATCAAATCTGACAGATACAAAGAACTCTTCGAAGCCATAGGAAACCGATTCATCATAGGTGGTGATTACAATGCAAAACACACGCATTGGGGCTCCAGACTGATCACAACAAAAGGAAAAGAGCTATTAAAAGCAATTCAAGCCTATCGATGTGAAGCCGTATCTACTGGTAAGCCTACCTACTGGCCCACAGACCCAGATAAGATACCAGACTTGATAGACTTCTTCATCATCAAAAATGTGTCAACCAACTATATGTGCATCGAAGATAACCTGGAACTAAACTCCGATCATTCGCCGAGCGTCCTGACACTAAGTGAACACATCATGTCAAAACCGACCAACCCATGTCTCGCCAATAAAAGAACAGACTGGGAACGTTTTCGAACCAGCCTGGAGAACAAGATATAACTAGCAGCCCCTCTACAAACAGAAGAGCAACTGGACGTTGATGTGGAGAAATTAATTATGGACATACAACACTCGGCGTGTCAAAACACACCCGCAATTAAAACAAAACTTAAGGGTAACAACTACCCCAAAGAAATACTGGAATTAATTGCAGAAAAAAGAAAGGCGAGGAAGAAATGGCAGCAGTCCAGGGCCCGACGGGACAAAACAAGGCTGAACAACCTATCATCACAACTGAAAAGTGAGATCAAACAGCTAAAGAATAACAGCATTAGCGAATACTTACGAAATCTGACACACGACTCCAGTACAGAAAACTACGAAAAACCTAAAATGGCCAATTATGCAAACACCTTCAATCAAAACAACGGAAGGCAGCTGGGCTAGAAACAACACACAAAAAGTAATAACGTTCGCAGAACACTTACAAAGTATGTTCCAACCCAACCCGGAAGGTAGTACTGAGCCACTGCCTAATGACTACGAACAAGAAATAGTCGAAATGCCGCCCGTCACCCCAGCAGAAGTTGAAAAAGAAATCAAAACTAATATCAACCCCAAAAAAGCTCCTGGGTTGACCTCATCACCGGACAGATACTGAAGGAGCTACCGAGAAAGGCAACCACTAAAATAACGAACCTAATAAATGCTTCATTCAGGCTACAATATGTACCACAACTGTGGAAAGTAGCTGGAGTAATAATGATTCCGAAGCCCGGAAAGCCGCCCCACGAAACAACATCATATCGACCG
This sequence comes from Microdon myrmicae, assembly GCA_963931805.1. Classification (NCBI taxonomy): domain Eukaryota; kingdom Metazoa; phylum Arthropoda; class Insecta; order Diptera; family Syrphidae; genus Microdon; species Microdon myrmicae. The sequence goes on along the minus strand of OZ007500.1, from coordinate 144,291,237 downwards.
ATCTCACTGCTACCGGTCATATCGAAACTGTTCGAGAAACTTCTTCTTAGACGAATCAAACCGATCATAGAAGAAAAACATCTCATTCCGGATCATCAATTTGGCTTCCGGAACCAACACTCTACTATTGATCAGGTACACAGAATCACTGATGCAATTGAAAAGGCGCTAGAAGAAAAGAAAGTGTGCTCAGCAGTATTTTTAGATGTTGCGCAAGCTTTCGACAAAGTCTGGCATGAGGGGCTGATACACAAACTTAAGATGCCTGTCCCATATTCGAAAATCCTGGAATCATACATCTCGGAACGCTACTTCAGGATCAAACAAGATGTCTATTTCGGACTGAAAAAAATCCAAGCGGGAGTGCCACAGGGAAGTGTATTGGGACCAATCCTATACCTCCTATACACCAGCGACCTGCCCACATTCAACGAAAATATTGTTGCCACATTTTGGCCGTCGGAGAAAACAACGCCAGCTCAACACAAACACTAAAAACAGCCATAGACGCAGTACAACGCTGGACACTAAAATGGCACATCAAGCTGAATGAAAGCAAATCAGTGCACGTCGATTTTACAAACAAACGAATCGAGCACAAGCCAGTATACATCAGTCACCAAGTGATCACCTACGCCAACACAGCAAAGTACCTTAGAATGACTCTTGACGCTAAACTCAGATGGAAAGTACACGTCAAGAAGAAACAAGAAGAACTCAAACTAAAGTTTAGAAAAATGTACTGGCTACTGGGCAGACATTCTGCCTTGACAACGTACAACAAGGTACTCCTGTATCAACAAGTCCTGAAACCAATATGGACTTACGGCATTCAACTCTGGGCCTGTACCAAACAAAGCAACAGGATGATCATTCAACGATTCCAAAATAAAGTACTTCGGAGTATTGTTAATGCTCCTTGGTATATACGGAATGACGACCTGCACAAGGATTTGGGTGTGGAAAACGTCGAGAATGTCATCAAGCAGTACGCTGGTAAACACAAACAACGGCTTCAGCAGCACACCAACATCGAGGCCCTCCACCTCCTGGATAACGAAGGCCTGGCGAGAAGACTAAAACGGGCAAAGCCACTCGACCTAGCGTAATTTAAGTACCTACATTTATATATATTTAAAAACAAAATTATTAAAAATATGTACACAAATAATGTAATACAAACTAGAATAAAAGCTACTGTTGTTACGTACGTCGGCCACCACCATCATTTAATAATTTGCATCTAGTAAATATAATAATAATTGAATTTAATACTTTTGTTTTAAAATAGTACGATGGTAAGGTGGTGGAAGAATTGTACGATCCTGAAGTGAGTTTTTGAACCCACCCTGATTCGGGTGTGGATCGTGCAGTTCTTCGAGTTCGAATTTGTTTTTCGAAGTGGACGTGAGTGGAGAGCGAAGTGAGAGAGAGACAGGAGGTAAAAGGTTCGGTTTATGTATGGTTCCGTTGGTGACGGTAAAAAACGGAAGATAAAAAAATACGTTGTGGTGAACAAAAAAAAAGAAAAAGAACAAAAAAAAAAAAAAAAGAAATTTTGGCAGTCGAATTTTAAGCAGTAAAAAACTGTCTTTTTATTGGTTTTTCCGTGGAGTTGATCTCTGTTTTTGAAGAAATTATTTTCTGGAAAGGAGGAGAAAAAGGGAAAAGCCCGTGCCTTTGTTTTTGTTGAAAAGGAGAAAAAAGTAAAATCAAAAGTCTAAAAGTTGTGAAAATAAAGTTTGGGAAGAAAAAAGACCCGAAATAAAAACGCCCGTGTTTTGATCCGTCGAAGACGGAAGCAGGAGGGAAACATTCCATCGTTTGTGGTGCTATTGGGCAAACAGGAACACTTTGGCTTCTCCACAAAATCACCATTAGGCGGTGGCAGACCTGATAGAGCAAAGAGGAGGAGCCGCAGATTCAGAGGACGAACCAGAGGAAGAGCCGGACTCCACGCTGCACTAACCAGGTAACCTATTTTAACTACCTAAATTTGTGTGACAAATAACGTCACACTGTCATAGGACAAGTACCAAGTTAAGTTAGACATAAATAGTTTATTAGTAATATGTTACTAGATTGCTATATAATAAATACACCATATGGTGCTATTTGATAATAAAAAAAAAAAAAATAAATAAAAAAAAAAAAAATATATATATATATATATATATATATATATATATATATATATAGGGTTTTCCAATAGGGACTTGACAACTTTTTTTCGGTAGTAAATTTTTATAATTTACAGACGTTGTTCGTTCGTGTACTTAATTATGATCAAAATGTTGAGTTTACTGAATAAATTGACGGTGACAGTTCGAGGATTAGTAAAAGGGTGCGTTCACAGTTGTCAAGTCCCTATTGGAAAACCCGTTATATGTTATATTTCTCTCTCTGCTAGGGTTAAACTTCAGTGTTATTTTCACTTTATATTTCAGTGTTGCGGACTCCCAATTATATGCTCGGGGAGAATCTAGTACGCTCATCGTCTAGTACTCTCCCCGACAAATATATTCACCACACCTGCCAGCAACACGATGACAGTGCATCAGCAACTGTCAATACATACTCGTCAATGGTGCACGATCAACTGTCAATATCGAATTGGGTTTTAACTGAATTGGATATTTTAACTTGCGAAAAACATGCTCCTTTTGCTGTAAAAAGTTACTGTTGTAATAGTTGTGTGCCTCGCAATTTGACATTAAATCATAGTTAAAGTTAAAAACCAATTACACTACTATTGTTGTAATACCAACAGGATTCATTCATTCAATTGAAGCTCGTGAAATAAAATAACAACTTCATTATGCAGCGTTGGTTCGGACGCCATTGCGTCAATCCTTCAACCTACCGTGCTTTTTTAGCTATTCCCCGACGATATTCCTCGCTCGGCAACGAGATATCACACAGTAGGCGTTAGCCTGCGTTAAATTTATTGGCGTTATAGTCTTTTGGCGCAAGGCTAATAACCTTACCCGGAAAAACAAATTATTGTGGAAAATTTAACAAGCCTCAGGACTTGCTAAATAAGGCCAAGACCGGATTCCGGTTGTGCTGCCGATGATGATGATGATGATATACCGTGGTTTAGCAATTAATACCGTTGTTACACCCGCTACACAACCCCCCTCAACTCTCAAACATCCTCACAACAAACACTCATACGGCACACAAACAATTAACTGCCGCCTTTTCCCACAGGCAATTCATATCGCATACGTTGCGAAAATTATTCTTTCATACCCACCTTCCAAAACAAAGCGCTTATCGTATATCATTGCGATCAAACAATTGAATTCCCAAGGCCACTCGCTAAGAGCATTCTGCTGCACATTCAAAAACCAAGCGAGCACCTGCTCGCGGACCTACATGTTTTTTTACTTCATGCTCGAAAACAAGTGTCATACAAGTTATATGACACGGTCGGTGCCTTCAAAGGCTAACAGCGACGATTTAATTGAGCGTAGATCAAATGCTGAGATCTGCGAAAGAACAGACACAGCAACGAGACGCAAATCGATCGAATGATACGATTTGAACGCAGGCCAATGTACTTTAATTGGTTTGGTATATGCAGCAATCAATTAAGTAATTGCTCAAGCCAATGCTGCTGCACCTTAAGCAGGACAATTAAGTGGTAATGATCATTGGGAAATGCAAATGACTCGTGCCAGGCATTTAGTCTCAATATGGGTCACACATTCTGGCTGAGGTAAACATATCGTCTGCATTTCCTCGCCAATAATTCAGGTATAAGAGATTGGTTTTTTTTTTTTTTTATTAGACTTGTCTCGGGAGAGGCGAACCTATAGCGTCGAGTGTTTTTTTCCGGGCAAGGTCATTAGTCTTGCGCCAGAATCTCCCCGACGGGGAATCGAACCCCGGTCTCCCGCGTGACAGGCGGGTATACTAACCACTATACTATCAAGGCGCCCCGAGATGCCATCAAATAACTGTTGCAGTTCTTTTTGAACAGTTGCAGGTTGTAACGCTCCGGGAACACACGTGTGGGAAGGGAGTTCCCCAGCTTCCCCGCTCTGTAACGGAACGAGTTCTGATACAGGGATGTTCGCGCTGTCGGGAGATGAACCACAAACGGGTGCGATCCGGCGGATTGTCTTGTGGAGCGCATATAGACCGAATTGCGTGGAACAATGCCAAGAATCTCCGAAGAACAGCACCCGTGATAATATCTGTAAAACAGACAGAGGTCGGCTACGCGCCTTCGATGTGATAGCGACTGTAGTCCCGACGTCAGCGCCGAGTCCCCGATCAGGCGGATCGCTCGTCTTTGTACGCTCTCAAGTAGGTCGAGGGTATGTTTAGGAGCCGAGCTCCAAACATGAGAGCAATCTTCGAGCGCGGGTCTAATTTGAGATTAATATAGGAGAAGAAGTTGGCTCTAAAAAGATAACTCAGTTTTCCTGAGGCTGATCTGGCGATACCCGATACGTGTTTATGCCATGATACATTCCCACAGACCGTGACGCCGAGCAATTTCAAACTTTCCCCAGCCTCGAGGGCCCGGCCACTCATCATCAGCTGTGGAACCGATGATCCAGTTTTCTTTGTGAATGTTGTATACTGGGTCTTCGTTGCGTTGAAGTCGACAAGACTGGCCTTTCCCCACTGCAGGACTTTATCTAGATCCTGGTTCAGAGAATCAATCTGTCTACATCTCAGCTGGTGCGACGTTGATGCACCAATCGGCCGATCACTGGAAAAGGAGGAATTGCGAATGGACAAGAGCCAGAGTAAACTAATTCTTAGTCAGAGTAAATTGACAAAGCAAAAAGGTCGCAGCCCCGCATTAGTACTTTTTTTTTATTTATTGGCCTGTAGGAACCCGGAAGTTCATGACCTCACCGACTCGACTCAGCCATCGTTCCCTGTCCTGTGCACTCTCCTTCCACGCTTGACCATTCGATCCGACCTCCCCAAGGTCAAATGTAACATTGTCCTCCCATCTACGTCGTGGGCATCCTACCGGTCTCTTTCCCGTTGGTCTACCGTCAAGAATTCTACGCACGGCCCTACCGTTGCCATTTCGCGCCACGTATCCGGCCCATCTTAATCTTTGCGACTTGATTACTCTCACTATTGTAGGTTTGCGATATAGCTCTTCCAATTTGTGGTTATGGAGTTTCCTCCATTGTCCTGCCTCCTCGTCATATTTACCTCCAAAGATACCCCTCAAAACTTTATTTCCGAATACGGGGAATTTGTTTTCTTCTCGTTTTGTGAGAGCCCATGTTTCGCATCCGTATAGAACAATCGGCATGATTATGGTTCTATAGACACGGAGCTTTATGTTACGTGATCGTGTCTGGATTTCAGCAGTTTACTTACTGCGTGCCAACTAGCGTTACCGGAATGCAGTCTTTTGGTAATTTCCTTCGACATTTCATCACTGGCCGTCAGTATCGTCCCCAGATATTTAAATTCTTTGACATTTTCAAATATTTTGCCCCTGACGTTTATATGTGTTCCCTGAGGTCCACCTGCTCTCGCCGTAATCATGTATTTTGTTTTGTCTTCATTTATTTCTAGGCCCACCTCTTCTGCCGCTTGCATGATGATTTCACAGTTTTTACGTACAGTTTCTAGATTATCGCCCAGAACGGCGATGTCATCCGCATATGCGAGCACTTGTAAGACCCCGGTCAGGGGTGATCCGGTCATGTTGTCGTCTTGTACCTTTCTGATTACATACTCGAGCACAAGGTTAAAAAGACACGGTGATAGACCATCTCCCTGTTTTTATCCGTCCCGGATTTCAAATGGTTCTGAAAGGTGGTTTTCTGTTCTAACTCGCCCTTTGTTTTCGTTCATGCAAATTTGAATGAGGGCGGCATATTTTTTCGGGATTCCCAGCTCAACTACAATATGGTCGAGTCTTTGCATTGCGACTGAGTCGTAGGCTTTCTTGAGGTCAACGAACAGTTGGTGAGCCGTCTCTCCGTATTCCCACTTCTTTTCCAGCAGTTGTCTTATTGTGAACGTTTGGTCGCTTGTTAACCAGTTCCTACGGAATCCACATTGGTAATCTCCCAGTATCTCTTCTGCGTACTGTGTGATTCTCGCCAGAATGACATTTGTTAATATTTTGTATGTGGTTGGGAGCATTGATATTCCTCTGTAGTTTTCACAGTCAGATCGGTCACCTTTTTTGAAAATGGGAACGACTATTAAGGTTTTCCATTCTTCCGGAGTGACTTCCTTATCCCATATTGTTTAGGTGAGCTGGTGGATCTTTCGAGCGGTTGCCTCTCCTCCATGCTTCATAAGCTCTGTCGGTATGCAGTCGACTCCGGGAGCTTTGTTGTTTTTCAATCGATATATTGCATCTACAACTTCGTTGAGAGAGGGCTCTGGGATCTGAGGCTAGGCCGTATGTACGCTTGATGCGTTGATTTGCGGTTGATGGGTGCGTACATTGAGCAGGTTTTCAAAGTACTGCTTCCATCTTGTCACGATACTGTTTGTTTCTGTGACCAGACAGCCGTTTGCGTCTCGAATTATTTTTACTCTCCCTCGGTAGCCATTTCTAATTGAATTTATGCCGGCATACATACCTCTGATGTTCTTTGCTCTAGAATTTTTTAAGATTTTTTCGATCCGCGTCTTCTCCCATTCGCGTTTTTTGCGTTTGAAGTGTCTCATTGTCTCTCTCCGAATTGTCGCGTATCTTTCTGCGTTGACTTCATCATATCTTTCTAAGTGGTTCTGTGGCGGTTCCGCCAAACCACACCGTTCGCTTACCTGAAAAACCCCCATAACTTCGATCCAACTTATAAGTTTCGCTAATACAAGCGCATTAGCACCTTAAGTGCTTTACGCATCTAGGTTATCAAATTCATAATCTAAAAGTCCCTGTAAAAGAAAACTTACCTTTCACGCATTTCTTCGCATACAATTCCCCGTAAGATTTCTTTTCTACCTTTTCAGGGATCCCAAAACCTATTCGGTACGTTCGGTTGCCAGGCAAATTCCAGCTTTCTCACACCTGCACCGCAATCTCCACCCAGCGTAAACATTTCCTACTACAAGGACATTAATGCTTTCAATGCATTACCTGGAACTGCCTGTAAAGAATTTTTCCTACAAGGGCATTCATACATGTATCAACGCGTCTTTGCATAAGCGACCAAAAACCGAATTTCCAATTAGTGTAGATTTTCACACTAGAGTTCGACACTTGCGCCGCCATAGATACCATGTACCATTGACACAGATGGTATATACAAACCGTCATTGTATAACCAGCTAATCTGGCTTGCAATGACTTGCAACTATCGATTCAGCTACAAGTACTTCTCTCGGAAATATTTCTTTGTTTGAATCTTCAAATAATCACCGACGTCGCGCTTCTTCCTTTGTCTGTATCCCTTGTCTAGGTTTCGTTTCGCTTTTGACCTGCAAGCGTTATGTAAAAAACACAGATCTGAACGATCACACACATGCCACCATGATCTCCATTACGAGATCTGGTTCTCTATTCCACCAAGAGAGACTTTACGTTTCTCTGGTGGTAAGTAAATTCATATCTTTAGTGGAGAGGATATCTACCACCACACCACAAATTCACCCCAAACGAAAGTTGAATCTTTGAGTCGTTTTCCATCCGCTGGCTGCCACGGTCATGCCACTCCCGCTCTCCAGTGGGCACGAAGATGCGTAATTAAACCGGAGTCGAGTTTCTTTTGTTTTCCTGTCTAAGTGTTTTTTTTCTTCTTATTATTGTACGTGTTCGTAAATGTAAAAGCAAATTGACAATAGTGATGCCACTAATTACGAAGCTTGTGTTTTAAGCAGAGAATGAAACAAAATAAATGCATCAAAATACCATGGATACATGCAAATCTAACGAAAGTGTTAAGCAATAGAAATAAAACTAAACAAAATGAAACCAGTGTTTTAATTTGCCGTGCTGCTGTTCCTGACAGTGTTTTCCCTCTTGTTCTTGGTGATCGTGCTTTCGAACAGTTTTGCTTCTCTCCGTGTGATGTCCAACGAACCGATAGTAATGATAGAGACGAGGTAGAACTTTCGCCCATGCTGGCGTCGCGATCTCGTTCCCTACAGATCTCTCTGAGGCGATTACGTTCTTCGATCTTCGCCCTGCACTCATCGTTGAACCATGGTTTGGACTTAATTGTTTTCTTAACTCCTAACACCTTTTGGGCTGCTAGTTTGATTGTGTCTCTGATCGATGTCCATTTAGTGTCCATACTATTAGCTTCCTCTCCCTCACTACTCCCATTCTCTAAAATGCTAAATCTATTTGTTAGTTCGTCTTGATATTCAGCCCTTTTGCGCAAGTACAGCGGGCCTTTTTGCAAAATAACTTAATAAATATAAAGGATAAATGTTAAAAGTCATAAACAATAAAATTGTATTAAAAATTTAAAAGATGAAACACGTCTTTAACTCTCCGCCTCGCTTCGCTTTGCCTGTGACAGGCCCCGGGTTCGATCCACGGCATCTCCACCAGGAAGCTTAGATGACGATAAACTGGACGGAACAGCTTTTTCGTCTAAGAGGAGGACCTAGGCCTGTAAAGTAGCAGCCTACTATTGGGACAAACACAACGTGGGGCAACAACATACAACGTGTAAAACGCAATATATACAACATTTGACCTGAAAATAGCGACACAGAGTATTAGGACCCCGACAACTGCAACAACAACAACAGCACAATGTAAGTAACTACATATAACGATAATTAAATATTAAGTGTTGTAGCATTAAATTACAACACCGTCATTTCGTCCCGTGTTTCGGGCGGCATGCGTATCCCATATTTAGAAAACCGGTCATCTTTTGAGGCGATCCACGAATCAATCCATTTTGGATTGCTGGTCACCCAGGTGAATTTCAATCCGAATTTATTCACAAAAAACCAAAAAAGTTTTACAATTTTCGACTAAATGCGAGATTTATTTTAACAATAAAAACTTGTTGATATAATTTACTGACTCTGTGTGAGCGCTTAAATCATTCTAGATACATTTATATTACCAACTTTCCTTTTTCAGTAAAAAAATAAAAAAAAAATAAATAAAAGTCTGTATACCAACAGTGTTATTTTTTTTTCTTGTTTACTGAAAAGAAATGGTTTTACATATATATTTTTCTCAGGAGCGGCGAACTTATAGCGCCTCGAGATGCCACCAAATAACCGTTGCAGTTCTTCCTGAACAGTTGCAGGTTGTAAAGCTCCGGGAAAACTCGTGCCGGGGGAGAGTTCCACAACTTACCCGCTCTGTCACAGAGCAAGTTCTGATACAAAGATGTTCGCGCGATCGGAAGATGAACCGCAAATTGGTGCGATCCGTTGGGTTGTCTTGTGGACCGCATACAAACCGAATTGTGCGGAACAATACAACAAATCTCCGAAGAACAGTACCCTTGATAATATCTGTAAAACAGGCAGAGGACGGCTAGGCACCTTTAATATGATAGCGACGTAGTCCGGACATCAGCGCCGTGTCCCCGATCTTCGCATCCTTTCCATGGTCGGACGTAAGCTTCGGTGACTCCGGTGTTAATGCTTGCGCGGAGTCGGTATCAGAGATTATTCTTCTGGGGATGGAGATGTATATTTCACATTCCATCAAACGAAGTTCATCTGATAAACATTGGTTTGATAAAAAATGCGAGCACATTACAGCTGCAACAAATAAAGTTTTAAACAATGGCGCTCTAATCCCACCGAGGTTAACAGAACGACTTTTGTTGGAATCAGAAACGCGTGCAACCAGGCGATTGATACCGTGAACGACAGAGTGATCAATACACTCCTTCGGTGCCCGACTGATTCGCACTCCTTCTGGTCAATGGCAAAAGCAGTCAGCGGTAACTTCGTATCCTCCTCTTTCCCTCCGATGATGACAGACAGCGGGACATTAGTCATGAATTCAAAGGATAAAGCTAATGTGTTCGCGAATTTAAACCTCGATCCCGGCCTTTTGGAGCCATCCGTGATCGCGCCGGTACGGTCTTCCATGCGGAATGTGAGATTTCGTCCGCGCAATATTCGAAGCATTCTACGTGCACTGGATTGTAGGAGGGCAACCGTCCCGGACGGAATACTAACAATAGTTCTTAAGAACTGTGCTCCAGAACTATCGCCGGTTCTTGGCAGACTCTTTCGCTTATCTTATGCACGGAGGTCCTTTCCTGCCTGCTGGAAAATTGCTCGAGTTCAGCCAATCCCAAAGACGGGAAAAAAGTGTCTCCCACAAAATTACCGTCCGATAGCATTACTGTCTATTTTATCTAAGGTGATAGAAAAAGTCATCAATACAGAGTTAGTTAAGTATTTGGAGTGCAACGGACTTCTAAATGATCGTCAATACGGATTCCGTGACAGGCGGTCCACGGGAGACCTTTTGACACTTATAACCGATATATGGACATCTGAGATTGAGCGGCATGGTGAATAAAGGGCGGTCGCATTGGATATCTCCAAGGCTTTTGACCGCGTCTGGCACGGGGCATTGCTGAGCAAGCTTCGTTCATATGGACTTTTCCAACAGCTTTGCGACTGGACGAAGAGCTTCCTCGAAAATCGATCGATCCGGGTTGTTGTGGACGGCGAGTGTTCGGATCTGTATCCTGTTAATTCGGGGGTGGCCCAAGGTTCTATTTTGGCTCCAACTTTGGTTTTGCTTCACATAAATGATTTGTTGGAGACAACGGACAACAAAGTGTTCAGTTTTGCGGATGATAGTACGCTTGTTTCCTCCTTTTCGAGTGTTCGGCCGATTGGTGCATCTACGTCGCATCAGCTGAGATGTAGACAGATTGACTCCCTGAATCAGGATCTAGATAGGGTCCTACAGTGGGGAAGGGCCAATCTCGTCGACTTCAATGCTACGAAGACACAGTATACAACATTCACAAAGAATAGTGGATCATTGGTTCCACAGCTGATGTTGAATGGTCAGGCCCTCGAGGCTGGGGAAAGTTTGAAATTGCTCGACTTCACGGTCTGTGGGAATGTATCGTGGCATATACACGTGTCGAGCATCGCCAGGTCAGCCTCAGGAAAACTGAGCTATCTTTTTAGAGCCAAGAAATATTTTATTCCGGCCCAACTTCTTCTCCTATATAAATCCCAAATTAGACCCGCGCTCGAATATTGCTCTCATGTTTGGAGCTCGGCTCCTAAACATATCCTCGACCTACTTGAGAGCATACAGAGACTGGCGATCGGGGACTCGGCGTTGAGTTCGGGATTATAGCCGCTATCACATCGAAGGCGCGTAGCCGACCTCTGTTTGTTTTACAGATATTATCACGGGTACTGTTCTTCGGGGATTCGTGGTATTGTTCCACGCAATTTGGCTTATATGCGCTCCACAAGACAATCCGCCGGATCGCACCAATTTGCGGTTCATCTCCCGACGGCGCGAATTTCCCTGTATCAGAACTCGTCCCGTTACAAAGCGGGGAAGCTGTGGAACTCCCTTCCCACGCGAGTGTTCCCCGAGCTTTACAACCTGCAACTGTTCAAAAAGAACTGCAACAGTTATTTGGTGGCATCTCGGGGCGCTATAGGTTCGCCTCTCCCGAGAGAAGTGTAATAAAAGAAATAAAAAAAAAAATTTTTTATATATATATATATATATATATATATATATATATATATATATATATATATATATATATATATATATATATATATATATATATATATATATATATATATATATATATGATGAAGGGACAGGACAATGGAGGAAACTTCATAACCACGAAGTGGAGGAGCTGTACCGCAAACCTACAATAGTGAGAGTAATCAGGTCGCGAAATTAAGATGGGCCGGACATGTGGCGCGTATGGGCAACGATAGCACCGTGCATAGAATTCTTGACGGAGGACCAACGGGAAAGAGACCGGTAGGACGCCCGCGTCGGAGATGGGAGGACAATGTTAGGTTTGACCTTGAGGAGATCGGATCAGATGGTCAAGCGTGGAAGGGGAGTGCACAGGACAGGGAACGATGACCGGGTCGAGCCGGTGAGGTCATGAATTTCCGGGTTCCTACAGGCCAATAAATAATAATAAGGGCGGCGCAAAATTAATCACACTATAGGAAGATGTTATAATTTTTGCAAATGGCGTCGTACGTCAATCATATTTGACATTTGTGAACTAGACACCTTTTCCTTTTTTTACACTAACGTGCGCACAAAAGTTGATTTTGATGTACCCTTAAATGTCAGAGCACAGTGCAAGCGAATGAAGAGGAAGTGGATAAGGAAAGGTGTCGATGTATAACTGCAGTCATCTTTTAAGTTAACAGAAAAAATTGTAAAGGTCCAAATAAAGATTTCTCTCACTCACTATTTAGTAAAAATGTAACTCAAAAACAAAATGGATGATTAATTTTCTGCCACCTTATATATATATATATATATATATATATATATATATATATATATATATATATATATATATATATATATATATATATATATATATATATATAGATTATATTAACGGTTAATTCAAAAAATATTGTACGCCGAAAGGCAAAACAAAACAAAAAGACCGTACAATTTAGAGTGCTTGTGAAGAGCCAGTATGTTAATTAAGAAAAATAACTGTAAATAGAACAGCATTTAGTTTTAAATGAAAAATGTATTTTTTTTTAGTAAAATAAATGCGAATTTAAATCTACTTTTTTCGAACTGATGAATCATGTTTGTTTTTTCTTTCATTGATTAATTATTTTTTTTTTTTTCGATTGCTAAACAATTGATCAAGTTCCAAGAGACACCTGCATCAGTTTCTATTCTAATAAATCGTCAATATTTCACGGCATCATCGTCGAATTCTAAAAGATTTTGGAAATCATACTCGACTTCCTCTGGGGGCAATTTGTTGCGATTTTTTAGGACATCTGCCCAGAGGATCCATTCACCGCATAACGGGCATTCTCCGTCCACTGGGATGTAATGTCCCTCGTGACGTTTATCAGATGCTATCATATTTTCAGCCATACAAGTAATGTGACACGTCAATTTACATCTTATATTGGCACAACCAACTCGAGATCTTTGAGGATTTTCGATCGGTTTCATGCAAAGATGGCATTCTGACGCCCACATGGTCCGTTGACTGAGGACCTCGGCTACTTCAGTCAATTTTTCTTTAACAATTTTTATCTTCCCGCCAATTATCTGCATGTGTTGAGGGGGAACATTCTCTGGCTGTAAAAATATAAGTAGTCGAAATTCACTAAGCAATAACTAAAGTACAGCTAACAAATACCTTAAACATAATTTCGTACTCCGTTTCGAGCCAGCGTATTATTAACGGCAGACGATTCCAAGGACCAATATTCAGCATTCGGGTAAGAATTCGAAAATTATATTCCAAGAAACTCTCGTTATTCTTCTTCTTTTTTAGATCCAAAAAGTGCTTGAGACGGAATGATTGTGCTGGCTGTTGCCAAGCCCACTCAAACTGCAACTCATTAAAATAAACGAATCAGTTAAATATACAAATTATGTAAAAAAACACACTTACTTGCAGGGCAGAGATGTTGTTGGGGAAACCATGAACAATAACTATCATTTTCCATGGTCCCTTGTTAGATGTCTTTCTTGCTCCTCCAAAATCCCTGCCGCGATTATGTTGATTAACCCGCCGATTTGGATTGACTGTGTAGCCAATATAGCACTTTCCTCTGAACTTTTTCTCACTGCTGTGACTGCATAGGAGATATACTCCGTAGAACTCGGACGTATGGGTCTCTGCTTCCTGCATCTTATACTAAGGACAAAATGTAAAATAATTGTTATAAATATGTTAGGTGAATCCTTTAATATACGTTCTCTGGCGACAGTTAGAAAGAAAATAATTCATGTGGCGTTAGAGTTCCTTATCATAGATTTCGGAATGGAGGAGGCTCAAATTTGGTTGAGAAAATGATAAAAACCAGGACACAAGTATCTCTATTATACCAAGCTGAATGACATGATTTTTTTGGAAAGAAAAAAATGTGAAGGAAAGAAATCGAAGCCTAATTAGAGAGTCTAATAATTTTGAAGGTATCGACGCAAGGGTAATTAACTACCAACGAACAGCTGAGGTAGCATGTCTTGGGTGTCTCTGGTTGATACATAGCTACCTCACTAAAAAGATGGAGGAGCAAAATAAACTGAAGTATCTGTACTGAATTGACAGCTGATTGAACTTATTGTTTGTTGTCAGTCAATTACTAATGAACATCAGTCCAGCTTCCAAAATTGTTTATGCCTTCTTATCGGATATGGGTATCCAAAACAAATAAAGTCGAATACCCACTTGTATTTTTCCCGGCCTGGGATTTAATATCTTTATTGAAAGTTCACCGAGAAACAAGGGGTATGTATTCTAGCAGAAGGTAATTTTAATATAGATATATTTTGAACATGTTTCTTCCTACCGAAAAAAACAAACAAACACAAAAAAAGAAAACAAAAAAACTATTGTATTTCCAACTATGGCTTCGTTGATAAGCAATGTAGAATTTTAAGTTAAAATGTGGATATATTCGCGTGTGCATCTGATAACTATTATGTAACAGGGTCAGTACAAAATTGACCATTGGCCAGTGAAGACGAAAGCGCGGTGACATTCAACAATACACAGTGACCGAGTGCGGACGAGTTTTCAATTCGGCGATCGAGTTAAATGAAAAAAGTGGCTTTTATGTGTAGCGAGTGGCTGAAATATAAAGACTATTTATAAACAAATAAATTCCAGTGATAAAAACAGTCAAAACAAAGTTAATATATGTAAATATAATCAAATAAAAGAGAACGAAGCCACGTGTTGTGACAGTCAAAACGAAAAACACAGTTTAATACAAAAGTGTGTGTGTAACACGTTAACGGTGTTTACGTGTGAGTGCGTGAACATTATGAGTGTGTGCGCGAGGCCACAATCTGTTTGTCCTTCACGCAATAAAAAAAAAAACAAAGAAAAGTGAATACTTTCCATAATACGGAAGTAGATCCAAAAACAAAAAAACAATTAAAAAAAAAACAGTAAGAACACGCGGTCCATAATATGGACGTAAAACTTACCAGTACTCATGTATGGATCCGAGACCTGGGTGCTCAATAAAAGTCACTCTGAGCTCTTAGCCGCGTTCGAGAGGAAGGTCTTAAGGAGAATTGTTGGTATCTCAGGGAGGACGATTCCGGAGACGCTACAACCATTATACACGATATACCTTGAAGCTCCTCGATAGTATAGGAGTTAGTATCCCCGCCTGTCACGCGGGAGAACGGGGTTTGATTCCCCGTCGGGGAGCCTCTGGCGCAAGACTAATGACCTTGCCCGGAAAAACAAATTATCATGGAAAATTTAACAAGCCCCAGGACTTGCTAAATAAGGCCAAGACCGGCTCCCGGTTGTAGTGCCGATGATAATGATGATGACCTTGAAGTTAACGTTGTAATAAAAATCAAGCTCGGTAGATTTCGGCGGGCGGGATACCTAGCTTGAATAAGCGACGAGGAGCCTGTCCGGTATGTCCTTTAGGGAAGGATGTAGGGAAGGCGACAGCGCGGCAGACCTCGTCTGCGAAGGAAGGATGACGTAGACCAGGACGCCCAGAGTCTAGGAGTGCCAAACTGGATGACATCGGTTCGAAATCGGAGCCGATAAAGAGACTTGGTAAATAAGGCCAAGACCGGATCCTGGTTGTAGTGCCAATGATGACGATAATAGTCATTTCTCAGTTGTTTCAAGTCGATTCAGCTTCAGCCTTTGGAACTCAGCTCGCAATTCAATTGTGGATACTGTTGCTCTTCGACTATTATAACATTGTCTATCTTTTTTTACACGAGATGTAAGCCTTCAATCGCTGTTACTCATGATAGTGCGACGTACTAGAGCTGTTGAGCGTGTGTTTTGTCATATTCATATTCAATCTCACCAAATGTATCTCCTTGGGACTTATGAATTGTTATCGCACTCGCAGAGACCAGTGAGAAATGGTGACGTTTCACAATGATTGTTTTACTAGGTACTAATGGTAGAGAGAGGCTCCTCGATAGTATAGTGGTTAGTATACCCGCCTGTCACGCGGGAGACCGGGGTTCGATTCCCCGTCGGGGAGCCTCTGGCGCAAGACTAATGACCTTGCCCGGAAGAAACAAATCATTATGGAAAATTTAGCAAGCCTCCGGACTTGCTAAATAAGGCCAAGACCGGATCCCGGTTGTTGTGCCAAAGATGATGATGAATGGTATAGAGGATGTTCTTCGATCTATTGGTACTGCCAGTGGGCAAAAATTGTGGTTTTCTATTAATGTCGCTGCCTTTCTTCCGATTTTTTCGGCAGTTTTGGGAGAACCAGGGAATTCCAGCCATAAACGACCTGTGGGGAGGAGTATGTGTACCGACATTGGCCTGGTTAACTCCTATCCCCATCATGATTTGTTCGCCGCGCAAAACACTGAACCAGAAGAAACACAACAAAATGTCACGACGACACCGTATACAAGGAAGTATACGAATTGAAACACTGGATTTAGTTCTGCAATGCTTTTGATTTATTTAAATCGATTAAAATCCGGGGTGTTCACAATTATATGGTTATTGGTTTTATTTTTAACCTCACGACAAATTCTACTAACTATTACAACGAAATGCGGCACAGACTCGACAAACAATTAGGAACCAACAAGTTCGAAATACCTCTCGCGACTTCGGGTATTATCGCCTCACCGTGCGCACCGGTGAGCGGGAGTGACGCATGACCGTTCTGGTCTGCTGATGTAAAACGACTCAACGATATTTTATCGTTTGGGGTGAGTTTCTGGTGGTGTGGTGAAAAGGAAATGAAATTTCCTTTGACCAGTGACCAATGGAAAGCGATCTCAGGTACGCCGTTGTATATGTGTCTGTTCGTACACATCACCGTGTTCATCGTTGCGTTTTTCCTGAAACGAGAAAAAAAAAAAAGAACAATAGTGAAACGACCTACAGCATCTTCCGGTAATGAGGGTCGGCTGTCTAAACAGCAGCCACTCATTAGATGCTAAAAGGGATTGCGATACTTCATACAATAGAGATCGTATATCGTCTCTCTGCCGAGTGGGACAATCGGATACTTTTGTTCGCATATGTTTATGCTATTGAATCCGATTCGACGGCAAAACGTGGCGTCGTGATTGTTTGAAGATTCAAACAAAGAGATATTTCCGCGAGCAGTGCTTGCAATTGAATCAATAGTTGCAAGTCTTCGGAAAGTCATTTAGATGGGTACACAATGACGGTTGTGTATACCATCTGTGCCAATGGAGCATGGTATCTATGGCGACGCCAATGTCGAATGTTAGTGTGAAAATCGACACTAATTGGAAATGCGAGTTTTGGTCGCTTATGGAAAAACGCATTGATACATGTATGAATGCCCTTGTAGAGAATAAAAAATTCTTTTTAGGAGTTTTAGGGTAATGCTTGTATGCATTAATTGTCCTTGGAAAAGGATATTTTTCGGGTGCCAATGCGATTGCATTGGCAGGAGGCAATGGGGGTTAAGTTGTGGATATGCGGGGTTTTTCAGGTAAGTGATCCGTGGGGTTTGGTGGAACCGCCACAGACCTATCTCTCCTTTGTCATTATATTCAATATAAATCAATTTTCCTGACGCACGTCGATATTAGTTGTTATAATGTATGCTTTACTGATAACCAATGTAATTTCATAAGGCAAACCTCCTGTATCAATAGTTGACATTTTGTGTAATATTTGACGCATAGAAGTTTGCTGTTCAATAACCAATATATACACATCTGTTGCTTCCGAAATGACTTTTTCGACTGCAGAATTTAAAACTTTAATATTGTATGTAGCAACTAAATGCTTATCAAAGAACAATCGTATACCGTCTGGACAAATTCGATCAGCCTCTTCTTCGGAGTAAAATCGTGATTCAATTAATTCCAACTCGTTCTCGTCTAACAGCTGTCCATCACCAATATTGTTGAAGTTCGATTGGTCGCTTGAATTTTAACCCTCGTCATAGTGTTGGGCATGCTATTTGTCGCTTTATTTGCTTGTAAATCGGAGTAGCGCGAACCGGTGGTAGTTGACGTAGATCACCAATCAAAATTAAATCTAATCCTCCAAAATGTACTTGAAAATTACCGGTTTTAATCTCGAATCTATTTGAGGCAACAGCTTGGCACCAATCATATCAATGCCCTGTGAGTACGGCGTTAGAATATACTCACAGCTAAGCCGGCTTGTCGTAAGAGGCGACTAAAGGCCGAGTGGTAGCCGGGGTCCCAACGCCCTGTGCGCCCGGTGAAATACCACCCCATCAAGCTTTAGGCTCCGTAAAATGGTCGGGAGAAATCCCTGGCCATCTTTCGGAGCTTGGCTGATGGACCGGTTCGAGAAAAAGTTGGTTAGGTGGTAGTCGGTCCCAAGGTGAGATACCACCCCGTCACGTTGTACATTCCGCGATATCGCCGAGAGAGATCTTCGACGGTGTTTCGGATGTGTGGCTGATGGCCCGGACTGACACGGAGATAAGTCATGATGGTACCTTCTGTGATAAAGAATTCCGGAGGTAAACAAGTCTCCCATTCGGATTCCGGGCGCGACTATGCCAGGGGGAACATCATGCAAATATCATGATAAATAATGGAACTTTAAGAGGTTCGTCATCGCATAACCGGGCTCGCTCTCGAGGCTCTGCCCACGCTCGACTGGTGACGGCATTTTGTAACATCAGGGGCATCGATTTCACCAAAACGAATGTAAACGCCGTCCACCAATATTTGCAAACAACGAAACCGGATATCCTTGCCCTAACTGACACCCAGGTCGATTCGTCAACTGATTCGACATATCTTCGTTGCTCAGGATACGACTTACATTCGAGATTCCGTTTTAAGGGCGGAGTCTGCGTGTTCGTGTGGTCCAATCTGGCTCGCCAGAGGATGGAGGCGTTGGAACCCAATAATATGGACATCATATGGTTGAGGGTCGTGCTAAGGTATTCCGTTAAATTTCTTTGTTGTCTTTACCGCTCCCCGAATGACGATCGACCAGCAACATTTTTCGAACATCTTTCACATACCGTCGACTGGATACAGATCAACCACCCAGCTTCTGAAATTGCTGTCTTTGGCGATTTTAATGTGCACAATTCCGGCTGGTTGTTACATTCTAACATAACCGACGAGGCTAGGAGGCTGGCAGAGATGTTTGCTATAATCCACAACTTGATTCAACTCGTGGAGGAGCCAACGCGAGTGCCGGATGCCCGAGCCGATTATGCGAACACCCTGGATCTGTTTTTGACATCCTAACCGAGTATTTATACCGTAGAGGTTTCTGCGCCGCTGGGACACTCAGATCACTGCTTGGTATCTGCCGCGCAAGCACTTGCATATCAAGCGAATATCTGTTAAAAACGCCACAATACCATAGAGGTTTCTGCGAATAACCGGTCTAGGCAGCTTCACCATGTATGAAAGTATGGGGCTGCTAACTGGGACGATTTGCGAGATTTCTTCGGATCCTTTCCATGGTCCGAGGTGAGCTTCGGAAACTCCGATGTTAACGCTTGCGCGGAGTCGGTATCAGAGATAATTCTTCTGGGGTTGGAGATGTATTTTCCACATTCCATCAAACGAAGTTGGTCTGATAAACCTTGGTTTGATAAAAATTGTGAGCTGATTACAGCGGCAAAGAATAGAGCTTTTAAGCAATGGCGCTCCAATCCCACCGATGTTAACAGAACGAATTTTGTTAGAATCAGAAACGCGTACAACCAGGCCATTGATACCGCGAAGAGGGCTCACAACGACAGGATGATCAATAAGCTCCTTCGGTGCCCAACTGGTTCACGCTCCTTCTGGTCAATGGCAAAGGCTGTCAGCTATAACTTCACATCCTCCTCTTTCCCTCCGTTGGTGACAGACAGCGGGACGTTAGTCACGAATTCAAAGGATAAAGCTAATGTGTTCGCGAATTCAAACCTCGATCCCGGCCTCTTGGAGCCACCTGTGATCTCGCCGGTATGGTCCTCGATGAGGGATATGAGGTTCCGCCCGCGTACTATTCAACGCATTCTACGTGAACTGTACGGAATACCAGCGATACTCTTTAAGAACTGTGCTCCAGAACTGTTGCCGGTTCTTAGCAGGCTTATAGCGTTTGCGACGATAGTGAAGAGCGTGTGATTCGAACCGACGCTATCACGGTTAGAATCACTAAAAGATAGAACCAAAGCTCAACCCATCAGGCCACTGCCGCGTGTACGAATTTGATATCTAAACTCAGGAACATTCGACTGTTGTGGAAATGCTATATTATTGATATGGCTATGGTATACGGCTTTAATGAATGTGCTTTTGGTGGTGTTGTTCTTCACTATTGGTCGTGTGTATCTGCTAGAAACGCCACAGGCTCTTTCGTTTATCTTATGGACAGAGAACATTTTCTACCTGCTGGAAAATCGCTCGAGTTCTGCCAATCCCGAAGAGAGGAAAAATGTGTCTCCCACAAAATTACCGGCCGATGGCATTTCTGTCTATTTTATCTAAGGTGATAGAAAAGGTCATCAATGGCGAGTTAATTGAATATTTTGGACTGCAATGGACTTCTGAATGATCGTCAAAACGGACTCGGTGGCAGACAGTCCACGGGAGACCTTTTGATTCTTATAACCGATATATGGACATCTGCGATTGAGGGACATGGTGAGTCATGGGCGCTCGCATTGGATATCTCCAAGGCTTTTGACCGCGTCTAGCACGGGGCATTGCTGAGCAAATTTCGGTTATCAGGGATTTCCCAGCAGCTTTGCGACTACATGAAGAGCTTCCTCGAAAATCGATCGATCGGGATTGTTGTGAACGGCGAGTGTACGGATCTGTATCCTATTAATTCGGGGGTGCCCCAAGGTTCTATTTTGGCTCCAACTTTGTTCTTGCTTCACATAAATGGTTTGTTGGAGACAACGGATAACAAAGTGTACAGTTTTGCGGATGATAGTACGCTTGTTTCCTCCTTTTCGAGCGTTCGGCCGATTGGTGCATCTGCGTCGCATCAGCTGAGATGTAGACAGATTGACTCTCTGAATCAGGATCTAGATAGGGTCCTGCAGTGGGAAAGGGCCAATCTCGTCGACTTCAATGCAGCGAAGACACAATATACAACATTCACAAAAGTGGATCATCGGTTCCACAGCTGATGATGAATGGCCGGGCCCTCGAGGCTGGGGAAAGTTTGAAATTGCTCGGCGTCATGGTCTGTGGGAATGTATCATGGTATAAACACGTGTCGAGTAACGCCAGATCAGCCTCAGGAAAACTGAGCTATCTTTTTAGAGCCAAGAAATATTTTACTCCGGCCCAACTTCTTCTCCTATATAAATCCCAAAATAGACCCGCGCTCGAAGATTGCTCTCATGTTTGGAGCTCGGCTCCTAAACATACCCTCGACCTACTTGAGAGCATACAGAGACGAGCGATCCGCCTAATCGGGGACTCGGCACTGACGTCGGGACTACAGTCGCTATCATATCGAAGGCGCGTAGCCGACGGGTATTGTTCTTCGGAGATTCGTGGTATTGTTCCACACAATTCGGCTTACATGCGCTCCACAAGAGAATCCGACGGATCGCACCCGTTTGTGGTTCATCTCCCGACGGCGCGAACATCCCTGCACTAGAACTCGTTCCGTTACAGAGCGGGGAAGCTGTGGAACTCCCTTCCCACGCGAGTGTTCCCGAAGCGTTACAACCTGCAAATGTTCAAAAAGAACTGCAACAGTTATTTGATGGCATCTCGGGGCGCCTTGATGGTATAGTGGTTAGTATACCCGCCTGTCACGCGGGAGACCGGGGTTCGATTCCCCGTCGGGGAGATTCTGGCGCAAGACTAATGACCTTGCCCGAAAAAAAAACAAATCATTATGGACAATTTAACAAGCCTCAGGACTTGCTAAATAAGGCCAAAACCGGTTCGCGGTTGTAGTGCCGATGATGATGATGATCTCGGGGCGCCCACTCGGCGCTATAGATTCGCCTCTCTCGAGAGAAGTCTAATAAAAAAAAAAATACTCACTATGCAACGACTTTTCTATAATGTATTCTATCTCATTCTATACCAAGCTTGATCCTATACATGTATGTGTTTGTCTCTTTTTAGTGTCGCTTTTCCGTTTCGTCGAGTTTCTAATCACAACGGTGCTAAAGAAGTTTTCACTCCACAAAAAGGGTAACACAAGAAATAATTAACACAGGGCAGCATGCTTTTTATTAATTGTACATATGTCGTCAATATTTACAGTATAAAAATTGTAACATGATTTAAGACACAATTGATTTAGTGCGTTGTTAATATTTACAGTACTACAGCTATAAGGAGGTGCTATCTACATCCTCCTGCAATATGTCTTATGTAGCATTTGTGATACCATTCTGTTGGTTTGCTACGCCATTCGATATAGTTTGAATATTATTAGCTGCACCAGGAGCAGTAGTATTCCCACTAGGTGCAGGTGTGTTGGGATCTGGAACTGTAACATTACCGCCATTTCCATTATTACTAGGGTTACTAACTGGTGTAACAGTGACAACTGAAGGCGATGGAACTGGAACTACAGGGGCTACGGTTGTCACAACTGGTATTGCAGTTTGTGTAACTGATGTTATAGCACTTGTAGTAACACTAATTGATGGAGTACTAGTTATCGTGCTAGTACCATTTCCATTATTATTGCTAGCACAAGTAGTATTGCCGTTAATACTACCTCCGACGGGAACAGCTGTTGGGCCACTACTCCCAACAGAAACATTTGTGATTGTATTACTGCCTCCACTAGCAGAACTAGCACTGCCAACACTAGTGTTACTACTACTACCGCTAAGGACCACACTTGTTATATTAGCACCATTAATACTTCCCACCGAGGGAGTGTTGTTATTATTAGCTCCATTGCCAGCATTCGCAGAATTAGCAGGTGTACTGCTACTAACTACAGCAGTTCCTCCAGGCGGGCTGTCGGTTATCATTAATTCTGCTGGTGGTGCACCATTAACACTGCTAAACAGTTTCATGCGTTTTCTCGTATAATGTTGCCATAGTAATATCGCTTGGTCGTCAATAAATTTTGCGCATTGTGCATTAACGATCTCACGACGAAAATGTTCATATTGTAATAGATCCAAAAAATATAGGCACATTGGGTACATTAAGTACTTTGCATACTCCGGCTCCTTCCAATATTGCAGATATTTCAGGTAGTTTATAAATGCTTGGTCCTTAAAGTATCCTCTTTGGGCTAAAACTATAAAAGAATAATTTTATTAAATGATCATTATTTTATTAATCTATGAGTGGACGTGCAGGTTGTTATCAAATTATAGGAAATGTTTTATACCGGAGAGTGATATTTCTTACGTGTATTTAAAAGCAATGGACAGTAGCTATACTTTTATAGGGGCGGGCAGAAACCGTCAATATGTTAATTAAAGGTCGCACAGACTGACACAATGCTTGCTCTTATATTCGATAGTTCCACTTTAATAATGTATTATCCAATTTGAGTTTACGAAGTTACCAATTCTAACCAGACATCTATCAAACAATGACACGCTGATGGGTTGCGGCAATGTGATACAAAATGAAGGGTATTCACACCAGATGTATATGATGTGAGTTGAGAACGACGTCGACACATTAAATGGTGTTCACTTCTTCCGACATTTCTGAGGCAAATTGAACCATTAAGTGATGCACGGACGAGCAACGCGTTAAAGTAAAATAAAATACAATCGCCTTACGAATATAGGTGTTCATCAAAAAATGGTTGGGAGTCGATTTAAAACCGCCAACGAGACAGCACGTGCGCTTCTGCCTCGTGATCCGTACCATCGGATCAATTGTGCAATTCGTTTTGGAAATCTTAAATACGCATAAGATACCCAATTGCACTATCGGTTCGGGCGCGAAGTTATATGTTGCTGTGGGATCCAAAACACACAAACGGATCTTCACACACGGACATGTGGCGAAATCCTGCAAATCCGAAGAAGATCGTTCGGAAAATTGCTTGAAGTGCGATGAAAAATGCCACAAAGCAATGGGCTGTAAAGCACAACCCAAATGTATGTTCTGCGAATCAGGATGCGAAGGCGGTAACCACCACTCAACAGGGAGTTACAAATGACGCGATGTCCAATCTTCTGAATAAAAATGGACAGGTTTAAGTGCATTCAAATCAACTTAAACCATTGTGGAACCGCACAAGACCTCCTTTCCCAAACGGTTAAGGAATATGGTGCCGAAGTGGTACTCATCAATGAGCAGTACAGGATGTCTGGCACTAGTACGATTACATAGGAGGAAGACAACAGCGAAACAGCGGCCATCTGGACAACTGGAAATTCCCCCATGGAATGCAGAAGTGTCCAGCCGCTGGAAGGAGTGGCCTATGGCAAGATCAGAGGAATTCATTTCTACTGTTGTTATGCTCCGCCAAGGTGGGAAATAGAATATTTCAAATGCTTTTTGGACAGAATAACACATGAAGCTAGAGATAAGAGCGCTCTTGTAGTTGCTGGAGATTTCAACGCTTGGGCAGTAGAATGGGGAAGCACAAGGACCAACAGTAGAGGCCAGGCACTACTTGAAGCCTTCGCAGTCCTAGATGTGGTGTTACTTAATGATGGTATTGAAGACACCTTCATAAATGAGAGGCCGGTCCAAAATCGACATCACATATGCCAGCTCCGTGTTGGCAAGAAGTATGGAGTGGCGAGTTTTGGAAACCTAGACCCAAGCCGTGATGTACGAAATATTACCACACAGGGGATTCATAACTGGCAAATTGGGGTAGAAAGCCCAGAAAAATGGGTGGAAAGAGAAGGACCTTGATGCGGAACTGCTCGATTATATACTGGAAGACCAAATCGCACAGTTTGACGCAGAGGCCGATGCGAACAGGCAGGCTGGAAATGCCATGAAGTAGCTAACTACCGCATGTGATGAGTGCCAGAGGAGTGGAATATTACTGAAGGAGAGATACCGCCCGTGACCAGTGAAGAGGTGCTCTTGGCTTCAAGGGTTGTCAAAAAAAAAAAAAACAAGACTCCGGGACTGGATGATATCCCTAACGCTGTAGTGAAGACTGCTTTAACAAAAAAGCTGGAAGTCTTCAGCGGTCTTTTCACAACCTGCCTTCAAACACGACAATTTCCTAAACGATGGAAAAAACAGCGGCTTGTGCTTATACCCAAAGGAGTCAAGAATCCAGAAGCGCCGTCATCCTATCGCCCGTTGTGCATGCTGGACACAACAGGGATACTGCTTGAGCGAGTTATTCCCACTCAAACCTACAATGTGAGAGTAATCAAGTCGCGAAGATTAAGATGGGCCGGACATGTGGCGCGAATGGGCAACAATAGGACCGTGCATAGAATTCTTGACGGTAGACCAACGGGAAAACAAATTCCCCGTATTCGAGAATAAAGTTTTAAGGGGTATCTTTGGCGGTAAATACGACGAGGAGGCAGGACAATGAAGGAAACTCCACAACCACGAATCTGAAGAGCTATATCGCAAGCCTACAATAGTGAGACTAATCATGTCGCAAAGATTAAGATAGGCCGGATATGTGACGCGAATGGGTAACGATAGGATCGTGCGTAGAATTCTATACGGTAGACCAACGGGAAAGAGACCGGTAGGACGGCCGCGACGGAGATGGGAGGACAATGTTAGGTTTGACCTTGAGCAGATCGGATCGGATGGTCAAGCGTGGAGGTCATGAACTTCCGGATTCCTGCAGGCCAATAAATAGTTTAGTTTAGTGAGCGCAGAACCCCCATTTATTTGGCTTAATTCAAGTTTGAAAGAAATTAATAAAAAACCGTACAGGCTATGTTAAAATCTAGAGCAGTAATTCAGACATTATTAAAAACGAAAAAAAGGAGAAAAACCCAGAAAGGTGAAGATGACTCGGCGATAGGGGGGGTAGGAGGCTATGGAAGAGCGAGTGTATGTGGGGGTGGTAAATGCGGCATTTGTTAAACAGTGACCGTGAAGGGCATGTGTACGGACTGGTAGGAGGGCGGGGTTAGTGAGCTGGGGGGGAGACTTGAAATTGTGGGTGGGGCTAAAAAGGTGTAGGAGAGAACTAGTTTAAGATCGGGGGAAGAAAGGTAGGATTACAGGGTAGAGGGGTTATTTTATTTAAGAGAATGAGGTTATGGGAGATTTTGTCGAAGGCCTTGCTAAAGTCGGTAGTGATTACATAGACCTCATCGCCGTTTTCTAGGGCAAGGAGTGTTTGGGATGTGAATTCGAGAAGGTTGGTAGTAGTGGACCTGCCGGAGAGGAAGCCGTGCTGGTTAGGAGAGATGATGGGTGTGCAGCGAAAACATAACTCATATAGAAGGCATTCGAACAGTTTAGGAATGTGCGAAAGCTTAGCAATGGGACGATAATTGGATATATCGTTTTATGGCCCGTTTTTATGTATGGCGGTTATGTAAGAGGATTTCCAAATGTCAGGGAATAGACCTTGTGCAAGGGATAGATTGAAGATTGAAGCGAGCGGGGAAGAGAGAGAAGAGGAACATTTTTTTAAAAGGATAGCAGGGAGTCCGTCTGGGTAGGGGCTGAAATCGTCTTTCAGTTGTTCCAGTTTTCCTATAACTTGGTGTTGTTGAATGTGTAGAGGGATATCTATAGATAGAATAGTGTAGAGCCTCGTTGAATGATACGCAAAAAAATGGTTTTGCTTAGTTTATGAGTGTAGTCAATTGATGAGTATTTAAGGTATTAAACAATTTTTTTTTATAAAAAAACGTGATTAGTCATTTTTTTTTGCAAAAATGGTCAACTTATTTTTTGTTATAACTTTTTATAAATAAAATTTAAACTTCTAAAAATACATTCATCACGTGGCAAGTTAGCCAACCGTTCATTTAAAAAAAAAATCGTATGTTTATGAGTTATCTTGCACACGCGTCTCAAAAACATGACTTCGAAACAAATGCATATAAAGTTTCCGAACACTGTGCAGTGTGGTCGGGCATGCATATTTTTCGAGCTAATTTTGACCCGCTAAAATACAAATTCATACATGGGACTTTGAGAGCATATTCTACAAGTCGTTTACTATCGATTAATATAAATAAAAAAAATCAATTTTTTGAACCCGCTGCAACAGGATAGCCCCTTAAGTTGCGCACATCGGCGTTTGATTTTTAAAGTGAATTGGTAGCACTGTTCCAGCGTGAGTCTATTCATGATTATTTGCCACAGGATACTGATAATAAATGTCAAATAGTGAGTGCAATATGACGGCCGACAATCGCTCAGCAAATTCTATCCATAGAAAAAAAAATCCTTTACAATTGGGTGAACATGTAATGGAAATTTATTTTCTAAACAACTGAAGACTTATAGAGCTGCAAAATGTGGTCACTTATCTGCCGTTCTTTTTCATTATTAACCGCAACATGTCAGGTTTAATATTCAATAAAGACAAGGGACTATCTCGAATAATTTACGTTTTAATAAAAGAATTAAAAACTTAACTCATGTTTGAAAACCCTTTTATATATCACATATCGTTATTTTGCGTGTAAATAATTCTTCAATTATTTAAAATAAATACTGTCAAGCATTGTTTTAATTTAAAAAATAGATTTTTTGGAATATTTTCAAACATATGTCTACTGAGTCTTGTGTTCATGTTATATAAAAGCAAACATTTTCCTACACGGCCGTTAGATGTAAATATATATCACATACTCACAAGTCAAGTAATTGGGATTCGCGAGACATTGTACAAACTCTAACTCCACTTGCCATCGTAATCTTTGTTGATCCTCGGATTCGATAGCAGCTGCTTGTTGTACGAAAATTTAATAAAACATATAAATACTGATAAAATATTGTATGACTTCATTATAAATTTATAAATAAACTTAATGTAATAAATTTTTTCAAATTTTATTTTTGGGTTTAAACATTATTAATAACTTCATTTCATTACGCAAAATTATTAGTCACAAAATTTACAAAGCCATAATAGACTGAGCAACGCAGAGTCTTGTATGTCAATTAATAGAAAAGGAAAATTATTATTATTGTTATTATTGTTATAACTATTATTATTATTATAAGAAAAATTAGTACTAATATCATTTATTTACTCATTAGATTTATTTAGCGTTATTTGATAATAAAACGAAGTGATTTAAAAAAATAGAAAGTTTACTTCTATTAAAAATAAAATCATTGCACGGAGTTGAAAATATCGTTTTAATTTTACCTTCAAGATTTTCTGGTTTACGATGATGGGTGTTTCTAAAAGGCTCTTTTATAAACACTTTCTTACACAAACGCGCTCACAAAAGGGAATTGTGAAATGCCCTTAAATGTTTGTTAAAAAAAAAGTTAAAGTTGCTTTTCGAAATGCTTAGAACGCCTGCACTTGTTTACTAAATCAACATCATCATCGGAACTACAACCGGTGTTTACTAAATAAACCAATAAAAAAAAGTACTTGTGGAAATTGAATGGTTACATCCGGGTTGGGGCTTTCTAGAAAAAGGATAGGATAATACAATAGACATAGTCCCATCAAGATGTTACACACAGAAATACAATACCGTATGTCTACACACTTTGCTGCACGCAAATTACCCATACATGCTATATAGCCAATAAATGTATAGACCTATGTTAAATATATTATTTAAATATAAATCATATAAATATAATCATTAACCCTGCAAAAACAATATTTTCATACATTAATTAATGTTAACACCGAAGGTATTCTCTGAGTGTATCATACAAGAAATTCTTGTTACAACCCATAGAATCCTTTCGGTGTAGCATATGAAACCTTATCACAGGTCTACACATTGCTAAACACATTCCATACCCCATACTTGAAAATACGATCTTGCATTTTCCCACATTTCTCCTAACCTTGGAATGCATTCATTTTCGTACCCAGACCTCAATTGCAACTCCGCAATTCCCACAGTCTCACCACCTAGATGTAAAAACAACCCAACACCTCATCCTCGCACAGGTAATCCTATCTGCACCGCGTTCGCTAGGAACAAATCAGATTCACGTCACCGTGAATCAAAATGTTCTCATGGTGAAGAATTTGCAGACTTGCAAAATTGGCGATTCTCCGTCGTTGGCTTGGCCTTCGACTGCGAATGGCGTCAGGTGGCTGTCTGGAGGACAGCCACGATCGTGAAAAAGCATGTACTTTGATGATTTGGGTTTTCAGGTATAAAAGGAGAGTTCCGTTAGGAATTAGAACAAGTAGTATCCGACAGCCAGGTGTGGCAGTTGACTGCATTGCAAAAAATATATAACATTTAGTGGCAGTCGATTGTATTGGAAAAATAAAAACATTGAAAAGAATAAAAAAGGCTTTTTATTCACACCTCCAGTGCTAATACTATTGGCTCATCATGAAAGCACAGCTAAGAGGTTGGGAACACCGGGTTCGCCTCCTCTCACACCGCCAGTGCTAATACTATTGGCTCATGGTGAAAATACAGCTAAGAGGTTGGGAATACCCGGTTCACCTCCTCCACACCACCAGTGCTAATACTATTGGCTCATCGTGAAAGCACAGCTAAGAGGTTGGGAACACCGGGTTCGCCTCCTCTCACACCACCAGTGCTAATACTATTGGCTCATAGTGAAAATACAGCTAAGAGGTTGGTAATACCCGGTTCGCCTCCTCCACACCACCAGTGCTAATACTATTGGCTCATAGTGAAAATACAGCTAAGAGGTTGGGAATACCCGGTTCGCCTCCTCCACACCACCAGTGCTAATACTATTGGCTCATAGTGAAAATACAGCTAAGAGGTTGGGAATACCCGGTTCGCCTCCTCCACACCACCAGTGCTAATACTATTGGCTCATCGTGAAAGCACAGCTAAGAGGATGGGAACACCCGGTTCGCCTCCTCTCACACCCCCAGTGCTAATACTATAGATTTAGCTGTAAAAGCACAGCTAAACCAATCCATCCGTTGAGGACCAGAGGGACAGAGCCGAGGACCAGGACCTCAACCGAGGATCTACAACGGTAGTGGGGTACGTCCCTCTCGCACTGCGATAGAAAAATCCCACACGTGAGTGTTGCATATATAACCATATATAACAAAGATAAATTTGACATAAACCTAATAATCTCGTCAGTTATGATGCCTCCGATAGCATGATAACAAACGCTCGGTATGATACTGGAACATGTCCCACGATTTAGCCATTTCGAGACTGTTGGGACACATATATCCCAGTCAAGTTTAATCGTAGATAGTAGTTAGCAGTCCAGTACGTAGGCCGAGTGAGACATACATGCCCCAAGCTGTAACTTTGCACTGATGTAAAAAAAATTTTTACTCTATTATACTAAATAAATTCATCACCAGATGTATTAGAAATGTAACCCGCCTCGTTTATTTTCTTTAAAAAACCTGTCTCGAACGGGTTAAGAATAAAAAACTATTACTATTTATTGGCCTGTAAGAACCCAGAAGTTCATGGCCTCGCCGACTCGACTCCGCCATAGTTCCCTGTCCTGTACGCTCTCCTTCCACGATTGACCATCCGATCTGATCTCCTCAAGATCAAACCTAACATTGTCCTGCCATCTCCGTCGCGGTCGTCCTACCGGTCTCTTTCCCGTTGGTCTACCGTCAAGAATTCTACGCATGGTCCTATCGTTACCCATTCGCGCCACATGTCCGGGCCATCTTAATCTTCGTGACCTGATTAGTCTCACTATTGTAGGTTTGCGATATAACTCTTCCAATTCGTGGTTGTGAAGTTTCTTTCATTGTCCTGTCTCCTTGTCATATTTACCACCAAAGATACCCCTTAAAACTTTATTCTCGAATACGCGGAATTTGTTTTCTTCCCGATTTGTGAGAGCCCATGTTTCGCATTCGTATAGACAAACAGCATGATTATGGTTCTATAAACACGGAGCTTTATATTACGTGATAGCAGTTTGGATGCCAGGAATTTAGTGATTGGTGCCAGCTAGCGTTGTCGGAATGAAGTCTTTTGTTAATGTCCTTCGACATTTCATTATTGGCAATGTTGTCGTCTTGTACCTTTCTGATGATATACTCGAACACAAGGTTAAAAAGACATGGTGAGAAGCCATCCGTCTCTTTTAGTCCGTCGCGGATTTGGTTCTGAGAGGTGGTTTTCTCTTCTAACTCGCCCTTTTTTTTCGTTCATGCGGATTTGAATGAGGACGTCACATTTTTGCGGTACTCCCAGCTCAACTACAATATGGTAAAGTCTTTGTCTTTCTACTGAGTCGTAAGTCGTACTACAAGGGCATAACACCTGTATTGGTTGCTTTCGCTTATCTATTGCTGGTCCCGACTTGCATCCTTTCCCGGGGCGGTATTAGTTTTCTGTGTAGGGCCATTTCAATGGAGCGGGGATTTCGCGTTGATTTGTGTAGCATTCGCGGCTTGAGACGGAATTTTTCTTCTGTGTCTGCCCATGTTTCTAACCAGAACCCAACTATCCTTGCACTTTGCGAAACACAGGTAATTTCTAATACAGATATTTCCGATTTTAATCTACCTGGATATAACTTAGCGCCTCTGTTCTTTCCACATCGTGGTATAGCCACATACGTACGAATTGATATTGCTTATCCGCTTCTACAACAATATTTCATTTCTCTTGGCTAAAACTTCACATTCGTAAGCATATCATACATTACTGCTTTCTTTACAGAAGCCCACACTTCGATAGAAACGCATCCGTTAACGAATTTGATGCTCTGTCTGATTCTATCGATAGGATCTTGACCCTATATCCGCACACTGGAATCGTTATTGCAGGTGATTGTAATATGCTTAACTCTCAGTGGCTTCGTCACTCCGGACACACAACGCCAGCTTTTTGCTGATTCAAATAGTTTAACTCAACTTGTCAATGAGCCAACACGGGTACCAGATGGTATATATGGTCATTTCGCCAAAACACTCAGCTCCCACACAAACAAATACACAATTGAAGTTTCTTCGTCGTTGGGCACTTCAGGCCACCGTGTCGTGTCAGCTAGATTTCCTCTAACCAACAGGAACGTTAATGAGAAAGCTCTCAAAAGAACAGTATGGTTCTATGAGAAAAAGCCAACCTGAAGGTCTGAACGACTTTTTTGGGAGGTTAAATTGGTCGTTAATTTTCCTCAATAACGATGTTGACTCTATAGCGGACACATTGACAGACACGATTCTACTTGACATGCGTACCTTTATTCCACGCAGAGTAAATACTATCAAACGGTGGTTCGATTCCGGATACAGAGAAGCCATTAACTCTAAAGAGTTAATCTTCCGGTTGTATAAATCAAACAATACTGAGGAAAACCGAAAAAGTTTTAAGAGAGCTACAATTGACTGCAATGCGCATATTCAACGCGCCAAGTTCTTGGATGACCAGAGAGTGAGACAAAATATATAGTATTACTATATAGCATTTGGTCAGGCGCATCCAAAACTGCACTACACGTGCTGGATAGGATGCAAAACCGAGCAGTGAAACTTATTGGGGACTTAGCCGTAAGTCGATCAATTCCGTCGTTAGAACACAGGCGCAACGTATCATGCCTATCCCTCTTCTATAGGTATTACCACGGTCGTTGCTCAACTGAACTTGCTTAATGTGTTCCGCCCCTTCAGATATTTTCCCACGATACTCGTCAGTCTGTGAATGCGCATCAGTTCACGTTGAAAGTCAACATCAGGCGCACAAATAAACATAGAGAGTCATTCTTTAGCCGAACCACACGAATGTGGGATGCTCTGCCTGAACATTGAGATGTCCAGACATTCAAGATCAATATACATCGACACTTCTTTTCCTTATCCACTTCCTCTCCACCCGCTCGTACTGTGCTCTGACATTTAAGGGTACTTCAAAATCCCCTTATGTGCGCGCGTTAGTGTAAGAAAAAAATACGAATTACTTCCTCATGCACCCTATTCCCCAGAGTTAGCATCCTCGGACTATTTTCTCTTTCCTAACTTGAAGAAATGGTTGTAAAAGATTTGCCAACGATGAAGAGGTGATGTCTGCAGTAGATGGCTATTTTGAGGAGCTCGACGTTTCGTACTATAAAAGAAGGTATCGAAGCTATTGAACATCGACGAGAACAGTGTATCGAGCTAAAAAAGATTATGTTAAGAAATAAATAAAGTTTTTCCAAAATATGTTGTATCTTCTTTTTCAGACCGATATAATTGTGGGACTATTATATAATATCCTCCCTCTTAATCTCGGGTCAACAAAAGTGTTGCACAGACAAGGTATGTATCTCAAAGCATGTTTAAATGGGCCATAAAACAAGGGGAAAAATAAAAAAAATTAGCAGTGTCGGACTAGCGCCATCTACTGTGTCGGTATGTAAACATTGAATAACTTTGACATTTATCAACCAATTGATTTAAGTACACCTGTTTTTTAAACGCCAATTCAATACAATTGTATCCATAACATCACACCGAAACAGCGCGCTGAAATAGTGACGCTCTATCTTGAAAATAGTCGTTTAGTTGTGTTAACTCAACGTGCATATCGTCGAAAATATCGTGGCCAACAGGTACCATTTGAAAAAACCTTTGTCGTCTCGTGTCGAGTTTTGTTGAGCGCGGGTCGGTGGGAGATCGTCAACATGCCATTCATCAACTACCAAGACGTTCCAATGAACTGGTTGCAGCGGTAAGAGGGAGTGATGCCGAGAACGCACATATGTCGTATCGTTACCACGCTCAGCACTTTGGCGTCAGTGGAACCACATTATCGAATTTTGAATGATGACTTGCATTTGTTTCCGTGTAAAGTGCAACTGACTCAAAAAATATTGCTGACGTCCACGTCGCTTGGAATGCGGCCAAACAGTAGCATACCGACATATAAAAGATGGCGCACCCTATTTTCTCGTTCCAAACTTGAATAAATGGCTCGGTGATAAAGGATTTGCCAAGCAGGAAGAGGTGATGTCTGCAGTAGATGGCTATTTTGAGAAGCTCGACGTTTGTTACCATAAACAAGGTATCGAATCCACGAGGGTGAGTCAAGTATAAACGGTAATCTTACTTTGTTACTTAGCAACAATTTGCGAGCTAGATAATCTTGTGTATGACTGTTGTTTGGTTTAAGAAGAGTCGGAGAACCGGCTTGGCTAGTGGTCGGGCTCGCCGTTGTAGTCGGTACAGCCATGAGCGAGCAAGAGGTGCATACGTCTGTTGCGCAACGGATTATTATAAAATGTTTAACAAATGAAGGCGTTAAATCCTCGGAAATTTTTTTTCGCTTGAAGACACCGTTTGGTGATGATACACTGTCTCAGAATCGTGTGTAAACGTTTTTTGGGTTTTTTTTTTTTTATTAAACTTCTTTCGGGAGAGGCGAAGCTATAGTGCCGAGTGGGCGCCCCGAGATGTCAAATAAATAACTGTTGCAGTTCTTTTGAATAGTTGCAGGTTGTAACGCTCCGGGAACACTCGCATGGGAAGGGAGTTCCATAGTTTCCCCGCTCTGTAACGGAACGAGTTCTGATGCAGGGATGTTCGCGCCGTCGGGAGATGATCCGCAAACTGGTGCGATTCGTCGGATTGTCTTGTGGAGCGCATATAAGCCGAATTGCGTGGAACAATACCAAGAATCTCCGAAGAACAGTACCCGTTATAATATCTGTAAAACAGACAGAGATCGGCTACGCGCCTTCGATGTGATAGCGGTTGTAGTCCCGAGCTCAACGCCGAGTCCCCGATCAGGCGGATCGCTCGTATCTGCATGCTCTCAAGTAGGTCGAGGGTATGTTTAGGAACAGAGCTCCAAGCTTGAGAGCAAAATTCGAGCGCGGGTCTAATTTGGGATTTATATAGGAGAAGAAGTTGGGCTTTAGTAAAATATTTCTTGGCTCTAAAAAGATAGCTCAGCTTTCCTGAGGCTGACCTGGTGATGCTCGACACGTGTTTATGCCATGATACATTCCCACAGGCCGTGTCGCCGAGCAATATTAAGCCTTCCCCAGCTTTGAGGACCTGGCCATTCATCATCATCCACTTTTCTTTGTGAATGTTGTATATTGTGTCTTCGCTGCATTGAAGTTGACGAGATTGGCCCTTCCCCACTGCAGGACCTTATCAAGATCCTGATTCGGAGAGTCAATCTGTCTACATCTCAGCTGATGCGACGTAGATGCATCAATCGGCCGAACATTCAAAAAGGAGGAAACAAGTTTACTATCATCCGCAAAACTGAACACTTTGTTATCCGTTGTCTCCAACAAATCATTTATGTGAAGCAAAAACAAGGTTGGAGCCAAAAGAAATCTTTGGGGCACCCCCGAATTAACACGATACTGATCCGAACACTCGCCGTCCACAACAACCCGGATCGATCGATTTTCAAGGAAGCTCTTCGTCGCAAAAGCTGTTGGGAAAGTCTATATGAACGAAGTTTGCTCAGCAACGCCCCGTGCCAGACGCGGTCAAAAGCCTTGGAGATATCCAATGCGACCGTCCTTTACTCACCATGCCGTTCAATCGCAGATGTCCATATATCCAAATACTTCATTAACTCGGCATTGATGACATTTTCTATTACCTTAGATACCATAGATATTAATGCTATCGGACGGTAATTTTGTAGGAGCCACTTTTCCCGTTTTTGGGATTGGCTGAACTCGAGCGATTTTTCAGCAGGCAAGAAAGGTCCTCCGTGCATAAGATAAGCGGAAGAGTTTGCCAAGAACCGGCGATAGTTCTGGAGCACAGTTCTTAAGGACTATTGCTGGTATTCCGTCCATGCCGGTTGCCTTCCTACAATCCAGTTCACGTAGAATGCGTTGAATAGTGCGCGGACGAAAGCTCACATCCCGCATGGAAGACCGTACCGGCGCGATCACATTAGCTTTGTCCTTTGAATTCGTGACTAATGTCCCGCTGTCTGTTACCAACGGAGGGAAAGAGGAGGATGCGAACTTACCGCTGACAGCTTCTGCCATTGACCAGAAGGAGCGCGAACCAGTCGGGCACCGAAGGAGTTTATTGATCATCCTGTCGTTGTGAGCTTTCTTCGCGGTATCAATGGTCTGGTTGCACGCGTTTCTGATTCCAACAAAATTCGTTCTGTTAACCTCGGTGGGATTGGAGCGCCATTGCTTACAAGCTCTATTTTTTGCCGCTGTAATCTGCTCGCATTTTTTGTCAAACCAAGGTTTATCAGATGAACTTCGTTTGATGGAATGTGGAATATACATCTCCATCATCATCATCATCGGCACTACAACCGGGATCTGATCTTGGCGTTATTTAACAAGTATGAGGCTTGTTAAATTTTCCATAATAATTTGTATTTCCGGGAAAGGTTATTAGCCTTGCACCAATACATCTCCATCCCCAGATGAATAATGTCTGACACCGACTCCGCGCAAGCGTTAACATCGGAGTCTCCGAAGCACATCTCCGACCACGAAAAGGATGCGAAGAAATCTCGCAAATCGTCCCAGTTAGCAGTCCCATACTTCCATATATGGTGAAGCCGCCTAGGTCGGTTATTCGCTTGATATGCAAGTGGTTGCGCGACAGATACCAAGCAGTGATCTGAGTTTCCCAGTGGCGCAGAAACCTCTACGGTATAAATACTCGGTTGGGACGACAAAAACAGATCCAGGGTGTTCGCATAATCGCCTCGGGCATCCGGCACTCGTGTAGGTTCCTCCACGGGTTGAGTCAAATTGCGGCTAACAGCAAACATCTCCGCCAACCTCTCAGCCTCGTCGGTTCTGTTAGAATGTACCAACCAGCCGGAATTGTGTATATTAAAGTCACCAAGGACGACAATTTCAGAAGCCAGGTGGTTGATCAGTATCTAGTCGACGGTACGAGGATGTTCGAAGAATGTCGCTGGTCGATCGTCAGTCGGTGGGCGGTAAAGACAACAACGAAATTAAACAGAATTCCTCAGCACGACCGTCAAACATATGATCTCCATGTTATTGGGTTCCAGGCGCGCCCATCCTCTGGCAAGCATCCGACACTCGCGTTGGTTCCTCCACGAGTTTATTCAATTTGCGGCTAACATTGAACATCTGGCTACCCTCCCAGCCTAGTAGGTTATGTTAGAATGTACCAACCAGGCGGAATTATGTATATTAAAATCACCAAGGACGACAATACAGAATTTCTGTATTCAGTCGATGGTACGGTACGAGAAGGATGTTCGAAGAATGTCGCTGGTCGATCGTCATTTGGGGAGCGGTAAAGACAACAAAGAAATTTAACATAATTCCTCAGAACGACCCTCAACCATATGATGTCCATATTATTGGGTTCCAACGCCTCCATCCTCTGGAAAGCCAGATCGGACCGCGCGAAAACGCAGACTCCGCCCTTAAAACGGAATCTCGAATGTAAGTCGTATCCTGAGCAACGAAGATATGTCGAATCAGTTGACGAATAGACCTGGGTCTCAGCTAGGGCAAGGATATCAGGTTTCGCTGTTTGCAAATATTGATGGACGGCGTTTACATTCGTATTGGTCAAACTGATGCCCCTGATGTTACAAAATGCCGTTACTAGTCGAGCGTCGACAGAGCCTCGAGAGCAAGCCCGATTATGCGATGCCGAATTTCTTAAACTTCGGTTATTTAGCATATTGTTTGCATGATGTTCTCCGTGTCATAGTCTTCCCCGGAGATCCGAATGGGAAACTAGTTTACCTCCGGAATACTTTATCTCAGAAGGTACCATCATGGCTTGTCTCCGTGTCAGTCCGGGCCATCAGCCACACATCCGAAACACCGGCGAAGATTTCTTTCGACGATATCGCGGTATATACAGAGTGACGGGGTGGTATCTCACCTTGGGACCGACTACCACCTAAACCAACCTTTTCTCGGGCCATAGAATTTAAAAGTGGGCGAGAACATATCGAAAACGAAAGTCATGATCGACGCCTGAAAGTGATCGCCGCTTAACTGTTGGAGAAATCTCATCAGAAGTGTGTATCAGCTATGGAAGTGTTCAATCCATTATCACTGATGGTGTTAGCTTAAAACAAAATTACTGCTCGATGGATTCCGAGGTTCATCATCAACATCATCGGCACTACAACCAGGATCCCGTCTTGACCTTATTTAGCAAGTCTCTCCAGAGGTATCCGGTCCTTATCCGAGACTTGTTAAATTGTCCATAATAATTTATTATTCCGGGCAAGGTTATTAGCCTTGCGCCACGGGTTCCGAGGTTATTGACCGTAATTCAAAGATCAGTGTGGCGACTTCTGGATCGATTTCGACAAGAAGGGGAGGATTTATTGAAGCATGTCGTCATATGTGACGAGACGTGGGTACATCATTATACTCCCGAAACGAAAAAGGCAAATAAGGAGTAGCGAAGGAAGGCTGCCCACCGAAGACCAAAACTCCTCTCTCAGTCGGAAAAGTTCTGGCAACGCGATTTTTTCGACTCAAAGGGAGTTTTAATTATTTATTTTCTTCACAAACAACGAACAGTGAATGCAGCTTACTACTATCAATTGTTACAGTCGGCAAAAGCCGCATATCGAAACAAAATACGAGGTATGTCCATTCGAGATGTCATCCTTCATGACAACGCCAGGCCTCACACCGCGTCCTTGACAAGGGAAATAATGAAAAAAAAAATGGGCTGGAAAACCCTCGAACACCCTCCTTATAGCCCAGACTTATCTGCCTGTGATTATTTTTTGTTCGCGCCCTTGAAGGAATGCCTTGGAGGAAAATAATTCGAAAGTAATGAAGAAGTCGAGGAGGACGTGCGCAGCTGGCTAACAACTCGCCCTAAATCTTTCTACGAATAAGGGATATTAAATCTTCCAAATCGTTGGCTAAAGTGTGTAGATCACGCTGAAGACTATATTGAAAAAAGTTGATAGTACAGTTAGTGTGTAACATTATTCAATAAATGTATAAAAAGAAATTACCGTTTATATTTGATTTATCCTCGTATTGCACAGCGCTGAGAAAAGTGTATCGAGCTAAGAGGAGACTATGCTGATAAATAAACAAGGTTTTTGGCAAACATTTTGTGTTTTATTTGTCAGGCCGATGAATTCTGGGACTGCCCTCGTATCTCCCTGGTAGAATTTTGCTTTTGACATCAACGGAAGTCCACAAAATACGAAACAATGGCGGGCGTATCTCAGAGATTTGTACTAGGACTGTTGTTATGGAACATTATGTATGCCGGTGTTCTCATAATCAATGTGCCTGAAGCAGTGGGTATGCATATGATTTGGCGAAGGTGATAATAACTAAATATCTAGATGATATAGCAAACATTTTGATGAAAAATTGTTATTAACTCCTTAGTGCGATCAGTCTCAAATGTACTGCACCTTTTGGGGACTAGCGTCGAACATATTTCATCCGCCCGGAACATACTTTACGGCACTACAGCCCATTTAAAGTCCACATCCATTCTTTGGTTAAAGCTGCACAATTTGTCAGAAGTCTACTACAAAATATACTGAGTTTATTACTAAGAAGTTTTACCAGTGCTTTTCTGGTTTAAATCCGTTTAACTTCACCGTCGAATTAAAACTTAGTTTAGTAGGCACACACCCTGGCGGAATACTAAGGCCCGGAAAAAACAAATCATTATGGAACATTCAACAAGCCCCAGGGCTTGCTAAAGAAGGCCAAGACCGGTTCCCGGTTGTAGTGCCGATGATGATGATGATGATAGTAGGCACACTGATCATAAATATTGAAATGACCGGAACACAAACGCCAATATATCAGATAGAGAAAAACACTTTGGTTGTTGAAGGAGGGCTAACGTAAAATAGGAAAGCAATTTGGAAACTTTATGACTACCAAATCTGAAAGATAGGATCCAGTCTCGCGCTATCGCACATCAAGACAAAGAATAATTATTTCCCACAAATTCGAGAAAGCAGCAGTAAGATAAAGACCAAAAAGCACTCTTCCGTGTCTTTCAAGGTCATTGCTATCAGAACAGTATATCCACTAACACAACGCGGCATTCAACTAACCCACTAGACAGGTGAACAATCGAGACATTTGGGTATTCTGGTTGTGAAGAACTTACCAGTCTGCAGAAAGAGCTACTTAATTTGATTGCAATTTTAACCATACCATACAGCAAAAGCATATAAATCAACGATTGTACGAAAATGAGATTAGTTCAAATTGAAATACTTCATCCTACTTGCAATGCCCACTAATCAGCGACATGACTGCGATTCTAAAATACTATGTAGCAGTAGTTTTCACAAGGAGACTCCTTCATTGAAGGATTTACTTTGAAATAATGCATTTACAGCAATTGTTCTTCTGCAAGCACAAAAGAATCGATGTTAAGCGACTCTCGAAGACGACGCATATACTGGGCTACAATTTTCACAATGTTGAACTACTCAATAAGTAATTCCGACAGATCGGTTTAATTGATTATAATGTGACGCATGCTAAACAAAAGAAACGATATTTTCCCAAAAATAAAAGAAACGATATTTTCCCACTCTCAACTCACTTATTCATTAAAAATAAACTTAGTTTACGTTTTTTTACTTACTCTTACCTTTTCCATACATTTTTGCCATAATGAATGGAAAAGGTCGATGCAACTGAAGATTTTTTTTATTTAATTTTTTTAAATTACTTTCGAGCTTACAACCAATTAAGATTTAAAATTAAACAAAACAGAAAAAACAAATAAAACACCATAAGGAACGAGTAGGTCTGTAATTTTCGTGGTATTTTGGTACTTTTAATTGAACAAAAAAAATATTTACAATTGTAGAAAGAATTACTACATTCTGGATAAAAATAAATAACGCGAATCAATTCAAAACATTTTAATAAGGAGAGACAACATTTATGAAGGATGTATATAAAAAGGCCCAAGTACCACACAAGTGAGTTGTTTTGTTGGCTGTTGAACTTTTTTTTTTTTACAAACCGTATGAATTCATCTCGCCCAATTTTGATTTGATTGAAATTCGCTTAGTAGTACTTCTAATAAAATTATTGCTTTGATTTATTGCGGACGTATGAATTTTTTGATTAAATATTTCACTAATAATAAAGCAACCGCGTAACAACCAAGCTCTCTAACTATTGACACACTTGCAAGGCAATTCTTATTACTAAACAATGACACTCCGAGTGACAGTATAAATATACTACCCTCGCTGGGTTTACATGTCAGTTACAGTCTATTCCATAATATTATTTCGTTGTCTAATGTTTTTTTTCTTTTCTTTCTTTTATGTTACCAATCGCAAATAATTCAATTATTATATTATTTAGAAATTGGTTGTCTTTTATTTAAAGAATATCTATATATAATATAAATGGCAAATGAGGAAAATTTATATATTTACAAAAAACATTTTGCATGACATAAATTGATTCAATTTACATAAATGCAAATCGGCATAACAGTCTATATATACATATATATATATATATATATATATATATATATATATATATATATATATATATATATATATATATATATATATATATATATATATGTATTGTGACGGGGGCGCAGTCGCTGGGCGAGGGTTTCCGAGATAAAGGTAGCCTCTGAGCAGGGGTCCAGTAGGGCCCGAGCCTCCAGTCGGGGTTGGGAGCCCGACTGGACGAGGACGCGTGCTGTGGACAGGAGGGGCGCCCGGGCGGGCGGGGCGCTGAATGTGTCAGATGACACCCCGGGGATGTGGCCGCCTTGAAGCTTGGGGCTTGTGTCGCTTTCCGAATCCGGGTTGGTCGTGGTCGTGGTCGTTGTAGTATGCAGCAGAGTGTGGTATCTCCGCTGGAATCGACGGCACGCCTTGCTGGAGTGGCAGTCGCGTAGGCGGTGGCGACCCAAACAGTTGAAGCACAAGTTCCTTTTGTGTACGAAGGACTTCCGACTGCCAGGTGTGAGTGATCACAAGCCCTCGCAAGCGTAGATAGTGTGTGAGGCCCCGCAGAATGTGCATGGAGCCCGTTTCCGTAGGGGTTCCGGCGATGGGTCGATCATCGGGACCTGGGGTAGGTTGAGCTTTGGGCAGGCGGCACTCTGGTCGGCGGCCTGCTGACTTTTACCCGCTGTTCTGGGGTGCGGTTCCCTTTCCGCTGGCTTGATGGCGACTGTTGGCAGCTGAACTGGGGGCAGCTCGCTAGGGTGGAGTCGATTGGCGGTGTTGGCCATGGTTGGGGAGCCTGAATCGAGCGTGTACGGGGCCTCGAGGAGCTTCTTCTGTTCCTCGAGGTATACTTCTTCGGTCTTGCCGAAAAAATCCTCCGCAAAGTACGCGTGTTGCTGATATTCCGGTGCCGCCGTGCAGAAGATGTCATGGTGCCGCCTGGAGATGACCTCCCTTTCGGCGCAGAGTGCCCGTTTGGTTCTCTCGATCCTGGTCAGGGTTGGTTGTCCCTTGTCCTGCATGTTGAGGAAGGTGCGAGCGATGGTGTCCTGTGCCGCAAACTGAGCGGCGATGAGTTCCTCAATCTTCATTGGTTGTTGTATTGGAGCAGATGTCAAATGCACTTTGGTTTGAACTCTTGTTGTAGAAAGTTCGTCTTCCAATTCTTCATCTTCGAGAATGGAAACCGCCGTTTTTGCATAGCAATAGGCAGCATTTTTGACGCTGTTACTTTTGGTTCCGACTCGTAAAGCATCTTTTCCGCATGGGATTCATCGAATTCGTCGTCATCTTCAATAATGCATGTAATTGTATTTTTACTCGACTCAGGTAGGTGGTGAAAAAATGTATGATCTCTCCCGAACGAGGAATGTCGTCGGTCGAGATCTTTGGTGTTCCGCCGACCGAGGAATGTCATCGGGGAACCGTTGTGTTGCTTTTTCGATGTATTTGCCAGCATTCGCTGCTGCACTGGGCTTGGCTTCGGTAGATCGTATTCTTCCTTTGCCTGTGGTTTCTTTTCAGCCTTTTGTTGAGGATCCGTTGGCCCTCGCATTTCTCCGGGAGCAAATGGAGGCAACGACACTGTTGCAGACGGCGGTGGCAATTGGCTCGGTCGTCCGGCAGATGGGACCACGGTTCCAATGGTCTGTTGACTAGGCAAAGG
Source organism: Microdon myrmicae (assembly GCA_963931805.1). Taxonomy (NCBI): domain Eukaryota; kingdom Metazoa; phylum Arthropoda; class Insecta; order Diptera; family Syrphidae; genus Microdon; species Microdon myrmicae. The sequence continues at coordinate 144,248,060 of OZ007500.1, read as the reverse complement.
AGTTTCATCACTCTGGACACTTTGTGGATGTGTTACACTGTCAGAGTACTGCTGCTTCCTTAGCCGCTTCCTTTTGTATTCAACTGCCTTGCTTTTAGGCCTTTCTTCTTCTTTGCTCCTGTGTGTTTCCTCATGCGCTTGATGCAAACGTTCTTCTTCAGCTTTAGAGTGATCTGGTCGGCGATTCGCTCTTTTGGCTGGTTGTAGCGGTTCGTCATTTTCTGCGTCGGTGTCCAGATCGACATATCGACTAGGTTAGTCGGCGGGCCCGGTGGCACAGCAGGCGTTTCCACTTTCTTTGCTTTTTCCTCGGCTTCCTTGCGTTTCAGCCTTTCTTCCTGGTTGCGCCTGCTTACTTCCTCAATGGCTTGGCGCAAACGTTCCTCTTCGACTTCTTGATGTTTGCGTTCAGCCAGACGTTCTGTCTTGGCGAGTCTTCGGCTTTTGGCCAATGCAGCCTTTGTTGCTTTCCACTCAACTGTCATTGGTGCCGGCATTTCGTTTGTGTTCGCTTCCTGTTTCTCTAGAACTATTTTCACTGTTGTCGTGTTCTTCTCCAGGTGTGTTGTGCCGCGAGCTGGGCGGCGATGGATTTAGATGTTATTCTTTAGGTGTGTTGTGCCGCGAACTGGGCGGCGATGAGTGGATCCAATAAGCACTGGATCCGGCTCGAAGGACCAGAAAGTGTGACGGGAATGTTTGGAGTTATCCACTGTTCCCTTGTAGAGAGGAACCCGATGAAACTGGCAGCAAAACGGAAGGACAAGAAAACCAAAACTGAACTCGAGGTGGATCTTTATTTCTTTATTGTTTAAGTCGGATGCGACTTGGTTTACAATTCAGTCACACCGCACAACAATTCAATTGCTCTACAGGAGATTGAGTTAATTTATTTGATAATTTATGGTGGATCAGCAACAATAACTTGGAAGGTGTGCGCGTGTTAAGTGTGTCGATGATGTTATACCTAAAGATAACATACAAGGGGTCATTGATACACTTAATCAGAAAAGTACCACCAGATGCTGAACTCCAATAACCCTACAGTCCAACGAGTGCATCCGAATCATCATTTCATAGGAATCAATAGGAAAACGATTAATTACGATTTCCTAAAACAATTACAGCCAAATTAGCACTTCACAGGCAATTGGCAAATCGATTGAAATGAAAGAAAAAAAACAATTAAATTCATTTCCCTAAAGCAATTATCGTATGCATAAGCCGGAACAAACAAATTGCGAAAGCAATTAAACTGATATCCCAACACAAACGAAGCGAACGAAATTAACTGGGACAGTTCGCAAATGCAAAGCCAAAACCCGAGTTCAAACCAATAAAGAAATATTGGACAATTCAGCAAGTTTGCGAACTGAGGCCAGTAATCGATAATTGGGGCAACTGAAGTTGAAATGCTGTAAGGAATAAGGGAAGCGTTAACCCCGGAAGATGTTGTGCAAGAGAAAATGTTTTGGGCAGGGGATTTTGATCGGGGTGGATGATTGAGGTGAGGCAGTTGTTGGTTGGTCGTGGTGATAGCGGTGTGAAATTTTGATGAAAGGACTGTTAACTAATTAAGGTTACAATTAAGTAACAAGCATAAACAAAAGGAAACAAATAAAAGTGGACAAAAGTTAAAAGAAAACTTGGTGTTTTAATTTCGTAATGTTTTGGTGAAAAATAGAAGAATTGACTCTACTTCCTTTGGTGTCAGATTTCTGGTGACGGTATATATAAAAACATAACTCGCGCGATAATAGCTGGTAGCAGACTGACCTAGTGGGCATAACTGCCAATTCAAAAAAGGGACGCTGCTGACCTCATCGTTGGTGACAATCGGCCAGCTCGTCCGATTAAATCGCTGTCCAAGGGAAATTTGGGTGCAATCACTTTTACGGTGGTGATAACCGCATCTCATAGAGGAGATCGTCATGGTACACATGTATATGTGTACGTCGGTTCTTTTCATGGGTCGAAGCCATGATAACGAATCTGAAACACCAAGAAGGGGCATAATGTGTATCCATGAGATGTGTGTTCGTTGAAACAAACAAATCGAATCTCGTGAGATGCTAATGGGTTTGTGTTTGATTATGCATCGAGGTCATGAGGAATGGATTCAGGGCGATTATAAGACAAGGGGAAAAACGAGCTAATGCATCATTCGGTAATGAGGGTCAGCTGGATACATAGCAGCCACTCATTAAATGAAAAATGCCTTTCGGATACTACGAACGATATGAATTGTTTATGGTATCGCCAGGAAGCCTGTGGAGGAACAGCGTTCTTTTGTTTGGACATGGTGCGAGTTAGGGAAATTGGCTTCAGCGTCGATTACGCTAATTGAATGCAGCTGCTTGGGTATTTTATTGCTGGGAGAAAAAGGTTTTAGCGTTTGAAATAATAGTGAAGAAGGACGTGTGATTCAAACTGACGCTATGACAGTTTGAATCACCAAAAATTGAACCTAAGCGTTACCCATCAGGCTACTGGCCGATTTTAGAATTTGATTTTTAAACTCGACTATACTCCACTGATGTGAATTGTTATGTTATGGCAAAGGTATACGGCTCTGATGTGTTTTCTTATTCGATTTTTCGTTCGGTGCTCTTCACTATTTTGCTTGTGAATTGTGTGTGTATCTGTTAGAGACGTCACAAGGTCGCCGGCCAATGTGTACGTTAAGAGATTTATCATACACATGGCGAAGCTGAAAAATAGATGGCGCAATGTTTATGGTCCCTGGTGAAGGTTACATAGTATGTAATCCAAATCCTTTGTTATTAGGAAGCCGCCTAGGGGAATCTGCCCGGCACCGAAGGTGCCGAATTGGTTTGAGATTCCTGATAAGGTAAGAAAGAAATCTTACAGGGAATTGTATGCGAAGAGATGCATGAAAGGTAAGTTTTTTTTCCAGGGACTTTTAGATTACAGATTTGATCTCTTTAATGCGTGAAGCATTTAAGGTGCTAATGCGATTGCATTAGTGAAGTTATGAGATTGGGTGGAAGTTATGGGGGTTTTTCAGGTAAGCGGACCGTGGGGTTTGGCGGAACCGGCACCCGCCGCCCCCCCACGTTCCTACTTCCTGTCAAACCAGCAGATATCATCTGTTCCCTCGATACGTGATCTTATTTCACAGGGAGCTTAGCTTCATCCCGCATATTGATGATATTATTCTTAAGGCCAACTCTGTCCTTGGGTTTGTGAAACACTGGTCTAAAGAATTCTCTAATCCTTACGTTTCCCGCTCTCTCTACATAGCCTTCGTCCGCCCCCTTCTTGAATACGCCAGTCAGGTCTGGTCTCCAAACTATTCGTCCCATATTCGCAGAATCGAAAGCGTCCAACGTCGTTTTCTGCGTTTTGCCCTCCGCGGACTGAACTGGGTGAATCCTCGGATTCTCCCCCCATACACAAGCTGGCTCCATCTGATTAACCTCAACACACTTGAGGAGCGCAGAACTCATGCCGATATCCTTTTCATCCACCGTCTCCTTTCAGGCACAATCAACTGCCCAAGCCTGCTCTCGATCATTGCACTTCACACTAACCCCCGTAACCTGCGCAACCCTCGTCTCTTCTATCGGACCACTCACCACACTTCTTAAGGCTCTAATGAACCCATTTCGCGAATGCAGAGCTCGGCTAACTCTTACCCTACCCCCTTCGATTTCCAACTCACATCTACTGCACTCAAATGCCGTCTCCTCTCTTTCCCCACCTGACCTTGCCCCGTCCAACACCACCCGTACACATTCCAACACATTTGCCGTACACTGTTCGCTGTCTCACTTATGCCACATTTGCCACCCCCACATACGGTCGCTCTTCCCTAGCCTCCTACCTCCCCCACCCCGAAGTCCTCTTCTCCTTCCTTGTTTTTGTTTTTTTTTCTTTTTAGTTAAATTTTTTTTTAAATTATAAATATATATTGTGACGCATATGACAATCAGTACTGGAATCTTCGAGAAAGTCCGAAACAAAGTACTAGATTATTTTAAGAAGTACTGGAAAACTGGAATAGAAAAGTCGAGATTATGGAACGGACGGAAACGAAACGCCGAATCAAAATGAGGGAACGGTATAAATACGTCGCACACAGACCATGGAGGATGAGTCATAAGTAAGACGGTGAAGCAAGCGAAAGTCTCGAGTGAGAAGTAAGCAAGTAAAAGACGCGATAAGTACGGTAGCGATAAGTAAAGAAATCGTTAAGTGTACGGTATAAGTAACGGTTGTATTACGGACTAATAAAGTGTTATATTGATTCAAAATCGATTTAACGGCTCTTATTTATTTATTTTAAAATAATTAATCCAGCGAACTCTAAGCTCGCTACAATATATATATTTTTTTTTTGCATTATTTTTATATTTTCGTTTTTTAGTCTTAAGTTAGTTTATAAGGATTATAGTTTTGTAAATAGCTTGAGTTAAGCCGAATAAATCAACGTTACCTAATGGCGAGCGACGATCGATGTAGTTCGTTCAACGAGTTTTCAGGTACTGGTGGCGGCAAGTGTTTGACTATTCGGATTATTGACTGCGCAAGCATAATGGGTTCTGCACTAGTAACAATTTGCTAAATTGTCCTGACAATTTGTACTTTCAAAAGCCTTTCCCATTATTAAGGTTTTAATAAAAACAGTTACTAATTGTACTAAAATAAATCCATTTTTGTATCGAAATGTGATCGTTCCGATCAAGCAACAAAGAAACAATTAGTAACTCTTATAAATATTGTATTTTAATTATGGTGGACAATGATTATCTCACCTTAATCGATTGTAACTCTTAACAATGATAATTTTTAAAAGAACAATTCAAACGGTTTTTATAATGGAAATTCCTTTTAGATCCGCTTGTCTAGTTGGCTGTTTCTCCGTTCGTTTGCGGCAGCTTCACCGTCACAACCGTGCTTTTAGTTGAAATCAGACTTCTTCTGGTGGCAACGGTCCCTCCTGGCCTCTTCTTGCTGTATTCTCCGTTGCCTGAGAATACTCATTTGTCTCACAACAGATTTACCAGTGCGAGCCGTCCATTGCATACCCTTGAGCGCGGGATAACACCTGCGCCGTCAACTGATCTATTTAAATTATGTCGTTGACAATGTTATCGATTAGTGTTTATCGTTTATACTTGGTTTATGTCGTTGCCTGCGTTATGTATTGTTTGGGTTTCTTATGTTGCATTTGCAACATCCTGTCGGGACAGCGATGATATATCAGCAGGTATGGTCGTCACTGCCCTTCCCTTAATTGAGACGTATCAGCCCAGTGATTCTTATCCGTAATTGGTGAAAAGATTCTTATGTTTGGAGACGAAGTAAGTTCAGTGTTTTGTTTCTGTTGTATTCCAGAATACTACCCTTATTCGCTTTAACACTAATCTCATGTCCTTTCTAACACAACCTTTAAAACTACATCCGCACATATCTTACATTCTCATTTAATACAATTCATAAATAAACAGACACAATATTCTATATCCAGTCACTTACAGCACATTTAAAAACATGCCCCTTTTCATAACAAGCACATTTTTCATTTCAAAACATAGCCACTTTGATTTTCGTTCAAAGTTTATTCAAAATTATAAACAGAGACTTCTAGATTGTTTTGTTGATTTTATAAAACAGGAAAATTTATATTGAAAAAGTAGTTCAAGTTAGAGCTCAGCTTGAGATAGCTGAGTTCAATAAAATATAAAAATAAATAAAACCTATAATAAATTTAATAACTAAGAACTATAATTGTTTTAATAAAAGAAAAGATATTCTAACCCCCACGCTCTTCCCTCGAAAGAGGAAGCACGGCGCTGGAGACGTAACACTGGTGGCAGCGGTGGGATCCACGAAGACTGGTGGAATCCCCGAAGGAAGACCAATCACCGAAGGAAGACTCAATCCCCGAAGGAAGACCAATCCCCGAAGGACGACTTAATCCCCGAAGGAAGACCAATCCCCGAAGGACGACTTAATCGCCGAAGGAAGACCAATCCCCGAAGGACGACTTAATCCTCGAAGGAAGACCAATCCCCGAAGGACGACTTAATCCTCGAAGGAAGACCAATCCCCGAAGGACGACTCAATCCTCGTAGGAAGACCGATCCACGAAGACTGGTCGACTCCCCGAAGGACGACTGAATCCTCGAAGGAAGACCGATCCACGAAGTAGGACTCGATCCCAGAGGAAGATTAGTGCGATTAACGACGACTGGGGGAATAAAACCCTAAAGAGGGAAGGAATGTCCTCAATTTCGACTTGGATGGCGGAACATTCAATGTATCGAGTGTAACTATTGATGAAAGTTCCTTCAACGCAACTGCTGAGGAAATCCAAATTAACCTCAGAGATATAATAAGACATAAAACGACGAAAAAAAAAGAAATAAAAAAACAAAGACTAGGATAACACACAACTATAGGGCGTGAAGTCTGCCTTGCAGTAATAATATAAAAAGCGGAAATAATATAAAAAGAAGACAATAACTCAAGAAAAAAAAATGTTTAAGAAGAAACTACACTATTGGAATCCAGGAAGTGGTAATCTCGAAAAGAACAAAACATCAATCAAAAAAAGAACAAAATATCAATCAACAGTTAGCCCACATATATTAGTAGTAAGAATCGTTAGCAAAATATCAATTTTTCTCTCTTCATTTTTCCGTAGGAATATTTTCACCTTGGAACTTTTAACTTTTCCTTTTTACAAAAAAAAATTTTTTCCGATAGAAATTACTTCGAATATTCTCTTTTCAGTATTTCGACGACATTTCCGTTTTTTCTTTTTCACCGAATTTTCTTTCTTTACAGCTTTGGGACCAAATTAACGTTCATTTCCATATATAATAAATAACTAAAAGAAAGGCCATTTTTATATACCGTATTTTTAAGAAGCGATTTTAACCATACATTGATTTCAAAGTTTTCAATATTACGACTCCTTATTACACGAGACAGGCGGCTAGGCAGGGAGAAGAACAAATCCACTCTCTACAAATACACCATAACCCCCCTGAAATGGCTCCTTCTGTCGGAATTTCTGATGTTTTCAGAATCGTCCCTACCTTTGACGGGAAACCCAGCGACCTAGATAAATTTATTTCCGGGGGAGACGTTTTATTTAGATCTATAAAAAGGGCAGACCCGGAGATATATGAAACATTTTTGGAGCTAGTCAAAAATAGACTAGAGGGTCCTGCCTATGATCTAATTAGGTATAGCACAATTGCTAAATGGGAGGATTTAAAGGATAAACTTGAATCAGAATATAAAGAGGAGCAATCTCGGTCAACGGCACACAATGAGTTGATATCCCTGAAACAAAACTTCAGAGAAACCGTTCGGGAATACGGAGATAGAGTTGCGAATGCTCTGAGGACGCTGAACTCTGCTACGTGTGAAATAACAGCAGACGCGGTGGTTAGGGAATTCTTGATAGAAGCAAACTCAAAATTGGCCGTGCAAATATTTGAGGATGGTCTCAAGAATGAACAACTGAAAATCCTAGCCAAAGTCCATGGGGGAAGTAGTTTAAAACAGTCGATTGCACATGTAGTATCACATGCTGCTCGAATGGACAACTCTCCCAGGTCATATCAATATAATGAAAATCTTAGATTTAATCGTAGAGTCTGCCAAACCTGCGGTAAGCCAGGTCATTCTCAGGACACATGTTATCGGAACATGCAGTCCAACAATTTTCCGAATAGACAACCCATAAAAAGAGAATATAACATTATATGCAATTTCTGTGGACGGAATAATCACACAGAGAACGAGTGTAGATACAAGATATCTAGGAATGGACCGTCCTTAATAAATTACCAACAAGGTACAACAACGAGTAATCCATTCCGAAATAATCCTACCGAAAAACGTTTTAGAGAAAATCCTAGAATCACCAATAGACAAAACGATAGGCAAAATGTTCACTTTTCTCGGGTGCAAGAGTCGGAAAACGAGGCCTGACGCCAACCCAATTTTATGGAAGACAGACAAAATTTTTCTATTTATAACATTAGATCTTTGGCAATAGATAACGACAATTTTAATGAAGCTCCTAACCAAATAACTAAAGCAATACAGATAAACGAAGAGAAACCAAGCACTAATATAAATATTCCGATTCATACTCCAATTTTGGAAAATAATTCAGCAACACAGACTGAAAATTCGAAATTTTCAGCAGTAGTAAAGACTGAAATCCCTAATATTTCGGATATCCCTATTGACCACACAGACACTTCAGCAACCAAGACTGAAAACTCAGCAATATTAAAGACTGAAAATTCAGAACTTGCAGAAAATACACTAACAAAAATTCCTCACATTTCGGCTATTCCTATAGACAACCCCGACACTTCAGCAACAAAGACTGAAAACTCAGCAGTGGTAAAGACTGAAGATCCAAAAGGTGCAATAAAAATCGAAACCCAAGTCAGTTCAGTAGCTAACACTGAAGAACACCATGTTTCAGCAGCAAAGACTGAAGGATTTCTACAGCAGATATAACCGAAGAAATAGTTCAAACAGCAAATAAGACTGGGAACCAAGATGTTCTAACAGCAAATAAGTCTGAAGAACTATACGAATCAGTAAATGAGACTGAGAAACTAAACGATCCATCAGCAGTGAGTAAGACTGAAAAGGTAAACGTTCCGACAGAAGTTAAAGCTATAGAAAAGGATGACATTGAGCCGAAAACACTAAACATTTTAAATAACGATACTGAACACCAACACGAAGTAATGAAAATTGAAAATAATAATTCAATTAAAATAGGTATTGAAAAGAAAAACCATATAAATACCTTACAAATTAATTTTTACAACAATAAACATGTATTCGAACACAAAATAAGAAAAAATAAAAAGGTACACAGTCATTTAGGACAACTGAGATCATTTCTTAAGAAAATTTTTGGTATTATGCATTTCTATGCAGTCATCACAATAATAGGCCCAAAAAAGTTTTGGAAAATTTTCCATAAATTTAAAGAAAAGATAGACACTTAACAAATGGCCTTTGTTTTTATTCAATATATAAAACAATTGTAAGAAATGACGGAAACGAAAGAAAAAAAAAAAAAAAAATTTAAAAAGGGGAAGAAAGAAAGAAAATTTTAGAGTTAAAATATATATTGTGATATAATATATTAGAAATTCGAAAGAAAAAGAGAATTTTGAAGAAGGAGAATTAATCATACATATAGAAAAAAAAATATTTTGGATAATAAAAGAAAAGGTTCCAAGTGGAAATATTAAGTTAGTTGGAAATATTTAAAGTTAGTTAAAATATAATGTAAGTAGACTATAAGTAAACTTTTGGATTTTTGTAACCTATTTTTCTAGTATTAAGAACTTTTGGATTTTTGTAACTTTTAATATAAGATTAACTTTGAACGCCATTGTAATTGAACGAAAATCCATGTCTGTAATTAATCCTAATCTAAGCAATAGTTAACAGAAAATTATTCTCTTCAAGGATAATTTTCTTTCTCGAAGAAGAGTGGGATGTTGTATTCAAGCGCAGAACTCATGCCGATATCCTTTTCATCCACCGTCTCCTTTCAGGCACAATCAACTGCCCAAGCCTGCTCTCGATCATTGCACTTCACACTAACCCCCGTAACCTGCGCAACCCTCGTCTCTTCTATCGGACCACTCACCACACTTCTTAAGGCTCTAATGAACCCATTTCGTGAATGCAGAGCTCGGCTAACTCTTACCCTACCCCCTTCGATTTCCACCTCACATCTACTGCACTCAAATGCCGTCTCCTCTCTTTCCCCACCTGACCTTGCGCCGTCCAACACCACCCGTACACATTCCAACACATTTGCCGTACACTGTTCGCTGTGTAACTTATGCCACATTTGCCACCCCCACATACGTTCGCTCTTCCCTAGCCTCCTACCCCCCCCCCCCCCCCCCCCCGAAGTCCTCTTCTCCTTCCTTGTTTTTGTTTTTTTTTCTCTTTAGTTAAATTTTTTTTTAAATTATAAATATATATATATTTTTTTTTTTGCATTATTTTTATATTTTAGTTTTTTAGTCTTAAGTTAGTTTATAAGGATTATAGTTTTGTAAATAGCTTGAGTTAAGCCGAATAAATCAACGTTACCTAATGGCGAGCGACGATCGATGTAGTTCGTTCAACGAGTTTTCAGGTACTGGTGGCGGCAAGTGTTTGACTATTTGGATTATTGACTGCGCAAGCATAATGGGTTCTGCACTAGTAACAATTTGCTAAATTGTCCTGACAATTTGTACTTTCAAAAGCCTTTCCCATTATTAAGGTTTTAATAAAAACAGTTACTAATTGTACTAAAATAAATCCATTTTTGTATCGAAATGTGATCGTGCCGATCAAGCAACAAAGAAACAATTAGTAACTCTTATAAATATTGTATTTTAATTATGGTGGACAATGATTATCTCACCTTAATCGATTGTAACTCTTAACAATGATGATTTTTAAAAGAACAATTCAAATGGTTTTTATAATGGAAATTCCTTTTAGATCCGCTTGTCTAGTTGGCTGTTTCTCCGTTCGTTTGCGGCAGCTTCACCGTCACAACCGTGCTTTTAGTTGAAATCAGACTTCTTCTGGTGGCAACGGTCCCTCCTGGCCTCTTCTTGCTGTATTCTCCGTTGCCTGAGAATACTCATTTGTCTCACAACAGATTTACCAGTGCGAGCCGTCCATTGCATACCCCTGAGCGCGGGATAACACCTGCGCCGTCAACTGATCTATTTAAATTATGTCGTTGACAATGTTATCGATTAGTGTTTATCGTTTATACTTGGTTTATGTCGTTGCCTGCGTTATGTATTGTTTGGGTTTCTTATGTTGCATTTGCAACATCCTGTCGGGACAGCGATGATATATCAGCAGGTATGGTCGTCACTGCCCTTCCCTTAATTGAGACGTATCAGCCCAGTGATTCTTATCCGTAATTGGTGAAAAGATTCTTATGTTTGGAGACGAAGTAAGTTCAGTGTTTTGTTTCTGTTGTATTCCAGAATACTACCCTTATTCGCTTTAACACTAATCTCATGTCCTTTCTAACACAACCTTTAAAACTACATCCGCACATATCTTACATTCTCATTTAATACAATTCATAAATAAACAGACACAATATTCTATATCCAGTCACTTACAGCACATTTAAAAACATGCCCCTTTTCATAACAAGCACATTTTTCATTTCAAAACATAGCCACTTTGATTTTCGTTCAAAGTTTATTCAAAATTATAAACAGAGACTTCTAGATTGTTTTGTTGATTTTATAAAACAGGAAAATTTATATTGAAAAAGTAGTTCAAGTTAGAGCTCAGCTTGAGATAGCTGAGTTCAATAAAATATAAAAATAAATAAAACCTATAATAAATTTAATAACTAAGAACTATAATTGTTTTAATAAAAGAAAAGATATTCTAACCCCCACGCTCTTCCCTCGAAAGAGGAAGCACGGCGCTGGAGACGTAACATTTCGCTCCTGAACGGAAAGCGATGTGAAAAGGTGAGGAACGGTGATGAGTTATGTTGATTCTTAAATTACTTGTTAATTCATTATTTGGTTATGGTGCAGTGGCATATTCATATTATGGGTGTGCATGTGTGTGAATGTGACAAAAGGCGAAGTTGGCCATTGTGTGCTAACGTTGTAAGTGCCACTGGTGGTGGAGATGTTTCCTGATGAATAGGTAATTGATACAATGATGGTTGTAGAATCACTGACAGAACCACAATATGCTGTATTGTAAGGCGACGCCATCGTTGTTGCGGTTGTGGGCATCGTGAAGATGAAAGAATTCGTTGATGCAGTTACAGGAAGAGGATTTGGGTTTCTCTTCCCCTTACGCGGTCTAGATTACCGCAATCTAATCTCGTGTATGGGGTTCTCATGCATCTTTGTTTGCGATTGTGAAACTTGTTCACTAATTTATTGCTGGTGTGTTGTGGGCTTGACCTCACATTTTCCGGATTAAGTGACGTAGACATTCTAACCGGTTCAGGGGTTACTAACTGAACCATTTTCGGTTGAAGGAAGACTGCTGGTGAAGCCGTGCCAGACAATCGGGTGTTCTGGGCTGGTGTAACAGGTGCAGTTGTTGATGTTTGCAAATCTGCGACATGTTGTGGAGGAGGTGCCTGAAAGGCGATACTTGCCACATCAGTCGCGGCAAGGATGTGGTGAGTATTTGGGTTATTCAATTGATTGAGATTAATATTCTGGTTGCACTGATTAACTCCTGTTAAGCTCCGTTGTAATTGCGTTGGCAGTTGTGAAACCACCGGACCGTTGAGATGCATATGTAATTGAGCGATGTGGTCGTCAGTATGTTGAAGTGGTAATTGTGCAGCCACACCTTGGTTTGGAATGTGGCCGTTTAGAAATTGCTGAGTCGAGGTGTATTAGATGAAACCGATGATTCAGCATAAAATCCACGTCGTTGTGTTAAAGTAGGTTGTGTACCGTTGAACTTGCTAGTTTGTAAGTTCACTACCTTCTGAATGTGGCCCGCCTGTGCCGATACCAGAAATGTCGGATTAGCCACCAACTGCCTAGGATCATCTGCATTTTGGATAAACATGGATAAACATCACTGCCAAGCAAAATGTCGATTTTACTTGGTTTGTAGTATGTCGGGTCAGCTAGTTGTAAATGTTTGAAGTGAGGCCAATCAGCACAAGAAATTTGTTGTGATGGAAGGTTCATTGTTAACTTGGGTAATTCCAATGCCGTCAATTCCAATTTGAAGTTCTCATTTGTCAGCGAATGAACCGTGAGAGACACCTTGTGTTTAGCAATGCCGGCATTAGTCGCTCCAATGGCAAAGACGTTCACGTGACTCCGTTCTCTTCTGAGGTCCAACTGTTGTGCTATAGCTTCAGAGGTAAAAGAAGCTTCCGACCCAGGGTCCAAAAGAGCTCGAAGCACTACCGGTTGTCCCCCGGCCGTGAACACCTTAATTAGTGCTGTGGCCAATAGAGCAGTCCTTGTGCGGTTAGTTTCGGCCATGTAAGTGTTGCAAGCTTGCGTTGCAGTGCGATTGGTTTTACATCCTGTGGCTAATTGTTGCGAGTTTGCGGAGTCCGATGATGGAGTAATCGGGGTGCCCATTGTTGAAGCGATTCCCTTCCCTTGGAGTAGACTTTTCTCTTCGTTCAAATGTAGCAACGAATGGTGTTTCCGTTTACAGTGTCTATAAGTAAATTTGCTTATGCACTCCTGACGTCTGTGAGCCCTTGAAAGGCAGTTGATGCACAACTGGTGCTTATTCACAATGTCCCATCTCTTGCGAGAACTCAGTGCTTTGAATTTAAACCAGTTGTGAGTTAAATCTGAGCTCGAACACATTGACCAATCGGGAATAGCCGAATTGTGGACGCGAACCTCAGATCGTTTACTTCGGGAGACTCCGTGAGAAATGGCTGACGATGTTTGCCCCAAGACCTCCAAAGTTCTGATCCTCGTAAGCAGGAACTCTTCTAGTATGTCGTAGGTTGGATAATCCACGTATGATCAGATGTGGGATTCCCACAAACCTCGTGTTTTAAGGGGGAGTTTTTGTATTGTCTGGTATATCAATACATACTCCCATGAAGCGACTGGAACCCCGAGGTTCTGTAATGATTGCCTTGCCTCGTTCGTGGTATCCACCAGAGACCTAATCCCATCGGCCGACTCATGACCTAATGATGGTTGGTCAAACAGCAATCCGAACTGGTTATCCTTCAGCAACCTTAAGTTTTGGTAACGCTTCACTAAGGTTGCCCATGCCGACCCAACATTCCCATCGACGATTGCGGTGTTCCTCAGCAAACGTTCAGCCTCTGCGGTCAAATTGGCCTTCAGATAGTGAAGCCTTTGCATATCGGACAATGTTGAGTTCCCAATGATGAGACTCTCGAAAAGCCTCTTGAACTCTGGCCATGTCTTAAAGGAACCAGAGAAAGACGGAATCTTAATTGGCGGGAGCCTTATCTCAGTAGTTGGATCCTTGATTCCTCCAACTGTGCTATTGAGCGAGCAGTGCAACTGTGACTGACATCCGGTGTTCGGCATTTGTGGTTTTAGTTCCGACGAATAGCTATAATATAGCTCCTTTAACTTATGGAATGTGAGCTCTTCCATATATTTTGATTTCGCGTCGTCGCTCGGGGCCGCAATTATTTTCTGGTGCAACTCCCTTGCTTCTTCAAAGGAGGGTTCTAAGTTCTTTAACCGCGCTTCATTCATATGAATGGTTTTAGATAATTGATCCAATGCCAGATATGCCTTGTGATCCCCGGTTAATTCTGTGGCGATGGTTGTTAGAGAGTCGATCCAGTTGGTCAATCGTGCCTTGCTCATTTCTCTACCCTTATTAACGTTTTCCTTTTTGTTTTCTTACAATTTAAATTCACCTAGTCGGACTCGTAACCTCACCCTTCAAGTTCCCGATGACTAATGTGATGACCGCCGAAACTAAACTGATGACTTGGTTTCCTTAAAAAATGTCGTCTTTAAAGCTTGTCCGTTAACCAAGTAAATCGGGTGGTTCTCGTAAATCACTTGCTGCTTAGCTGAAGGTACACGCAACCCCGTTGATCAACCCAAGAGAACCAAAGTTAAAAAAAAAGGAAACAACACAGTCCAACGTTGCGGCCACCTCGCCAGAGAACACACAACCAATAATCGGAATCGAGCACGAATAGGAAAATGATCCGTAATCACGGCCGAGCAAACACCCAGTCGAAGCACACATTTTACGAAAATCCTTCTAGAACTGCGACGATGATTGACCCACCACAAGATTCCTCTAGAATTCCAATTAAATAGACTCTATCGTATAATCTGCCGACTGGCCACCTCGTGGCGCACACAACCACGGTTGTTCCCTTGAAATTCCGACGTAATGTACTCTATCGTCTAAATTGCTTACTGGCCACCTTGTTGCACACACAACCACAGATATTCTTCCGATGAAATAAAATTGCTGACTGGCCACCCTTTTGCACACACAACCACAGACACCATTCGTCACCGGCACGTCAAAGAGAAAAGACGTATATCTGACAACAAGAGAAAGCAAAAGAAAAAAAAAAAAATAAATAAATAAATTCGTCGCACGAGTGTAAGTGTACAAGTGTGGATTATAGAGTGGCCGCCACTGAGAGCGGTTGTTTAAAAAAAAAAAAAGAATTATGGAAACAAACAAAGTGCTAAAGAGCTCGTCGCCTTTCATGAAAAGGGGCCAGGCAGACCTAAAAGCGATGACACGGAGCCGACTCGAGCGACAGCCGAGTATTATAACAAAGCGGCACAAGCCAAATACGGATGGCGAAAAAACTGCAAAAGGAAAGAAAAACGAATACACTGGAGCAGGCAACCAATTCAACGAATTGGTTGACCTTGACCCAAGTGAAATCGAATTACCTGCTGATGAAGGCAACAATATCACAGGTACTGCAACAGATCCAGCGGAACTAGAAAAACTCCTTGCGGATATTGACACAAAAAAAGAGAAGCAATCCTCAAATTGAAAGACCTGGTGCAGCAATAACAAAACCAAGAAAATACAACAGAAGAACGGAAAAATCAGGAACAACAACATGAGGAAGCAAACAAAAGGCAGCAAACAAGGGAGATGCAGAAGCAGCAAAAGAACCAGTACATCGTAACCAACAAAAAGGAAAAGGCGGCATAATACTTACGTCCATGGAAACAAAGGACGTTATAAAATTAGGTGAGTTAACTTGCAAAAATTTCAAAACAAAAAAAATTAATAATTCTAAAATAAAATTAGTGTGCGATGATATTGAAGGTTATCGCAAAGTAATGACTGCTTTGGCTAGGACAAAAAGCGAGTACTACACGTACACGCCGAAATCGGAGAAAATAATCTCCATGCTCCTAAAAGGAGTTGACCCATGTTTTTCCCCTGAGGTGGTATTCGAGGAATTAAAAAATGTCGAAACCGACAATTTAAAATTTACAGGTGTGAAACCTTTCTCTACCGCCAACTCCAGAAAACGCAATTACAAACTGCCTTTCTTTATTGTATCACTGAGTCCCAACAGTAAAGTTGATGCTCTCCGATACATCAAACACCTCAACCACCAAACAATAAGTTGGGAAAAAATAAGAAAAATCGATCGCGTATTGCAGTGCATGCGTTGTCAACGCTTCGGGCACGCGGCATCAAACGGCCACATGCAATTCAGGTGCGTAAAGTGCCTGTCCGACCATATCATTGGTGAATGTCCCTTGGGCAAGGAACAGCTTCCAGATAGGAAAACACTATCCTGTGTCCTCTGTAAAAATACAGGTCACACTGCAACTTTTAGAGGATGTCCTAAATTTCAACAAATGAAATTAAAATTGGAATCCAAAAAGAAACAAGTTGAAGAAGAGAAAAAAATGAAAACTCGTTCTTACAACAATTTCGTGGCTCCTTGTGTGCCATATGCACAAATGGCCGGTGCTCCTAAGCGACCAGCATCCATGGAACATACATATAGTAATGGAAGAATGCCTGCACCAGAGGCACATTCAGAAATAATAACAATGTTATTAACCATGCAAGGACAATTTGCCGAATTTCAAAAAACACTGACTGAACAAAGAGCACGAATAGATACTCTCTATTCAACCCTGTTCTCAAATAACTCTCCACATCAAAATCTTCAACCCTCCGTCTGAACTTAACTTAAAAATTATAGCTGTGAATGTAAATTCACTAATCGAAAGAAGGGATAATTTAGGCAATCTGCTCCAAGTCGAATGCCCAGGTGTGCTCTTGGCTAGCGAAACTAAGCTAAACCAAAGGCACAAAATGGGCTACAAAAATTATAACATAATTAGACGAGATCGACCACACTCTACTCGAGGGGGTGGGGTCGCTATCTTAGTTAAGAAATGTCTTCACCATAAGGTCGTTTACAGCACGGAAGTACACAAATTCCAGGTGCTAGAGGCATGCATTATAGACATTCCGCTAAAAAGTCAAAGGCATCTATATATAGTCGCTGCTTACGCTCCTGAATCTGTTCAAGGTACCCAATTTATCTGTGAAATTGATACGCTTTTCCGAAGTCTCAAGTTAGATTCGGAAAACAATTACTTTTTAATGGCAGGTGATTTTAACGCCAAGCACAGTGCCTGGGGCAATCTGACCTCGAACACCAGAGGCAATGCCTTGTTTGATTTGTGGCAAACAAATGCGATCGAGCATAAACTAGAATTGTACGCTACAAGTACACCGTCTTATCTAAGAGGTAACTCCTTCCTGAATTTACTTATGACAGATGATCGAATTCAGTTACCAGATACCGAGGTAACTACTCGAAATTGTCTTCGCACAATTGAGTACGATAGCGATCATTACGGACTTGGAGCCGTAATACACGTGCCAAACGAGTACCATCTACTTGAGCAGTACGACCAGGTACACTCTTTCGATTTCCGAAAAGCACATTGGTCGCGTTTCGATCGCATAGTAAAAAGAGAAATACGCAACATTGGCATAGACCCACCGACTAATAGAAACCTCCGTAATGATGAAATCGATCATTACCTCCTAACTATGAACGATATTGTTACTAACACAATGAATCGTTCCATCCCCAAAGTAGCTCATATGGATGGCTATACCCACCGATACAGAAATGCAACTGTCGATGCTTTGTATAGGCAAAAGAGCACCCTGCTCTCAAAGCTGAAATTGTGCTATAGGCAGTTCAGAGACCCAAATAGCAATGAAATCAAAACAATCAAGTCCTTGATTAAAAATCTTCAAAAACTGATCCGGAATAATTACCGAGCAGTAATAAATGAGGAGTGGAGCAACAGAATTCGAGCTGTTCAAGCAAACGGACCAAACATGTTTTCACAAATCAAGAAAATATGTCGAAGAAAAGATCACAATGACATTCCCTGTCTCCGAATTCCACGGACTCCCGAGAATTGTCAGATAATGCTGAACGCAGGACTCACCTTAGAGCACATCAACTCCAATGATGAAGTAATAGTAGCCGAAGATCCGCAAAAGAAAGCGAATTCAATTGGAGCCTGTTTCGAAGCAGTGTACAGAGTTAACGAATCAGTTCATGCTAACACTGAAATTGAAAGCAGTGTCCGTCAAAGACACTGCTCGCTGCGCAATCAGCTTCAAAACTGGCGATCCGAAAACCATAGTTTCATCACATTCGGCGAAAATAATAGGGCGGATTCTCCCGTCAGAAATGAAAATACAAATATGTTTGTGCGCAAGGATAAACTTAGAAACATACTTAGCTCAATAAAAAATAAGAAATCATCTGGAATAGATAGCATTCCAAATGTGGTTCTAAGGCACTTGCCTCGCGAAGCAGTGAACATATACACTACTTTGTTTAACAACGCTCTAAACCAGGCACACTATCCAACCCATTGGAAGACTGCAGTAGTCCTGTGGGGGGTGAGGAGTCTGTGTGCCGGGGTACGACACGGGTTCCTATCACCCACCAACGGATTGTGCACTGAAAATGTTCACGAAGGTCAAAGGTTCGTCACACCTGTGCACTTGCAGAAAAGGAAAATAAAACAGACGGAGTTCTTCTTGGTCTATAAGTATTTTTATTGCGGCACTTAGGAACGGCTTTTAAAATTTAACTTGCAATGTTACTGCGAATAGGGGACCCTTAGGTGATCTTATCCTTGTAATGCACTTAATTTATTTATCCTTTTGACACTAATGAAAACGGTGTTCGGTTTTCTTTGATGACGCATTATTAAACGTACGCGATTATTTACGGCAGTGATCGTTCGATTTCTTCTTGAAACATATTATTAGATACACACGATTCTCTACGGGGACGATTGTTCGATTTCTTTTTGAAACATGTTATTAGATACACACAACTCTTTATGGCAACGATCGTCCGATACCTTTTTGAAACATCTTATTAAATACATACGACTCTTCATGGTGATTTAACCTCGTTACGTAGGGGCTGGTGTGCGTGCGCCGATGGTAGAATGACGACTATATACTCGGGGGTTTGGCGCCCCCCCGGCATGCCCCTGGATCGGTCTAGAGGTATCTTTTGAAGATTTCCACCTTCCTACCGAAACCAAAAAAAAAAAAAACCCTCCGATACAGAAATGCAACTATCGATGCTTTGTATAGGCAAAAGAGCACCCTGCTCTCAAAGCTGAAATTGTGCTATAGGCAGTTCAGAGACCCAAATAGCAATGAAATCAAAACAATCAAGTCCTTGATTAAAAATCTTCAAAAACTGATAATTACCGAGCAGCAATAAATGAGGAGTGGAGCTTTTGGCGGAAGTTTGTTGTCCTTCGGTTGAAGGTTTTGGTTGCAGCGTTCCGCCGAACACTGCTAACACACAAGGAAATCCACAGAGCGAACAGCACAATGAAACACGAAAAACTGTTTGTTTATTTGTATGGTGGCTTTTATTAATCCGTCTGCCTTCTTTTACACTTATCGTCTAGAATAAACTTTAAATCTAGTTTCACGGTATCTAACTCCGCTTGTTAAGCAACTGTCTTATGGTTACAAACGTAGTTACCACACACGAAAGAAAACGCACGTTACTCCGTTAATCTTTAACACGGTTAAGACACATTACAGAACACAAGTTAAGCGTTTTAAATTTCAACACACGTACGACTCGACCTTCTCGAATAATTTCATTCACGACCCGATTCGATTATCTTTCTTAGAATCTCTTCGTTAGAGATCCTAGCAGTTCGATGATCTACGTTGGCAGTGCATCCTTCGACTCCCCTGTGCGATTCTTCGATATAGACTCCTTGGTTGCTCGAAATAGACTAACTGTCTGCCCACACAGATATCCAGATTCAAAACTGGTATCTGTATCTGTACGGAAACATTTTCCTATTCGATCTGCTAACAGAATTCCCGAAATATCTGTTAGCAGCATGCTATTTCATCCCAGGAGTAATTTCCTATTTTCCTGAAAGGAGAAAGTCATTCCTTGCATACATCATTATCATTGGTGATAGAATTTCATTACCACGGCCTTCTGTTTGCACAGAACATCTGGCGCCCAGACCGGAGATATTCGGCGATTGTTTGGACGTACAGTCCGTGGGTCTTATTTGACTTGGTACCCGAAATCGAAATCCATTAGATCTTTCTAATGGTGTGAAATTCTAACGTGACCGTGGGACTGGAGTATTGCCTTTGTTGGCTTAACTCCTCATAAACAATCGGATATCTCGTTGAGATATTATTGATTGCGATAGCTCGTGGCTGCCTTCTGTTGTTCAACGGATTTGGGTGGTCCTTGCATTAGATTACCCGCACGTGCATCCGTTGATCGGCTCATTCTTTGGTGATAGCAATTCTTTTGTATCGATACTCAGAATTGCCGGTTCGATGAGATGTTCCTGGGCGCAGGCAGAATGTATGGCATTTTTGGGAATTGCTTTTAGGAATAGGATGTATGGATGTTTATACCTTTGTTTCAGGCATGATGAATCGCAAATTGTTGAGCTTGGCATCAAAAGCTTTGAGACGTTCAGTTCCTTGCATTTTAGTGTCGGGCTCAACGTTGGCTAAATGTTTCAGGTAGGTATGTTCCTTGAAGGGCAGGAACCTTACCTGCGCGGAATTGTGCGTTCGTAGAACGCTACAAGCTGTTCAAGCAAACGGACCGCACATGGTCTCACAAATCAAGAAAATAAGTCGAAGAAAAGATCACATTGACATTCCCTGTCTCCGAATTCCACGGACTCCCGAGAATTGTCAGATAATGCTGAACGCAGGATTCACCTTAGAGCACATCAACTCCAATGGTGAAGTAATAGTAGTCGAAGATCCGCAAAAGAAAGCGAATTCAATTGGAGCCTGTTTCGAAGCAGTGTACAGAGTTAACGAATCAGTTCATGCTAACACTGAAATTGAAAGCAGTGTCCGTCAAAGACATTGCTCGCTGCGCAATCAACTTCACAACTGGCGTTCCGAAAACCGTAGTTTCATCACATTCGGCGAAAATAATAGAGCGGATTCTCCCGTCAGAAATGAAAATACAAATATGTTTGTGCGCAAGGATGAACTTAGAAACATACTTAGCTCAATAAAAAATAAGAAATCATCTGGAATAGAGAGCATTCCAAATGTGGTTCTAAGGCATTTGCCTCGCGAAGCAGTGAACATATACACTACTTTGTTTAACAACGCTCTAAACAATGCACACTATCCAACCCATTGGAAGACTGCAGTAGTCCACCCTATCCCCAAAAAGGGTAAGGATAAGAGCAATCCAGCCAATCTCCGCTCGATCAGCCTGCTTCCCAACATTAGCAAGGTATTCGAAAAAATTATAAACAAAGCACTGATAGGTTGGTGCGATGAAAACGATATCATCCCCAACAACCAGTTTGGCTTTCGAGCGCGACATGATACAGTTCATGCAGTGACGAAACTTGTTTCCGATATACAGTGGAACAAGGCAAAGCGACAATGTACAAGCGCCTGCTTGGTTGACTTTGAAAAGGCTTTCGACACCGTATGGTTAGAAGGACTTGTCTATAGGTTAACAAACCTGGGTATGCCGCAATATCTGCTATACATTATTTATGATATGATAATGGACAAACATTTTGTGGTGAAATGCGGGGACATACTCTCCAACAAGACCTTCCAAATTAAAAATGGCTTACAGCCGGGAGCTGTGAATTCTCCCATTCTATTCAACATTTACACTAGTGATCTAGTGAGTTCTCTCGAAAGCGCCATTGCGTACGCCGATGACATAGTGGTGTACAGAACAGGAGGAAAAATAGACGACATCAATAGGCACCTTCAAGATGACTTCAACAAAATAAAACAATTTTGCGACGACTGGAAATTAAAAATTAATTTCCAGAAAACCGAGACTATTCTTTTCAGAACGCCCCTATCCAGGGCCTCGAGGGATACAAAATACAACTGGAAACACTTCTCTATTGTAGGTAACAATAACCTTCCACTGCAAGTGAAAACTGTAGTTAGATACCTTGGTATCTGGCTAGACCAGTATTTATATTTTGACAAGCACATAGCAACATCCCTCTCCGCAACTAAAATATATATATTATATGACAAAAAGTCTATTCCGGAGTAGTCTTCTTGACCCCAGAGTCAAAATAATTTCGTACTCGGCATTCATCCGACCAGTTTTGGTTTATGGCTGCCCAGTATGGTATAATATCGGGTTTTCCAACAAGGGCTAGACAACTTTGAATTTAATTTGTGAACGCGTCCTTTCACTAATCATCGAACTGTCACTGTCAATTTATTCAGTAAACCCAACATTTTCATCATGGTTAAGTACACGAACGAACAACGTCTGAAAATTATAAAAATTTACTACCGAAAAAAAGTTGCCAAGTCTCTATTGGAAAACCCGATATATCCCCACTTTATATGGAGAAGTTTCGTGTGTTCGAACGGCAGTGTTTGCGTTCCTGCCTCGCACTTTATAGAACACCAGAGTCGCAATACAAAAAATTCTATCCCAACAAAATCCTGTATAACAAATCAGGGTTAAATAGGATAGACAATTTCATAATTAAAATTATTCGTGGTCACACAGCAAGGGCAATGTGCAGTGACAATAATCTTATCTCGGGAGCATTCTATCCCAACGATATGTATCTGGAGAATACGCTCCAGAATGGGTTTATTCCCCCAGAAGCGTTCCCTTTCTTGGATCATAAAGGCCTTATCCAAGACGTGCATGGAGTCCCGATTATTTACCACGCTCTCCGTGGTGCCAGGGACAAACGAATTCTCTATGATAGTGATATCTCCAATGCCCCAGACCGCATGCGTTTTAGCACGGCGATCAGTGAAAGAGATAAATCAGCCAAAGATCGAACATCTCCTAAATGGTGGTGGCTTCTCAACGAGGAGAGGACTTGACTTCCTTAGATATAGTATGCCTCTCAAGAGCAACGCTCTCCTTCCTCTTCTCCCCCCTTCCACTGTCCACCTTTCCCCATTACTTTTTTGTAGCTATTCTATTTTATTTTTTATTCGTTTCGTTTTGAAGTTTTTGTTTGTTGTTAAAAAAAAAAAAAAAATTTAATAATAATGTATACATATAGATGTAAACGAGGAGTCCCTCTCTAATATATGACCTATTTGATATATATATATATATATATATATATAAGAAAAAAAAAAAAGTACGCCGAAAGGCATATATAAAAATCAAGTTGTAAGTAACAGCCACAGACACTCTTCTTGAACTTCCGATGAAATAAAATTGCTGACTGGCCACCCTTTTGCAAACACAACCACAGATACTCTTCAATTATGATCACTAGGATCGTTTATTTAAGAGAATTTATAATGTCACTCACCCTTGATTCGAGCGTTGCTCCGTCGTTGATCATAGGCCGGAAACGGCTTAGTAGTTGACTTGCAATCACAGGACTCCACAAACCAATTGGTTCACTTCCAGGAACAGTTTAATGTTGTATTTAATTATCCGGCATGCAGGAACTGGTGTGGAATCCACATGTATTACAGCATGAATTGTCTGGCATCCAGGAACAGCTTAATCGAATCCAATGTACTACAGCGTTAATTGTCTGGCATCCAGGAACAGCTTAGTCGAATCCAAATGTATATATTTATCCCCGGCTCCGTGTAGCTTTCAAAGAGAATCCGGCTCGAAGGACCAATTTATGATCCTATGTGTTTAAAACAATATAATTTTATCTGAGCATCGAACAACATAATTTTGTCTGGTTTCACTCCTATACGAAAACATACACCGCTGCCAAGACCCCTGAGGCCACACGAAGACAAAAAGGCAAAAAGAAAAAATGGTTGTTATAGTTTTGATTGTTTTATTTGTCATTGAAAATAATGAACAGGATGATTTAGGAATATTAAAAAATAATTCGCGTACAAATGCAACATAACTCCTCAGTAGAGTAGACTCTATACCGGTAATACAAATTAATACTCTATTTCAAAAATAAAACACAATAAAACATTCTAATTGCTGAATATTGTTCTTCCATCTTGATGGGAATACTTTTCCGGAACTGGCTCGTTTACAGAACTTTGCCTCTCTAGAAGCTATCATTATGACCAAAGTAAATACGTTGAAATAGCAATTATCACAGAAAAATCGAAAGCATGTTTGTGTCTTAAATATGTATGTTGTATGTTTTTCTATATATAAATATATTTAATGTTGTATGCTGTATGATCGAACGAGGTTCTATTTATGAAAGTATATTAACGAACATTGATATTCGACGAGGAACAGAATAATTGTGGTTGTGTGGTTGGCGATTGATTATGCGCCAACATAACAACACTCAGGCCCGATAACAGTTAAAATAAAAAGAAGAAACTTGTTAATAATAATAATAATAATCATAATGAAGGACTTTTCGGTATTAAAATTAAATTACGCTTAAATATATGCACCTATTGTACACCAGTAGCAGCTGTTTCGTTTATACCACTGCACTTTGGGTGTGGACCCCATTTAAACTTATTCACCACTATTCTTTCTTATTATTTCTTAGATTAAATGTAAACGGTCAAAAACGATAGTACCTATACTGCGTGCGTTTCAATAAATGAGATTTTAAAGTATTTACAGTACATCGATAAGTATGACCCTTCCATGTCCAGGATGGCATTAGGCTTTCGTTGATTAATTTCGGATAGCTTCATCTTTTTGTTTCCTTGCGGCTGGGTTTAAGTAATCATCTGAAAACAGACAACAATAGCATCGTAACAAAATGTTTTTTTAAAATGAGGAATTTATATTGTTTAACAAATTTATCGCAAGTTCACACCGTTGATTTCAATTACTATTTAAATGGCTATCAAGATATCTTCGAAAGTTCGTGACTTAATTAAAAGATACACGGAGATTCTTTATACCTTTCCAATGATGACAGAACTTATCATTCTCCTAGGTTCGAAATAAGGTGAAAATCACTTATACTGCAAATAAGGTATACCATTTCCTGGTAAAAGGATTCCTCGGGACCGTCACAATTATTCTTGTGTTTCCATTTGTATCGTTTACGATCGGTATCTTGAGTATACTTCTAGCACTTACGGCATCGTCATGGGTGCCAATGTTAACTGCCAGTTTGCACATACTTATGGCGTTTATTTATGACATGGATTGCCCAGATGCATCACACAATAGCTACTCCGTTTTTCTAGAAACTGTTGTTTGGAATATACTTATTCAAATATGTATCCAGCCTATTGCTGCCGTGTTTGTATCTTTGATCCTCTGCCCATTGGGTTCAATTATTGTATTAGTTGGCATGTTTAAATGCATCATTTCTATAGTAAGCGGCCCTGTGAGTAGGGCGTTAGAATATACTCACAACTAGGCCGGCTTGCCATAAGAGGCGACTAAAGGCCGAGTGGTAGCCGGGGTCCCAACGCCCTGTGCGCCCGGTGAAATACCACTCCATCAAGCTTTAGGCTCCGTGAAATGGTCGGAAGAAATCCCTGGCCATCTTTCGGAGCTTGGCTGATGGACCGGTTCGAGAAAAGGTTGCTTAGGTGGTAGTCGGTCCCAAGGTGAGATACCACCCCGTCACGCTGTACATTCCGCGATATCGCCGAGAGAAATCTTCGACGGTGTTTCGGATGTGTGGCTGATGGCCCGGACTGACACGGAGATAAGTCATGATGGTACCTTCTGTGATAAAGAATTCCGGAGGTAAACTAGTCTCCCATTCGGATCTCCGGGGGAGACTATGTCAGGGAGAACATTATGCAGATATCATGATAAATAATGGAACTTTAAGAGGTTCGTCATCGCATAACCGGGCTCGCTCTCGAGGCTCTTCCCACGCTCGACTGGTGACGGCATTTTGTAACATCAGGGGCATCGGTTTCACCAATACGAATGTAAACGTCGTCCACCAATATTTGCAAACAACGAAACCTGATATACTTGCCCTAACTGAGACCCAGGTCGATTCGTCAACTGATTCGACATATCCTCGTTGCTCAGGATAAGACTTCCATTCGAGATTCCGTTTTAAGGGCGGAGTTTGCGTCTTCGCGCCGTCCAATCTGGCTTGCTAGAGAATGGGGGCGTTGGAACCCAATAATATGGACATCATATGGTTGAGGGTCGTGCTGAGAAATTCCGTTAAATTTCTTCGTTGTCTTTACCGCTCCCCGAATGACGATCGGACGGCGACATTTTTCGAACATCTTTCACATACCGTCGATGGATACAGATCAACCACCCAGCTTCTGAAATTGTTGTCCTTGGCGATTTCAATGTGCACAATTCCGGCTGGTTGTTACATTCTAACAGAACCGACGAGACTGGGAGGCTGGCGGAGATGTTTGCCAGTCAAGCCACAACTTGACTCAACTCGTGGGGGAGCCAACGCGAGTGCCGGATGCCCGAGGCGATTATGCGAACACCCTGGATCTGTTTTTGACATCCGAACCGAGTATTTATACTGTAGAGGTTTCTGTGCCATCGGGAAAATCAGATCACTGCTTGGTATCTGTCGCGCACGCACTTGCATATCAAGCGAATAACTGGCCTAGGCAAGTTGGCCATGTGTGGAAGTATGGGGCTGCTAACTGGGACGATATGCGAGATTTCTTGGCGTCCTTTCCATTGTCCGGGGTGTGCTTCGGAGACTCCGATGTTAACGCTTGCGCGGAGTCGGTACCAGAGATTATTCTTCTGGGGATGGAGATGTATATTCCACATTCCATCAAACGAAGTTCGTCTGATAAACCTTGGTTTGATAAAAAATGCGAGCTGATTACAGCGGCAAAAAATAGAGCTTTTAAGCAATGGCGCTCCAATCCCACCGATGTTAGCAGAACGAATTTTGTCAGAATCAGAAACTCGTGCAACCAGGCGATTGATACTCAGGGGCTCACAACGACAGGGTGATCAATACGCTCCTTCGGTGACCAACTGGTTCGCGCTCCTTTTGGTCAATGGCAAAAGCTGTCAGGCTCCTCGATAGTATAGTGGTTAGTATACCCGCCTGTCACGCGGGAGACCGGGGTTCGATTCCCCGTCGGGGAGCCTCTGGCGCAAGACTAATGACCTTGCCCGGAAAAAAAAAATCATTATGGAAAATTTAACAAGCCTCAGGACTTGCTAAATAAGGCCAAGACCGGCACCCGGTTGTAGTGCCGATGATGATGATGAAAAGCTGTCAGCGGTAACTTCACAACCTCCTCTTTCCCTCCGTTGGTGACAAACAGCAGGACGTTATTCACGAATTTAAAGGATAAAGCTAATGTGTTCGCGAATTTATTTTCCGCGAATTCAAACCTCGATCCCGGCCTTTTGGAGCCACCTGTGATCTCGCCGGTACGGTCTTCCATGCGGGATGTGAGATTTCGTCCGCGCACTAGTGAACGCATTCTACGTAAACTGGATTGTAGGAAGGCTGTGGCGTTTGTAGCAGATACACACACGACTAGTGGAAAACAACACCACCAAAAGCACATCCATTAAAGCCATATACCATAGCAATAATATACCATTACCACATTAGTCATACGTATTTGAGTTTAGAAATCAAATTCACATAAGCGGCAGTGGCCTGATGGGTTGTGCCTTGGTTCTATCTTTTAGTGATTATAGCCATGATAGCGTCGGTTCGAATCACTCGCTCTTCACTATTGTCACAAACGCTATAAGGCAACCGACCCGGACGGAATACCGGGTGTGGTCCTTAAGAACTGTGCTCCAGAACTATCGCCGGTTCTTGGCAAACGCTTCCGCTTATCTTATGCACGGAGGACATTTCCTGCCTGCTGGAAAATCGCTCGAGTTCAGCCAATCCCAAAGACGGGAATAATGTGTCTTCCACAAAATTACCGTTCAATAGCATTACTATCTATTTTATCTAAGGTAATGGAAAAAGTCATCAATACCGAGTTAGTTAAGTATTTGGAGTGCAATGAACTTCTGAATGGTCGTCAATACGGATTCCGTGGCAGGCGGTCCACGGGAGACCTTTTGACACTTATAACCGATATATGGACATCTGAGATTGAACGGCATGGTGAGTGAATGGCGGTCGCTTTAGATATTTCCAAGGCTTTTGACCGCGTCTGGCACGGGGCATTGCTGAGCAAACTTCGTTCATATGGACTTTCCCAACAGATTTTGTGACGAAGTGCTTCCTTGAAAATCGATCGATCCGGGTTGTTGTGGACGGCGAGTGTTCGGGACTGTATCCAGTTAATTCGGGAGTGCCCCAAGGTTCTATTTTGGCTCCAACCTTGTTTTTGCTTCACACAAACGATTTGTTGGAGACAGCGGATAACCAAGTGTTCAGTTTCGCGGATGAGAGTACACTTGTTGCCTCCTTTTCGACTGTTCGGCCGATTGATGCATCTACGTCGCATCAGCTGAGATGTAGACAGATTGACTCTCTGAATCAGGATCTTGATAAGGTCCTCCAATGGGGAAGGGCCAATCTCGTCGACTTCAATGCAGCGAAGAAACAATATACAATATTCACAAAGAAAAGTGGATCATTGGTTCCACAGCTGATGATGAATGGCCAGGCCCTCGAGGCTGGGGAAAGCTTGAAATTGCTCGGCGTCACGGTCTGTGGGAATGTATCATAGCATAAACACGTGTCGAGTATCACCAGGTCAGCCTCAGGCAAACTGAGCTATCTTTTTAGAGCCAAGAAATATTTTACTCCGGCACAACTTCTCCTATATAAATCTGAAATTAACCCGCGCTCGAATATTGCTCTCATGTTTGGAGCTGGGCTCCTAAACATACCCTCGACCTACTTGAGAGCATACAGAGACGAGCGATCCGCCTGATCGGGGACTCGGCGCTGACGTTGGGACTACAATCGCTATCACATCGAAGGCGCGTAGCCGACCTCTGTCCGTTTTACAGATATTATCACGGGTACTGTTCTTCGGAGATTCTTGGTATTGTTCCACGCAATTTGGTTTATATGCGCTCCACAAGACAATCCGAAGGATCGCACCCGTTTGAGGTTCATCTCCCGACGGCGCGAACATCCCTGCATCAGAACTCGTTCCGTTACAGAGCGTGGAAGCTGTGGAACTCCCTTCCCATGGAAGTGTTCCCGGTGCGTTACAACCTGCAACTGTTCAAAAAGAACTGCAACAGTTATTTGATGGCATCTCAGGGCGCCCGCTCGGCGCTATAGGGTCGCCTCTCCCTAGAGAAGTCTATTAAAAAAGAAAAAAAGTGTATGTTTTGAAAAACATCAATACATTTCATTCTTGTAGTGTTATTCGGTGCGTCTTTTTTGGGGTTCGTTAACATTCCACTTGTTCATTAAAAAAAGCGGACATGTACCAGCGTCTGACAGCTAAGCAATTGCCGAATTGCTGGACCAGGATTGGCTTTATATTATTATTTTATTATAATACCAGAACAAGCTTTGGCTGCCTTTGAGACTAAGATGGAATTAGGCGAATTGCAAGCTTACCAACAATCTATGGAGCGAGTTATTATGCAACCACAAAAAGACTATAGCCAGTTGGTTGAGGCATATTTAGGACCATTTTCCAAAAAATTAGCTAAGAATGGACTGTATTTAGGATTCGATCGAGAAGCACAAAATCGAAGAGCTCCTTACAGGACAAACTTGAGCAACGTCGATAGGAACTTTAAACTGGTCTTGTGTCAGCAGTTAATACCAGAATTAAACTCAACACATTAGAATTAAGGGTAAAAATCTCATTACGAAGTTCTCTTTCGTCCGATTCTCTAGGATTTAATTGTCTCTCTTATAGATTGCAATACAATTAGCCGCCCATATCTTGGAAAAGTATTATCGCGGCCGTGCTATATCTCGACTGTTTGTAACAAAGGATGAATTTGGGAACAACCGGAGTTCTAGCTTCACTCTACTAATTTTATAATTAGTCTTTAATATGTTTATCCAGGGTTTGATTGGCCAGGGTTTGCTGGTCTTATGTACACAGAAATATTTAGCCTAGACTTCCTTACCCCCCTTTCGGAAGCGGACACATATTTTAAATTGGAATCTCATCCACAGTTGGACTTGTCCCGATATACGAGGGTGGCTGAAAAGTTCCCGACCTCAACGTGAAGATAGTAGCACTCGTCAATAAAAGTGAATGTAGTTGGGCATCTTTTGACAGTTACTCACCAAAATTTCACCCATTTTGGACGAGTAGTTTTTACTTGACAGTCGTTTAATTGAGTCGATGTGTGTTTTTGTAAAAATGGACAAAATTGAGTATCGAGCTGTCATTAAAATTTTGTTTTTTATTTGCCTACGCAAATCAAAGATCAGTTGGAC
Source organism: Microdon myrmicae (assembly GCA_963931805.1). Taxonomy (NCBI): domain Eukaryota; kingdom Metazoa; phylum Arthropoda; class Insecta; order Diptera; family Syrphidae; genus Microdon; species Microdon myrmicae. Next base: position 144,217,731 of record OZ007500.1, on the reverse strand, counting down.
TCTGTATATGGGGACTCTGCACTATCATTTACCACAGTGAAATTTTGGGCAGCTGAATTTAAATGTGGCCGTGAGAGTTTGGGAGGCGGTGAACGTTCGGGGCGTCCAAAAACTACACCATCTGACGATAACATCGCTAAAGTTCATCAGATGTTGCTAGACGACCACCGAAGTAAAGAGAGAGATGGGAGAGGCTATGAAAATGTCCAAAGAACGTGTTTGTCACATATTAAATCAAGATTTAGTCATGAGAAAGCTGTCCGCGCGTTTGCTCACGTTAGACCAAAAACGTGTTCGAATGAACATTTCCAACGCTCTGTTGGCGCAGTTTAGGCGCAATAAATCCGAGTTTTGGCGCCGATTAAAGACTGTCGATGAAGCTTGGAAACACCATTATCCGCCCGAAACAAAAATACAGTCAAAACAGTGGACTACAAATAGGGAATCGGCTCCCAAAAAATCAGAAACTGTTTTTTCGGCTGGGAACGTGATGGCGACTATTTTTTCGAATAGTCATCGAGTTATCTTAATCGATTATTTTCAAAAAGGAAAAACCATTACAGGACAATACTACGCATCATTACTTGACCAACTGAAGGCAGAAATTGCGGGAAAACGGCCACATTTGCAGAAAAAGAAAACCATGTTTCACCAAGACAACGCGCCGTCTGACACCTCAGCGGTTGCCATGGCGAAAATCCACGAAATACGGTTTGAACTGTTTGACCATCCGCCTTACTCAGCAGATCTAGCCCCATGCGAATTCTTTTTCTTTTCTTTTGAGGAGGCAATCACCTTCGTGAAGTTATTTTGCAGAGAAAAACGCCGATTCTATTTGGACGAGTTAGAGAGATGGGAGCATCGCTGGGAGAACTGTGTAGAGTTACAAGGAGATTATGTAGAAAAATAAAAATAAATTTTAAGAAAAAATGTCTTGTATCTTTGTTAGGTCGGAAACTTTTCAGGCTATCTTGTACACAATTGGTGAGGAATGGAACTGATGTGATTGGCTCAAATGGTGCTGATTTATTAGGAAATGTTTATGTGCCACGCGGTAATGTTCAAGTGCACTGTTCCTTGAGGTGGCCGCATTTAATGCTCTAACATTTAGGAAGCCCCAACAAAAGTAAATTGGCGCAAGGCTAATAACCTTGCTCGGAAAAACAAATTATTATGGAAAATTTAACAAGTTTTGGATAAGGACCGGAAACCGGTGGAGAGACTTGTTAAATAAGGTCAAGACCGGATCCCGATTGTAGTGCCGATGATGATGAACAAAGGTAAATACTTACATTCCATCACCACTTCTACACTTAGTTATGATTCTTATATATTATTGTTTTGCTTAGGGATATGACCGTCGGTCTTACAACGCCCCGAGTAAGAGCACTTCGGCCAGTGCATTCAAAATCCGATGATCAAAGGTCAAATAAGCCATGGCGGCCATGGGAGAGGAAAACTCAGGATAAGACTGCTTCTGAAAAATTACTTATTTCACTGGCCATTCCACATCCGGTAAATATCGCAATAGCTATACATAACCGTGGTTCTGAAAGACCGAATCCACGGGATTCTGGGTTATGTTGGGAGATCCTCGAGGCCACAGAAGATTGTCATGGCGATGTTATTATTATTATTTATTGGCCTGTAGGAACCCGGAAGTTCATGACCTCACCGACTCGGCTTCGCCATCCTTCCCTGTCCTGGGCACTCTCCTTCATGGCGATGTTATGGGTGGAAATTAAATGGTGTTTTCTTATTGAAACGAAACTGAAATTGTTATATTCTTTAAAGACTGTACTAGCGGTTGCACGATATCGTGGCGGATGTGGTGGTTCCAGTATCAATTCAGTTGATTCAGATACCAGTATTGACACACGAGATTCAACTGCAGCAGCTGGTGGAACAGAAACACTTCCTTGTGGTACAAGAGAGGTGAATTTTCGTTTATTCTTACGCTTCTGAACACTTAAGTTAGTATTTGTTACATCTCGTTGTGTACAATAAGAGTTGTCAAAGCATTCTTATCGTGGGAAAGAGTTTTGTTTACTGATATATCTAAAAGGTCATTCGAGTATTAAGTACGTCGTATCAAATGCACATATGGAAGAGAGGCAACCACTCGAAAGATCCACCACCTCATCAACACAATATGGGATAAGGAAGTCATTCCGGAAGAATGGAAAACCTCAATAGTTGTCCCCATTTTCAAAAACGGAATATCATTGCTCCCAATCACATAAAAGATACTAACAAATATCATACTGGCGAGAATCACACCGCACGCAGAAGAAATACTGGAAAAGTACCAGTGGGGATTCTGTAGGAACCGGTTGTTGCAAAACGCAACATGAATATCCTTTCCTTATCCACTTCCTCTCCTTCCGCTCGGACTGTGCTCTGACATTTAAGTGTACTCCAAAATCCCCTTTTCTGCGCGCGTTAGTGTAAAAAATAAAAAAAAAGACTAAAGACACCATCTCCGAGTTAATCTCGTGATTTATTGAACGATGGATTACATTTCTGTTTTATGTACGTACCACCCAAAACATAAACGTATCACGTACATTTTCATTTCAATTACGTAATCACGTAAAATTCAATTACGGAAGCCCTTGTGCAAAAGGCAATATGACACGCCCTCGACCGACTGAAAAAGAGTGCACAGGAAAGGGATCGATGGCGCCGCCAAGTCGGTGAGGTCATGAACTTCCGAGTTCTTATAGGCCAATAAATAGTAATAGCGAGAGACAATCTGGCCCGGGAATGAATTTATCTTTAAGTTGAGTTAGTTTATTTTTAGTCGTCGGTAGATCAATAAATTGAGAAAGAAATGGACCGTTGGAGAAGATAGTTAAGTATTTGAAATAGGTGAGGTCGGGAACGAAATAGTCGTCAGTAAATGATTGTTTGAAAAAAGAGGCGAAGAGGTTCGCAAAGACATGTGAATCCGTTGAGGTTTCGGAGTTAAATGAAAGGGAGGTGGAATATTTATTTACATTATTTAAACAAGTTTTTGGGTCAGTTATTGGGTTGACTTGAGTATTTGTTATGCAGTTTTGGTAAAGGATATTGTAGAGTTCGTTGAATTGGAAATAAGTGCCAAGGTAATTGGAGTAGTCGCAGGCGGAGCGATCACGGAGGAAAATAGCCCACAGTTTGTTTCTTTTATTACGTAAAGAACGAAGCCTTCGATTAAACCAAGGAGATGAGGAGGTTAGCGCCTGGAATAAAGATTGGTAGTAGCATCTTCTGCCGTCCGATGATCAACATTAAATGGGATTTTGTTCAAATAGTCGTTAATATGACGAACATTCGCTTTGTGGAAATCATATGAGAAATGTGTGGTGGGTCGCAATGCGGAATTATTGAGAAAAAAAAACAGAATAAGAGGCGGGTGGTGATTGTCGGTGGTGGACAGAACAAGGGAAGAGCCGCCTACTGAAGAATTAATAGGGTTCGATGCGAAAATAAGGTCTAGTTGTTTGCATATGTGATTTGAGACATTACTGGCTTGATATAGGTTTGAATAAGTTAGGTGGTTAATGAAAAGGCATTCCTTGGCACTAGAGTGGGTTTGGGAGGTAAAAGATATGGTCATCTGATAGAGTCCATTGTAGATATGGGAGATTAAAGACGCCAAAAACAACGACATCGTCACGAGAGTCGCTTATATTCATAATGTGGTCGACAGCTTTAATTGCTAGTCCATACGATTCAGTGGGCTGGGATGGCAAAATGTAGAAGCAGATGACGTATATTGATTTGTGGGGTAGTTTTATTTTGACAGAGACGGGTACAGGTACTTAGTTATTATTTGAGCCCATTTTTTAGAAAAAATAAATGGGAAATTGAATAATTAAGAGGCTTTTGAAAAAAAATCGTTTTTTTTTTCTTCTTCATTTTTTCCGCTTTGTTTTTCCTTCAAAAAAATTACATTCAAAATGTTTTTTTCTCCAAAACTAGTAGATATTTAATTACAAATCCTCGTAAAAAAATCGAGAAAAAAACATTTAAAAAATGTACACACTGGCGGTAAACTGTAACGCGCTCCGTTTCACACCCGTAATGTATGATGGACTTCATATTTCGTCTTGAAAATTCTTGAGCATATATCTGAATATATATACTAGTGATAAAAAAAAATCGATTTTTTGAACCGTCTAATGTGAAATGTAAATGTAATGAAATAGGTGGAGGCCTTTAAAGAACTTGACACGAACCCACAAAATTTCCTATAAGCGGAATATATTTTGCCCAGGAAAAAGGGGTCATACATCCTAGTGTCCCCGGCCCCACATATCCTCAGACACGTGGGGAGTTTTGATGTGATATGGTGAGGGTAGAGTGCCCATATATTTAGCTTAATAATAGCAATAAATAAACTTAACAACAAACTTAAACAAATATATAATAAAGAAGGGGAGAAGAATTCCTCTACCAATCGACTATGCCTGTACAGCTATAACCGAATTTGTTTGGCAATCCATTGGCTGGATATACACATATGGCCAGACGCCGTAACGCCAGATGCCGAGAGCCACCGAAATTCGTATGTGATAACAATGTGGCCAAGAAGCAAACAATCACAAATAATCTTCACGATCTCTCCTTGAACCACCAATCGGGCTTCCTTTACGGAAAGGATCATTGCAGCAATAGAAAGATAAACAATCAATGAAAAACTAACACTGTTTGTTAGTTGAACAGGTTAGGATGTATCTCGTTCTAGAACGAGATGCAAGATCTTACCGTTGATGATCAAACAAATAATATCGTATCCTTAGATAACAACTCCGGCCGAGATTTTTTTTATTTATTACACTTCTCTCGGAAGAGACGAACCTATAGCGCCGAGTGGGCGCCCCGAAATGCCACCAAAAAACGGTTGCAGTTCTTTTTGATCAGTTGTAGGTTGTAACGCTCCGGGAACACTCGCACGGGAAGAGAGTTATAGCGTTTGCGACGATAGTGAAGAACTTGTGATTCGAACTGACGCTATGACGGTTAGAATCAGTAAAAATTGAACCAATGCTCAACACATCAGGCCACTGTCGCGTGTACGAATTAGATTTCTAAACTCAAGTACACTGAACTGATGTGAAATTCTTTTGTTCTCGCTATGGTATACGGCTCTAATGCTTTGCTTATTCGAGTTTCCTTCGGTGTTTTTTCAATGTTGGCTTGTGTACTATGTGTGTACTGTTAGAAAGGCCACAGAGTTCCACAGCTTTCCCGCTCTGTACAATACATGTTACCGCAACCCATGCATTCCATTTTATCTTCTTTTTTTTTTTTCTTTTTTATTACACTTCTCTCGGGAGAGGCGAACCTATAGCACCGAGTGGGCGCCACCAGATGCCACCGAAAAACGGTTGCAGTTCCTCTTGAACAGCTGCAGGTTGTAACGCTCCGGAAACACTCGCGTGTGGAAGGAGTTCCACAGCTCCGCAATCTGTAACGGAACGAGTTCTGATGCAGGGGTGTTCGCCCCGTCGGGAGATAAATCGCAAACTGGTGCGACCCGTTGGATCGTCTTGTAGAGCACATATAAACCGAATTGCGCGGAACAATGCCACGAATCTCCGAACAACAGTACCCATGATATCTGTAAAACAGACAGAGGTCGGCCACGCGCCTTCGATGTGATAGCGACTGTAGTTCCGACGTCAGCCCCGAGTCCCCGATCAAGCGGAACACTCGTCTCTGTATGATCTCTCGTAGGTCAGGGGTGTGCTTAGGAGCAGAGCTCCAAACATGAGAGCAATATTGGGGCGCGGGTCTAATTTGGGATTTATACAGAAGAGGAAGTTGGGCCGGAGTAAAATATTTCTTGGCTCTAAAAAGATAACTCTGTTTTCCTGGGGCTGACCTGGTGATGCTCGACACGTGTTTATGCCACGATACATTCCCACAGACCGTGACGCCGAGCAATTTCAAACTTTCCCCAGCCTCGAGGGCCCGGCCACTCATCATCAGCTGTGGAACCAATGATCCACTTTTCTTTGTGAATGTTGTATACTGTGCCTTCGCTGCATTGAAATCGACGAAATTGGCCCTTCCCCACTGCAGGACCTTATCCAGATCCTGATTCAGAGAGTCAATCTGTCTAGCACTTAGCTGGTGCGTCGTTGATGCATCAATCAGCCGATCACTCGAAAAGGAGGAAACAAGCATAGTCTCGTCAGCAAAACTGAACATTTTGTTATCCGTTGTCTCCAACAAATCATTTATGTGAAGCAAGAACAAGGTTGGAGCCAAAATAGAACTCTGTGGCACCCCCGAAGTAACAGGATACAGATCCGAACACTCGCCGTCCACAACAACCCGGATCGATCGATTTTCGAGGAAGCTCTTCGTCCAGTCGCAAAGCTGCTGGGAAGGTCGGTATGAACGAAGTTTGTTCGGCAATGCCCTGTGCCAGACGCGGTCAAAAGCCTTGGAGACATCCAATGCGACCGCTCTTGACTCACCATGCTGTTCGATCGCAGATGTCCATATATCGGTTATAAGTGTCAAAAGGTCTCCTGTGAATCGCCCGCCACGGAATCCGTATTGACGATCATTCAGAAGTCCTTTGCACTCCAAACACTTAATTAACTCGGCATTGATAACCTTTTCCATCATCTTAGGTAACATAGACAGTAATGCTATCCGTCGGTAGTTTTATGGGAGACACTTTTTTCCCGTCTTTGGGATTGGCTGAACTGGAGCGTTTTTCCAGCAGGTAGGAAAGGTCCTCCGTGTATAAGATAAGTGAGAGATTTTGCCAAGAACCGGCGATAGTTCTGGAGCACAGTTCTTAAGGACTACACCTGGTATTCCGTCCGGGCGAGTTGCCTTCCTACAGTCCACTCCACGTAGAATGCGTTTAACAGTACGCGAGCGAAACCTTACATCCCGCATCGAAGACCGTACCGGCGCGATCATAGGTGGTTCCCAAAGACCCGGATCGAGGTTTGAATTCGCGAACACATTAGCTTTATCCTTTCAATTTGGAAGGAAGGAAGCCCTGGTAAAATTCAAGGAAGGTAAATATCCTAACTCCTCAGTAAAACGTAAAACTCGGAGGAGTATCCCCTGAAGGGCACATTTTTGGCATAGAAGTAATCTATGTTGATACCATTCGTTTGGTACAACAAGCCGATCATAACAACGGATAATCTCACACAACTCTAGCAAAATACCAATAACCAAAACGAAAGAAGGCACATGATTCAGTCTTCCAAACATCAATTACCGGAAGTGGTATGTCCATCCAACAAAATGAATTGTTCCACCTATTAAACAATCACCTGTAAATTGTTACTATCCAGCCATTCTAAGTGCAGCTCCATCAAAATAAACAAAATCACATCAAGCATGAACGTCAAACAGAGGGGAAAATGGCCAAGGAAAACAATCGAGGAGTGGGGTTGTTGATTCCGGTAGCTTTGGAGTGAGTGACATTCCTCTTTTACAATACAAATCGGCCAAACTGTAGATATATTCTAACGCTCTACGGTACGGGGTTTTAGACCTTAACTGTCCCAGTTCAGATTTATTTTATAGAAACTGGTGTAAGAGTAATAATAGAAGTCTTTGGTTGTTTCGAGCTCAAAATAATTTGTGGTCATTTTGTTAATGAATTTGGAAGTACAATATCAGCACATCATCTCACAAAAGCTTCAGGAAGGCGTCGTCTCGAGTAAGCTATACAAGTGGAGGGTGGCCTCAACACAATTAGAGAAATGCCGGGTTAGTAAAATATTCTTAATGATCACGTAGGTAAATGGAATTACCTAAATAAATAGGCAAGTAATAGGTAAGCGCCACAAGAAAAACAAATTTGAGTAAGCCATGGGAACAACGCTTGGTGCGGATTCAATCCGTATGATTAATTTAGATAAATAATACTTGCCATCTTCTTCCTCTTCGTTAGCCTCGTCTAATTGCAATCCCTCTACGAACTGCTCCTTTCCTTGATCTCCCACCACCTCATTGTTCAAGTTATCTCCGTCGAGAATGGCGTTTCCAATATGGGCGATATCGTCATCATCCTTTTGGTTATGACTACGCCCGCCTCCCATCCCCAGCATTTCAATGTCATCGCCGTCACGTGGTCCCATGTCACCAGCATTATTTACGATATCTATATTTTTTTCATCCTTGATTTCATGAGCTCCAGTGTCCCGTTCAGCATCGCCTTTCTTCAAATCCTCGACGACATTGGCATATCTATTATTATCGGCATCTTCTCCATCATTCTTTTCGAATTGGTTGCCCTTATTTAACCTGCTTAATTGGGAATCCTCTAAATCATTCCGTAAGAGGTCATCAATATTAAGCGGGATCGGTGCTACACCGTGTGGAATCTGCTTTGGTCGTCTCTGTGCTATCAACTCCTTGGGATTATTTGAGCGTTTTGCTTTATTCATAATCGGTGTGGTTGCTTGATTTGCCACGGGTAGAGCATGAGTGTTGCCAATATTACCTACAAGTCCGCTCAACCTTCCACTGGAGGCCGTTGATAGCTTAGCTGTTGCATTCAGTGAAGCTAATTTCGGAATATTACCTGCTACTCCATTTTTCTCTTCATTGTTTTTAAATGGCTCTGGTATCATCTGAAAGTTTTCAACAGAATTAATAATCGCATTTTTTGGTTTATTATCGATGGGTCGATTTTGTAGGTAACCCCTGGAACTGTTATTACTGTTTTCTAATTTAGTATTTAGTGGAATTTTCTGGGCAGAATGGACGCTAGTTTGGGTAGTGTCGCTGGTGTTAGTTATCTTAATAAAGATTTTGTACAAGTCTGCACTCACAAGTTGTTGCTTATTAAACGATCTCTGGATTTGATTTCTATCCAGTGGGGGACTTGGATTCTGATGAGGCTCCTGCTGGCTAATTGTGGATACACTTAGTATATCGCCGTCAACGTTTGGTGGCTTATAATCACAGTGGGCTTTGTATCCTTGCAATATCTCTTTCAGTGCGCCAATTTTCTTCTTATTGCTTTCTGTTACAGTTTTCAGTAATATTTCTAAGCGATCCTTTTCTTGAACAAGAAGATCGTATTTTGACTGCAATACAAAAAAAGGATTCTTAATTAGTTATATGTAGTTGTTGGCAAATGCATTAAATATTTACATTTTAGATGAGTAGGAATGTATGAGCTTAAAGCGAGAATGTTGTGAGAGAAAACATGAAGGCGAAGTTGGGTTGCAGGCGTAACAGTCTCTTGGAGAATTGAGGAATATGAAACAACATTCGAAAATGACAAAATCGACAAGATGACAAATCATTAAAGTCGGGTGTGATAGAGACGATTTCAGAATGGTGAAAAAGTGACGCAGTTAATGCAAGAGCAGAAGGAGAACCGAATAAATTTGACTAGGGTGTCACATAACCAACTGGAAATTGTAAGTACTCGGGAGGGGAGATATCAAATAAAAATACAATTCGACGAAATGTACTTAAATGAATCAATTGAATTACTATTTTGTAAACACCATGTACGTTAGAAAAATTGACTTTTTTTAAAAACTTTTGTAATAATAGATTTTATTCGTTTTACACATCAAGCTTGTCCCCTTCGAAATATTTGCCATTCACAGTTACAGAGCGATGGAGGCGTTGTTCCCAGTTTTCGTAGCATTTCGGGAAGCATTGTCCTACAATATTTTCCTGCTCATCGATTACAATCTTATTATATTATTATTATTTATTGGCCTGTAGGAAGTAGTGTGGAATTTAAGCACATACGGGCACCCCCACACTCGCCTTATTATTACGACTATTTGTGTGGGTTTGCAAGTTATGTGCCTAGAGTACGGCAATTTCTAAAAAAAAAAAGAAAAAGGTAAGCGTTTCTCTTTTTATGTTCTATTTTTGTTATTTCCTATCTTTGGAAATTTACACGATTTATTATTATTATTATTTACTGGCCTGTGGGAACCCGGAAGTTCATGACCTCACCGACTCCGCCATCGTTCCCTATCCTGTGCACTCTCCTTCGACGCTTGACTAGCCGATCCCATCTCAAGGTCAAACCTAACATTGTCCTCCCATCTCCGACGCGGCCGTCCTACCCATCCCTTTCCCGTTGGTCTAGCGTCAAGAATTCTACGCACGGTCCTATCGTTGCCCATTCGCGCTACATGTGATGACGCACTATTGTAGGTTTGCGGTATAGCTCTTCCAATTCGTGGTTGTGGAGTTTCCTCCATTGTCCTGACTCCTCGTCATATTTACCGCCAAATATACCCCTTAAAACTTTATTCTCGAATACGCGGAATTTGTTTTCTTCCCGTTTTGTGAAAGCCCATGTTTCGCATCTGTATAGAGCAATCGGCATGATTATGGTTCTATAGACATCATCATCATCATCATCGGCACTACAACTGGGACCGGTCTTGGCCTTATTTAGCAAGTCCTGAGGCTTGTTAAATTTTCCATAATGATTTGTTTTTTCCGGGCAAGGTCATTAGTCTTGTGCCAGAGGCTCCCCGACGGGGAATCGAACCCCGGTCTCCCGCTTGACAGGCGGGTATACTAACCACTATACTATCGAGGAGCTGGTTCTATAGACAGGGAGTTTTATATTACGTGATAGCAGTGTGGATTTCAGCAGTTTACTGACTGCGTGCCAACTAGCGTTAGTGGAGTGTAGTCTTTTGTTAATTTCCTTCGACATTTCGTTACTGGCCGTCAGTATCGTTCCTAGATATTTAAATTCTTTAACTTTTTTTAAATATCTTGCCTCTGACATCTATATGTGTTCCCTGAGTTCCACTTTCTCTCGCCGTAATCATGTATTTTGTTTTGTCTTCATTTATTTCTAGGCCCACCTCTTCTGCCGCTTGCATGATGATTTCACAGTTTTTACTTACAGTTTCTAGATTATCGCCCAAAACGGTGATATTATCCGCATACGCGAGCACTTGTGAGACCCCGTTCAGGGATGATCCGGCCATGTTGTCGTCTTGTACCTTTCTGATAACATACTCGAGCACAATGTTAAAGAGACATGGTGAGAGGCCATCGCCCTGTTTTAGCCCGTCCCGGATTCCAAATGGTTCTGAGAGGTGGTAGGTAGGAGGTATTCTAACTCGCCCTTTGTTTTCGTTTATGCAGATTTGAATGAGAACGGCATATTTTTTCGGGATTCCCAGTTCAACTACAATATGGTACAGTCTTTGCCTTGCGACTGAGTCGTAGGGATTTTTGAAGTCAACGAACAGTTGGTGAACCGTCTCTCCGTATTCCCACTTCTTTTCCAGTAGTTGTCTTATTGTGAACATTTGGTCGTTCGTTGACTGGTTCCTACGGAATCCGCATTGGTAGTCTCCCAGTATTTCCTCTGCGTACGGTGTGATTCTCGCCAGTATGACATTTGTTAGTATTTTGTATGTGGCTGGGAGCAATGCTATTCCTCTGTAGTTTTCGCAGTCAGATCTGTCACCTTTTTTGAAAATGGGGACAACTATTGAGGTTTTCCATTCTTCCGGAATGACTTCCTTATCCCATATTGTTTTGATGAGTTTGTGGATCTGTGGCCGTTCCGCCAAACCCCACGGTCCGCTTTCCTGAAAACCCCCCATAACTTTCACCCAATCTCCTAATTTCACTAATGCAATCGCATTAGCATCTTAAATGCTTCACGCATTAATGACATGAAATCAGTAATCAAAAAAGTCTCTGGAAAAGGAAACTTACCTTTCATGCATCCCTTCGCATACAAATTCCCTGTAGAATTTCTTTCTACCTTTTCAGGAACCCCAGGCAAATTTAAACTTTCCCAACCCTGCACCGCAATCTCCACCCAGCATACCTGAAACATTTCCTTTTACAAGGACATTTAATGCATACAACGCATTATCTAAAATTCCTAGAAATAATTCTTTAAAATGCATATGGCATCATGAATCCCAAGCAGCTGCATTCAATTAGCGCAATCGACGCTGAAGTCAATTTCCCTAACTCGTCCCAAGTGCAAACATAAGCTTCCGGCGATACCATAAACAATTCATATCGTTTGTGGTATCCCAAACGCAGTTTTCATTTAATGAGTGGCTGCTATTTATCCAGCTGACCCTCATTATCGAACGATGAATGGGTCGCTTTTCCCTTTGTATTGTAATTGCCCTGAATCCATCCCTCATCACCTTGGCGCATAATCAAACACAAACCATTGGATTTGTTTGTTTCAACGAACACACATCCCCTAGATGCACATTATGCCCCTTCTTGGTGTTTCAGATTCGTTATCATGGCTTCGACCCATGAAAAGAACCTACGTACACATATACATGTGTACCACGACGATCTCCTTTATGAGATCCGGTTATCACCACAGTGAAAGCGAATGCACCCAGAACTTCCTTAGCCAGCTAATTGCATCTTGTAGTCGAATTTCATCTGCTGACCACGCTGGTCGCACGATCTTCCGCTCTCCGGTGCGCACGTAGACACGAATATCCCCCCGAGTCGTAAACCCGACGAGTCGAGAAAGCGCGTTTTTTGATCAAAATAAGTTTAACGTCTCATATGTTGTTTCTCTGCGTCCGTTAATCTTCGGTGTAATTTTTTTTTTTTAGATAAGATGTTATGGCTCAACTAAATAGTGCAACCCGGAAACTTAATTAAAATAGTGTGTTATTATTAAAAGGTCAATTAAACTACATCCATACAATAAAAGAACATTTACTTTTAAAATAGTGAGTTTCATTCGATTTCCTCTGTGGACTGGTTTTCCCCTTACACCCGGTTGTGCACGAACGTAGCGGCGTTTCGTCCTTTTCCTTCGGCGTTTTACGTGGTAGAACCTTAGTGGAAGTAGTGGAGACTGAGTAGAACGCTGCGCCCATGTCGGTGCCACGACTTCGCCCCCCACAGATCTTTCGAGCGGTTGACTCTCCTCCATGCTTCACAAGCTCTGCCGGTATGCAGTCGACTCCGGGAGCTTTGTTGTTTTTCAATCGGTTTATTGCGTCTACAACTTCGTCGAAAGAGGGCTTTGGGATCTGGGGCTCGGCTGTATGTAGTCTGGTGCGTTTATTTGTGGTTGATGGGTGCGCACATTGAGCAGGTTTTCAAAGTACTGCTTCCATCTTGTCACGATATTGTTTGTTTCTGTCACCAGACAGTCGTTTGTGTCTCGGACTATTTTGGCTCTCCCTCGACAGCCATTTCTAATTGAATTTATGCCGGCATACATACCTCCGATGTTCTGGAATTTTCTGGGATTTTTTCGATCCAAGTTTTCTCCCGTTCGCATTTTTTGCGTTTCAAAACTCTCGTTGTCTCTTTCCGAATTGTCGAGTATCTTTCTGCGTTGACTTTATCATATCTTTCTAAGTGGATCACCCTGAGGCGTTTACGTTCTTCGATCTTCGGCTTGCACTCATCGTCAAACCATGGTTTGGACTTCATTGTTTTCTTAAATCCTATTGCCTTTTGGGCTGTTTGTTTGATTGTGTCTCTGATCGATGTCCATTTAGTGTCCACACTATTGGTTTCCTCTTCCTCACTGCTCACATCCTGTAGGATACTAAATCTATTCGTTAGTTCGTCTTGATATTCAGTCCTTTTGCGCAGGTCTTTTAGTTTATCAATGTCGAACTTTTTGCTCGTCTCCCGTGACTGCCCATGTGGGTTTGCTGCGAGCCGACTTCTGATTTTGCCCATCACTAGAAGGTGATCGGAGTCGCAATCTGCTCCTCTATATGATCTTACGTCAAGGATATTCGTGTGGTGTCTTTTGTCTATGAGGAAGCGGTCTATTTGGTTACGCGTTACGCCGTCGGGTGATATCCATGTGGCTTTATGAATTTGCTTGTGCTTGAACATCGTGCTTTTCACTAACAGATCTTTTGACGTTACGAACGTGATAATTCAAATTCCATTATCATTTGAAACGTCGTGTAGATTTTCTTTACCTATAGTTGATTGAAAGATATCTTCGTTTCCAATTTTCGCATTCAGGTCCCCGAGGAGGATTTTAACATCGAATGATGAGATTCCATCGAATACTTCCTCTAGGGTCTCGTAGAATGTGTCTTTCGTTTCTTCGTCCGTTGATTCTATTGGGGCGTGTACGTTTATAAATACATAATTGTACCATGGTCTCTGTATTTTTAGCACCGACATTCGGTCATTAATAAATTTCACATCTTTTACATGGGGCGTAATCTTCCTGCTTATGATGAAGCCCGTTCCGAGGTTATGTGTATCGGTACCTCCACACACCAGTGTAAACCCGTTGGTTTCGATTACTTGATGTGGGAGTCGGACTTCCTGAAGCGCTCCATGCCCATTTAATATTGTTTCGCGTTTTCTACGACCGCCTGTATCGCGCCTGGTTTATATAATGTTCGAACATTCCACGTGCCGACGTGTATATCCCGCTTTTTCAGTTTTCCCTACGTCTTCGTTTTGCCGAGTCCGTGTTTTCTTGATGATTTGTTCCCTTATGGTAGTGTCGGCTCATCACACCTACGCCTACCGGGTTTTTCGTGAGATTGTTTTTTGTATATTGATTATTCATTATTGTTCCCACGAGTCTTGGGGTTTCAAATAGTCCGCCATATCAAAGCCCCTTTTTGATACGGTAAGGTCTGCTTACTGCTCTGATTCGATCCGGTGTTAGAGAGGCGCCGTTATAATACAGCCGGTATACCCCTGGGTGCAAACCATCCAATGGGCACGGTGACGAGTAACACCCTGGATTAGGAGTGGTAGATCTTTGTGTGTTACTTCTCGCTAGCCTGTCTGACATGGGTGGCCCTACTGGAAGCGTATGCTTCCGTCAGCATAGCCTGAGTGATTCATCGTAGTTTAAGCCCCCGCACCAGGTTTCTACCAAGTGGGGGGCCTGCCCAAGATACGATGTGAAAATCGTTTTTGGTGATTTGAATGCGAAAATAGGTCGGGAGCCGGTTTTCAGGTACTACGCGGGTTCCCATAGTTTGCGTGAGAACACTAATGACAATGGACTACGAGTCATCGAACTGGCAGCATCAAAAAACTTGGTCGTTGCAAGTACCAAGTTTCCGCGAAAAGATATCCACAAAGCTACCTGGGTATCACCCGATGGAGCCACTCGAAACCAAATTGACCACGTGTTGATAGATCGCCGCCCCTCCTCCAGCTTGATGACGGTGCGAACGTACCGAGGTGCGACGTCGTCTCGGATCACTATCTTGTTGGGATAGTTTTCCGAACGCGGGTTGCCTTACGGAGACGTATTGCATCCGCGGATCAAGTTCGAATCAACACAGCTGCCTTACACAATGAGAATACCAGTAACACCTTTGGTCATACGCTAGGACTCGCACTCGGAGAGCTCGACGGAGGGGGAGTATGTGCCGGGGCCAGAATGCCGGGCGTAGAAGAGAAATGGAAACGGCTTAAGAATATTGTCATTAGTACTGCCAACTCCATCTTAGGCAGTAGTCGTAGCGATCGGAGCGACTGGACAGGACAGGATGAAATATCTCGGGGTCATTTATACTCCAAACATGAATTTCAAACATGTGACCCACATTCTTCAAAGGGGCCTCGGTCGGTCTAAGCAACTGTACAAAATTTTGAAGTAGAGCAACAAAGTTGACACCAAAGTCAGGCTCCTCTGCTATAAGCAGCTAATCCGATCTAGAATATCGTAAGCATTTCCCATATGGCCCTGCATATTTTCGGCCCAAATGCTAAGACTTCAAGCCTTCGAAAGAAAACTCTTCAGAAGATGCACCAACCACTCGCCATTACCCCAACTCTCACCTATAGGAAGGTGCCTTCATTACCCCTATCGACGAGTACTTGCTACAATTAGCATACAAGTACCTCGAAAGCATCCAGAACAGCTAGAACCTACAAGTACGGGAGTCTTGCGTTCTTGACCCTTCTCTCCTTCGATCTCTTCGGATCAGACCACCACCATTTCTTCTTCAGTACAAAACTGAAGAAAGCACCTCTCCCGACAACATTCCCCTGTATAATAGAGGATTACTGGACCCATCCCATAGGGTCTACTGCTAACACACCACACACACGCACACACAGTACAAGATGGCACAAGCATACACACACCGACCAAAGCGCAGATTATTAGACGCCGAAGACGTGATCTACGTTTACTAACGCACTCAAGGCCTACCGGTTTTGTATGATTTGTTTCCCAGCACCCCTCCATCCAAGAAGTTAGAGAAAATTTGCACTAACCCTGTCCACACTATCCTTAGATACCTCCCCCGTCTCTATTTTAGATATCTTGAGACCGAGCCCAACATCCTCACTGATGTGGGTGATTCTGGTTATCGCAATATGACCAGAAGCCAGAGACAAGATGGACACATCTGTCCTTGTCTGGCTAAAGTCGGCCTCTCGTCTCTTAAAGCAATTTGTAAAACCCAATATGTGTACGCTACATGTCGTCATAGTGCAATTACATTTTAAGTGCCTTTTCTCTAATTACATTTTTATATAACTTTTAAAATATACACAGGTAGACATTTCGTGTATTAATTCTTTTTCTTGTAATTACCTGATGTACATTCTGTTGTCTTTCAAATTGTTAGATTTTAAGTGAAATAAAAATATAAGTTAGTCTAAGAAAGTAACTCGAGGAGCAAGGGTGCTCTTAATAAAGGACTCTTGGTTTGTGACTAACGAAAGATCGTTGACCACCAGTTAAAACAAAACTGGCGCAGTCGGTAGGATATCCGAATGTATCCTTAGTGAATAAAAGATTATTTTAGCTATATACAGTGTGTAGTGTAACAACATACCCACGAAATTACCATGAAGAATCATATCAAATAAATCAATTGCCCTTGTCACAATTAGCAAGTTTCACGTAACCAGCATTCGTTGCCGACAATAATTCAAGGTCGGTTCTTTTCATTGAGTAAAAGAAACCAACTGCTCCAGTTACGATTTGAAAGAATCATATGACACCCGCTTGCGAGCTTGCTGCTGGCAAGTGATTCACAAATTAATTGGGTCAAATCGTGTCATTGTTCTTACACTATGCGCCAAGCTGGTGATAGGAAATAAAATAGCACAGTAAGCAGAATTATACTGAGTGAATTATCAATTTTAGAATGAAATAGTTTGTTAAGCAAAATTTGCATGAGTGAATTAAGAAATTTGTAAATAATTGAGAGATTGATTGGGAGTATAAATACCCCAGCATTTTGAAGAATAAAGCAATGAAATACCTAATCTGTTTTTGATTCAATAACTGCGGCGACTTCGCCATGGACTTTCAGCGAACTGCGCTTTTAAGAGCACAATTATGGAAATAGGGCTTTTAGTCAAATATATTGTAACCCACATAACAATCAGTACTAGAATATTATAGAAAGTCCGAAACAAAGTACTAGAATATTCCAGAAAGTTCTGGAAAACTGGAGACTAGGAGTAGAAAATTCGAGGCTATGGAACGGAAGGAAACGAAACACTGAATCAGAATGAGGAAACGGTATAAATACGTTACACGCAGATCAAGAAGTAAGCAGTCAAAGACGCGATAAGTCAAGAAAACGTTAAGTGTACGGTAAAATTAACGGTTGTTATTAACGGGCTAATGAAATTAATTCAAAATCGATTTAACGGCTCTTATTTATTAAAAGATAATTAATCCAGCGAACCCTAAGCTCGCTACAATTGGTGTCAGAAATGGGATTAATTATTGGTGAAGTGAAAGTGTGTTGTGACGATGTCAGATCGACATTTGGAGGATCTTCGCGTTCCTGAGTTGAAGAAGGAACTTCAGGACCAGAATCTGGATAGCAGAGGACAGAAGCAAATTCTTCGACAGCGTCTGCAAGCAGCATTGGAGGAAGAGGGTATCGATGTCGACACATATGTTTTTACGATCGGGCCAGACTGTCCGGATGAAGAAGAAATAGCGAGTCAAGATGGTGCCAATGTAACGGAGAAGAGTTCGCCACAGTTGGACATTTCGGAGATGTTCAGGATGATGATGACAAAATTGGACGCGCAAGCTACAGATATTAACTCAAAATTGGACGCGCGAGCTGCAGATGTTAATGCAAAGTTGGATGCCCAAAATTCGAAATTCGACGCACAAGCTGCAGACCTGAATGCAAAATTGGATGCCCAAACGCAGTGGATGAAATGTAATTTTCAACACTTTAAGGAAGAAATTCGAAACGAAGTAGAAAATCTGGATCTAAAAGTCACCGATGAAATAACGCGAATCGAAAAGAGACTTGACTGTGTTGAGAGAAATAAGACATCGCCTAGCAATCAACATGACTACAAAGATACTGTGGCGCTTCCCTTGAACGCCGCCAACCATCTTCCCATTACCTAGGTAAAAACCCCCATCTAGGGCATACAACCTGAATTAAAAACAAGTACCGTGGCAGTTACATTGAACGCCACTACTTACCTTACAGGTACAAAAGGTAACAGTTTCCTAAAATACACTAAAAGCGTGTACTTACCTTCCATGCCGTACCTGTAACATTAGAAAAACCTGTGAAACATTAATTCTCGCTGATATGAAATTCCAGCGGCAACAAATCCTATATTCTCAAGGCAATTTGGTTTAACAACCAACCAATATTGCCGTGCAATATCAGCACGATATTCGTTTGCACGCCAGCCGTACATCTGCAGGAATGTGTATCTTTCCTCAGCATAGCATGCCCATATCGATCGGTCATACAACCAAGCGATACATGAGGGCATCCGATTGACGCCCAGGCAGTCGAGTTCGCAAATGGAAAATTACCATCAGAATTCGACTGCGAGGATATACCTGCGAAATGTACACGATCAGCAATAATGCTTTACGCAGTCGTTGATCGTTTAAACATTTCAACCCCTTTGTTTCGTTGATATACTCGCACCTGTTGCGAACATTTAGATGGGATCTATGCTATGTCTGCTCTGGCGCAAGACTAATGGCCTTGCCCGGAAAAAAAAAACATATCATTATGGAAAATTTAACAAGCCTCAGGACTTGCTAAATAAGGCCAAGACCGGTCCCAGGTTGTAGTGCCGATGATGATGATGATGCTATGTCTGCATACTTGCGGACGCACACGATGAGCAGCAGAAGCAATCATCGTGTGTGTATTTCAACCCCTTTTGTGTTGAACAAAACGCAAAAGGGATATCTTACCAAATATGGTCATCGAGGCGATGGATGGAATTTTGGTATTCTGTCGCTTCGATGAACTTATTTATTCGCGTTCTGGATTCTGTGGAGGCATGTCGGGCCTCCACGTTAAAATAATCAGAAAACGGAGTTGAGTGTTTCGGTGCGTCTTTGATTTTTTTTATGTCATGTGTTGTCATTTAATCGATTAAAGTGTTTAATCTTCAGTTATTTAAGAAAGAATGATTTCAAATTTAATTTAATAGTTGTAAATATGGATGGAGAAAAGGTTTTGCTTAATTTTGTATTTTTTAACAATCGAATGTTTTACTTTCCAATGATATTATTGAAAAGCTGAAATAAAAGACGTTTTTGTTTAAATGTTTCATTCGTCAGTTACAATTTTTTCAAGTGCTTTAAATTATAGAAAACTCAATTTAACTAAATATCAAAAGAAGAAATCTTTGTATTCATTTCAAGTGTAAAGATAAATCGAATTAAATGGAGATCAGTTCAAATTCTATGGATTACTCAACAACACACACTGAAGCATATGGGATGGAGGTAGAACCGGTGCAGTACGCCTGCACAACAATATACCCACTACCCATAATACAAGGATGCAACCGCCAACCTTCGATGGAACGGGACCCTTCTCCGCATTTATACGTCAGTTTAATGCCGCGGCCAATTATAATAAGTGGTCGGATGAGCAGAAGTCAACATAAGTAATCTTGTCACTCCGTGGGGCGGCTGCAGAATTGCTACAAACCATACCAGCAGAGAAGCAAACAGATTTCCAAGCAGTAAGAGACGGCCTTGAAGCTAGGTATGGAGACAACCACATGCAGCAGGTCTACCGCGTGCAACTGCGGTGCAGAACTCAGAAACCTGGAGAAAATCTTCAACAGTTACAGGCAGACATTGAGCGATTGGCAAACTTGTCTTATTCAAATATGACTAAGGAATTTCTGAACGAGGTAGCAATGGATGCATTTATAAACGCACTCCAAGATCGGGACTTGCAACAAGCCGTTCGTTTGGCGGGAAAGAAGACGACTAATGAAATACTGGCATTCGCATTGGCATATGAATCTGCTAAACTGGCTACCAGGAGTACATATAGAGTCCTAGAAATGTCCATCCAGGAATGTTCCTGCCAAAGAATCGGGCATGTACAACGGAGAACTCCGAGACCTGGTATGAAGTGTTGGACATGCGGCGAAGTCGGCCACATCTCTGTTGACTGTAGGAAACGTCGACGAATGAATGAAACATCAATTGAGAATTGTTGTTCATGCGCTAATCACAAGAGAAGCCTTCAGCGTGATTCAGACTTGGACAGCTCCACGACCGAATGTAAATCCTTGCATCAACAGATAATTGCTCTTAAGACCAGCCGAGAAAAGGTCACTGAGGAGAACAATCGCTTATCAACTGATCTAGCAGAGACAAGCTGAAATTTTGACCCTAAAGCGTCGCCTTCAGGATTCGGAAGTAGAAATTGATGATTTAAAACAAGAGGCGTATGACCTCCGAAAGGTACAAGTAGAAGTAGATGGGTGGACGAGTGATGCTATACGCGCAGCTCAACTTTAGGATGAAGATATGTCGCTAATCCTGGAACACAAAGAGAAGAACGAGCGGCCAACTTGGAACAATATTTCCGACAAGGGTGAAACATTTAAAGCATATTGGGCACAATGGGATTCCTTGCTGGTGGAAGATGGAATTCTAAAGCGTAAATGGGAAGCCACGGACGGAAAGTCCCATCGAATGCAGATTCTAGTCCCACCATCAAAAGTGAAGGATGTACTAACAGAAATGGACGACGGGGCTTCCGGTGGACATCTGGGAGTTAATAAGACACTTTCAAAATTACGATCTCGATTCTACTGGCTTCACATGAGAGATGACGTCGAGTCTTGGTGTAGGAAGTGCACAACTTGCACTGCGACCAAAGGAGCTACAGCAAAACCAAGGAGCGCTATGAAGCAGTACAACGTGGGTGCCCCTTTCGAGCGAATTGCGATTGATATCTCAGGACCATTTCCAAAAACAAACGACAACAACAAATACATGTTGGTCATCATGAATTACTTCAGCAAGTGGAGGGGAAGTCCTTCCAATTCCAAACCAAGAAGCAACAACCATCATTGAGCAGCTTATCAATAATTGGATCAGCAGATATGGAGTTCCCTGTGAGCTTCATTCCGATCAAGGCCGAAACTTCGAATCACAGATATTTCAAGGCATCTGTGCGGCACTGGGCGTAAGGAAAACCAGGACCACACCCTTACATCCGCAGTCAGACGGAATGGTCGAAAGGTTCAACCGAACAATGAGTTATAGATCGGCTAATCACGATACGACAGGCTATTCTCCAGCAAAAATTATATTTGAACGAGAGATACGATTACCAGCCGATCTGCGATTCGGAATACCTCCAGACGCCATAGATAAGATCGAAGACTACGTAGCTGAATGGAGAAATCGCCTCGATGAGATTCATCATTTGGTTCGAAAGCATATCACGGTTTCAAGTGACAGGATGAAAACATGGTACGACGTTCGAGCCAACGCACCCGGATTTAATGCAGGCGATAACGTATGGCTTTATAACCCTCATCGGCAAAAAGGAAGGTCTCCGAAGTTGCAGCAACATTGGGAGGGACCGTATAAGATTCTCACAAGAATTAACGACGTTGTCTACAGGATTCAGCGAAGACCGAGCGCCAAGATGAAAGTGGTACATCGTGACCGACTGGCGACTTTTTGTTAACCCAGAAGACCAGTGAACTTAGTTTGGGACGAACTAATCTAGACGGAAGGTAGTGTAACGCATATAACAATCAGTACTAGAATATTCTAGAAAGTCCGAAACAAAGTACTAGAATATTCTAGAAAGTACTGGAAAACTGGAGATTAGGAGCAGTAGAAAATTCGAGGCTATGGAACGGAAGGAAACGAAACACCGAATCAGAATGGGGAAACGGTATAAATACGTCACACGCAGATCAAGAAGTAAGACGTAAGAAGTAAGCAGTCATAGACGCGATAAGTCAAGAAAACGTTAAGTGTACGGTAAAAGTAACGGTTGTTATTAACGGACTAATAAAGTGTTACATTGATTCAAAATCGATTTAACGGCTCTTATTTATTAAAAATAATTAATCCAGCGAACCCTAAGCTCGCAACAATATCTTCAGACAGAATATTACTTGCCATACATTACATGGCCAGACAATAAAGATAAATATTACAACATACATATTGCATGGCGAATGCAATGAACAACTGAATGGCGTTACTCCCATCATCGATTATATTACAAGTGCGATTTCAGGTTTAATCGGGTATCGTGTATAATCCGAGACACAAACGGATGTCTGGTGACAGAAACAAAAAATTCGTGACAAGATGGAAGCAATACTTTGAAAACCTGCTCAACGTGCGCACTCATCAACCACAAATAAACGCACCAGATGTACATACAGCCGAGCCCCAGATCCCAGATCCATCTTTCAACAAAGTTGTAGACGCAACAAATCGACTGAAAAACAACAAGGCCCCCGGAATCGATTGCATACCGACAGAGCTTGTGAAGCATGGAGGAGAGGCAACCGCTCGAAAGATCCACCAACTGGTTAAAATAATATGGGACAAGGAAGTCATTCCGGAAGAATGGAAAACCGCAATAGTCATCCCCATTTTCAAAAAAGGCGACAGATCTGACTGCGAAAATTACAGAGGAATATCAATGCTCCCAATCACATACAAAATATTAACAAATGTCATACTGGCAAGAATCACACCGTACGCAGAAGAAATATTGGGAGACTACCAATACGGATTCCGTCAGAAGCGGTCAACAAGCGACCAGATGTTCACAATAAGGCAACTGCTGGAAAAGAAGTGGGAATACGGAGAGACGGTGCACCAACTGTTCGTGGACTTCAAAAAACCCTACGACTCAGTCGCAAGGCAAAGACTCTACCATTTTGTGGTTGAGCTGGGGATCCCGAAAAAATATGCCGCCCTCATTCAAATCTGCATGAACGAAAGCAAAGGGCGAGTTAGAATAGAAAACCACCTCTCAGAACCATTTGAAATCCGGGACGGACTAAAACAAGGGGATGGCCTCTCACCATGCGTTTTTAACCTTGTGCCCGAGTATGTTATCAGAAAGGTACAAGACGACAACACGGCCGGATCATCCCTGAACGGGGTCACACAAGTGCTCGCGTATGCGGATGACATCGCCGTTTTGGGCGATAATCTCGAAACTATAAGTAAAAACTGTGAAATCATCATGCAAGCAGCAGAAGAGGTGGGCCTAGAAATAAACGAAGACAAAACGAAATACATGATTACGACGAGAGCAGGTGGACCTCAGAGAACACATATAAACGTCAGGGGCAAGATATTTGAAAATGTCAAAGAATTTAAATATCTGGGGACGATACTGACGACCAGAAACGAAACGTCAAAGGAAATTAACAAAAGAATACATTCCGGCAACGCTAGTTGGCATGCAGTCAGTAAACTATTAAAATCCAAACTGCTATCACGTAATATAAAGCTCCGTGTCTATAGAACCATAATCATGCCGATTGCTCTATACGGTTGCGAAACATGGGCTCTCACAAAACGGGAAGAGAACAAATTCCGCGTATTCGAGAATAAAGTTTTAAGGGGTATATTTGGCGGTAAATATGACAATGGAGGAAACTCCACAACCACGAATTGGAAGAGCTATACCGCAAACCTACAATAGTGAGAGTGATCAAGCCGCGAACATTAAGATGGGCTGGACACGTAGCGCAAATGGGCGATGATAGGACCGTGCATAGAATTCTTGACGGTAAACTAACGGGGAAGAGACCGACAGGACGGCCACGACGGAGATGAGAGGACAATGTTAGATTGGACCTCGAGGAGATCGGATCGGATGATCGAACGTGGAAGGAGAGCGCACAGGACAGGAAACAATGGCGGAGCCGAGTCGGTGAGGTCATGAACTTCCGGGTTCCTACAGGCCAGTAAATAATAATAATAATAAATCGTGTAAATTCCCAAAGATAGGAAATAACAAAAATAGAACATAAAAAGAGAAACGCTTCCCTTTTTCTTTTTTTTTAGAAATTGCCGTACTCTAGGCACACAACTTGCAAACCCACACAAATAGTCGTAATAATAAGGCGCGTGTGGGGGTGCCCGTATGTGCTTAAATTCCACACTACTTCAGGCGAAAGATGAGCATCTCATGCCCCGTAGGGAGTCACAATCCTTAAAATAACAATCTGAAGCTGTGGGCTGAAGACATAAGGTATTTCAGTGTACAAATGTGCTATCGTGTAAAACAGTCATACGTACAACTAAATATTATTTGACTAACGACTCACCAAATCAGAGGGATTTAGTTTCTAGAATTAAACACAACATACCTAAACGCTGCTCTTATTTTTCTATATGTCCAAACACTCCTGCTTGTGTTTGTGATTCAATAGCTAGAAAAGTTTCGTATATATTTTCGTATTTGATGACCAAAACAGTTTTAAAAGGGGTAATTGCACGACTCCTACGTAGTGTAAATGTTCAGTGGTCGCTCTGCATTATTTCCATACCAATAAGCACTCAAGTGGGTAGTAATTTAAAGAAATCAACAAAGCATCCTTAATTCTGGACGTAAACACATAATTTGCACATCCAGCTGACTTACTTGTATATCTTCCATAGTTTTGTCATTGAGACGTTGGACTTGCTGAAGTTGGGAGTCTAGAGATTTTGTTTTGCTTTCAAGACTGTTGACCCTGTCCACCTGAATCTTCTTAGACTTCGCATAGTCATCTACTAATTCACGGTACTCCTTCTGGACTTGGCTGTATTTTTGGTGTAGGTTGTCATAATGCAAATCTGACTCCATTTTAGCCTTAGAATGTTGGTCATTTTGCTCCTTTACCTTCTGTTCAAGATTCTGGCGCGTCTCGAGGTGTTCTTTACGTTCAGCTTCTAAACTGCGCTCTAAACGGAACTTGTGTTCAATGATCGCTGTAATAAGATAATAGAAAATAGTGTAAGGATGCAGTTGTACACTCTTTTCGATGGAATGTCCAAACCAACATAATATTTTGTTAATTAACACACCTTGCATACGAGCATTCAATGCTTCTTGTTGCTGCTCACATCGCAAGCGTTGTTGTCGGGATTCGTCTAATTGAGTTTGAGAATTGTGGAAAATCGCAATGAATCCAAATGTGAAAATTAACACACCGAATCCAATTATACATCGTCCACGACCCGAACGCGTTAAACGCGCAGCACTCATTTTTATTTCATAGGAGACCAAACTACCAATGTTTCAAATTTAACACGATTATTCACATCACTCACTTGAATGGTTCCACATAAAATGTAGTGTCATTGACCAATACTAAATTTTCCACTGGTTACTGCAAGTACTCCTAAAACTATCCAGGAATACACCTATTGCGGTCAATGCTTAGTACCGTTAAAACAATGTACGAAGAAACACACCATTTAATGGATGAGAGAGAAAGTGTTGTAACGTATTCAGTGCTGGAAAGAGGGATTCAGTCACGGAAATGTGGGGAAAAAATGTCAATGAAATCTGATCGGTCGTTTTAACCCTTAAAAATATTATTTTTTCCCCACAAAAAAAAACCAAAAAAATAAAATAAAATAAATAAATAAATAAAAAACACATAAAATTTAATCAATGATTAGTTTCTATAATATATATGCTTCTCTCAGGAAAGGCGAACCTGTAGTGCACAGTTACCACCCTAAAATGCTCTTAGATGTTTTTGTATAGTTCCAAATTGTAGCGTTCTGGAAGGGAGTTCAAAAAGCTTTCCCGGTCTTTAACAATACAAATTTTAATAAACATATATATATACGTTCCGGTAAGAGATGAATTGCAAACAGATGGGATCCATCATATTGCCTTGTCGAGCACAATTAAACCGAATTTCTTGGACTGATATCACGAATTTTCAGGAAGCAGTCTCCGTGGTAATTGCTATGCTTGAATGCTATTTTAAGACTGCTTCACTAGAATTCATAAACTACAGCAAGTAGACTAACTTAACTAAATTGATGTTATGAAAAATGTAGTGAACTATATTTGTATGCATGGGATTACATATTTCATAATTTAGTATTGTATATATATATATATATATATATATATATATATATATATATATATATATATATATATATATATATATATATAGATGGGTGGATGGGAACGAACATACAGGGTACTGATTGCTTTCAACCCGGCGAAGGTCAAGACAGTCCCTGTTTCTGTTCAATCCAAGTTGACATGCAGTCTCCACGTGACACCCCTGGCTAGCTACATCGGCATCGGCCAAGTAGTGAACCAATACATGCAGCGACATCTTGAGAAAGGTTGGCGCAAGCTAGTAACCTTGCCCGGAAAAAAAATTATTATGGAAAATTGAACAAGTCTCGGATATGGACCGGATACACGACGATGACCACGGAAACGAAAATGGCTAAACGATTTGAAAATTTTCTTATGGAACGTCCGCTCACTATACAAAGCTCGAGCTGCACTGCAGCTAGCCGATGCCCTGTCCGAATATAAGGCTGACATAATTTAGTGAGAGCAGAACCCTCGTTTATTTTCACTTAGTACAAGCGTAAAAGAAAAAAAAAATTAAAAAGTAAAAACTTACGAACTAACTTAAAAACTAGGGATTACGAACATTAATTTAGGTGATACGGTGGGAAGGTGGCGGTGTATGTGGCGAAGACCGGGAAGTAGGATAAAGGGGTGGGATGATTGGAATGTGTACGGGTAATAGGAGTTTAGAAGGGGGGGGGGGGGGGGGGGGGGGGTCGGGGGGGCAAAGAGAGGAGACGACGTTTGAGTGCAATAGGATTGAGGTAGAAATCGAAGGAGGTAGGGTAAGAGTTTGCCCGCCTTAGCATTCGAGAAATGGGTTCATTACAGCCATATGAAATGTGGTGACAGGACAGATAGAAGAGTCGAGGGTTTCGAACGTTACGGGGGTTGGTGTTTAGTGTAATGGTGGAGAGCAAGCTAGTGCAGTTGATTGTGCCGGAGAGGAGACGGTGGATGAAGAGGATATCGGGAAGACTTCTGCGCTCCTCAAGTGTATTGAGGTTGATCAGATGGAGCCGGCTTGTATATGGGGGAAGAATCCGGGGATTCTCCCAGTTCAGTCCACGGAGGGCAAAACGCAGAAAACGACGTAGCACGCTTTCGATTCTGCGGATATGGGACGAGCAGTGTAGAGACCAGACCGGACTGGCGTATTCAAGAAGGGGGCAGATGAAGGCAATGTAGAGGGACCGGGAAACGTAGGGATTAGAGAATTCCTTAGACCAGCGTTTCACAAACCTTAGGGCGGAGTTGGCCTTAAGAATGATATCATCGATATGTGGGATGAAGCTGGGCTCCCTGTCAAATAAGATCCCGAGGTCACGTATCGAGGGTACAGATGATATTTTCTGGTTTAGCAGGAAGTAGGAACGTGGCGATGGGGGAGATGGTGATGGAGTGACATTTGACAACATTGAGTTCAGGGCAGTTATTACGGCACCAAGTTGAGAAGCTGTCGAGATCCGTTTGGAAAAGTGAGAAGTCGAGAGGAGAGATGATTATTTTGTAGAGTTTGGCGTCATCCGCATAGAGGGAGATGGATGAGCGTTTAATAACGGAGTCGTCATCATTGATGGTAAGGATAAAAAAGAGGGGACTACCTTGCGGAACCCCTGAGGTGGGAAAAAAAGGATCGGATAGGGAGGATCTGAATTTGGCTCGGTAGGACCGGTCTTTCAGATAAGAAGATAACCATTTGATCAATAGGGGTTCGAAACCTAGGGAGGACAGCTTGAAAAGGATGAGATTATGGGAGATTTTGTCAAAGGCCTTGCTGAAATCAGTGGTGATAACATCGACTTCGTTGCCTTTCTCTAAGGCAAGAGAACTCGATCAGATTCGTTGTGGTCGACCTACCCGAAAGGAAACCATGCTGGTTGGATGAGATGATGGATTTACAGCAAAAAGATAACGCATTGTAAAGAAGCCCTTCGAACAGTTTGGGGATATGAGACAGTTTGGCGATGGGTCGGTAGTTGCTGATATCATTTTTAGGTCCCTTCTTATGTATAGGGGTGACATAGGAGGATTTCCAGATACTAGGGAAGGTCCCTTGAGAAAGGGATAGGTTAAATTTCATTGATATCGGGAGAGAAAGAGAAGTGGAACAGTTCTTTAAAAATACAGACGGGAGTCCATCAGATCCAGGGCTGAACTCGTTTTTGAGTGAGTTTAGTTTCTCCTCAACTACGTGACGCTGAATAAGTTGAGGGGTGAAGGGACTAAAGGAGAATTCGGGCAAGTCATTGAAATACGACGGATTAGGTTCGAAAGAGACGTGAGTGAAGGGTTTATTGAAAAACGACGCGAACAGGTTGGCAATAGTTAGGTTGTCGTTTGACGTATTCGTGCCATAAGAGAGGGAGTTAGGATAGGCGTCGGATTTACGTTTATAATTTATAAAGTGGAAAAAGGATTTAGAGTCATTGATCAGATTGGATTGTGTTTTAATAAGGTATTTAGAGTAGAGGGAGTTGTAGAGTTCGGAAAATTTATAAAAGGAACCGAGATAGTTGGAGTAGTTTTCTATAGATCGTATTTTGAGGAAAATGTTCCATAAGTTATTCCTTTTGTTCCGAAGATTGCGAAGATTGCGGTTGTACCAAGGTGGCGAAGAAACCGATGACCTGCGGCGAGAATAGGGGACAAATAGGGCGAATGCATAGTAAATCTCCTTATAGAGAGCGGCCGTGGCATCTTCTACACCCAAATGATCAAAAAGAAATGCTGTTTTGCTAAGATGCTCATTTAGGAGGCGGAAGTTAGCCTTGTGGAAATTGTAAGAAAAGCAGTCAGGAGATAGAGAGGGCTGGGTTTGGTGCCACCACCAAGCATTGAGGAAACATTAAAAGCCATAAGACAGCTCAAATCAAATAAAGACCCCGGAGCCTATGACATACCAGCTGAACTGATCAAACACGGAGGGACAGCGTTACATCATGCAATTCATGAGATCGTGGTGCACGTATGGAAGCAAGCATCGTGGAATAATCTGCCCCATACATAAGAAGGGAGATATCACAGTGTGCAGCAACTATAGGGGTATAACATTGCTGAGTACCACCTATAAGATACTTTCCTTTGCCCTACAAGATCGGATAACCCCATACGCTAAAGTCATCATTGGTCATTATGAGTGTGGCTTTATCCCAGGTAAATCAGCGATTGATCAGATATTCACCCTTGGCCAGGCAATGGAAAAATGTCTGGAATTTAATATCCCTTTTTCATCATCATCAGCGGTACTACAACCGGGATCCGGTCTTGCCCTTATTTAGCAAGTCTCTCCACCGGTATCCGGTCCATATCCGAGGCTTGTTAAATTGTTATTATTAGGTTATTAGCCTTGCCCCGGGAATATCCAATTATTTCACCTATTTAGAGACTTTAAGGCCGCCTACGACAGCATATCCAGGGTAGAACTATATAATGCCATGAGAAAGTTCGGCATTCCAAACAAATTGATACGACTT
Organism: Microdon myrmicae; assembly: GCA_963931805.1. NCBI lineage: Eukaryota > Metazoa > Arthropoda > Insecta > Diptera > Syrphidae > Microdon > Microdon myrmicae. The sequence goes on along the minus strand of OZ007500.1, from coordinate 144,187,970 downwards.
TATAGGTTGACCATGACCAACGTAATTAGTCAATTAAAATGAGCGGGATTGCTGTCCAAAACAATAAACATATTTAATGGACTCCAACAAGAGGGCGGTCTGGCCTGCCTCCTCTTCAACCTGGCTTTCGAGAAAGCAATCCGTGACTCTGGCGTTACAACTAGAGAGACTATTGTCACCAAGTCCAGCCAGATATAAGGTGGGCCATACATTTTTGCACATTTGAAACATGAATAGAAATTAAGGTTTTTAAGAAATCAAGTGTTGCCTTTTGTAAAAATGTATGGCCCACCCTATTCTTCCCTACGCAGATGACATCCACATCATCGGTAGATCCGATTCGGCTGTATAGGACACCTTCACCCAGATCGAACAGGCGGCACAAATACTGAGACTGCACATTAATGAGGGAAAAACTAAGTACATGGTGGCAACTTCCGCGAAGAGAAGACCTAACATTGGTCAAACTGTCAGGGTAGTGGAGCACGAATTTGAAGTAGTGCAATCCTTTAACTACCTTGGGTCAATAGTATCAGCCGATAATAATATGGAACAAGAAATACACGAACGGCTGATCAAATCCAACAAAGCCTACTATGGTCTATCAAGGCTCTTTAAATTCCGAAATTTACCCAGAACATCCAAGCTACTATCGTACAAGACCGTGTCTTACTAGTACTAATGTATGGATCCGAGACCTGGGTGCTCAATAAAAGGCACTCTGAACTCTTAGCCCCGTTCGAGAGGAAGGTCTTAAGGAGAATTGTTAGCCCCGTATGTGAGGGCGGACGATTCCGGAGACAGTACAACCATGAGTTGTACGCGATCTACCTTGGAGCTAATGTTGTAAGAAAAATTAAGCTCGGTAGACTCCGGTGGGACCCTGCCCGGAAAGTCCTTTGTGGCAGGATGTATGGAAAGAGACAGCGCGGCAGACCTTGTCTGTGATGGAGGGATGGCGTAGACCAGGACGCCCAGAGCCTGGAAGTGCCAAACTGGATGACATCGGCTCGAAATCGAGACCGATGGAGAGATTTGTTAAATAAGGCCAACACCGGATCCCGGTTGTAGTGCCGATGACGATGATGATAGATGCACGATAAAAGAACATGTGACTCGCTTCTTAACATTTTATTTTGGGTTTTTCTGGATTTAGGTAAAGGGTGCCTAGACACAATTCAATGTCAATGAAATAGAAAATGTTTTGATGAATAGCAATTTGTGAAAACACATTCCTAGAAGATCGTGAAAGTGCAGAGGCGCATTTTATGAACATTGATCAAATTAGAAAATGACTCTATACGTGAACATCTGGTTCACGCATGTAATTCGACTTTGGAAGGAGAAATTTTAGGATATGGATGTGGGGAAAAAGGAAATGCGGGTGGCGGGGTTCTGGAACGGCTGTGGACGTTAACCCGCGACAAAGCGAACATGTGGTTCGTTTTATGGTGCATTTGTTGGAAATTGAGAAAAAAGGTATTAATGGATGGGTCTTGTTACGTGCAACTTCCACCACCCCCATCATTTAGTTGATTTTAGATAATTTGGTTTTAATATAATTTGATGGTAAGGTGGTGGGAAAAGCACACGATCCACATGTGAGTGTGCGGACATGCCCCTGTTCGAGTGTGGATCGTGTGCAAGTTCGAATTCTGTTTTCGGAGTGGATGATGATGGAGAGAGAGAGAGAAGCGGCAAGTTATTGCAATTCCGTTTGTTTTGTTTTTACCTGCTCGGTACTGTTTTTGAGTGCTGTTAGATAGAGTTCAGTTTTGAGAAGTGAAAGAAGCAGAAGGAAAAAAGGGTTCCCGTTGATTGTTCTTTGTTCTTTTTTTGAGAAGAAAAAATTGTAAAAAAGATGAAATGTTAGACACGGAATAAAAAAATATAAAATACTAAAAAGTGTTCGTAAAAGTAAAGTTTTTGTAATTTAATATAAAAATTAAAGCGCAAGTGCTTAAAGATTGGACTGGCCAGTTGCAGCCATATCGCAGGCATAAAACGTAGAGGAAAGAAGAAACAGATTAAATTCCCTACAAAATCACCATCTGGCTGTGGCCGCCCTGTTCATAGTAAGGAAGAAGAACCAGGATTGAATCGGATGAAAGCTGCTGCACGGACCCCCAACACTCCCCGGCAAAATAGCAGAAAACGGCGGAAAAACCAGGTAACCAATTTTATATTCCACTATCCAAATTTTGTGTGGCTTTATATGCCACAGTCTGTGTTGGGATGAATTTGTGTAAAGGAAATTCTTCAAGAATCATAAAATTGCAGACATGCATTTTATGGTTCTAAAGAATATTTTTTGATGATGCGTCTATGGGTGAGCATCTGGTTCACACATTTGGTTTTATTTTTGGTTTTACGACAATATATATATGAGTATTGGCCTGATTAGGCGTCATGTAGCATATGACTTTTACCCTGCTGTCAAGTTGGCTACTGGCCTCCTTGTCATAGCAAAACTTTTCCGAGCTTTGGCCAAAGAAATACAGATATTGATCTAGCCAGATGCCAAGGTATTTAACTAAACTCTTGGTTTCCAGTTTATCTCCATACGGTCCCACGATAACTAGCTTTCGCCAGTTTTTCCTTGTGTCGTTCGTGGCTTTATATAATGGGGTTCTAAATAGGATGGCTTCACATTTCTGGAAGTTGATTTTAAGTTTCCAGTCATCGCAATAGCGCTGTATGTTGTTGAGGTCTCTCTGTAGTAAACTATTTATGATCTCAACTTACGCAGTAGCATGCGGAAGTGCATCTAATAAGTCGCTAATGTAAATGTTAAAAAGAATCGGAGAAAGTACAGCTCCCCGTGGCAAGCCATTCTTGATATTATACGTTTTATTAGAGGTCACATTACCACTTTTGACCACGAAACTCCTGTCCTTTAACATATCGTAAAGTATATATAGTAAAGGATTATATATGTCTTGTCTGACCAGTTTGTAATATAACCCTTCGATCCAGAGGGTATCAAAAGCTTTTTCCAAGTCGATCAGACAGGCCCCTGGGCATTGGTTCCTACATTTATTCCATTGTATGTCGGAGATCAGTTTAGCTGCGGCATGTGTGGTTTCATGACCTGTCTTAAAGCCAAACTGGTTATTCGGAATAATGTTGTTGTCGTCTGCCCATTTTAGCAGCGCTTTGTTAATAGTTTTCCCAAATACTTTACTGATGCTTGGGAATAAACTTATTGAACGCATGTTCATTGGGTTTGTACAGTCTTTGCCCTTTATTGGGATGGGCTGAATGATAGCCGTTTTCCAACACGCGGGAAAATATGCATTATTCAACGCGTTGTTAAACAGGACCGTGTATATATCTATTGCCATTGGGGGCAGATTCTTGAGTACGATGTTAGGTACTCCATCTACTCCCACTGACTTTTTGCTTCTTAATGAGTCGAAGATACTCTGGATTCCTTCCCTCGTAATTTAAAGGCTACTAGCCCCACCATTGGCAGTAATGTCAATTGACAGATTTTCGTCACTGAATTCGGTAAAACCGGGATTCTCCGATTGCCAGAGTGAAATTTCTTTCCGGAGGTGCAGGTGATTCAGTAGAGCTCTGTCATCCAAGTCGTGATTTCGGTGAATGCTTTCATTCACCTTGTAGATTTCCTGAAAGACAGCTCCCACACCGTTCACCTTCTTCAAAGGATCTTCGATCACGAAGAGCTCACTATTGAGGATAGCGTTCTCTGTATCTATGCCAATGTTGGTTAGCAGCTGCTTGTTTACATCAGTACGTGGAATTTGGAGACACTGAATTTCGTTTTGATTATTTCTCCTAAATATTTTATTTACTTGTGGGAATATACGAGGGTTGCCTTTTATATTTCGGGATTAGAGAACAAAAACAAATATTGATCATCGAAAATCACTTTATTGTTTTTCAAAATATTCCCCATGAAGATCTATACACTTTTGCATGCGTTTGAACCAATTGTCGAAGCACTTTTGCCACTCTGATTGAGGTATCTCCAACACATGAATTCTGAATGCAGCAACCGCTTCTTCAGGTGTCGAAAAACGTTGACCTCTCAGTTTGTTTTTTACGTACGGGAATAAAAAGAAGTCATTCGGTGCCAAGTCAGGACTATACGGCGGATGACCCATCAAATCGATGTTTTGGGTGCTCAAAAATGCAGTTGTCGCAGCCGATGTGTGAGAGCTCGCATTATCGTGGTGAAGAGTGATCCGTCTTCGGCGGTTGGTTTTCCTGATTTCTTGGAAGACAACTGGCAAACAAATGGTTGTGTACCACTCAGAATTGACTGTTCTGCGTTGCTCTAGTGGTACGGTTGCGACATGTCCAGTTTTTCCGAAAAAACAGGCGACCATTTGCTTGGAAGTGCTTCGTGTGCGAACAACTTTTGTTGGATTTGGCTCATCTTGAAACACCCAGACAGTCGACTGCTGTTTACTTTCGGGCTCATACGCGTAAATCCACGATTCATCACCTGTCACGATGTCATAGACGTGTTTCGAAGCACCGCGACCGTATTTTTTGAGCATTTCTTTCGACCAATTGACACGAGCCTCTTTTTGGACGATTGACAAATTGTGTGGGATCCAACGCGAACAAATTTTTTTGACAGTCAAACGTTTATGCAATATTGAATGTATGCTGGTCCCACTAACGCCTAAGGTTGTCTCAATCTCACGATAGGTCACATGACGATCTTCCAATATCAGTTCGCGCACAGCATCAATGGTTTTCGGAACAACAACTGATTTTGGACGACCTTCACGAAATTCATCTTGGAGTGAACTACGACCACGATTGAATTCACCATACCATCGATAAACACTGGTCCTTGATGGAGCTTCATCGCCAAAAATTGAATTAAGTTCATCCATGCACTGTTGCTGAGTTAATCCATGCCGAAAGTTGTAAAAAATAATCGCACGAAAATGTTGAAAATTCCAAAAATTCCATTTTTGGGCCGAGATGAATCTTTTAAGTTACTGTAAACAACACAAATAGCGCTCGTATGTCAAAACGTTCTGAGTGCGTATAACCTCAAAAATGTCCAACTTTACGACAGAGCTGTCAATTGCCGGATTGCAACACTAGGGTTGCCAAATCTTTCGCCGAAACATAAGAGGCAACCCTCGTATTCGGTTATTAGTTTTTATAGCTCGAATTCTGTTGTTCCAATACAAATGTGTTGCTAATCTATAGTTAGCTTTAAGTAATTGTTGGAGGTTTTTTAATTGGGATTTCAGTGATATTTTCCCCTCGTCTTGTCTGTCTGTAAACTGTCTGTGTAATTGTTTTAGTTTCGATAGGAGTCTGCTCTTTTTCTTGTGGAGTGCGTTTATTGTTGTGTTTCTGTACATGTTTATGTGATCTGTAACTGTTGTTTTGGGAATAGTTTTGTCCATTGTTCGTTTTACGGTTTCGTCCATTTGTTGGATGTATTTGTCGATTTCGTCATTTGTCAGGTTTCTGTTTACTGGCAGATTAAATTCGTTAGAACAAAGTTCTCTTTTTAACGATCTGGTGAACCATGGCCATTGCATTGCCCCGTAATTGTAGGGTTGTGGGATCACGAATTCCTTCAGATCTGCGAGATCGCTCGGAAGCTCTATCATAGCCATGAATGCACATGCATTCGCCTGGGAAAAAACCTTCTCTGTGAAATAGAGAAAAATAGAGAGCGATGGCCGCACCAGACGCGGAAGTTCTACCAAATAATCCGCAGTATCACGCGGTATACACCACGCTGCACTTACAGCAAGGATGAAGAGGGTAATCTGATCACTGATCCTGAGGTCATTCTGGAGCGATGGGAAGTACACTTCAATGAATTGCTAAATGGTCAGCTCACAGAAGGATTGGTGGCTCCACCAATTCAAGATCAAGACCAAATGGTACCACCACCAAGCATTGAGGAAACATTAAAAGCCATAAGACAGCTCAAATCAAATATGTTGTTTGATGACGCGGCCACACATTTCGGCCGAAACGGCCGCTATTTCGGGTTCAATGTTGACTCTGAGCTCTTCCAACGTCGTCGGCTTGTTGGCATAGACCAATGACTTGACGTAGCCCCAAAAAAATAGTTTAGAGACGTTAAATCGCACGAACGAGGCGACCAACCGACTGGCCCATTTCTTGAGATAACACTCTCTTCAAACTTACTCTTCAATAAATCGATTGTATCGTGTGCTGTGTGGCTTGTGGCACCGTCCTCTTGAAACCACATGTCGCCCAAGTCCATATCTTCCAATTCGGGCTAAAATTATTCGGTAATTATGGTGCGATAACGATGGCCATTCACAGTAACGTGACGATCGTTATCGTCGACGAAAAAATATCGCCCAATGACGCCTCCGGCATACAAACCGCACCAAACAGTTATTTTTTGTGGATGAAGTGGTGATTCATGAAGCACATGCGGATTTTCACCCGACCAATAACGCATGTTTTGCTGAAGATGATTTTGCGATGAAATTCATCATCTTGACGCATCTTTTCCAGAGCCCAATCGGAGAATGTACGTCGCTTCAAATGGGCCATTGGCTTCAATTTTTGAGTCAGCTTGATCTTGTATGGGTGTAAACCGAGATCCTTACGCCAAATTCGCCATAAAGTGGTCTGGGCGATGCCCAATTCTTGAGAACGCCGTGGAATTGACTGATTTGGATCGTTTGCTACGGACGCCTGAACGGCAGCGATATTTTCGACACTGCGACCAACCCGTTGTCTCACTGCCACGGCAACATCACACAACGAATATGTAGACTCAAATTTTTGCACTAAACTTGTTATTGCCTGTCTACTAGGGCGAGAATTATCACCGAAAATTGGAGTTAACGCTCTTAAAGTTGCGGTGACCGACTCCAAAATTCGGTAGTAAATTTTTATAATTTGGAGACGTTGTTCGTTCGTGTACTTAACCATAATAAAAATGTTGAGTGATGTGATTGGCTCAAATGGTGCTGATTTATTAGTAAATGTTTATGCGACATGCGGTAATGTTCAAGTGCACCGTTCGTTGAGGTGATGGCATTTAATCCTAGCTCAAAAATAACTTTAACATTTAGGAAGCCCCAACAAAGGTAAATACTTACATTCCATCACCACCTCTACACTTAGTTATGATTCTTATATATTATTGTTTTGCTTGGGGATATGACCGTCGGCATTACAACGCCCCGAGTAAGAGAAATGTCGAGTTTCTTTGTTAGGTCGGAAACTTTTCAGCCCACCCATGTACAATGCCAATGGTAATGGTAATGGCTACCCAAAAAATACTAAACAATGTAGCGTAGCCAAACGTCAAATTTAAGCTTTATAATGTTGGTACTCTTTCCCATAGCCACTACTATCATGTTTACGTCAGGTTGGATACTTCTGGGACCACCCTCCTCTATCATATATTTTGACTATCACGAATTATCAAACAAGTTTCTCTTCTTGAGCTTATGTGGGTGAGGCCATTCGTCAATCGAAACGAAAATGCATACAAGTCGGCAGACTAATACATGAGACTCTTGAAACCATTTTTACCACTGAAATGCACTCTTCTCGTAAAGTATATTCCGGGACTGAAAAGCTAAAAGCTAGACATCCACGGAATATATTGTATGGGCGCAAAAAAAGGGATTTTAAAGTACCTTTCAATGTCAGCGCCTATTGCTAGACATCCACGGAATATATTGTATGGGCGCAAAAAAGGGATTTTAAAGTACCTTTCAATGTCAGCGCCTATTGCAAACGGTTGGCTTATTGAGAGTCTATGTAGAAAAATGACTTTCATTTGCGCTATTCATTTTCAGCAATTTATTTTTATCTATTACCTGATACTCGTATTATGGGAGTTCCGGGATAATTGCAGCCGAACTTGTATACCCCAAGTTTGGGTGGGTGCAGAACTTACCATCATGCAAAAATGCTCATAAAGGTTAAAGAAGTCCCGGAGGTAATTGTTTCCGACCATAATTCAGTTGACCTTAAAATTGCCATCATTCCAAATATTTCCCACACTGGACTAGTCGCTAGTGTTTTGTCAATGTTGCGTGTCCTCACTAAACTCACTGTTATTCCGGCGCACAGCTTCAAGCTCGCATCTGGCTTCTTCGTCATTTCGTAATGTGCTGTGAAATAATTTTACTTTCATTTGAGTGCCTACCCGCTCCTCATCCATCATTTTACAATTATATTGTACAGCTTATTGGTAAGCCTTGTACAATATCAGTTAACCAAGTCGGAGTGGTTAACACCACTGCGGACACTGGCTCAGCAGAACACTTGCCTTGAGTGGGGACTTGGTTGTGATTGTTTCGTACAGGTTATTTTACGTCAGTACCGAAACGAACCTCGTCGTGTTCGATTACTCCAATCTTGCAACTGTCGACGAAGAGTTTCAAATAAATGGAGCCAAAAAGTGTCTATTGATGAGCAAGTTAATCTAAAGGGAAAAAAACCAGTTATATCAATCGAGAAGTGATCATTTAAACGAAATTTTGAATTTGAAGTGCGCTTGATCACAGCTGTATCATCGGCGACTTGCTGGATTCGTTTACCGGATGGACATTTCTTGTAGTGCTTCCACAAGAGCAGAAAGGAAATTACCGAAAAAAGTGTAAGCCATATTAAAGTTCAGCTTAGATCTCAGTTACGTGGTTGTTTTTGCAATCGGTGTTTGTTGTGTGTTTCCACTGGATGATTGCGTTTAACTTTGTCGGACTTTAAACAGTGTTCACACATGAGCCAGGAGGTGTAGGTGCACTAACATAATCCGCACATTAATTCCTATGTAATATACATATATTAAGATTTGCTTATCAAGTGCGTGTTTTCAACACTTACTTTATGAATGCAGCAGTCCTTGGCAAAAATACGGTTGGGTTTCAGGGCGCGTTTTATTGAATGACTCTTGTTTGAAAGCAAAAGTCGATATTGTTGTAAGAACCTCAGCGAATGCAAACGAATCCAAACAAAGTACAAGGCAATATAAACAATAGATGCCACGCAGCCTAGGGCACTTATAAGCTCGAAAATTACTTCAAACTTAAAACAGGACTAAGAAAATTGTTTGTTATACAACCACATTCGAGTGGCACAACAGTTAATTGAACCTACGCACGAACGGTTCAATTAGTCTCCTTACTATATCATTTTAAAAGAGAAACGTAGAAATTTGTTTGACCAAACCAAGCTCGCGATAAAGGACGTTCCGATTATGCACACAAATTTGAACGAAACGGCTTCATAACACCAAAAAGGGACGAAACTTTGAGCTCAATTTTTTTTTTAGTTCTTAAACCAAATTTATTTTCCTAATTCTTTTTACATATTGTAGCGAGCTTAGGGTTCGCTGGATTAATTATTTAAAATAAATAAGAGCCGTTAAATCGATTTTGAATTAATATAACACTTTATTAGTCCGTTAATCACAACCGTTACTTTTACCGTACACAACGATTTCTTTACTTATCGCTTCCGTACTTATCCCGTCTTTTACTTCTTACTTATCGCTTGCTTCACTTTCTTACTTATTACTTTCTACTTATTAGTTCTTACTACCGCACTTATCGCTTGCTTCACTTTCTACTTCTTACTCCTCTCCATGATCTGTGTGCGACGTATTTATACCGTTTCTTTATTCCGATTCGGCGTTTCGTTTCCGCCCGTTCCATAGTCTTGAATGTTCTACTGGTCATAGTCTCTAGTTTTCTATTACTTTATAGAATATTCTAGTACTCTGTTTCGGACTCTCTAGAATATTTTAGTACTGATTGTCATATGCGTCACACTACCCTCCGCCTAGATTAGTTCGTCCCGAACTAAGTTCACTGGTCTCCCGGGCCAACAAAAGCCGCCAGTCGGTCGCGATGCACCACTTTCATCTTGGCGTTCGGCGGTGGAAGTTCTTGACCTTCTTCCAAATTTTCGACTGCTCTCCTTTTCGCGTCAGCTCTAGCCTGCCACCATTTTTCCTTTTCCTGACGACGGAATTCCTCTTGCATTTTAGGGATTTCATGCGAATAGTATAAGAGATAATGCATGTGCACCCCCTTAAGCTCTTCTGGAGTTTGCACATCACGTAAGTGGTCTAGATCTTCATCTTTACTTACACGCGTATCATCTGGTATTGGAGCATCTGTCGATTTCATAACCGTATCCAACTGGTAGTTCCGCATCTTTTCAAATAACTGGAGCGGTTTGTTCTTTAGAGCTGACAGTAAACACCAGCGTGCGTCGTAGTAATAGACTTTCCATAGATCGTCGCACGTTAATTCTGGTTTCACGTGTTGTTCTCTATAGAACGCAATGAACGGCACCTCTAGCTGTTGATTACGCCTACAATCTAGGGCTTGCTTGATCTTTCCCCCCGTATGTGGTGGCTTACAATAGCGGTCTCGACCTCCAACATCCGTTGATCTCTCTTGTTCAGAAACAGTTGATTTACAAAACGCATGTTTGTAAATCCATTCAGCTTCATCTTGTAGTTCATTGGGTCCCTCTGGAACAGGCGTAACCGGAACTTCGCGCAATTGCATTCGCTCAGGAATATCTGTTTTACGGATTTCTTTGTCCGAATCAGTAAAGTGACCTCTTTCCAATTCACTAGGTTCGTATTCGGGTTCATATCCGTCCTCGTCATAATTAGTGAAATCCTCATAGTCGAAATCTACACCGAAACTGTCCTGACCTTCTTGCAATGACGCGTCAGTGACTAGAAGTCGTCTTTTCTTCTTCTTCTCAGCAATTGGCCTTCCTTCGTCGTCTACAATAAAATCCTCCGCATCAGACTCCGATTCCTCATCATCATTGAAATGTTTTGCCACCTCAGTTGCCCTGTGACTACGTTCAGAGCGACGTTCAACATCGTCTTCGTCGTCGAATAGCTGTTCGGCTATAGCCTCACGTGCTGAACCTTCATCGACGTGCTGTTCCTCTCCATCACTTTCTTCGTCCTGTGTACGACGCCGACGCTTGCAATGCTTTCTGCCTTCGACTTTCAAACCAAGATTCTCTTCAATAAGGTCACAGTCGTCGTCTTCCAGTCGGTCGTCCAACTCGTCATCATCATTGTAAATCCATTTCGGGGAACGGCATGAAGCACCAGTGTCTTCACCATCACTGCCGTCCTCTTCAATCGGGTTATCATCGATGAGATCCTTCAGTTCTTCACGTAACACATCATCGTCATCTTCCTCCTCTTCCTCACTGCGGTCGGCCATAGCTTTGCTCTTCCTGAGTTTCTTTCTTTCATGTGGCTCCAATTCCTCCTCATCCTCAGATTCTTCCGCTTCCAAGTTCCAGAATGCTTTCATACACTGCCTTTGGGCATCCAATTTTGCATTAACCTCTGCAGCTCGCGCAACCAATTTTGCAGTTCGCGCGTCCAATTGTGCATTAACGTCTGCAGCTCGCGCATCCAATTTTGCAGCACGCGCAAAACTCTGCAGCTCGCGCGTCCAATTTTGCCATCATCATCCTGAACATCTCCGAAATGTCCAACGATGGCGAACTCTTCTCCGTTACGTTGGCACCATCTTGACTCGCTGTTTCTTCTCCATCCGGACAGTCTGGCTCAATCATAAAAACATATGTGTCGACATCAATACCCTCTTCCTCCATTGCTGCTTGCAGACGCTGTCGAAGAATTTGCTTCTGTCCTCTGCTATCCAGATTCCGGTCCTCAAGTTCCTTCTTCAACCCAGGAACGCGAAGATCCTCCAAATCTCGATCTGACATCGCCACAACACACTTTCACAGATTTATTTACTTCACCAATAATTAATCCCACTTCTGACACCAATTGTAGCGAGCTTAGGGTTCGCTGGATTAATTATTTAAAATAAATAAGAGCCGTTAAATCGATTTTGAATTAATATAACACTTTATTAGTCTGTTATTCACAACCGTTACTTTTACCGTACACAACGATTTCTTTACTTATCGCTTCCGTACTTATCCCGTCTTTTACTTCTTACTTATCGCTTGCTTCACTTTCTTACTTATTACTTTCTACTTATTACTTCTTACTACCGCACTTATCGCTTGCTTCACTTTCTACTTCTTACTCCTCTCCATGATCTGTGTGCGACGTATTTATACCGTTTCCTTATTCTGATTCGGCGTTTCGTTTCCGTCCGTTCCATAGTCTTGAATGTTCTACTGTTCACGGTCTCCAGTTTTCCATTACTTTATAGAATATTCTAGTACTCTGTTTCGGACTCTCTAGAATATTGTAGTACTGATTTTCATATGCGTCACAATATTATGTATAACATTAGGGGTAAATGTTAAACCCTCGTTTACAATTACAGTCCTTAAATTAACTTACTGGCTCTATGGGAGCTCTCTAAATTACGCAGCATAAATTGATTTTTATTTATGCCTTTCGGCGTACATTTTTTTTTCTTATATATATATATATATATATATATATATGAACATTACATAGGTAATATATTAGATGGACTCCTGGTTTACATCTATATGTATACATTATTATTATACATTTCTTTTATTTTTATTTTTTTTATTAAGTAACAAACAAAAACTTCAAAACGAAACGAAAATGTAAATAAAAATAAAACAGAATAGCAACAAAATAAGTAATAAAAGTAATGAGGGAAGGTGGGCAGGGGAGGGGGGACAAGAGGAAGGAGAGCGTTGCACTTGAGAGGCATACTATATCTGAGGAAGTGAAGGTGTGCCGGTTTCAACTAACGCCACTGCTCGCCTTTTCCAGTTACGACACCAAACTTCCATTTAGGGCATCCTAAAAACCTATTAAAACAAGTATAACGGCAGTTTCATTGAAACGCCATTACTTACCTGGCAAGTAGGCATACAAATCGTCCACCTAAATATCTGTCAGACATTTCTCCCTTTACGAGTTTCCCCCATAAGATGCATCCAACGCATCTTCGAAACCTCCTAGGAAGAAATTGTATTCACGTATTTACGGCACCACCGCGGGGCGCCATCAATATTACCTAAGGCATGATTACATCAAGCGCATCATCTTCTTAAGAAAGAAATACGGTTGCATCACTAAGCAACCGATACAACCTGGAATATATTGGATGCGCATAATTCCTGTCCAAGCCCGCCGCACACGTGCAGGAAATATTCCCTCGTATCCGTTCTACAGCGAGTAACTCGGTCGCTAAACCCAATCACAGGCAATGTATGAACCATGCCTAGCAGCCCTATGAGAAGCAAACCAATATAGCAACAACGTAAATGCCGCACATTTACCAAACGGAGGATGTACGATCGGCGTAGATGCGGCGCACAGTCACCAATTGTCTAAACATCCAGAGCTTTTCGAGAGCCAAAATTTGTATTAAAAACGTTCGCCGCACAGTTCATGTAATTTGTATTGAAAACGTTCGTTGCCAAGTTCTTTTAAGTTATGTTAAATAAGTATCTCAAAGTTCCTTTAATTTATGTAAATACGTGCCTTAAATTGCATCTAATCCAGTGAACATTTAACTCAATCGTTTCACCATTATTCATGTAACCTCAGTGCACTAGTCTTAAACCCACGGTGAACATTTGAACCAGCTAACTCATAGTAATTAAGTAAACTCCGTGTACAAGTCTTTTATCATTTGTTGGCGTTAGTTACTCAATTTTAACTAATTTGTAAATACCCGAGATAGTGTTCCGTTTCATATTTTTTTGTAACATTTAATTAATTATGATTTTGGTATAGTCACACCGAACAGTGGAGTTCTATCAAATATTATTTTAAGAATTTATGATTTTGTTGTTTAATGAACTTGTAGTTTTTATTTCGAAAAAATAAAAGAAGAAAAGATCAAGAGGCTGGTGTCGTTATTTATCCAGGGGAAGGAATTCCGTTTTAACAACACACCCAGACCCACAAAGTCCTCTCCTCGTTGAGAAGCCACCACCATTTGGGAGATGTTCGATCTTTGGCTGATTTATCTCTTTCACTGATCGCCGTGCTAAAACGCAGGCGGTCTGGGGCATTGGAGATACGAGGGTTGCCTCTTATGTTTCGGGATTTGGCAACCCTAGTGTTGCAATCCGGCAATTGACAGCTCTGTCGTAAAGTTGGACATTTTTGAGGTTATACGCACTCAGAACGTTTTGACATACGAGCGCTATTTGTGTTGTTTACAGTAACTTAAAAGATTCATCTCGGCCCAAAAATGGAATTTTTGGAATTTTCAACATTTTCGTGCGATTATTTTTTACAACTTTCGGCGTGGATTAACTCAGCAACAGTGCATGGATGAACTTTATTCAATTTTTGGCGATGAAGCTCCATCAAGGACCAGTGTTTATCGATGGTATGGTGAATTCAATCGTGGTCGTAGTTCACTCCAAGATGAATTTCGTGAAGGTCGTCCAAAATCAGTTGTTGTTCCGAAAACCATTGATGCTGTGCGCGAACTGATATTGGAAGATCGTCATGTGACCTATCGTGAGATTGAGACAACCTTGGCGTTAGTGGGACCAGCATACATTCAATATTGCATAAACATTTGACTGTCAAAAAAATATGTTCGCGTTGGATCCCACACAATTTGTCAATCGCCCAAAAAAAGGCTCGTGTCAATTGGTCGAAAGAAATGCTCAAAAAATACGGTCGCGGTGCTTCGAAACACGTCTATGACATCGTGACAGGTGATGAATCGTGGATTTACGCGTATGAGCCCGAAAGTAAACAGCAGTCGATTGTCTGGGTGTTTCAAGATGAGCCAAATCCAACAAAAGTTGTTCGCACACGAAGCACTTCCAAGCAAATGGTCGCCTGTTTTTTCGGAAAAACTGGACATGTCGCAACCGTACCACTAGAGCAACGCAGAACAGTCAATTCTGAGTGGTACACAACCATTTGTTTGCCAGTTGTCTTCCAAGAAATCAGGAAAACCAACCGCCGAAGACGGATCACTCTTCACCACGACAATGCGAGCTCTCACACATCGGCTGCGACAACTGCATTTTTGAGCACCCAAAACATCGATTTGATGGGTCATCCGCCGTATAGCCCTGACTTGGCACCGAATGACTTCTTTTTATTCCCGTACGTAAAAAACAAACTGAGAGGTCAACGTTTTTCGACACCTGAACAAGCGGTTGCTGCATTCAGAATTCATGTGTTGGAGATACCTCAATCAGAGTGGCAAAAGTGCTTCGACAATTGGTTCAAACGCATGCAAAAGTGTATAGATCTTCATGGGAATATTTTGAAAAACAATAAAGTGATTTTCAATGATCAATATTTGTTTTTGTTCTCTAATCCCGAAATATAAAAGGCAACCCTCGTATCACTGTCATGGAAAATTCGTTTGTCCCTGGCACCACGGAGAGCGTGGTAAATAATCGGGACTCCATGCACGTCTTGGATAAGGCCTTTATGATCCAAGAAAGGGAACGCTTCTGGGGGAATAAACCCATTCTGGAGCGTATTCTCCAGATACATATCGTTGGGATAGAATGCTCCCGAGATAAGATTATTGTCACTGCACATTGCCCTTGCTGTGTGACCACGAATAATTTTAATTATGAAATTATCTATCCTATTTAACCCTGATTTGTTATACAGGATTTTGTTGGGATAGAATTTTTTGTATTGCGACTCTGGTGTTCTATAAAGTGCGAGGCAGGAACGCAAAAACACTGCCGTTCGAACACACGAAACTTCTCCATATAAAGTGGGGATATATCGGGTTTTCCAATAGGGACTTGGCAACTTTTTTTCGGTAGTAAATTTTTATAATTTTCAGACGTTGTTCGTTCGTGTACTTAACCATGATGAAAAGTTGAGTTTACTGAATAAATTGACAGTGACAGTTCGATGATTAGTGAAAGGACGCGTTCACAAATTAAATTCAAAGTTGTCTAGCCCTTGTTGGAAAACCCGATATTATACCATACTGGGCAGCCATAAACCAAAACTGGTCGGATGAATGCCGAGTACGAAATTATTTTGACTCTGGGGTCAAGAAGACTACTCCGGAATAGACTTTTTGTCATATAATATATATATTTTAGTTGCGGAGAGGGACATTGCTATGTGCTTGTCAAAATATAAATACTGGTCTAGCCAGATACCAAGGTATCTAACTACAGTTCTCACTTGCTGTGGAAGGTTATTCTCACCTACAATAGAATGGTGTTTTCAGTTGTATTTTGTATCCCTCGAGGCCCAGGATAGGGGCGTTCTGAAAAGGATAGTCTCGGTTTTCTGGAAATCAATATTTAATTTTAATTTTTAAGGCTTCTCGATAGTATAGTGGTTAGTATCCCCGTTTGTCACGCGGGAGACCGGGGCTCGATTCCCCGTCGGGGAGCCTCTGGCGCAAGACTAATGACCTTGTCCGGAAAATCAAATTATCATGGAAATTTTACAAGACCGGTTCCCGGTTGTAGTGCCGATGATGATGATGAATCTTTAATTTCCAGTCGTCGCAAAAATGTTTTATTTTGTTGAAGTCATCTTGAAGGTGCCTATTGATGATGTCTATTTTTCCTCATCTTCTGTACACCACTATGTCATCGGCGTGCCCAATGGCGTTTTCGAGAGAACTCACTAGATCACTAGTGTAAATTTTGAAGAGAATGGGAGAATTCACAGCTCCCTGCTGTAAGCCATTTTTAATTTGGAAGGTCTTGTTGGAGAGTATGTCCCCACATTTCACCGCAAAATGTTTGTCCATTATCATATCATAAATGATGTATAGCAGATATTGCGGCATACCCAAGTTTGTCAACTTATAGACAAGTCCTTCTAACCATACGGTGTCGAAAGCCTTTTCACAGTCAATCAAGCAGGCGCCTGTACATTGTCGCTTTGCCTTGTTCCACTGTATATCGGAATCAAGTTTCGTCGCGGCATGAACTGTATCATGTCGCGCTCGAAAGCCAAACTGGTTGTTGGGGATGATGTCGTTTTCATCACACCAACCTATCAGTGCTTTGTTTATAATTTTTTCGAATACCTTTGTTATGGGTTCTTATAACAATTTATTTTATTAAATAATATATATATATGTGGTTTAATATTAAAGGGGACTTACTTTGTAATTGAACCGGTGAGTTGGACCGTTGAGCGATCGTTGGTGAAGTTGTCAGTGGCTCGTTGCAGGGGGCGTTGTATAGTTGCTCCCTTGACCCCTTCTCAGCCTCCCAAATCTCAGGTCTGTCCGTTTGCCAGGGATTATTCAGTTCAGTTATAAAGTAATCAAATTCGTTATATTGTTCGTAATACGAGACTAATGATTCTGCTGCTTTAGATACTTTGATTGTTCGCTTCTATATCTTTGCTTTAGATACTTTGATTGTTCGCCTCTATATCTTTGCTTTAGATACTTTTGTTTACGCAGTGTTCTTATTCGGAGATTGACGGCGAATTGTCATTTTTTAATTTTTTTCCGTTGACGTAATTTTTTTTATTATTATTTTTTTTTTTTTATTAATTTCTCCGCCAAGTAGAATTTGCATAAAGTAGTTTATGCAAATTAGCTACTTGGCGCGTTATTCTCCTTTTACAGGTAAAGAGGGGAATCGAAGGGGGATTAGTGGATTCTGGGGGGACCTGGACTCAATGTCGGTCCGTAACACCTTGCTGATGTTGGGGAGCAAACTAATGGAGCGGAGATTGGTGGGATTGCTCTTATCCTTACACTTTTTGGGGATAGGGTGGACTACTGCAGTCTTCCAATGGGTTGAATAGTGGGCATTGTTTAGAGCGTTGTTAAACAAAGTAGTGTATATGTTCACTGCTTCGCGAGGCAAATGCCTTAGAACCACATTTGGAATACTATATATTCCCGATAATTTCTTATTTTTTATTGATCTAAGTATGTTTCTAAGTTCATCCTTGCGCACAAACATATTTGTATTTTCATTTCTGACGGGAGAATCCGCTCTATTATTTTCGCCGAATGTGATGAAACTACGGTTTTCGGAACGCCAGTTGTGAAGT
Source organism: Microdon myrmicae (assembly GCA_963931805.1). Lineage (NCBI taxonomy): Eukaryota > Metazoa > Arthropoda > Insecta > Diptera > Syrphidae > Microdon > Microdon myrmicae. Next base: position 144,170,020 of record OZ007500.1, on the reverse strand, counting down.
TGATTGCGCAGCGAGCAATGTCTTTGACGGACACTGCTTTCAATTTCAGTGTTAGCATGAACTGATTCGTTAACTCTGTACACTGCTTCGAAACAGGCTCCAATTGAATTCGCTTTCTTTTGCGGATCTTCGACTACTATTACTTCACCATTGGAGTTGATGTGCTCTAAGGTGAATCCTGCGTTCAGCATTATCTGACAATTCTCGGGAGTCCGTGGAATTCGGAGACAGGGAATGTCAATGTGATCTTTTCTTCGACTTATTTTCTTGATTTGTGAGACCATGTGCGGTCCGTTTGCTTGAACAGCTTGTAGCGTTCTACGAACGCACAATTCCGCGCAGGTAAGGTTCCTGCCCTTCAAGGAACATACCTACCTGAAACATTTAGCCAACGTTGAGCCCGACACTAAAATGCAAGGAACTGAACGTCTCAAAGCTTTTGATGCCAAGCTCAACAATTTGCGATTCATCATGCCTGAAACAAAGGTATAAACATCCATACATCCTATTCCTAAAAGCAATTCCCAAAAATGCCATACATTCTGCCTGCGCCCAGGAACATCTCATCGAACCGGCAATTCTGAGTATCGATACAAAAGAATTGCTATCACCAAAGAATGAGCCGATCAACGGATGCACGTGCGGGTAATCTAATGCAAGGACCACCCAAATCCGTTGAACAACAGAAGGCAGCCACGAGCTATCGCAATCAATAATATCTCAACGAGATATCCGATTGTTTATGAGGAGTTAAGCCAACAAAGGCAATACTCCAGTCCCACGGTCACGTTAGAATTTCACACCATTAGAAAGATCTAATGGATTTCGATTTCGGGTACCAAGTCAAATAAGACCCACGGACTGTACGTCCAAACAATCGCCGAATATCTCCGGTCTGGGCGCCAGATGTTCTGTGCAAACAGAAGGCCGTGGTAATGAAATTCTATCACCAATGATAATGATGTATGCAAGGAATGACTTTCTCCTTTCAGGAAAATAGGAAATTACTCCTGGGATGAAATAGCATGCTGCTAACAGATATTTCGGGAATTCTGTTAGCAGATCGAATAGGAAAATGTTTCCGTACAGATACAGATACCAGTTTTGAATCTGGATATCTGTGTGGGCAGACAGTTAGTCTATTTCGAGCAACCAAGGAGTCTATATCGAAGAATCGCACAGGGGAGTCGAAGGATGCACTGCCAACGTAGATCATCGAACTGCTAGGATCTCTAACGAAGAGATTCTAAGAAAGATAATCGAATCGGGTCGTGAATGAAATTATTCGAGAAGGTCGAGTCGTACGTGTGTTGAAATTTAAAACGCTTAACTTGTGTTCTGTAATGTGTCTTAACCGTGTTAAAGATTAACGGAGTAACGTGCGTTTTCTTTCGTGTGTGGTAACTACGTTTGTAACCATAAGACAGTTGCTTAACAAGCGGAGTTAGATACCGTGAAACTAGATTTAAAGTTTATTCTAGACGATAAGTGTAAAAGAAGGCAGACGGATTAATAAAAGCCACCATACAAATAAACAAACAGTTTTTCGTGTTTCATTGTGCTGTTCGCTCTGTGGATTTCCTTGTGTGTTAGCAGTGTTCGGCGGAACGCTGCAACCAAAACCTTCAACCGAAGGACAACAAACTTCCGCCAAAAGCTCCACTCCTCATTTATTGCTGCTCGGTAATTATCAGTTTTTGAAGATTTTTAATCAAGGACTTGATTGTTTTGATTTCATTGCTATTTGGGTCTCTGAACTGCCTATAGCACAATTTCAGCTTTGAGAGCAGGGTGCTCTTTTGCCTATACAAAGCATCGATAGTTGCATTTCTGTATCGGAGGGTACAGCCATCCATATGAGCTACTTTGGGGATGGAACGATTCATTGTGTTAGTAACAATATCATTCATAGTTAGGAGGTAATGGTCGATTTCATCATTACGAAGGTTTCTATTTGTCGGTGGGTCTATGCCAATGTTACGTATTTCTCTATGCGATCGAAACGCGACCAATGTGCTTTTCGGAAATCGAGAGAGTGTATCTGGTCGTACTGCTCTAGTAGATAGTGCTCGTTGGGCACGTGTATTACGGCTCCGAGTCCGGATTGCACAGGGACAAGGATCGTCCTGGCCTTCGCCGGGTTGAAAGCATAGAAACAGGATTTTCTTTTTCTGAAAATGTGGCCGCAATTTCTGCCTTCAGTTGGTCAACTAATGATGCGTAGTATGCTCGTGCAATGGTTTTTCCTTTTTGAAGATAATCGATTAGGTTAACTCCATGACTATCCCAAAAAAACACTCGCCATCATTTTGCCGACCGAAAAAAAACAGTTTTTGATTTTTTTGGAGCCGATTCCCCCTTTGCAGTCCACTGTTTTGACTGTATTTTTGTTTCGGGCGTATAATGGTATTTCCAAGTTTCATCGACAGTTATTAATCGGCGCCAAACTCGGATTTATTGCGCCTAAAATGCGCCAACAGAGCGTTGGAAATGTTTATTCGAACACGTTGTTGGTCTAACGTGAGCAAACGCTTCATCCCACATATTGGTGACATTATTTTCAAGGCCTAGTCTGCCCTTGGTATTGTGAAACACTAGTCGAATGAATTCTCTAATCCCCACGTTTCCAGATTGCTCTATATAGTCTTTGTACGCCCCCTTCTTGAATATGTCAGTTAGGTTTGGTCTCCTCACTACTCGTCCCAAATTCACAGGGTCGAAAGAGTGCAACGTCGTTTTTTGCGTTTGCCCTCCGAGAATTGATTTGGGAAAATCCTCTGATTCTACCCTCCTACACGAGTCGTCTTCGCCTAATTACCTCTAACACACCTGAAGAGCGCAGAATTCATGCCGGCATCCTCTTCATCCACCGTCTACTCTCAGGTTCAATCAGCTGTCCAATCCCGCTCTCCTCCATCACAATTTCGACTAATGCCCGAAATCTGCGAAACCCTCGTCTCTTCTATTTGCATGCCCATCACAAGTCTTACGGCTCTAATGAACCCGGTTCGCGAATGCAGCGGTGGGCAAACTCTCACCCCGCGTTCTTTGACTTCAATCTCACCTCTCCCGCTCTCAAACGTCGTTTCCTCTCTTACCCCTCCTGACCACAAACCGCTCACCACCTACACTCCCCCGCCCTCATACTCACACCCTAGCATCCGACTTATTCTCGCCCTTCCCTGTCCTACCACTTAGACTATTATTCTATCCATCTTTGTTTAGCTCCCCGTTCCATTTTTAAGTTAGGTGGTAGTCGGTCCCAAGGTGAGACACCACCCCGTCACGCTGTACATTCCGCGATATCGCCGAGAAAAATCTTCCACGGAGTTTCGGATGTGTGGCTGATGGCACGGACTGACACGGAGATAAGTCATGATGGTACCTTCTGTGATAAAGAATTCCGGAGGTAAACTAGTCTCCCATTCGGATCTCCGGGGGAGACTATGTCAGGGAGAACATTATGCAGATATTATGATAAATAATGCAACTTTAAGAGGTTCGTCATCGCATAACCGGACTCGCTCTCGAGGCTCTGCCCACGCTCGACTGGTGACGGCATTTTGTAATATCAGGGGCATCGGTTTCACCAAAACGAATGTAAATGCCGTCCACCAATATTTGCAAACAACGAAACCGGACATCCTTGCCCTAACTGAGACCCAAGTCGATTGGTCAACAGATTCGACATATCTTCGTTGCTCAGGATACGACTTACATTCGAGATTCCGTTTTAAGGGCGGAGTCTGAGTCTTCGCGCGGTCCGATCTGGCTTGCCAGAGGATTGAGGCGTTGGAACCCAATAATATGGACATCATATGGTTGAGGGTCGTGCTGAGGAATTCCGTTAAATTTGTTTGTTGTCTTTACCGCTCCCCGAATGACGATCGGACGGCGACATTTTTCGAAGATCTTTCACATACCGTCGACTGGATACAGATCAACCACCCAGTTTCTGAAATTGTTGTCCTTGGCGATTTTAATGTGCACAATTCCGGCTGGTTGTTACATTCTAACAGAACCGACGAGGCTGGGAGGCTGGCGGAGATGTTTGCTGTAAGCCATAACTTGACTCAACTCGTGGGGGAGCCAACGCGAGTGCCGGATGCCCGAGGCGATTATGCGAACCGAGTATTTATACCGTAGAGGTTTCTGCGCCACTGGGAAACTCAGATCACTGCTTGGTATCTGTCGCGCAAGCACTTGCACACCAAGCGAATAACCGGCCTAGGCAGCTTCGCCATGTATGGAAGTATGGGGCTGATAACTGGGACGATATGCGAGATTTCTTCGCATCCTTTCCATGGTCGGAGGTGTGCTTCGGAAACTCCGATGTTAACGCTTGCGCGGAGTCGGTATCAGAGATTATTCTTCTGGGGATGGAGATGTATATTCCACATTCCATCAAACGAATTTCGTCTGATAAACCTTGGTTTAATAAAAAATGCGAGCTGATTACAGCGGCAAAAAATAGAGCTTTTAAGCAATGGCGCTCCAATCCCATCGATGTTAACAGAACGAATTTTGTTAGAATCAGAACCGCGTGCAACCAGGCGATTGAGACCGCGAAGAAAGCTCACAACGACAAGGCTATCAATAAGCTCCTTCGGTGCCCGACTGGTTCGCGCTCCTTCTGGTCAATGGCAGAAGCTGTCAGCGATAAGTTCGCATCCTCCTCTTTCCCTCCGTTGGTAACAGACAGCGAGACATTAGTCACGAATTCAAAGGACAAAGCTAATGTGTTCGCGAATTTATTTTCCGCGAATTCAAGCCTCGATCCCGGCCTTTTGGAGCCACCTGTGATCGCGCCGGTACGGTCTTCCATGAGGGGTGTGAGCTTTCGTCCGCGCACTATTCAACGCATTCTACGTGAACTGGATTGTAGGAAGGCAACCGGCATGGACGGAATACCAGCAATAGTCCTTAAAAACTGTGCTCCAGAACTATCGCCGGTTCTTGGCAGACTCTTCCGCTTATCTTATGCACGGAGGACCTTTCCTGCCTGCTGAAAAATCGCTCGAGTTCAGCCAATCCCAAAGACGGGAAAAGTGGCTCCTACAAAATTACCGTCCGATAGCATTAATATCTATGGTATCTAAGGTAATAGAAAATGTCATCAATGCCGAGTTAATGAAGTATTTGGATATATGGACATCTGCGATTGAACGGCATGGTGAGTAAAGGACGGTCGCATTGGATATCTCCAAGGCTTTTGACCGCGTCTGGCACGGGGCGTTGCTGAGCAAACTTCGTTCATATAGACTTTCCCAACAGCTTTTGCGACGAAGAGCTTCCTTGAAAATCGATCGATCCGGGTTGTTGTGGACGGCGAGTGTTCGGATCAGTATCGTGTTAATTCGGGGGTGCCCCAAAGATTTCTTTTGGCTCCAACCTTGTTCGCGCTCCATCTGGTCAATGGCAAAGGCTGTCAGCGGTAACTTCGCATCCTCCTCATTCCCTCCGTTGGTGACGGACAGCGGGACGTTAGTTACGAATTCAAAGGACAAAGCTAATGTGTTCGCGGATTCAAACCTCGATCCCGGCCTTTTGGAGCCACCTGTGATCGCCGGTACGGTCTTCAATGCGGGATGTGAGATTTCGTCCGCGCACTATTTAACGCATTCTACGTGAACTGGATTGTAGGAAGGCAACCGGCCCGGACGGAATACCGGCAATAGTACTTAAGAACTGTACTCCAGAACTATCGCCGGTTCCTGGCAGACTCTTCCGCTTATCTTAAACACTGCCTGCTGGAAAATCGCTCGAGTTCAGCCAATCCCAAAGACGGTAAAAAAGTGTCTCCCACAAAATTACCGTCCGATAGCATTACTGTCTATTTTATCTAAGGATATGGAAAATGTCATCAATACAGAGTTAGTTAAGTATTTGGAGTGCAACGGACTTCTGAATGATCATCAATACGAATTCCGTGCAGGCGGTCCACGGGAGACCTTTTGACACTTATAACCGATATATGGACATCTGCGATTGAACGACAGGGTGAGTCAAGGGCGGTCGCATTAGATATCTCCAACGCTTTTGGCCGCGTCTGGCACGGGGCATTGCTGATCAAACTTCGTTCATATGGACTCTCCCAACAGCTTTGCGACTGGACAAGGAGCTTCCTCGAGAATCGATCGATCCGGGTTGTTGTGGGCGGCGAGTGTTCGGATCTGTATCCTATGAATTCAGGGGTGCCCCAGGATTCTATTTTGGCTCCAATCTTGTTCTTGCTTCACATAAATGATTTGTTGGAGACAACGGATAACAAAGTGTTCAGTTTTGCGGATGATAGTATGCTTGTTTCCTTCTTTTCGAGTGTTCGGCCGATTGGTGCATCTGCGTCGCATCAGCTTAGATGCAGACAGTTTGACTCTCTGAATCAGGATCTAGATAGGGTCCTGCAGCGGGGAAGGGCCAATCTCGTCGACTTCAATGCAGCGAAGACACAATATACAACATTCACAAAGAAAAGTTGTAATGTAATGTATGAATTCTTTGGAGAACCGAGTCAGCTGTTATGGGATTGTTGTTATAGTTGTCATGTATATCATAACGTATGTTTTGTGCCAGTTGTTATATACAGAGGGTTGTGACACAATAATGCTGCACCAACTGTGTCATAAGAATTTACTGTAGGTACGTCAATTGGGAAAGTGCAGATGCGACAATAGTGATAGCTTCATTCTTTGGATGATGATGTATAGTTGAGCCACTGATTTTGTTGAACAACCGGCTAAGCAACTTATTATATGTAAATAAGTTCTACAAATGAAAGAACGAGGTTAACTGTGCCAGGTACGAGTTGATGCATCATAAAACTGGTTTTAAGTTGAATTGAAGTGAGTTGGTTAAAGCTGATATAAAAGGCTGCGCCAGGTGTTGGGAAAATCCATTCAACGCCGATTTCGGGGGTTCATACCCCAGCAGTTGTGTGGCCTAGCAACAAGCGTAAGTGGCTCCCGGATTGCATACGCCGTAATTCCCCGGTGGCGGTTACTCGGTCAACGGTGCTTGATTTAGCAACTGGATGCAGCGTAACGGCCCGTTACGTGCAGTTGGCAGTCACCCTATTCGGTAACGGGGCGACCACGGTAAACCTCCTGGTCGAATTCTTGGAATCGCTTTGGCCTCGTTAATTACTTACTCGTCAATTATGGGGACTCCAACAAGGGGACACCTCCTCTTTCACACCTCAGGCAACATGCGGTTTCTGCAAAGTGAGGGGTCACGCGGAAAGTAGGGATTCTCGGAAGGTGGATGGAGATGATGGGCGACGATCGCCCGTGTCGAGCGGTGGCGGTAAGCGACCCGACTCCATGGACTCAAAATCCTCAAAGACGGATGCGAGACATGATGCCGCATCAGGCAGCGCGGGGAGCCGGGAATGGCAGCCCCGGCGCATTGGGCCCAAAGTGGGCAGAAAGAATAGCTCCAGTTCCGCTAGTTCGGTGTCCAGTGGGACTCCCGAGCGGAATATTCCTGAACGGAGGAGCGGATCATTGTGCGAGTTTTGCGGTCGACACACTCACAAGGCGGCAGAGTGTCGACATAAGGCGAAATGGGAGAGTTCGGGAAACTCCCCAAGGTCGGGTCGGCAAGATCCTACCCGACCGCACTAAAAACGAAACCCAGCTCCAGCTGTTCTCAGTTTTCGCCGACTCGAGTCCCGATTGTCGCTCTCCCTCTAGACATTGGCCGTAGGAACCCTACGCGCCTAATCGTGGACACCGGCGCTGAGATCAGCCTGTTGAAGCTGAAGGCACTCCATCCTAGATATGGCATGGATGTGGATAAATCTACAACGCTCCAAGCGCTGTTTGTCAAAGGCAAGTCGAGGGGATGCTGCACTGGGAATTTCAAGTTGCACCATGAGATTCCCTGCAGTTTCCAAATAGTAGACTCCTTGCCGGGTTTGGAGGAAGACGGATTGTTGGGGTACGACTTCCTGTCTCGGAATTGTAAGGTAGACGGGCCGGGTGGTTGTTTGGTTTTTCCCCGAACGACCGTAAATCCCGTGCCATTCTCCATTCAATTTGTCAACTATGGGACGGGAAGGGTTGAACATGTGGCAGCCAAACAGGGAGACGTGCCAAAGGGACCTGTTAAGGTCGATACTGCGGCAGGTACTCGCCCGGAGACCCTACCCATACAGGGGAGGGCTGCGAAAAGCTGTTCGACCACGTGCTACCCAAAGGGTCATCTGGATGAACCCCGAACAGCGGACGTTGATAACATAGTTATAGACAACACCCTTTATAAAAAACAAATAAGGAAAGGATGAGCCTTCCTGTAACTTGGAGCCCCTGATCCTACCTGGCCAGACTCTGGTTACCCTCCGGAATCTTCGTCCTTGTGACCTTCGTCGAGGGATACCAACTTGAGAGTCTGACGAAAAGTCTTTAAGGCCAGGCCTAATGCTGCAGGCGCAGTCCCAGCGCAGACTGCAGAGGCAAACCCCAGTGCTGGGGGTTGGATCGCAAATATGCAAGTGCGAAAGCGCACTATAATGTCGGGTGGTGGTAGGTTTTGCCGCCGAAACGGGACAAACCCCCCGATCTACCAACCCATGGACCGGGGCAAGTACCGAGTCCAAAAGAGGAGGACTAAATCAAATATATAGGAGCGGGACGTTTTCGCCGGCCGGGTGACATTTTGGAGTGGTTGAACGAGAGGGGATCACCCCGCCTTGGCGGGGGAGTCCTAACCGGATCGTGTGGGCGGTCGAGCTTTTGGTCGGACCATCGGATTGGGTGTCGGACCCGCCGCGGGCGTTTGTGTTGTCATTGGTTTTGTGGAGCGCTAATCTGTTGTTCCCCCCCCTCTTATATTAATAACTACGTGTTAGTTAATTTATTTATTTATTTATTTATTTGTACTAACCCTCATATATAAGTAGTATAATCCCTACTAACATTAGCACTTAAGCATGTAGACTAGTTAATTTATTTATTTATTTATTTATTTGTACTAACCCTCATATATAAGTAGTATAATCCTTACTAACCTTAACACCTAAGCATGTTTATTTAGTTATTTATTTATTTGTTGATTGGTTTGTTAATTGTTTGGTTGTTTGCTCTCCACCGTCCACTCTCCGGCGTGACATTCCTCTCCTAAGAATGGCACGCAGTCTTGTGCGGGGGGGAGGTGTGTTACGTACGTCGGCCACCACCATCATTTAATAATTTTAAATTTTAAATTTTAATTTTAAATTTACATTTAATAATAATAACAATAATTGAATTTAGTACTTTGTTTCAACATAGTATGATGGTAAGGTGGTGGAAGAATTGCATGATCCTGAAGTGAGTTTCTGAACCCACCCTGATTCGGGTGTGGATCGTGCAGTTCTTCGAGTTCGAATTTGTTTTTCGAAGTGGACGTGAGTGGAGAGCGAGAGAGATGGAGGGTTGACCCTTTTAAAAACGATACGCTTTAGAGTTCCGAGGAGAGAGTTGAGGCACAGGTGAGGGAGAATAAGATCTGATCTCCTCGAGGAAGGAGCAAAAAGGTTTTAAGCCCAGTCCCACGAAGCGAATTAATTTATTTTTGTTATGTTTTTCTTTAAGTTTTTGCGTTTTAGTTGAAAATGTGTTGAATTCTATTTAAGATTAAAAGTTTAAAATAATGTTTAAAAATAATATTTAAAGTGATTAAATAAATACGCAAAATTGCAAGACTCTTTTGTTGGAGGAATATACCGTTTGGTTCTCTGGTGATCTTTGCTGGGCATTGAGGCGCATCCCACACTAGTGAAAGAGGAGGTGTCCCCTTGTTGGAGTCCCCATAATTGACGAGTAAGTAATTAACGAGGCCAAAGCGATTCCAAGAATTCGACCAGGAGGTTTACCGTGGTCGCCCCGTTACCGAATAGGGTGACTGCCAACTGCACGTAACGGGCCGTTACGCTGCATCCAGTTGCTAAATCAAGCACCGTTGACCGAGTAACCGCCACCGGGGAATTACGGCGTATGCAATCCGGGAGCCACTTACGCTTGTTGCTAGGCCACACAACTGCTGGGGTATGAACCCCCGAAATCGGCGTTGAATGGATTTTCCCAACACCTGGCGCAGCCTTTTATATCAGCTTTAACCAACTCACTTCAATTCAACTTAAAACCAGTTTTATGATGCATCAACTCATACCTGGCACAGTTAACCTCGTTCTTTCATTTGTAATACTTATTTACATATAATAAGTTGCTTAGCCGGTTGTTCAACAAAATCAGTGGCTCAACTATACATCATCATCCAAAGAATGAAGCTATCACTATTGTCGCATCTGCACTTTCCCAATTGACGTACCTACAGTAAATTCTTATGACACAGTTGGTGCAGCATTATTGTGTCACAACCCTCTGTATATAACAACTGGCACAAAACATACGTTATGATATACATGACAACTATAACAACAATCCCATAACAGCTGACTCGGTTCTCCAAAGAATTCATACATTACATTACAAAGTGGATCATCGGTTCCACAGCTGATGATGAATGGCCAGGCCCTCGAGGCTGGGGAAAGTTTGAAATTGCTCGGCGTCACGGTCTGTGGGAATGTATCATGGCATAAACACGTATCGAGTATCGCCAGGTCAGCCTCAGGAAAACTGAGCTATCTTTTTAGAGCCAAGAAATATTTTACTCCGGCCCAACTGCTTCTCCTATATAAATCCCAAATTAGACCCGCGCTCGAATATTGCTCTCATGTTTGGAGCTCGGCTCCTAAACATACCCTCGACCTACTTGAGAGCATACAGAGACGAGCGATCTGCCTGATCGGGGACCCGGCGCTGACATCGGGACTACAGTCGCTATCAGACACAGACGCTGTCTGTTTTACAGATATTATCACGGGTACTGTTCTTCGGAGATTCTTGGAATTGTTCCACGCAATTCGGCTTATATGCGCTCCACAAGACAATCCGACGGATCGCACCCGTTTGTGGTGCATCTCCCAACGGCGCGAGCATCCCTGCATCAGAACTCGTTCCGTTACAGAGCGGGGAAGCTGTGGAACTCCCTTCCCACGCGAGTGTTCCCGGAGCGTTACAACCTGCAACTGTTCAAAAAGAACTGCAACAGTTACTTGATGGCATCTCGGGGCGCCCACTCGGCGCTATAAGTTCGTCTCTCCCGAGAGAAGTCTATTAAAAAAAAAAAAAAAATTAGGCCCCCAAGTTAGTTCGTAAGTCTATTTATAAGTTTATATGTCTATACGACTTGTACTAAGCGAAATAAACTGAGTGTTCTGCCCTCTATTCATTCATTCATAAACATCCTTTAAACGATGATGAATTTAAGGGGGAACAATTTCTCAGCAGTTAAAAATTCACGCTGTTTAGACATGGCGTTGACATAGCACTAGAGCACACCACCATACTTCCCGCTCTCGAAAGACATTGGATGAAGATTTGACCTATGGGAACTTCCATTTGCCGTCATGCGCGCTGCTGAAGGTCATTTTATTCGGGTTATGCAAGCACGTGAGCATTACTTTTCAGCCTACCATTGTAATAACAATAGCTCCCAAGAAACTCAAACACATAGTAAGAAAATCGTACTAGTTTCACTTAATTTTAAGAAATTCCCCAGTTTGTTAACTTTGATAAAAATCCAATAAAGCTCGTCATCAATCCAACTCACTGGCCGAATAAATTAGTGAAATATGTTATACATATATAACACATGAAGTAATTTAAAAAGCTTTTCTTTACCTCACCACTAATCAAAACTAATAACGAAAATGTAATAGATCCCCACTCCTTTCATTTGTTCAGAAATGCTCGTATGCTCCACACTATTTCAACTGTTACTCTTACCCAATGCTTACCTTTTACCTTGTATTCCCCTTCAAGTTGTCATAAAGATTTGTTTCTCTTTTTGAACCGCAAATCTATTTTGACTAAAATTCATCTTGCAGTATCTTAGACCTCATCGAACAATGTTGTCAAGGAACCAGCATTCCAGTGTTACCTTATGAAAAATTAAATCAGTTTACATTATATGTTGGGTAACTAGTTTGCTCCAAAAACTATTTTTATACCCATTTTAAAAGAGTCGTTAAGTTGCCATCAATTCGGCTTAACGTGCTCAAAACAAATGAAAGCCCATAATGAGCTTAATACAATGAGTTCAAGGGCACTTCTCAATGACTTCAGGTGAACTGCCTACAGCGGCAACATGAAAGGTACTCATCTAACATAAATCCAGTCTTCAATAGTTTCAGCTCAGCCACAAGAAAACAGTGTTCCATTCAAAAATGCAGCGACATGTAATAATGACTATTGCGTGCCTTTACCTATGGGCTCTATCGAATGTCATGGCTGATGATGAATTTGCTCGGATCATGGGCCGATGTCGAACGAATTCAACCGATTTTGACAATTGCATGAAGACGGTCTTCAACGACCTCCGAATGTACTTCCGCCTAGGTGAGCATGTGAGGATAAATAACATCAATGGATCTACTAAGTATACTTCCCCAGGTATTCCAGAATATAATATAGCACCATTTGATCCTCACCATTCAGATTACGTTGAACAGCATCGGGGTGACCCTAGAGGACTCGGTGGATACTCTTTGATTTTGAAAAATGTTTCCGAGTACGGTTGGACACAGTCAGAGGTTACTAAATTCCATCTGGACAAGGAAAACCAAAAAATCATCTATTCCCAGTATTTCCCAGAGAAAAGTCTAGAAGGCTTGCATGAGTTTACTGGGAAATTTTTTGGATCGAATATCAAAGTGAATGGATCATGGAATTTAACGCTTTATGATTACAGGTATCCAACGAACGCAGTACCCACGATGTGATTTAATAAACTCTATTTGATTCCAGTCAGACGACGACGGTGCGACGAATTGGAGATCAACTCAGTCTTCTAAAGGTCCATGTAGAAGTCGATCGAATTGGTGACCTGGAAATGCACATTGGAAATATTTTTGGCCAGGGCCGAGATATCCTTAACAATATCTCAGATATAGTAATTAACAAATCGTGGATGTTGGGTTTTGTTTTTGTAAAGCCACTAATAAACGACCTAGTGAGCTCTGCATTCACGGATATCTTCAACGAGTCGTTCCGAAACTTTCCGTTGGAAAACTTCATTAAGGACAGCTGACAATTTGGATCTTCTTAACATAATTTAAATGCACGAACTTAGTCTTACCTAAAAGAGTTTCGGTGATTTATCGTCAAGAAATTGGTTCGTACAGATGAGCATACCAAACACTAACTAAAAGTGATTTGTATTATAATTTTGATTTTCAATTGTAATCACTTTCATAATTATTTTTATACAAACAAGACTTAGACTATATAGTAAATTAAAAACAATTGTATTAAAATAAAAAATTAATGATCGCTTTTATAATATTATTGTCGGTTGCAGAAAATTAGGAATGCCATTTGTTACGGGAAAAGAAGGAACTCACATCTGCGCACTATTCAGCAATGGCGATGTCCACTGAGTTCAAGTGGAATGAAGTTTTGCTTCTCCATGAAGATGACCATTAATTTACTCTGAAAATAGAGGCAATAGCCCCGTCATGTTGGTCATGTTTATAATTTCCTAGCCCTCTGGACTTGTTTTGGATCATCATACAACGACTCAAAGTGGATTATTTGGCTAAGCATATGATGGTCAGTGCCCCCTGGTCATGCTGTTCATGTTTAGATTGTCCTAGCCATCAATATTGGTTCGCTTCACATTTTGATGCCGAAGCCGTCCCTGTCTTCGCGATCTCTCGTTTCCTGTTGATTCGCTCCTTAATAGTACTGTGTATGTGTATCATCTAGCTAGTGGTGTAGGGTAGTATAAGTGCGGATGAATGTGGAGATCCGTTGATAAGGGTTCGGAACCCCGAGGGAAGGGAGGATTTGTGTGTGTGAGAGGTTCACCATGTCACGTCGAGGAAAATCAATTCAATCACTCATGATATTCATCATCATCATCGGCACTACAACCGGGACGCGGTCTTGGCCTTATTTAGCAAGTCCTGAGGCTTGTTAAATTTTCCATAATGATTTGTTTTTTTTTTTCCGGGCAAGGTCATTAGTCTTGCGCCAGAGGCTCCCCGACGGGGAATCGAACCCCGGTCTCCCGCTTGGCAGGCGGGTATACTAACCACTATACTATCGAGGAGCCAAATCACTCATGATACGGCAATGAAAACGCATCTCCTATACTCGCGATCACCAGGTTTTAACATCTCCACTTCCTCAAATGTTGATCATACGGACTTACCCTTTCTCGCGTCTAGTGATTGTCCAACGAATAACCATATCTTGGCAGTGTCTGTCCTTGGTGGACACTTGACATCACTACGCTTTAAAGTGACCGTAATTCTTACAATGCGGCGCAGTGAAAGTTCTCGGTAGACGCTTGACATTACAATGCTTTGAAGTCACTTTCACCTTACAGTGCGTTGCACTGACTTTCCTTGATGGACACAAACCAGAGCGTACAGTACTTACCCAACGTAGCCATCCTATAAGGTTAGATATCCGCAAAAGGCATTGACTGGCAACCGTTGTGTACCCTCACTCAAGTGGCCGTGAAACTCCGCGCCATCCCAGATAAGAGGCCCATGCTTAAAATTAATCAAACATGACCCCCATGCACTGAGACAAGGTGAGATCCTCCTGTGAAGTACGGACTTACGACGATGGTCTACGATCAAACGAACTGATAGTACTGGTCTTCGACGTTGGTCTGCATTACTGTGTAGTGCTGGACTACGGCGACGGTCTACGGGCCTGTGTAGTACTGACCTACGACGCTGGTCTACGGTCCTGTGTACTACTGACCTACGGCGGCGGTCTATGGTCCAAGGAACTGATACTACTGACCTACGACAGCGGTCTGCGGCCCGACCGATTGATTGTACTGACCTACGACGCTGGTTTACGGTCCTGTGTAGTACCGACCTACGGCGCTGGCCTACGGTCCAACGAACTCATAATACTGATCTACGACGCTGGTTTATGGTCCTGTGCAGTACTAACCTACGACGATGGTCTACGGTCCTATGTAGTACTGACCTAGGACGCTGGTTTACGGTCCTGTGTACTACCGACCTACGACGATGATCTGCGGTCCTATGTAGTACTGACCTACGACGCTGATCTACGATCCTGTGTAGTACTGACCTACGACGATGGTCTGCGGTCCGATGGAATACTGGTCTACGACGCTGGTCTACGGTCCTAGGTAGTACTGACGTACAACGATAGTCTACGGTCCAACGAACTGATAGTACTGACCCACGACAATGGTCTACGGTCCAACGAACTGATGGTGCTGACCCACGACAATGGTCTATGGTCCTGTGTAGTACTGAACTCCGACGATTGTCTACGGGCCTGTGTAGTACTGACCTACGACGATGGTCTGCGTTCCGATGGAATATTGGCCTACGACGCTAGTCTACGGTCCTAGGTAGTACTGGCCTACAACGATAGTCTACGGTCCAACGAACTGATAGTACTAACCCACGACAATGGTCTATGGTCCAACGAACTGATAGTATTGACCCACGACGACGGTTTACGTTCCTAGGTAGTACTGACCAACAATGATGGTCTACGGTCCAACGAACTGATAGTACTGACCCACGACAATGGTCTACGGTCCAACGAATTGATAGTGCTGACCCACGACGATGGTCTACGGTCCTGGGTAGTACTGAACTCCGACGATTGTCTACGGTCCTATGTAGTACTGACCGACGACGATGGTCTACGGTCCTATGAATTGATTTTACTGACCTACGACGACGGTCTGCAGTCCTGTGAAGTACTGACCTACGACACTAGTCTACGATCCTGTGTAGCACTGACCTACGACGATGGTCTACGGTCCTACGAATTAATTGTACTGACCTACGACAACGGTCTACGATGCACCGGATTGATTGTACTGATCTACGACGCTGGTCTGCAGTCCTGTAAAGTACTGTCCTACGACGCCGGTCTACGATCCTGTGTAGTATTGACCTACGACGATGGTCTACGATCCTACGAATTGATTGTATTGGCCTACGACGACGGTCTACGATCCGACGGATTGATTGTACTGATCTACGACGCTGGTCTGCAGTCCTATAAAGTACTGACCTACGACGCTGGTCTACGATCCTGTGTAGTATTGACCTACGACGATGGTCTACGATCCTACGAATTGATTGTATTGGCCTACGACGACGGTCTACGATCCGACGGATTGATTGTACTGATCTACGACGCTGGTCTGCAGTCCTGTAAAGTACTGACCTACGACGCTGGTCTACGATCCTGTGTAGTATTGACCTACGACGATGGTCTACGATCCTACGAATTGATTGTATTGGCCTACGACGACGGTCTACGATCCGACGGATTGATTGTACTGATCTACGACGCTGGTCTGCAGTCCTGTAAAGTACTGACCTACGACGCTGGTCTACGATCCTACGAATTGATTGTATTGGCCTACGACGACGGTCTACGATCCGACGGAGTGATTGTACTGATCTACGACGCTGGTCTGCAGTCCTGTAAAGTACTGACCTACGACGCTGGTCTACGATCCTGTGTAGTATTGACCTACGACGATGGTCTACGATCCTACGAATTGATTGTATTGGCCTACGACGACGGTCTACGATCCGACGGATTGATTCTACTGATCTACGACGTTGGTCTGCAGTCCTGTGAAGTACTGACCTACGACGCTAGTCTACGATCCTGTGTAGTACTGACCTACAACGCTGGTCTACGATCCTACAAATTGATTGTACTGACCTACGACGCTGGTCTACGATCCTACGAATTGATTGTATTGACCTACGACGATGGTCTACGGGCCAACGAACTGATAGTACTGACCTACGACGATGGTCTGCGGTCCGATGGAGGACTGACCTACGACGCTGGTCTACGGTCGTGTGTAGTACAGAGCTACGATGATGGCCTACGGTTCAACGAACTGATAGTACTGACCTACGACGCTGGTTTACGATCCTGTGTAGTACTAACCTACGGCGACGATGTAGGTTCCGACGGATTGATTGTGTTGATCTACGACGCTGGCCTACGATCCTGTGTAGTACTGACCTACGACGATGGTCTACGGTCTGCTAGGTTCTTTACCGAAGCGACAGCCTTAACTCAAGTTACATCGCATGAACCCGACCCACCTTGATGCCGCCAACCATGACATATCCCCAAACACACTTCGTTTTGTCCTCCATGAAACAACGGAGATTCCTAGCCTGCTGCTGGTCTTATTCAACAACCCTCGTCTACTCCGTCAACTTTGTTGATACACCCACCTACTCTATGTAGGTGCGCGCCTCACTCAACCACCTTTCAGCCCCACTTCCGTATCCTCCTTACTCTCTCGTTTCTTTCACCACAATACCAGTGAAGTCCAACATTCTACTTGTGGTAGCTTTCAACTCGGCGCGACCCAGAATCTCATCACCGAGAGACGGAACGTCATTCCTATCTAATTCAATTTTTTAAGTATATGTCACATGTGGATAAAAGGGATTTTTTAAGACCCTTAAATGTCAAAGCACAGTACGGTCAGAAGAACAGGAAGAGGGCTGAATAAAGAAATTGATGCATATTACTTTTAAATGCCTGAAGATTGCAATGAAGAGGAATAACATGATTGGGAAGGGGTTCTACGTTCGTGGAAAAGGATTCTCTTTGTTAATGCATACGCCTGATATTAATTTTTAAAGAGCCAATAGTCGCAGATGCTAGGCTCAATATGTTAATTTATTGATATGTAATTTTGAATTACTTGTTAGTAATAAATAAATAAATAAATAAATAAATAATTTTTAAAGTGAGCTGGTGTGCATTCGGAGATTAGAGGGCCTCGGGAGGGAACGGTTTGGGGCAATTACTCGCATTTTAAAATATCAATTGCGAAGTAAATTTTTGATTAAGACAAACCTCGAGAGATTAAATTATCGACTGAGAAAATGGTGTTTTTAAAAAACGTCAAATTCGTCGGTTAGTGAGTGACACTTAAATACACGCAAATTATCGAGTACACACATACCATTCGATAGTAATTAATTTTTTACAAATGTCGTTTTTGTGTTAGTTCCGAATCAGCTCTCAAATTAACGATCTTTTTTTTTTACACTAACGCGCGCACAAAGGGGGATTTTGAAGTACTCTGTACATATGCTAATTCTGAATTAGCATCAAAACGGTCGTTTGTCGTCGGAGAAAACTTTTTCTGCGAATATCGTCGGTTAACTTCGGCCACTTAACGATGCTAGTCGGGCGGACAATAGTGTGGACTTCTCATATTCTCTTATTCTTGTTCAAAGTAATGCAATTTCGTGGAATTGGAACTACTATATAAATAATTTTGTTTAAACAAATTTATCATTAAAAATCGACTTTCATTTTGTGTTTCATTCCGCATTGGTGGTATAAGGTGAAAAACGCCAAATATTCCCCCGTGGTTAGAGTCTATCGACACTCAAGACCAATGTGCATCACAACCTCCTTACCTAATCTCGTTCCCCCTTTTCCACCTGCATTGGTATTTAAGGTTAAGGCTTATTTTTATGTTTTCTCTAATGGAACAACTGTTTGCACACCACTTAAAATGTTATAATGCCTGAACTGACTCATGTCCATAAAACAACAACAAAAACCGACGCCATCGAAATTTCTAGAAAAAATAAAAATAAATCTGATATAACTGTTTAGGGCGTTTAATTTTGTGTCCCGTGGTAATCACTCGAAAGCGAAAGAAATTGTACCAAACAATCCCTTTTGGGCGTGAATGTTATAAAAAAATCGTGACATGGTAGCGTCATATACGTCGGCTAACTCTTTCTTTAATTTTCCAGCTTTTCTAGTCGCGTCGCGTTTTACGTTTAAGTAGTGTTATTTGGTGTTTTACTAGCATGTAATCGAGCTCATCTACATCGAGATTGTAACTTTTCCTGAGCCTTTGTCATCTACCTGTGTGCGATGATACTCCTATGCAATCGTATCCCTGACATTATAGATCGCTGGGAGTGTCCAATGGTCACTAGTCCGTGTTTCTTGTCAACATAGGCAAATGTATATTTTTAACATGCCTCATTTCCTTAATATATACTTTATATCATCTTTGAAAACCAACAAATCTAGTGCTGTGAAGGCTTCGAATAGTGCTTGGCCTCTTCTATTTCTTCTAGAACTTTCCCTGTTTTACAATCCATATTTTTAACTTTAGAACAATGATTATGGAATGTTTCTAGTGTTAAACGACCTCAAAGCTGTCGAACTCTCTTTCTAACCGGAGATAACGCCGAACACCAAAGTAAAAATTGATGTTTCTAACTTTCCCACAGTCAAATTTTCCTTACTGTTGACTTATTATGCATTGTATAAGAAAATTCCTCCTGCCCAGATGACTGGTGTGGCACTGGTGTCTTTTCCGTGTACATGTGCTACTGTTAGGTACCTTGCACCGATCAGTTGTCAGTACTACGATATGCCTTATGTTCATTCATCTTTTGTTAAATGTTTAAAGTTTATTTATAAATAGAGTGTACATCGCACTTTTAAATACACGGCCTTTGGAACCCCCTTTTGGGTGTTACCGTTATGGCTTCGTAGGTCGCATACATCTGTAGCGGTTCCGCCAGATCCCATGGTACGCTTTCCTTAAACACCCCATAACACCCATCTTCCCATATAATTTCGCCAATGCAAATCGCATTAAGCACCTGAAAACGCTACACGCATTAATTGGAGCAAAGCTATAGTCGTAAAGCTTCTGCAAGAGAATTCTTACCTTTTCAAGCATTCCTTCGCTTACAAATCCCCTGTAAGAGTTCTTACTTTCCTTATCATAAATTATCCTGAAAAGAAAAACCCCGGTTCACATATCATGTAACCATTCCAGCCAGAGATAATTATCATGCCGTCGCCTATTCCCAGCTTCATTCATGTATACGATAAATTTCTTTATGTATACATTTAGCTGGCGACGTTTTTCTCCCAGCACAATGTGCAACCCAAAGCAAATACGCATTTCGTGTCCCTTGGCATCAATCGAAATCCAAGCATAATCAATGCAAATGGGTATTCAATACGTACCCTTTCTAGCGATGCCATAAACACCATTTCCCAGTAACTTCGCTAAAACCAATTAGCACATTTTCACATCGGAACATCGTCTCTTTGTTTAGCCGCACATGTTCCAACAAAGATTCCATTGGCATCCGACGATTTCGGTTTTATTTGCTTTACCGAAATCGTATCCTAGGAATGCAGTTTATGTCTTTCTTTGTTCTAGGCACACATACCATCATGACCACGATGAGCGAGTGAGCTCTGAACGAGCAAAATATCGTGGAGTCAAATTCCATCCTTCGACCTGACCAGGTCGTGTCTCCATCGCTACCCTGGTGCACACAGGGGAGCGATAATCAGCGATAAACCTCGGTGTCGAGTGCGTGCTAAGATTTTAACGTCTTATTTTTAATCGGTTGTGTTGCAGTGCGTGGTGCCTTTAAAGTAAATCGGGAGTTATGATAGTTTCATTAAAATTAAATAATAGAAAAACAATAAAAACTATCACCACCAACAATCCCTTGCGTTTTGTTCTCCTGTGCTGCAGTTTCTTTTCGGTGCTTGACGGAACAGTTTTCGGAACAATTAGTGACAATTGGATGGAGGAGAAAGTGAACCGAGTGTCCGTGTCTGGCACATATCTCCTCCCCACACATCCTCTCAACAAAATATCAGGAATTGTAGATTTAAACCGCCCGCACTGGTCGAAGATTATTCCTTTTAGGGTTGCACCAAAGGATGTGTAAACTTCTAAAGATACCTCGGGCCCGAGCCTTTGGCATGCACAATTTACAGAGTTGTACAGTATATCAAAATACTGCACCTACTTACTAAAGCACACATTTATATATCCCACCACTTTCCCCGCGGAACTGACTTTGGGTTTTCCTTCGTGGGGCTGGTTAGCTCCTTAAGGTCTCCTATTGCTTTCTGTGACTTGTTTCGCTCTTTCGATATCGTTCAGTTTACTCTGTACTAGGGTCACTAGAGTACAGATTTTGGTTCAACACTCCTCTGACCGCATCATATAGTCAACGAGGTGCCTTGGGTCCGGAAGATTGTTTCTCCATTGGACGAAGCGGCTGCATACAAAAATGGCATGTTCAGTATCCTCCTCTCGCTCTTGTGGACAGAGAGATGAACTGTCGTTCCCAAATGGTTTAGGTATTTTCGATACCCACCGCGCCCTGAGAGAACTACGTAAGGTGGTAGTTGCAGTTCCCGTGTGAGCATGTTATCGAAACTTCTACGGATGGGATGAGTTTAAAAGTCCATCTGTCTTTTAAGTTCCTGCTCCTTGGTATTTCACCGGGCGCCTGGGCTTTGGGAGCCCACTTACCACTCAGTAATTGTGCCGAACTGCACAATAGCAAGAGTCGTCAGTTGAACCTAGGTTTGCACAATCAAACACACGGCACCACTTCTTACCAGCTCAGCCATTAAGGCGGCATTATAATAATCATTACTATCTGTGTTCCATCGAACTGAACCATCAAATGATTTTTAACTCTTTTGAGCTATGTTCATCCCGGTTATTGGCGTCTGTAAATTATCGGGCTCATCTGGTTTCAGCATTCAATGACAACTTTTTGACAATCATTTTCACAGTAACATCTTTCTGCAATAGTGCTTCCACTCTGGTTTTCATTCTAGCAGCAGTTCTTCTTTTACTGTTTTTCAAATCTTGCTAACAGTATTGCCGAATTCATTCAATTTGGGGTCCGCTTTTATGTCTTGTAATATATCCGGGACGTTTTCCATCAAGTACTTGCTCTTGCAGAATCTGTGCCCAACATTGATATGCCTCGCCATTGCCAGACGAACTCTCGAACAGTAAGGACGCAAATTTTAACCGTATTGTGCAGTGAAAGAATTGTGAACACAAAACCGCGTGTGAATATTTTATTACGGTACTGTGCGTGTTGTAAGTGTATTGCTTTTATTAGTGTACTTTAAATTAACCGGTTCCAAAGTAAAGCAAAAGTAAAAGAGAAATAAATAAAAAATGGCCTTAGGGCCTAAGCAGCACACCGGGAACAGATTCGGTATGTTGCAGGAAACGTCCTTGGGTGACGTCCCCGTCAATAAAAAAAAACGGCAGGCATTTAGTCCTATTGAATCGAACTTCCCGGAATACCAACAAAGACAAGTGAAAAAAACCCGAAATTTATACAAATTGTTCCTAATGACGCGACAAAACCTCTGACCGGAGTGAACGTATTCGTGTTAAAAAGAGCTATAGACTCAATTAGTACACAATATGAAAAAGTGTCCATGCTAAGAGACGGTTCAATTCTCTTACTAGTGAAAGATGAACAAACAGCTCTACGTTTTGTAAATACCAAACGGTTCGATCAACTATGTCCGGTAACAATAAAGTTGCATCCGAAATTAAACCTCTCGAAAGGTATTGTTTAAGCACCATACCTAATTAATGTTCCGGAAGAAGACATCGTCCAAGAAATGAAACCTCAAGGAGTGGTAAGTGTCCATAAATTTAAAAAACCGCAAAATGGCGAAATCAGGGCCTCCGAACTAATGTTGTTTTCATTTGACCGCTTCAATCCACCGAGTAACATAGAAATCGGATGGCACAAAGCCAAAGTAGTTGAGTATATCCCAAGACCAATGCGCTGCCGCCAATGCCAACTACTCGGACATACAGGCAAATGGTGCAAACGAAACCCAGCGTGCAACAACTGCAACCTTCCTCCACACCCCGACTTAGAATGCGCCCGAACCCACTGTGCCAACTGTCAAGGCCCTCACCCTGCTTCATCACCATCAAGCCCCCAATATATAGAAAACCAGTCCATTCTTGAAATACAGACAAGAAATAAAATTTCTCTATCCGAAGCAAAACCGATATATAGGGAACGAAATCCCACGCCATCAAACAAACCAAAGGAATCCTATGCCGCACTCCACAAAACAACAGCCACACATATAACACCACCAATAAAAGAAACTACAAAACAAAACCCAACAAAAACTACACTACAACCAACATCGACAAACACTTCATTCATTTCAAACTGCGCTTCTACATCTGCAGAATACCGTAAAGCCATACAAAACAAATCACCTCTAATCATAAAACCCACAACAACTAACCGTAACAACGAACCTATACCTATTAAAAAAAACACTAACATAAAAATAAATGAACCCACCATTCAGGAATTATTAAACTCCCCACTCCCTCACAATAACCACATATAACCCTAACACTCCCAACAAAAGCACAGTCTCTGTGTCTCGAGAAAATCCCAACTCGGGCCGAAGCAGACAGGGCTTCGGCTTGAATGGATCAACACTCGAGACACGGAGACTGAACCCTTACAACAACAAAATCCCCAACAGCAGCAGGTTTAATATACACAATAGCATTCATGCCCATAAACTCACAATACTACAGTGGAATCTGAACGGACTCAAAAACAATATGCATGAGCTCCAAATACTCATCAAAGATCTGAAACCATCCATCATAGCTCTACAAGAAACGCACATCCGCCACGACCCTCGGGCCACAGGACCCAAAAAATACGCGGCATTCTTTCACAACCTTACGGAAAATGTTGCTTCTAAACATGGTACAGGTATACTTATACATAGATCAATCCCACATAAACTTATAGTAGTACACTCTGCAATCTCGGTCGTAGCAGTAGAAATAAATATCGGCAGAAACCTCACGATAATATACACCCCCACATCCCAACCAATAACGATACACGATCTTACCTCTATCACAGATAGCATCCAAACACCGATACTTCTCCTCGAAGATTTTAATGCGTGGAGTCCCATCTGGGGATCTTCGTCCACTAATAAAAGGGGAAAAACCGTAGAGAAATACATACTGACCGCAAATCTAGCACTACTCAATAACGGTAGCCACACACATTTTTCCACTCACAAATCCTTCACACATGTAGACTTATCACTAGCCTCACCTCAATTGGCCCCAATGTGCACTTGGAATACTTTACCCAACCTGCACGGGAGCGACCACTTTCCAATAATAATAAACATTAACACTAGCATGTGTCCCAAACCCTCCAAACTTCTTCCTAAATTCCAAACCGAACTTGCTAATTGGAGTAAATTTCAAAATATAACTACCCAGGCACTAAGTCAACATGTAGAGAGTCAAAATATTAATCAAGAAACAGCCATAATCACTAAAGCAATCCGAATAGGAGCAAATGCCTCGATACCACAAACAAGTCGAAAACTCCATAAGGCAGTAGTTCCCTGGTAGAATCCAGTATTGGACAACCTAAGGAAGAAAAAACAAGAAGCCTGGAGAATTTTCAAAAGATTCCCCTCCGATTTTAACCTAATCAATTATAAAAAGTTAAATGCTCTTTTTCGCAAAAATGCCAAGGAAGAAAAAAGAAAAGCCTTCCAAACATTTACCGAAAAGTTAAATCCAAACTCTACTCCCAGAAAAATCTGGGCGGATATAAAAACGCTAACTGGGCAGTATCGCCCCCTCTCAATAAAATGCATGAACACCGACTCAGGCACTCTCACATCTCCCCAGCAAATTGCAGACCATCTCGGCAAAACATGGTCAAACTACGCAGAAGACGTAAACTTTCATCCGTCATTTCTCTCTGCCAAAAGAGACACAATTAGCCCGTCCCCTCACACAAGCCCATCCTCTAAATTAATAGATCTCCCGATCAATAAAATTGAATTAGAGTCAACCCTACACGGCGCCACAGGTAAAACACCAGGATATGATCGAGTCGATTACATAATGTTAAAGAACAGTCCACCACTCCTGAGACACCGAATACTCCATCTCTTCAATAACATACTCCAAACAGGTGTAATTCCACAAGTGTGGAAAATAGCCACAATTGTACCCATACCAAAACCCACGGGCGAACCGACTTCGGCAAAAGGATATCGCCCAATATCGTTACTCCCATGTCTAGGAAAAACATTTGAAAAAATTGTAGCTAGACGACTCAACTGGTTCATGGAGAAAAACAATCTAATAAGCATTGAACAGGTTGGTTTCAAGCAAGGACGTGGAACGATTGATGCGCTACTCCATATCGACAACTTCATCACATCTTCTTTGTCAACCAAAAAGCATACAACAATTCTCTCCATAGATTTTGAAAAAGCGTTCGACCGGATCGGTCCTCATGTGATTTTGAATAAATTAGCGCAATGGAGAGTTGGTAACAATATGTTCTACATAATCAAGTCCTTTCTTTCCAACAGGAAGTTTAGAGTCAAAACAGGTGGTGCATTCTCACAAATATACAACATAAAAAACGGTATTCCACAGGGTTCTCCACTATCAGTCCTATTATTCGCTATAGCCTTTGACGGAATAAACGACATTCTCGTAAAATATAAAAACATAAAACACTGCCTCTATGCTGACGACCTAGTTATTCTAACAAACGTAAACGATCTCAACGAAGTACAATCTACCTATTCAGAAATACTACGCGACATCACTAATTGGTGTAAAACCTCAGGCGCAAAGATCTCCCTCGAAAAAACTAAAATGTTACACATTTGTAGAAAAACCAGCTGCAGCAAAAACATCACACTTCCCTTTCAGAATCACACAATCCCTACAATCCAATCCATGAAAATCCTCGGTATCCTCTTTGACAGTAAATACAATTTTAAAGAACATTGTTTAGCACTTAAGAAAAGCCTAGCTGCAAGATTAAATATTGTAAAATACTTAGCATATAAGAATGGATCTGCACATACTAACACCCTTATTAACATAACTAAAGCCATCATCCTATCTAAAATCGACTACGGACTAATGATATATGGAAAATGTAGCAAAACGACCCTGCAAACAATAAAATCTCCCTATCACGCCGCAGCTCGAGCAAGTACCAGAGCATTCCGTACTACACCAATTAAAAACATCCTCGTCGAATGCGGTCTCCCATCTATAGAAAACAGGCTAAAATATATATCAGCTACACTTGATTACAAATTTACAATGTCTATAGCAACCCCCATAGTGCAGGACATCCGAAAAATTTATAAAAAAAAACGAAGGTCGAGATACCGCTCAGGACTGGAAAGGGCCATCGATATAGCCAAGGACTTACATATCCCTATAAATATTTCAAAACCCCACCGCACACAACACCCTCCATGGTTAATTCCGAGAAATACAATCTTAGATGACCTGTCCCATTATCCAAAACATTCAACAAATCAGATAATCTATCAAAAACTTTTCAAGGATACCATCGACAAACATCAAAACTGGAACCTGTTTTTCACAGATGGTTCCAAAAACGAATCAAATGTGTCATTTGCTATAGTCAACAATCGCAAAGAAATAATCAGAATGGGATCACTTCCCACCTTTTGTTCCATCCTATCAGCGGAAGCAACGGCAATTTTGGAAGCAACAAAACTGATCCAGAAAATCCCAACGATTATCTGTACTGATAGCCTTTCAACTCTAAAAGCAATAACCAACGTAAACTCCACAAATGCCGTCATTCGTCAAATCCAAGATAACATTATTAAGAAAGCTAATAAAATAAAGCTACTTTGGACCCCCGGGCACTGTAACATTAGTGGAAATGAAGCGGCCGACACGGCCGCAAAACTAGGGACAAAGTCGCCTCTCGTCTCCTTCTATTATCCTAACAAAACGGACATAAGAAGACAGGTAAAAAATGCCTTTAAGAACGTGGAGGAAGAAGAATGGCACCACTACACCCACCTGTACAGCACTATTAAACAGGACACCAAACCCGTTACTTACCCAACAACAGTCTCAAACAGAAAAATAAAATGCTTCCTACGACTCCGGCTAGGACACACCAAAATCACACACCAACACATCCTTACAAAAACCAGCCCCCCACAATGCAGTAACTGCAACAACCAAGTCCCACTTACTCCACATCACATCATATTTGACTGCCCAAAAGTCCAAACCATCGCAAACCAACTATTTAGAAACGACCCCTTCAGCAACATTTTGGCAAAACCATCAGAACAGAATATCAACTACACATACGAATTACTAACACTTACTAACCTTCATAACAAAATTTAAAGTAACTCGATATTAGCCGAAAGCCCTAGCAGCTAGCGCTATTTAGAATTAAGTTATTGTGTAATTAATTACATCGTAATAAATAATAATAATAATAATAATAATGATATGCCACTTCCGGTAATCATCTTCTCTAATGCTCCTGTCAACGCCACGCTCTGGAAGCGTCATTTGTTTTATTTAAAAACAGAACTTACCTTTGATATTTTGGGTTTTGGCTTCTTCGGAATTACGAAAGAAATAAGTCTATTATAAAAAGGACAATTTCGTCAAACGCTAAGTTATCCTTCACAATTGTTGTTTTCACTTCTCTTTTTATATATATTGCTCGCTATTTGATATACGAATAGCCCGGACTTCAATCCCTTCCTCACTGTGTGTGCGTACTTTGCACTCGTTGTCCCCATATGGTATTAATGGCACCGTCACGTACAATTAAAACTCAACCGGCATACCAACGCCTTCGACAATCAAGTAGGTTCATCAACCCCTTCATCCAAATCGATGTATCCAAAAAACTCTTCTTAATATAAAGTTCGTAGATCTTTTCCAATTAGAAGGCATAACAGCAACCTATAAGAACGGAAAAGGCGATCAATTAGCCATACAGATCAGGCAAAAGTATCTACTTCGCCGATTGTCTTAACGGATAACATCTGAATATTAATTTATAAGAATACTCGTATTTGAGGGAAGGTGAATAATACACCCTAATTAGTTACTTCGTCCAAACAGCGTCCGCAACATGTCTTCCGTTAAAGCTATGTGATCAGGTTTCCTTTTTGGATTGGCGATATTCAGACGTTGGTAACAAGTTTTCCAAAGATAAACTGTGTATTTGGAAAGGAAAGATTTGCTGTATTTAGAATTCAGTTTTGATACGAGGTTATTCTTACAATAGACAACTGTTTAATGGGGAAGAAACACAAATGGAAGTCCAAATGAATTAATGAATAGAGGGCAGAACCCTCATTTTATTTCGCTTAGTACAAGTCGTATAAACTTATAATTAGACTTACGAACTACCTTAAAAACTATGGCATGCGGGTTGGGGGTGGGGGACTAACTTTAAAGTAACTAAAAAATGGAATGGGGAACTAAACAAAGATGGATAGATTATTAGTCTCAGTGGTAGGATAGGGAATCCTGAGAGAGGTTGGCGCAAGGCTAATAACCTTGCCCCTAAAAACAAATTATTATGGAAAATTTAACAAGCTTCGAGACTTGCTAAATAAGGCCAAGACCGAATCCCGGTTGTAGTGCCGTTAATGGTGATGATGATGGTAGGACGGAGAAGGGGGAGGATAAGTCAGGTGCTAGGGTGCGAGTATTAGTGCGGGAGAGTGTAGGCGGTGAGCGGGGTAGGTTCAGGAGGGGTAAGAGGGGAGACGACGTTTGAGAGCGGGAGAGGTGAGATTGAAGTCAAAGAACGCGGGGTGAGAGTTTGTCCATCCCTGCATTCGCGAAATGGGTTCATAAGAGCCGTAAGACTTGTGATGGGCAGACAAATAGAAGAGACGAGGGTTTCGCAGATTTCGGGGATTAGTGGAAAATGTGATGGAGGAGAGCAGGCTTGGGAAGTTGATTGAACCTGAGAGTAGACGGTGGATGAAGAGGATGTCGGCATGAATTCTGCGCTCTTCAAGTGTGTTAACGTTAATTAGGTGATGGGGGCTCGTGTATGGGGGTGGAATCAGAGGATTTTCCCAATTCAGTCCTCGGAGGACAAAACGCAAAAAACGACATTGCACGCTTTCGACCCTGCGAATTTGGGACGAGTAATGAGGAGACCAAACGTGACTGGCATATTCAAGAAGGGGGCGGACAAAGGCTATTGTTGCTGAAACGAAAAGAAAAACTGAAATCGCGGACGGCGCTTTCTCTAGCGACGCTTCAGTCTCTCCCTTAGCGGACAGTATTTTCCGGCACTGGCCGGCCAACTATGCTTTTGTAATTCGAGGGATTGTACCTCCAGAGCCGAACCCCTTCTCTGGATGAAACGGGCGTTTGAGTCTTGCCCAGTACAGATCCATAACCGGCCAAAAGTGGAAACGCTGCCCAGAAAGGAGATATTCAAAAAACGAACCAATTAGACTATTTCCCTATTTATTTAATACTGACTAATATTAATAGTAATGATGAAATCTGTATAATTATTATTTCTCTGCTGATTCGCTTTGAAGCTGGTCTTGACAAGACCTGTTCGGTAGGAGTTCCTGTGACGACTCTAAAATGATTTATTCGGCTTAATTCAAGCTAGTTACAAAACTATAATCCTTATCATCATCATCATCGGCACTACAACCGGGAACCGGTCTTGGCCTTATTTAGCAAGTCCTGAGGCTTGTTAAATTTTCCATAATGATTTATTTTTTCTGGGCAAGGTCATTAGTCTTGCGCCAGGGGCTCCCCGACGGGGAATCGAACCCCGGTCTCCCGGGTGACAGGCGGGTGTACTAACCACTATACTATCGAGGAGCCCATAATCCTTATAAACTAACTTAAAACTAAAAAAATTGAAGTAGTAATTAATGCAAAAAGAAAATCATATATATATATATATATATATATATATATATATATATATATATATAATTTTAAAAAACATATAATTAAAAAAAGAAAGAAAACAAAACAATGACAAAAAACCAAGGAAGGAGAAGAGGACTTCGAGGTGGGGGAGGTAGGAGGCTAGGGAAGAGCGAGTGTATGTGGGGGTGGCAAATGTGGCATAAGTGAGACCGAACAGTGTACGGCATATGCGTTGAAATGTGTACGAGTTGTGAGGGGATAGACGGTGGGCGAGGCAAGGTCAGGTGAGGAAAGAGAGGACACGGCGTTTGAGTGCAGTAGATGTAAGGTGGAAATCGAAGGAGGTAGGGTAAGAGTTAGCCGACCTCAGCGCGAAATGGCTTCCTTAGAGCTGTAAGAAGGGTGGTGGGTGGACAGATGGAAGAGACGAGGGTTTCGCAGGTTGCGGGGGTTGGTGTGAAGTGCAATGATGGAGAGCAGGCTTGGGCAACTCCTCCTGCTTCATGGTTGCACTCGCCTTTTATAGCCCGCAGCTGTCCTCACTTTCGCTCGATGCTTCTCTCTCACTCGCTTTATCCTGAATGGTTTTCTGCAATCGGCACACAACTGGTGGTTGTGCTGAGTGCTTTTCCCGGTTGAGTGGTTTTACAGGCGATCGTTGTGCTGAGTGCTTGTGTGCTGGGATATTGCATCGCCAACAGCTATATAGAGCGATCTGGAAACGTAGGGATTAGAGAATTCTTTCGACCAGCATTTCACAAAACCAAGGACAGACTTGTCCTTGGAAATAATGGCATCAATATGTGGGATAAAGTTAAGATCCCTATCATATAATATGCCAAGGTCACGAATCGTTGTACAGGTGTTATCTGTTGGTTGAGTAAGACATAGGAACGTGGAGGTGAGGGGGGTCGTTTGCGGGAGACGGTGGTTGAGCGACATTTGGCAATATTTAGTTCGAGGCAGTTAGTTTGGCACCAAGTTGAAAAGCTGTCGAGATCTGTTTGGAGAAGTGAAGAGTCGACAGAAGAGTGGATCGTGTTGAGGAGTTTAGTGTCATACGCGTATAGAGAGATGGAGGAGTGCTTGATACTGGAGTCGATATCATTAATAGTAAGACTGAATTGGGGGGAGGGGGGGTCCAAGATGACTGCTCTGGGGAACCCCTGACGTGGGAAGAAAAGGATTGGAGAAGGTGGATCTAAATCTGACACGGTAGGTTCGATCATTAAGATAGGAAGAAATCCACTTAATCAGTGGGGATTCGGAGCTAAGAGAGTATAGCTTAAAGAGGATGACGTTGTGTGAAATTTGGTCTAAGGCCTTGCTGAAATCGGTTGTGATTACATCGACTTCGTTGCCGTTCTCTAAGGCACGGAGAGCGTGGGATGAGAATTCAACTAGATCGGTGATGGTCGACCTACCCATAAAGAAACCGTGCTGATTGGGAGAGGTGATGGATTTGTAGCGGAAACATAACGCGTTGTAAACAATGTCTTCGAACAGTTTTGAAATATGTGACAGATTGGCGATGGGGCGGAAGTTACTAATATCCTTTTTTGTATATTATATATCAAACCCAAGAGAAATATGTGGTTCGATTCCGGGTGCAGAGAAACCATTAAGGCTAAAGAGTTGAGCTTCCGGTTGTATAAATCAAACAATACTGAGGTAAACCGAAAAAGATTTAAGAGGGCTAGAAATGACTGCATTGCGTATATTCAACGCGCAAAGTTATTGCATGACCAGAGAGTGAGACAAAAAATACTACGCTCTCCCACAGGTAGTAGAAGCATCTGGGCATTAGTGAAGAACATCCAAAACTTCGTCTCTTCATCCATTCCATCGCTTATAGTTGATGAGAAACCAGTCACCACTTGAACCATCATCATCATAATCGGCACTACAACCGGGAACCGGTCTTGGCCTTATTTAGCAAGTCCCGAGGCTTGTTAAATTTTCCATAATGATTTGTTTTTTTTCGGGGAAGGTCATTAGTCTTGCGCCAGAGGCTCCCCGACGGGGAATCGAATCCAGGTCTCCCGCGTGACAGGCGGGTGTACTAACCACTATACTATCGAGGAGCTTGAATAAAGAATGCGAATCTACGTGCTGCACATTTGGCAGCCAACTCAACGCTGCCTGATACCACATCAGTTCCACCTCACCTTTAGCATAAGCAGCACACCATGGCCCAGATTCGCATCCGAACGCATACTATTGCCCTCGCACTCAAAGAGCTAAACGCACACAAATGTGCTGGTCGGGATGGTATTCTCCCAATCGTTTTGAAGAGATGTTCCTCTTCACTCGCTAAGCCACTGCGGAACTCTTCCATTTGTCTTATTCTACTGTCCGTTTCCCAAATAGATGGAAGTCAGCGAACATTCAGCCAGTTCCCAAAAAGGGTGACAAATCATCCCTTTCTTCTTATCGACCCTTAGCGCTAACTTCTAATCTCCCCAAGGTAATGGAATCACTTATCAACCGTCAACTTTTGAAATATCTGGAATCAAATGACCTCCTCAATGACCGTCAATATAGCTTTCGTAGCAACAGGTCCACAGGAGACCTGATGGCGTACCTTACCGAAAAGTGGAGCCATTCCATCCACTACCTCGGTGAAAGCAAGGTAGTCGCATTAGATATTTCAAAAGCCTTCGACAGAGTTTGGCATCCAGCCCTTTTGTCAAAATTGCATTCCTATGGAGTGGAGAATTCCCTGATCCAATGGATAAGAGACTATCTTTCTGGCCGCACAATCCAAGTGGGTCTTGATGGTGTCAAATCTGTCTCCCACCAAATTAATGCAGGTGTTCCCCAAGGTTCGGTACTCTCACCCACTCTCTTCCTGATATTTATAAATGATCTCTTGTCAATTACTCACAACCCAATTCACTCGTTTGCTGATGATAGCACATTGAGTTTCTCATACTCATACGAACACTCCCCTCCAAACTCTTCGAACGTCACTACCAACCAGCAACTTATGCTTGATACATTGAATTCAGACCTTAACAAGATATATCAGTGGGGATTATCTAACGAGTAGAATTCAATGCCCTAAAAACTCAGTGCTGTCTCCTGTCGTCAAAGGTGAACGCCAAAGTAAATATACTGTCTATGAAAGGCACTTCGCACTGTGCTCTGTGCTCTGACATTCAAGGATACTTTAAAATCACCTTTTGTGCGCGAGTTAATCGCTCGAAACCACGATTCGATTCTATCTTGTGCAGCAAAACGACTAGCACATTTATTACACAAAATATGAATGAATTACAATTATATCTTACAAACTATTTATACTGTGACGCATATGACAATCAGTACTAGAATATTCTCGAAAGTCCAAAACAAAGTACTAGAGTATTCTAGAAAGTACTGGAAAACTGGAGACTATGAGCAGTAGAAAATTCGAGGCTATGGAACGAACGGAAACGAAACGCCGAATCATAATGAGGAAACGGTATAAATACGTTGCACGCAGATCAGGAGATAAGAAGAAGTAAGCAGAGTAGCAAGCAATAAGTAAGGAAGCGATAAGTCAAGAAATCGTTAAGTGTATGGTATAACTAACGGTTATTATAAACGGACTAATAAAGTGTTACATTAATTCAAATCGATTTAATGGCTCTTATTTATTAAAAAATAATTAATCAAGCGAACCCTAAGCTCGCTACAATACCTATGGCTGAGGGGCAAAATATCTTAAAGATAACGAAGGTCATAGTCGACATTCATTTCTAAGAATATTGATCTGCGATAATTGTCTGGGATAATTGTCGGCGACCTTTTTGAGGTATCTGTTTGCTATCTGTGGTCCGCTGATGGAAATCCCGACATTGCATGTTTGTATTCGGCAGCCTTCGTTGTTGTAGTAACATCTGCAAGCTGTTGTTATAGTTAACTCGCCCGTGTTAAGTACATCAATAACGACCTAAATAAAGATATGGACCACATTGTCATTGATGTACTTAAAAAAAAAACGCCAACCGATTTTGAACCCACATGACCCCCGGAGCGATAATGCAATTAATCGCCCCACATTTCGCCACAACCATTGAAGTGGAAATTGTGGCATTGCACATGAAAATTTATTGGGTCACTTTGCAATCGCGGAAGTTGAACTGTGACGCAAACCGATGGAGGTATATCGGCTGACGTCGCATTTCAACGCATTTGCAAATTGAAATTGCTAATCAGCAAGTAGGTCGATGGGGAGCGAATTTGCATTGTCGTCATCGGGAGGTGTTGACCCCAAGTTAACAAGAAGGGGTAAAAGAAAAATGGGAATCAGTCGGATTTGAGTGGATCGGAGGAGTCCAATAAAGAAAGTCGGTGATTTGAGAATTAATCGTTAAGATTTGATGTGAGTGCTGTCCGCAGGAAGTTATCGGTTCTAAGAAAGATTTAGTGGATGTTTAATGTAGAGAAAGAGACCTAACGAAGGTTTGTGAAATACATATATGAAATAAGAGTGACGTGAATAAATACTAAAAGTTCGTGTAATATAATTGTATAATAAGAATAACAGGAACAAGAAACTGGTAACAGAAGAAGTTTGTGAAATATATATGTAATAAGAGTGACAGTGAGTGGGCTCCTCGATAGTATAGTGGTTAGTATACCCGCCTGTCACGCGGGAGACCCGGGTTCGATTCCCCGTCGGGGAGCCTCTGGCGCAAGACTAATGATCTTGCCCGGAAAAAAAACAAATCATTATGGAAAATTTAACGAGCCTCAGGACTTGCTAAATAGGGCCAAGACTGGTTCCCGTTTGTAGTGCCAATGATGATTATGAAGAGTGACATAGATAAAATCTTCTGACTAAAAAGTTTGTATGATATATGCATAAAATAAGAGAGACATGATCAGTAAATTTTGACAATAAATTCTTGTAATATATACATTTACATATATATAGTTGCCCCATGGGAGGTTACTTGTACAAAGTAAACCAATTAGACCTCTAGTAATCTGACGAAGTGTATATACCGATACTTATTTGTACTTTAACTGTATGAGATACAAACTCAATAAAAAGTGAAGAACAACTAAAAAAGAAAAAAAAGAAATATGTCAATTGTTTTTTATTTTAGAGAATGTTTCAGTGCTGATAAACATCCAATACCATAACTCGCGTTAGTGTAAAAAAAAAATTGCATCGGCAAAACCAAGTAACTATCAATCATCGGTACCCTAATTAATTCGACTCTTAACTGGAATGACAACATACTTGAAGCTGCGAAAAGTGAAGCCAATTATATCATCATCATCATTGGCACTACAACCGGAAACCGGTCCTGGCCTTATTTAGCAAGTCCTGAGGCTCGTTAAATTTTCCATAATGATTTGTTTTTTTTTTCGGGCAAGGTCATTAGTCTTGCGCCAGAGGCTCCCCGACGGGGAATCGAACCCCGGTCTTCCGCGTGACAGGCGGGTATACTAACCACTATACTATCGAGGAGCCGAAGCCAAATATATGGGGTTCTTTAAAAAGATGCAAAAGATACTTCACTCCATCCAACCTGACCACTATTTACAATACGTCCAAAAATGGAGTTCAATTCCCATATTTGGTCAGGCGCATCCAAAACTGCACTACACATGCTCGACACCATGCAAAACCGAGCAGTGAAACTTATTGGGGACTCAGCCGTAAGTCGATCAATTCCGTCGTTAGAACACAGGCGCAATGTATCATGCCTATCTCTTTTCTATAGGTATTATCACGGCCGTTGCTCAACTGAACTTACTGAATGTGTTCCACCCCTTCAGACATTTTTCCACGAGACCCGTCAATCTGTGAATGCGCATCAGTTCACGTTAAAAGTGGCTTTCACGCACCCAAATAAACATAGAGAGTCATTCTTTAACCGAACCACACGAATGTGGTATGTTTTGCCTGATCATGTTTCCGTTTTGATGTCCAGACATTCAAGACCAATATACATCGACACATCCTTTCCGTATCCACTTCCTCTCCATCCGCTCGCACTGTGCTCTGACATTTAAGGGTACTTCAAAATCCCTTTTTGTGCGCGCGTTAGTTTAAAATATATATATATATGTTATAGGTAATTATGTTGCTTGAATTAAGCCAATAAATGGGGTGGTAGCCCCGCTAAACTATGCACCAACGGTCCTATGCCTTGGATCTCAAGTATTAAAATGTCCACTGGTGTCAAATCGAACTCACGTACAAGGTACTCTATGTCACCTTGTGGCGGTTCCGCCAAACCCCACTGCCTACTTACCTGAAAAACCCCCAGAACCACAAGCCAGTCTACATAAACTGCAATTCGCATTAGCATCTTAAATGCTTCACGCATTATATAGATCAAATCTACAACCTAAAAGTACCTGCAAAAGAATTCTTACCTTTTCAAGCATTCCTTCGCTTACAAATCCCCTGTAAGAGTTCTTACTTTCCCTGTCATAAATTCCCTGAAAAGAAAACTTCGGTTCACATATCATGTGACCTTCACCAGGGATCATAAATATTGCGCCGTCTATTTTCCAACTTCGCCATGTGCACAATAAATTTCTTTATGTACACATTGGCTGGCGACCTTTTTCTTCCAGTAATAAAATTCTCTGACTCGCACAATGTGCAAACTAAAGCAAATACGCATTCCGAGTCCCTTGGCATCAATTGAATTCAAAGCATAAACAATGCAAATATAGAATCCGTTTCCCACAAACGGATTTCCCTGCATATACAAATGCTAGCAAGGGATTTGTTTCGTCCACCAACCCATTAGCACCTTTTTTTCCCAACGTCGATAATAGCGACGACGCATTGCGTAAATAATGACCCGCATTGCTAACGGCGCATTTGGTCATTTCTCCCTTTTGTCTTTACCGCCTGTCTGCTTCGTTTACCCATTGCCCTCGAGCACGATCGCACACATACCACCAAGAGAGACTTTACGTTTCTCTGGTGGTAGGTAAAAACGATATCCTTATTGGAGAGGATATCTACCACGGCACCATAAACTCACCACAAGAAGCGAATCAGCGCTGCACGAGATGATTATCGATGAGTAAAATTCCATCCTCTGACCGCAATGGTCACACGTCACTCCCGCTCTCCGCCGGCAGCGGAGACGTGCTAAATAATTGCATACCCGAACATATCCGGAGTCGAGAGTTTAACACCCCCGAGAGTATCAATAGTTTTCTCGTGCTAAGTGACATATTTATTCGCTTTTCACCTCAAGTGTCATCTTTATGTTCTTATGTGTTCGATTATATTAATGTGTGGATTTAATGTTAGTTAACGAACTTATTTCTTCAAAGGTGAACAGTAAAATTTGAACAATAAAATAAAATCATGTCGACTGAAAACAGATTGTAACCCATCATGCAATCGCACGTGTACACTTTACGTTTAATAAGTTTTAGTCATCATCATCATCATCATCGGCACTACAACCTAGAACCGGTCTTGGCCTTATTTAGCAAGTCCTGAGGCTTGTTAAATTTTCCATAATGATTTGTTTTTTTCCGGGCAAGGTCATTAGTCTTGCGCCAAAGTTTTAATCACTTCATTTAAAAACAAATAAATAGACAGATTAATAATATTAAAACAGTGCATTTTATTTACCTTTCTTTCTGGTGTGTCTTGTGGCGAAGTTTTACTCCAGGTGTTGAGAACCATTGGTGAACTGATTTCTTTTAGCGAAGTGACGACTCGGTTTGACGACCCCTTGATCGGACAGTGAAGAGTTATGGGGAAGAAGTGAATCAGCGCCGTATGCCGGTGCAACCTACTTCTCCTCCCCACAACCTCCTCGGGATATTGATTTTCTAAGGAACGAACAACTGGTAAAGTCTTATTAGAGACATGAGGTGTTGTTACATCCTGCTGCAATCGTTTGTCACTATTAAAACCAACAAAATCATATACAGCTGGAGTGAAAAAGTTTCCACGTATCGCTCCAAGAGTACATTTACCATTTTGCGAACGAAGAGATCGGTAGTTTCACGAATTAACTACTGCATGCTCTCCATGTTTTCCTCCTAGGGTCTTCCGTTCGAGGTTTGTCCATTGTCGAACCAAACAACTCGAACTTCTGCCTCCATCTTTTGATAAGTTCAGAACTCGTTGCATCTGTAATGTGACGAAGTTGATACAGATTCCCAAATTTCCACCGAGCAACTATGTCCGTTATTCTTTTTTTTTAAAACTGGCGCACAGACTTAGCACACTGCACTCCTGCAAAACGCTACATAACGACTGAATTCTCAACGACAGGACTGAATTTCGACATTTGTCCCGCACCTTATCCAGCTGTTGCATACGGGGAGCAAAACAAAATTGAAAACTACTTTTGGGACAGTCTGTCCGTCGTCCTTTTTTTAATTATGTATGCAATTTTTCATCCCGCCCAATTTAGCCACATTTTTCAAGCCGTTTTTTATCCTAAATCGGATCTTAGTTCCCATATTTTGTCAGAAGCATCTGAGGCACTGCTGTACACGTTTGATGAGGCACAATTGATTATGATATTTATAGAGGACTCATATGCAAGTCGTTCAATGCATTGGAATACATGCGCTGCACGGCCTCCTACTCCGCCCCATATGCACTATCAATGTTATTGCTTTTGTGACATTCTGTAGGCTCCTCAAATTGGATCTCAACTGCCATCGTTTTTTATATTCTGAATTTCTATAACCTTGAACACATACACAATAAGCCTGCAGGTTGTTTTCTCCTTTTGGGATTGGTTAAATTCGAGCAGCTTTCTAACAGGTAGGAAAAATTATCTGTGCAGAAGATATGCGGATAGGTTGGCTAACATTGGCGACAGATCTGGAGCACAGTTTTTGAGGACCATTGTGGGTATTCCATTCTTTAAGTCGAATTCACGAGAGATACGTTGAACAATTCGTGGGAGAAACTTTATGTCCTGCATTATTTTTATTAATGTTTACTACACTTTCCCATAGTATCAGTACTGAACTGTACAGTACGCTAACGACAGTTCTCACAACTCCAACCTCAAAACAATCACCAAAAAAATTTTACATCTTGAGAGTAGTCTCAAGTGCATCGATGACCTGGGTTCCCTGCACCAAATGTCTCTAACCGACATCAAGTCCCTCATTGGAGACAGTAACGATGTGAGTTGTCTTTGTTCGAAGAACTACACAACGCGACCGCATCCGCCCCCTACGTCACCATACTCACCATCGCCGCCCCTTCCCTTTTCTGCGACGGTCCCGGATGACAACCCGCCAATTGACCACTTTGGTACTTCTTCGACCCGCGAAGAATGGCTGGCCCGTATTAACACACTTAACCGTTTTAATAACCCAACTACCTCTTATCTGCAAAAGGGCGTCCCCAGATCCGCGAGCTTCGAATGGATTTCGGAATTCTTTCGGAAAAAAATACGAGATTCCCGTAACAGATTGCATCGTGCTTCCTCCCTCCGAAATTGGGCCTAGTTTCCGCGTATCTCTTCCCTCCAGGTACGACTGGATTTTCCACTCGAATAAAACCGGTTGCTGCGGGATTGGCAGGCTGTCAATGAGTAACAGCAACCCCATCCAATCAACAAAACTCCATTCCCCCTCTCCTAAACTTGTAGCACATAGTACTAGCCGCCCCCCTCCTAAATCTGTCCCCAACACCAACCCACCTGCATGGCCCCCGTGGCTCTCCCCTCCCTAATTACAAATCGTCCCCTGCGAACGCGTACCCACCCCTCTCCCCGCATACCCTGCCCGCCCCGACCCGGTCAAGGGATGAGCCGATCCACAAAATATCATCCGCCAAACCGTATTCTAGCTCCTCTCCCTAGCCCCAATCACGTCCGCCACCTTCACTCTGGACCCCCCTCCTCGTCCGCCCGTAATAAAGCCCCACCGTAATAATAGCAAACCTGCTCGCCCAACACCACCCCCGGCCCCTATCTCGAATTCCATCCCCTTCTTTGACCTCAAAACAGGCGCGAAGTATTCCAACTTCCACAGGTCACACACTCTCAATCCTCCCCCCTCCCATCTGGACGTACCTCACTCATCCACAGGCCGCCTCTTGCACCACTCCTTCCCGCACCCAGTTCTCGCTCTCGTCCAACCCCCCCCCCCCTCCCCCCGCACCATAGACCTTTAATCGACCCACCATTACCCCCGTCTGTCAAACTCACTTAGCAAACCATTAATTCTTCTGACAACCGGTATGCCTTGTCTAAATTTAGGAACAAAATGACCTACGAGAATGTCCGCCTCTATCTTTCATACCTCCACGACAAATCTGACTCTGTCTGTTATGAAGGTAAAACAAAAACCAGCGTAATGGCCTCCATCCAGCAGGAAGGTCTACCTACCGACTTTCCTAGCCTTCGCAGCTTGTTCGTTAAGTTCCATAAAAATCTTGATATGCTCCCTAATAAGGTGATAAAACATCTTTCGGCATTTCGCCAATATATCGACAACAAAATGTCCAATCCAATAATGAAAAGCACTATCCCAATAATGAAAAGCACTTTTGACCTATTCAGTCGCCCTCTCGTTCCCCTTATCATCTCAATACCCTCAATACGCTCCCCTTAAACGTCTACTATCAGAATGTTAGAGGTCTCCGCTCCAAAACACATTCGACTCTGGAAAAAGCATATTCCCTCCCCTTCGACATATACGCTCTGACTAAGACCAACCTTATCCCCAGTATTAATAGTCTTGAACTATTTCCTCCCTCCTTTATTGTTTTTCGCGATGACAACGATCATCGAGAAGGTCCCAATTCCCCATGCCGTGGAGTGCTGCTTGCCACTCATAACAGAGTCGCTTCGTCTCCAATTGCCATCTCTTCTTCTCCGGATCTTGACTACGTCGCAATAAAAATCGACAAGCGCCCTAAGTCTCTCTTCATTATCTGCTTCTATATACCTCCTTCACGGCCCATCGTGTCATACGAACTCGCAATTGAGGCGGTAGCTAACCTAACCGAATTGAGCACCTCCCTAGACGATATCGTCGTTCTTGGCGATTTTAATCTCCCCCATCTCCAATGGACATTGGCTGACGAACGAGCCGTCTACATCTCAAACCCCACTAGTTCCAAGGAACGTTTTTTTATAAATGGTCTCACCGACTCATGCCTCCATCAAATAGGCTATGTCCCAAATCATATGGGGAGACAACTGGACCTCGTGTTCATAACGTACCCACACAAGTCCTCAGTTGCCCCTAGTCCACACGCCCGCTCTACCATTGATAGTTACCACCCCCGCTGCTTTTATCCTTATATCTCGATCATGAAACCCAGCCTTCTCTACCTCTTGACAGCTTTTCCTACAACTTCCACAAAGCTAACTTCTGCCTTCTAAATGAGCATCTTAGCAAAACAGCATTTCGCTTTGATCATCAGGGGGTAGAAGAAGCGACTGCCACTCTCTACAAGGAGATCTACTATGCCGTTGCCTTATATTTCCCCTATTCTCGTCATAGGTTATCGGCTTCATCGCCGCCATGGTACAACCGCACACTCCACACTCTTCGGAACAAGAGAAATAACTTGTGGAACATTGTCCTCAAAATGCGATCTTTCGAAAACTACTCCAACTATCTCGGTTCCTTTTATAAATTTTCCGAAACACAATCCAATTTGATCAATGACCCCAAATCTTTTTCCCACTTTATAAATTACAAACGTAAATCCGACGCCTATCCTAACTCCCTTTCTTATGGCGCGACTACTTCTACCGACCCCCTTACTATTGCCAATCTATTCGCTTCGTTTTTCAATAAATCCTCCACAGACATCTCCTTCGAACCTAATCTGTCTTACTTCAAAGACTTGCCCGAATTCTCCCTCGGCCCCCTCACCCCTCAAATTATTCAGCGTCACGTAGTTGGGAGAAATTAAACTTATTCAAAGACGAGCTCAGCCCTGGACCTGATGGACTGCCGGCTGTATTTTTAAAGAAATGTTCCACTTCTCTTTCTCTCCCGATATCAAAGATATTTAATCTATCCCTCTCATAAGGGATCTTCCCTAGTATCTGGAAATCCTCATACGTCACTCCCATACATAAAAAGGGACCTAGAAATGATATCAGCAACTACCGGCCCATCGCCAAATTGTCTCAAATCCCTAAACTGTTCGAAAGGATTCTTTAAAACGCGTTATCTTTCCGTTGTAAATCCATCATCTCACCCAACCAGCATGGTTTCCTTTCGGGTAGGTCGACCACAACGAATCTGATCGAGTTCTCATCCCATACTCTCCATGCCTTAGAAAATGGCAACGAAGTCGATATAATCACCAGAGATTTCAGCAAGGCATTTGATAAAATCTCCCATAATCTCATCCTTTTTAAGCTGTCCTCCCTAGTGTAGTGTAACAACATAGCCACGAAATGACCATGAAGTATAATATCAAGTAAATCAATTTGACCTTGTCACAATTAACAAGTGTCACGTAACCAGCATTCGCTGCCGACAACAATTCAAGGTCGATTATTTTCATTGAGCAAAAGAAACGAATCGCTCCGGTTACGATTTGCAAGAATCAAATGACAATCGTTTGCGAGCTTACTGCAGGTGAATGATTCATAAATTAATTGGGTCAAATCGTGTCATTGTTTTTACACTATGCACCAAGCTGGTGTTAGAGAATAGAATAGCATAATAAGCATTTTGTATTTTGAGTGAATTACGAATTAAATGTGAAATGGCTTATGAAGCATAATTTGTATGAGTAGATTAAGAAATTTATGAATAATTGAGTGATTGATTGGGAGTATAAATACCCCAACAATTTCAATAATAAATCAATCAAACACCTGAAACGTTTTGATTCATTAGCTGCGGCGCTCTACGCCATAAACTTAAAGCGGCCTGCGCTACATACAGCGACAATAGGGAATAGTAAGTTTAGTCAGTTATCTTGATAGATTGGATATCACGACGTACATATTGCATGGGGAATGCGTTAAGCAAATCAATGGCAGTATCCCCTTTGTAGCATTATATTGCCATTTTTGTCCCGTTACACCACTTGACGACAACATGGCTCCCAAAACCTTTACACCAGGATTCGAACCCCTATTGATCAAGTGGTTATCTTCTTATCTGAAAGATCGATCCTACCGTGTCAAATTCAGATCCTCCCTTTCCAATTCTATTCTTCCCACGTCAGGGGTTCCGCAAGGTAGCCATCTAGGTCCTCTCCTATGTATCCTTACCATCAATGATGTTGACTCCATTATTAAATACTCATCCAACTCCCTTTATGCGGACGACTCCAAACTGTACAAAACGATCATCACTCCTCTCGACTCTTCACTTCTCCAAACGGACCACGACAGCTTCTCAACTTGGTGCTGTAATAACTACCTTGAACTCAACGTCGTCAAATGTCACTCCATCACCTTCTCCCGGAAAGCGCCCCCCCCCCCCCCCCTTCGTCCCCACTTCCTGCTAAACCACCAGATATCATCTGTGCCCTCGCTACGTGACCCCCGGATCTTATTTGACAGGGAGCTTAGCTTCATCCCGCTTATTGATGATATTATTCTTAAGGCCAACTCTGCCCTTGAGTTTGTGAAACGCTGGTCTTAAGAATTCTCTAATCCTTACGTTCCCCGTTCTCTCTACATAGCCTTCGTCCGCCCCCTACTACTACTGACTACGACAGTCAGGTCTGGTCTCCACACTACTCGTCCCATATCCGCAGAATCGAAAGCGTCCAACGTCGTTTTCTGCGTTTTGGCCTCCGCGGACTGAACTGGGAGAATCCTCGGATTCTCCCCTCATACACAAGCCGGCTCCATCTGATTCACCTCAACACACTTGAGGAGCGCAGAATTCATGCCGATATCCTTTTCACCCACCGCCTCCTCTCAGACACAATCAACTGCCCAAGCTTGCTCTCCATCATTACACTTCACACTAAGCCCCGTAACCTGCGAAACCCTCGTCTCTTCTATGTGCCCACCCACCACACTTCTTACGGCTCTAATGAACCCATTTCGCGAATGCTGCGGTGGGCAAACTCTTACTCTACCTCCTTCGATTTCTACCTCACCTCTACTGCATTCAAACTTCGTCGCCTTTCTTTCCACACCTGGCCTTGCCACGACCACCCTCTATCCTCTC
This sequence comes from Microdon myrmicae, assembly GCA_963931805.1. Lineage (NCBI taxonomy): Eukaryota > Metazoa > Arthropoda > Insecta > Diptera > Syrphidae > Microdon > Microdon myrmicae. Next base: position 144,126,202 of record OZ007500.1, on the reverse strand, counting down.
ACATTCCAACACATTTACCGTACACTGTTCGCTGTCTCACTTATGCCACATTTGCCACCCCCACATACACTCGCTCTTCCCCAGCCTCCTACCTCCCCCACCCGGAAGTCCTCTTCTCCTTCCTTATTTTTTTTTTTTAATTATATATATATAATTTTCTTTTTTCATTAATTACTACTTTAGTTTTAAGTTAGTTTATGAGAATTAAAGGTTTGTAACTAAGCTCGAATTAAGCCGAATAAATCTTCATCTCATTTAGTTATATTCGCTCGTGCATACTCACATAACGTGTAACGCTTGACGGCATATTTCCGTTACAAATTAAATGTCAATTCAAAATTAAACACACATATTTCTTTTTCGAAGATGTGTCAAAGCGAATTGGATCTGTCCACGAAACGTCAAATATGAGGCTTCCTCTTACCTACCTGATATGACACTAAAATTTGTTTTTAGATGATGAAATGAGCGGCGTTTGCCTGTAAAGTCATAACAGTTTGTTGATTCATCCAATCTAATTTGGTTTCAATATGGAAGTGGAATTTTCTCGTGAGAATTTCTTGTTGCCGAACTGTCAATACGAATGTAAGTTTTTGTACACATTGTTACATTTACCGCCATGTGAGATGTTATAGCTTCGTTTGTTTCAGATCTGGATCACACAGCAGATGTCCAGTAAGTGGTAAATAATCGGCAATCAATCGAAAAGTAATATAGTTGCATTTTCAGATTACATGCCTGGGGTACGACGTTAAAAGAAGCCTTCGAACAATGTGGTGTAGCTATGTTTGGATACATGACAGAACTGGAGTACGTTTCCGTTGAAACTTGCTACAAAATTGAGGCATCCGGCACCGACCTGGAGAATTTGCTGTATAAATATTTGGACGAACTTCTGTACCTATTTTCTGTTGAACCAAATCTCGTCTGCAAAAAGCTAGAAATCACCAAATTCGACACTCAGGAATTCAGCATTGAATGCTTATGCTATGGGGAACCATTTGACATCAACAAACATCCACAAGGCACCGAAGTTAAAGCTATCACTTACTCAGCTATGCAGATTGTCGAGGATGAAAAGAATGGTAATTGTGAAGTGTTTGTAATAATTGATATCTAGATTGAAATCTGTATACAATCTTAATGAACGCGATGACTGTTGGATCAGTGAAATAGTTTTATTAGTTCCTATGTAAGTTGCTGCTATGCAGAATTGTATTGAAGAATAATTATATTTTATTACTTGAACAAATGTAGTTATTCACCGGTAAAAGGCGTTTTTCGAGAATGTATAATAATAGTTCGATTAGCAGCGAGGTGGAGTTTCAATGCTGCTTGAAGATAAATTAGATGAACATCAATCTATTCGGCTAATTGTATCTTCGGCATTTGGCTGACATTGATTGGGGAGCTCGGTGAGCTTTAAATTAAAATATCAGTTCCTGTTTCTGTTTAATTCCCAATTTTTCATCCCGTCCAATTTAGCCACATTTTTCAAGCCGTTTTTTATCCTAAATCGGATCTTAGTTCCCATATTTTGTCAGAAGCATCTGAGGCACTACTGTACACGTTTGATGAGGCACAATTGCTTATGATATTTATAGGGTACTCATATGCAAGTCGTTCAATCCATTGGAATACACGCGCTGCATGGCCCCCTACCTCCGCCCCATATGCACTATCAATGTTATTGCTATTGTGAAATTCTGTAGTCTCCTCAAGTTGGATCTCAACTGCCATCGCTTTTTATATTCAGAATTTCTAAAACCTTGAACACATATACAATAAGCCTGTTGGTTATTTTCTCCTTTTGGGATTGGTTAAATTCGAGCGGCTTTCCAACAGGTAGGAACAATTTTCTATGCCGAAGATATGCGGATAGGTTGGCTAACAATGGCGACAGATCTGGAGCACAGTTTTTGAGGGCTACTGTGGGTATTCCATCCAGTTGCATCCTTTAAGTCGCGTTCACGAGAGATACGTTGAACAATTCGTGGGAGAAACTTTATGTCCTGCATTATTTTTATTAATTTTTACTACACTTTCCCATAGTATCAGTACTGAACTGTACAGTACGCTAACGACAGTTCTCACAACTCCAACCTCAAAACAATCACCAAACAAATTTTACATCTTGAGAGTAATCTCAAGTGCATCGATGATCTCGGTTCCCTCCACCAAACGTCTCTAACCGACATCAAGTCCCTCATTGGAGACAGTAACAAAATGGTCGTGAGCCAGGTGACCCATGCAATTAATAACACTCTCAACTCACTCACACAGGATCTAATCAATTCCTTCCGCACAAGCCTCGACAGATGCTTGCAGTCGACTTCCAAACGGTCGCCCGTTTTGAGAATATTCTCTCCAGACTTGACAGCCTTTCTGATGGACTTGCCTTGATGCGCTCCTCCTCTCTAAACCTCCCCGCCCTGCCCGAACCAGACCCCCTACTCGAGGTTATCCTACAAAAACTCGACACTGCCCTAGGTGAGCTCGCGGCTTCCCGATCCCTCCTAGGACATCTTGGCGGCGCCATCTCATCCTTACAACTAAAATTTACCACCCCCACTCACCTCGATGTGAGTTGTCTGTGTTCGAAGAACTACACAACGCAACCCCCCCCCCCACTTCACCACACTCACCATCGCCGCCCTTCCCTTTTCTGCGACGGTCCCGGGTGACAACCCGCCAATTGACCACTTTGGTACTTCTTGGACCCGCGAAGAATGGCTGGCCCGTATTAACAAACTTAACCGTTCTAATAACCCAACTACCTCTTATCTGCAAAAGGGCGTCCCCAGATCCGCGAGCTTCGAATGGATTTCGGAATTCTTTCGGAAAAAAATACGAGATTCCCGTAACAGATTGCATCGTGCTTCCTTCCTCCGAAATTGGGCCCAGTTTCCGCGTATCTCTTCCCTCCAGGTACGACTGGATTTTCCACCCGAATAAAACCGGTTGCTGCAGGATTGGCAGGCTGTCAATGAGTAGCAGCAACCCCATCCAATCAACAAAACTCCATTCCCCCTCTCCTAAACTCGTAGTACATAGTACTAGCCGCCCGCCTCCTAAATCTGTCACCAACACCAACCCACCTGCATGTCCCCCCGTGGCTCTCCCCTTCCAAGGGATGCGCCGATCCACAAAATATCATCCGCCAAACGATATTCTAGCTCCTCTCCCTCGCCGCAATCACGTCGGCCACCTTTACTCTGGACCCACCTCCTCGTCCGACCGTAACAAAGCCCCCCGTAATAATAGCAAACTTGCTCGCCCTACACCACCCCCGGCCCCTATCTCCGATTCCATCCCCCTCTTTGACCTCAAAACAGGCGTGAAATATTCCAACTTCCACAGGCCACACACTGTCAATCCCCCCCTCCCATCTGGACGTACCTCACTCATCCTCAGAACCTAACTCGAGGCCGCCTCTTGCGGCAACACCTCCCGCACCCAGTTCTCGTCCATGAGTGCTGCTTAGCACTCATAACAGAGTAGCTTCGTCTCTAATTGCCATCTCTTCTTCTCCGGATCTTGACTACGTCGCAATAAAAATTGACAAGCGTCCTAAGTCTCTTTTCATTATCTGCTTCTATATACCTCCTTCTCGACCTATCGTGTCATGCGGACTCGCAATAGAAGCGGTAGATAACCTAACCGAGTTAAGCACCTCAATAGATGATATCGTCGTTCTTGGCGATTTTAACTTTCCCCATCTCCAATGGACATTGGCTGACGAACAAGAATTCTACGTCTCAAACCCCACTAGTTACAAGGAACGTTTTTTTATAAACGGTCTCGCCGACTCATGCCTCCATCAAATAAGCAAGGTCCCATATCATATGGGGAGACAGCTGGTCCTCGTGTTCACAACAGACCCACACATGTCCTCAGTTGCCCTAGTCCACACGCCCCCTCACCATTGATAGTTACCACCCCCGCTGCTCTTATCCATATATCTTGATCATGAAACCCAGCCTTCTCTACCCCTTGACAGCTTTTCCTACAACTTCCACAAAGCTAACTGCCGCCTTCTAAATGAGCATCTTAGAAAAACAGCGTTTCGCTTTGATCATTTTGGGGTAGAAGAAGCTACTGCCACTCTCTATAAGGAGATCTACTATGCCGTCGCCTTATATGTCCCCTATTTTCGTCACATGTCATCGGTTTCATCGCCGCCATGGTACAACCATACACACCGCACTCTTCGGAACAAGAGAAATAGCTTGTGGAACATTTTCCTCAAAATGCGATCTTTCGAAAACTACTCCAACTATCTCGGTTCCTTTTATAAATTTTCCGAAACGCAATCCAATTTGATCAATGACCCCAATTCTTGTTCCCACTTTATAAATTACAAACGTAAATCCGACGCCTATCCTAACTCCCTTTCCTATGGCGCGACTACTTCAACCGACCCCCTAACTATTGCCAATATATTCGCTCCGTTTTTCAATAAATCCTTCACAGACATCTCCTTCGAACCTAATCTGTCTTACTTCAAAGACTAGCCCGAATTCTCCCTCGGCCCCTTCACCCCTCAAATTATTCAGCGTCACGTAGTTGAGGAGAAATTAAACTTATTCAAAGACGAGTTCAGCCCTGGACCTGATGGACTCCCGGGTGTATTTTTAAAGAAATGTTCCACTTCTCTTTCTCTCCCGATATCAAAGATATTCAATCTATCCCTCTCACAAGGGATCTTCCCTAGTATCTGCAAATCCTCATACGTCACTCCCATACATAAAAAGGGGCCTAGAAATGATATCAGCAACTACCGTCCCATCGCCAAATTGTCTCAAACCCCTAAACTGTTCGAAGGTATTCTTTACAACGCGTTATCTTTCCGTTTTAAATCCATCATCTCACCCAACCAGCATGGTTTCCTTTCGGGTAGGTGGACCACAACAAATCTGATCGAGTTCTCATCCCATACTCTCCGTGCCTTAGAAAATGGCAACGAAGTCGATATAATCACCACAGATTTCAGCAAGGCATTTGATAAAATCTGGGGGGATGGGTGCGAACATACAGGGCAAAGTCTCTGATTGCCTTCAACCCGGCGAAGGCCAGGACGATCCTTGTCCCTGTTCAATCCAAGTTGACATGCAGTCTCCACGTGACACCCCTGGATAGCTACTTTGACACCCGCCAAGTAGTGAACCAATGCATGCAGCGACATCCTGAGAAAGGTTGGCGCAAGCTAATAACCAGGCCCGTAAAAATGAATTATTATGGCAAATTTAACAAGCCTCGGATATGGACCGTATACACGACGACGACCACGGAAACGAAAATGGCTAAATGATTTAAACATTTTTACATGGAACGTACGCTCACTATACAGAGCTCGAGCCACACAGCAGCTAGCCGATGCCCTGTCCGAATATAAGGCTGACATAACAGCATTACAAGAAATAAGATGGACGGGGAGTGGTGCTTTTCAAAGAAAAGAGTATGACATTTATTACAGCTGTCACGCAAAACACCATGTGCTCGGGGTAGGCTTACTAGTCAGCCAAAAACTGAAGCCTGCCATCATCGGCTTTAATGCAATAAATGAAAGGCTATGCACTCTTCGCGTGCGAGGCAAATTTTTTTTTTTTTTATTAGACTTCTCTCGGGAGAGGCGAACCTATAGCGCCGAGTGGGCGCCCCGAGATGCCATCAAATAACTGTTGCAGTTCTTTTTGAACCGTTGCAGGTTGTAACGTTCCGGGAACACTCGCGTGGGAAGGGAGTTCCACAGCTTCCCCGCTCTGTAGCGGAACGAGTTCTGATGTAGGGATGTTCGCGCCGTCGGGAGATGAACCACAAACGGGTGCGATCCGTCCGATTGTCTTGTGAAGCGCATATAAGCCGAATTGCGCGGAACAATACCACGAATCTCCGAAGAACAGCACCCGTGATAATATCTGTAAAACAGACAGAGGTCGGCTACGCGCCTTCGATGTGATAGCGACTGTAGTCCCGACGTCAGCGCCGAGTCCCCGATCAGGCGGATTGCTCGTCTCTGTATGCTCTCAAGTAGGTCGAGGGTATGTTTAGGAGCAGAGCTCCAAACATGAGAGCAATATTCGAGCGCGGGTCTAATTTGGGATTTATATAGGAGGAGAAATTGGGCCGGGGTAAAATATTTCCTGGCTCTAAAAAGATAGCTCAGTTTTCCTGAGGCTGACCTGGCGATGTTCGACACGTGTTTATGCCATGATACATTCCCACAGACCGTGACGCCGAGCAATTTCAAACTTTCCCCAGCCTCGAGGGCCCGGCCATTCATCATCAGCTGTGGAACCGATGATCCAGTTTTCTTTGTGAATGTTGTATACTGAGTCTTCGTTGCATTGAAGTCGACAAGATTGGCCTTTCCCCACTGCAGGACTTTATCCAGATCCCGATTCAGAGAATCAATCTGTCTACATCTCAGTTGGTGTGACGCAGATGCACCAATCGGCGGATCACTCGAAAAGGAGGAAACAAGCATACTATCATCGGCAAAACTGAATACTTTGTTATCCGTTGTCTCCAACAAATCATTTATGTGAAGCAAGAACAAGGTTGGAGCCAAAATAGAACCTTGGGGCACCCCCGAATTAACAGGATACAGATCCGAACACTCGCCGTCCACAACAACCCGGATCGATCGATTTTCAAGGAAACTCCTCGTCCAGTCGCAAAGCTGTTGGGAAAGTCCATATGAACGAAGTTTGCTCAGCAATGCCCCGTGCCAGACGCGGTCAAAAGCCTTGGAAATATCCAATGCGACCGCCCTTGACTCACCATGCCGTTCAATCGCAGATGTCCATATATCGGTTATAAGTGTCAAAAGGTCTCCTGTGGGCCGCCTGCCACGGAATCCGTATTGACGATCATTCAGGAGTCCGTTGCACTCCAAATACTTAACGAACTCAGCATTGACGACTTTTTCCATCACCTTAGATAAAATAGAGAGTAATGCTATCGGACGGTAATTTTATGGGAGACACTTTTTTCCCGTCTTTGGGATTGGCTGAACTCGAGCGATTTTCCAGCAGGCAGGAAAAGTCCTCCGTGCATAAGATAAGCGGAAGAGTCTGCCAGGAACCGGCGATAGTTCTGGAGCACAGTTCTTAAGGACTACACCCGGTATTCCGCCCGGGTCGGTTGCCTTCCTACAATCCAGTTCACGTAGAATGCGTTGAATAGTGCGCGGACGAAATCTCACATCCCGCATGGAAAACTGTACCGGCGAGATCACAGGTGGGTCCAAAAGGCCAGGATCGAGGTTTGAATTCGCGGAAAATAAATTCGCGAACACATTAGCTTTATCCTTTGAATTCGTGACTAACGTCCCGCTGTCTGTCACCAACGGAGGGAATGAGGAGGAAGCGAAGTTACCGCTGACAGCTTTTGCCATTGACCAGAAGGAGCGCGAACCAGTTGGGCACCGAAAGAGCTTATTGATCACCCTGTCGTTGTGAGTCTTCTTCGTGGTATCAATCGCCTGGTTGCACGCGTTTCTGATTCTGACAAAATTCGTTCTGTTAACATCGGTGGGATTGGAGCGCCATTGCTTAAAAGCTCTATTTTTTGCCGCTGTAATCAGCTCGCACTTTTTGTCAAACCAAGGTTTATCAGACGAACTTCGTTTGATGGAATGTGGAATATACATCTCCATCCCCAGAAGAATAATCTCTGATACCGACTCCGCGCATGCGTTAACACCGGAGTTTCCGAAGCACATCTCGGACCACGGAAAGGATGCGAAGAAGTCTCGCAAATCGTCCCAGTTAGCGGCCCCATACTTCCATACATGACGAAGCTGCCTAGGCCGGTTGCTTGCTTGGTATGCAAGTGCTTGCGCGACAGATACCAAGCAGTGATCTGAGTTTCCCAGTGGCGCAGAAACCTCTGCGGTATAAATACTCGGTTCGGATGTCAAAAACAGATCCAGGGTGTTCGCATAATCGCCCCGGGCATCCGGCACTCGCGTTGGCTCCTCCACGAGTTGAGTCAAGTTGTGGCTTACAGCAAACATCTCCGCCAGCCTCCCAGCCTCGTCGGTTCTGTTAGAATGTAACAACCAGTCGGAATTGTGCACATTAAAATCGCCAAGGACAATAATTTCAGAAGCTGGGTGGTTGATCTGTATCCAGTCGACGGTATGTGAAAGATCTTCGAAAAATGTCGCCGGTCGATCGTCATTCGGGGAGCGGTAAAGGCAACAAAGACATTTTACGGAATTCCTCAGCACGACCCTCAACCATATGATGTCCATATTATTGGGTTCCAACGCCTCCATCCTCTGGCAAGCCAGATTGGACCGCGCGAAGACGCAGACTCCGCCCTTAAAACGGAATCTCGAATGTAAGTCGTATCCTGAGCAACGAAGATATGTCGAATCAGTTGACGAATCGACCTGGGTCTCAGTTAGGGCAAGGATATCAGGTTTCGTTGTTTGCAAATATTGGTGGACGACGTTTACATTCGTATTGGTGAAACCGATGCCCCTGATGTTACAAAATGCCGTCACCAGTCGAGCGTGGGCCGAGCCTCGAGAGCGAGACCGGTTATGCGATGACGAACCTCTTAAAGTTCCATTATTTATCATGATATCTGCATGATGTTCCCCCTGACATAGTCCCCCCCGGAGATCCGAATGGGAGACTAGTTTACCTCCGGAATTCTTTATATCAGAAGACACCATCATGACTTATCCCCGTGTCAGTCCGGGCCATCAGCCACACATCCGAAACACCGTCGAAGATTTCTCTCGGCGATATCGCGGAATGTACAGCGTGACGGGGTGGTATCTCACCTTGGGACCGACTACCACCTAACCAACCTTTTCTCGAACCGGTCCATCAGCCAAGCCCCGAAAGATGGCCAGGGATTTCTCCCAACCATTTCACGGAGCCTATAGCTTGATGGGGTGGTATTTCACCGGGCGCACGGGGCGTTGGGACCCCGACTACCACTCGGCCTTTAGTCGCCTCTTACGACAAGCTGGCCTAGCTGTGAGTATATTCTAACACCCTACTCACAAAACATAAGCCTCATAAACGTTCACGGACCTACAGAGGAGTCCCCTGACGACGAAAAAGAAGAATACTATGAGAACGTCGAACGGGCCCTCAATGCCTGCCCAAGATACAATGTGAAAATCGTTCTTGGGGATTTGAATGCGAAAATAAGTCGGGAGCCGGTTTTCAGGCACTACGCAGGTTCCCATAGTTTGCATGAGAACACTAATGACAATGGACTACGAGTCATCGAATTGGCAGCATCGAAAAACTTGGTCGTTGCGAGTACCAGGTTTCCGCGTAATGATATCCACAAAGCCACCTGGGTATCACCTGATGGAGCCACTCGCAACCAAATTGACCACGTGCTGATAGATCTCCGCCACTCCTCGAGCCTGATGACCGTACGAGCGTACCGATGTGCCAACGTCGACTAGGATCACTATATTGTTGGTACAGTTTCCCGAGCGCGGATTGCCTTACGGAGACGTATTGCATCCGCGGATCAGGTTCGAATCAACACGGCTGCCTTACGCAATGAGAACACCAGCAACACCTTTGGTCATGCGTTAAGACTCGCCCTCGAAGAGCTCGACGGAGGGAGAGTAACTCCCGGGGCCAGAATGCCGGGCGTAGAAGAGAAATGGACACGCCTTAAGAATACTGTCATTAGTACTGCCAACTCCATCTTAGGCAGTAGTCGTAGAGATCGGAATGACTGGTTTGATGATTAGTGCAAACTAGCGACTGAACGTAAGAATGCTGCATACCGGGCAATGCGGCAGTCTCATAGAACGCGGGTACGCGAGGAGAAGTACAAAGAGCTCAGAAGATCTGAAAAAAGACTTCGCAGACAAAAGAAAAGTGCCTGGGAAAAAAACCTTGTCTGTGAAATAGAGAAAAGTAGAGAGCGAGGTCCGCACCAGGCGCGGAAGTTCTACCAAATAATCCGCAGTATGACGCGGTACACACCACGCTGCACTTACTGCAAGGATAAAGAGGGTAATCTGATCACCGATCCTAAAGGCATTCTGGAGCGATGGGAAGTGCACTTCAATGAATTACTAAATGGTCAGCTCACAGAAGAATTGGAGGCTCCACCAATGCAAGACCAAGGCCAAATGCTGCCGCCACCAAGCATTGAGGAAACACTAAAAGCCATTAGACAGCTAAAATCAAATAAAGCCCCTGGAGCTGATGGCATACCAGCTGAGCTGATCAAACAAGGAGGGACAGCGTTACATAACGCAATTCACGAGATCGAGGTGCACGTATGGGAGCAAGAGGAGATGCCGGAAGATTGGCGTCGCGGTATAATTTGCCCCATACATAAGAAAGGAGATATCACACTGTGCAGCAACTATAGGGGTATAACATTGCTGAGTACCGCCTATGAGATACACTCCACTATCCTACAAGACCGGATATCCCCATACGCTAAAGCCATCATTGGTCAATATCAGTGTGGCTTCATCCCAGGTAAATCAGCAATTGATCAGATATTCACCCTTAGGCAAGCGATGGAAAAATGTCTGGAATTTAAGATTCCACTATATCATCTGTTTATAGACTTCAAGGCCGCCTACGACAACATAGCCAGGGTAGAACTATATAACGCCATGAGAGAATTCGGCATTCCAAATAAATTGATACGACTTTGTAGGTTGACCATGACGAACGTAACTAGTCCAGTAAAAGTAGCGGGATTGCTGTCCAAACCAATAAACATCTATAATGGACTCCGACAAGGGGACGGTCTGGCCTGCCTCCTCTTCAACCTGGCGTTGGAGAAAGCAATCTGTGACTCTGGCGTTACAACAAGAGGGACTATTGTCACCAAGTCCAGCCAGATTCTTGCCTACGCAGATGACATCGACATTATCGGTAGAACCGAATCGGCGGTACAGGAATCCTTCACCCAAATCGAGCAGGCGGCACAAAAACTGGGACTGCACATTAATGAGGGAAAAACCAAGTACTTGGTGGCAACTTCTGCGAAGAGAAGACCTAACGTTCGTCAAACTATCAGGGTAGTGGAGCACGAATTTGAAGTAGTACAATCCTTTAACTACCTTGGGTCAATAGTATCAGCCGATAACAATATAGAAGAAGAAATACGCGAACGGCTGATTAAATCCAACAAAGCCTACTATGGTCTATCAAGGCTCTTTAAATCCCGAAATTTATCCACAACATCCAAGCTACTACTGTACAAGACCATGATCTTACCAGTGCTCATGTATGGATCCGAGACCTGGGTGCTTAATAAAAGGCACTCTGATCTCTTGGCCGCGTTCGAGAGAAAGGTCTTAAGGAGAATTGTTGGCCCCGTATGTGAGGGAGGACGATTCCGGAGACGCTACAACCATGAGTTGTACGCAATCTACCTTGAAGCTAATATTGTAAGAAAAATCAAGCTCGGTAGACTCCGGTGGGCGGGACACCTAGCTCGAATGAGCGAAGAGGAGCCTGCCCGGAAAGTCCTTTGTGGCAAGATGTATGAAAGGAGACAGCGCGGCAGACCTTGTCTGCGATGGGGGGATGGCGTAGACCAGGACGCCCAGAGCCTGGGAGTGCTAAACTGGATGACATCGACTCGAAATCGGGACCGGTGGACAGATTTGTTAAATAAGGCCAAGACCGGATCCCGGTTGTAGTGCCGATGATGATGATTTGATAAAATCTCCCATAATCTCATCCTTTTTAAGCTGTCCTCCCTAGTGTAGTGTAACAACATAGCCACGAAATGACCATGAAGTATAATATCAAGTAAATCAATTTGACCTTGTCACAATTAACAAGTGTCACGTAACCAGCATTCGTTGCCGACAACAATTCAAGGTCGATTATTTTCATTGAGCAAAAGAAACGAATCGCTCCGGTTACGATTTGCAAGAATCAAATGACAATCGTTTGCGAGCTTACTGCAGGTGAATGATTCATAAATTAATTGGGTCAAATCGTGTCATTGTTTTTACACTATGCACCAAGCTGGTGTTAGAGAATAGAATAGCATAATAAGCACTTTGTATTTTGAGTGAATTACGAATTAAATGTGAAATGGCTTATGAAGCATAATTTGTATGAGTAGATTAAGAAGTTTATGAATAATTGAGTGATTGATGAGTATAAATACCCCAACAATTTCAATAATAAATCAATCAAACACCTGAAACGTTTTGATTCATTAGCTGCGGTGCTCTACGCCATACACTTGAAGCGGCCTGCGCTACATACAGCGACAATAGGGAATAGTAAGTTTAGTCAGTTATCTTGATAGATTGGATATCATCATCATCATCGGCCACTACAACCGGGGACCGGTCTTGGCCTTATTTAGCAAGTCCTAAGGCTTGTTAAATTTTCCATAATGATTTATTTTTTCTGGGCAAGGTCATTAGTCTTGCGCCAGAGGCTCCCCGACGGGGAATCGAACCCCGGTCTCCCGGGTGACAGGGATAGATTGGATATCACGACGTACATATTGCATGGGGAATGCATTAAGCAAATCAATGGCAGTATCCCCTTTGTAGCATTATATTGCCATTTTTGTCCCGTTACACCACTTGACGACAACATGGCTCCCAAAACCTTTACACCAGGATTCGAACCCCTATTGATCAAGTGGTTATCTTCTTATCTGAAAGATCGATCCTACCGTGTCAAATTCAGATCCTCCCTTTCCAATTCTATTCTTCCCACGTCGGGGGTTCCGCAAGCTAGCCATCTAGGTCCTCTCCTATGTATCCTTACCATCAATGATGTTGACTCCATTATTAAATACTCATCCATCTCCCTTTATGCGGACGACTCCAAACTGTACAAAACGATCATCACTCCTCTCGACTCTTCACTTCTCCAAACGGACCACGACAGCTTCTCAACTTGGTGCTGTAATAACTACCTTGAACTCAACGTCGTCAAATGTCACTCCATCACCTTCTCCCGGAAAGCGCCCCCCCCCCCCCCTTCGTCCCTACTTCCTGCTAAACCCCCTCGCTACGTGACCCCGGGATCTTATTTGACAGGGAGCTTAGCTTCATCCCGCTTATTGATGATATTATTCTTAAGGCCAACTCTGCCCTTGAGTTTGTGAAACGCTGGTCTAAAGAATTCTCTAATCCTTACGTTCCCCGTTTTCTCTACATAGCCTTCGTCCGCCCCCTACTACTACTGACTACGACAGTCAGGTCTGGTCTCCACACTACTCGTCCCATATCCGCAGAATCGAAAGCGTCCAACGTCGTTTTCTGCGTTTTGGCCTCCGCGGACTGAACTGGGAGAATCCTCGGATTCTCCCCTCATACACAAGCCGGCTCCATCTGATTCACCTCAACACACTTGAGGAGCGCAGAATTCATGCCGATATCCTTTTCACCCACCGTCTCCTCTCAGACACAATCAACTGCCCAAGCTTGCTCTCCATCATTACACTTCACACTAAGCCCCGTAACCTGCGAAACCCTCGTCTCTTCTATGTGCCCACCCACCACACTTCTTACGGCTCTAATGAACCCATTTCGCGAATGCTGCGGTGGGCAAACTCTTACCCTACCTCCTTCGATTTCTACCTCACCTCTACTGCATTCAAACTTCGTCGCCTTTCTTTCCACACCTGGCCTTGCCACGACCACCCTCTATCCTCTCACATTCCAACACATTTACCGTACACTGTTCGCTGTCTCACTTATTCCTTTTTTTTTTTTAATTATATATATATATATATATATATATATATATATATATATATATATATATAATTTTCTTTTTTCATTAATTACTACTTTAGTTTTAAGTTAGTTTATGAGAATTAAAGGTTTGTAACTAAGCTCGAATTAAGCCGAATAAATCTTCATCTCATTTAGTTATATTCGCTCGTGCATACTCACATAACGTGTAACGCTTGACGGCATATTTCCGTTACAAATTAAATGTCAATTCAAAATTAAACACACATATTTCTTTTTCGAAGATGTGTCAAAGCGAATTGGATCTGTCCACGAAACGTCAAATATGAAGCTTCCTCTTACCTACCTGATATGACACTAAAATTTGTTTTTAGATGATGAAATGAGCGGCGTTTGCCTGTAAAGTCGTAACAGTTTGTTGATTCATCCAATCTAATTTGGTTTCAATATGGAAGTGGAATTTTCTCGTGAGAATTTCTTGTTGCCGAACTGTCAATACGAATGTAAGTTTTTGTACACATTGTTACATTTACCGCCATGTGAGATGTTATAGCTTCGTTTGTTTCAGATCTGGATCACACAGCAGATGTCCAGTAAGTGGTAAATAATCGGCAATCAATCGAAAAGTAATATAGTTGCATTTTCAGATTACATGCCTGGGGTACGACGTTAAAAGAAGCCTTCGAACAATGTGGTGTAGCTATGTTTGGATACATGACAGAACTGGAGTACGTTTCCGTTGAAACTTGCTACAAAATTGAGGCATCCGGCACCGACCTGGAGAATTTGCTGTATAAATATTTGGACGAACTTCTGTACCTATTTTCTGTTGAACCAAATCTCGTCTGCAAAAAGCTAGAAATCACCAAATTCGACACTCAGGAATTCAGCATTGAATGCTTATGCTATGGGGAACCATTTGACATCAACAAACATCCACAAGGCACCGAAGTTAAAGCTATCACTTACTCAGCTATGCAGATTGTCGAGGATGAAAAGAATGGTAATTGTGAAGTGTTTGTAATAATTGATATCTAGATTGAAATCTGTATACAATCTTAATGAACGCGATGACTGTTGGATCAGTGAAATAGTTTTATTAGTTCCTATGTAAGTTGCTGCTATGCAGAATTGTATTGAAGAATAATTATATTTTATTACTTGAACAAATGTAGTTATTCACCGGTAAAAGGCGTTTTTCGAGAATGTATAATAATAGTTCGATTAGCAGCGAGGTGGAGTTTCAATGCTGCTTGAAGATAAATTAGATGAACATCAATCTATTCGGCTAATTGTATCTTCGGCATTTGGCTGACATTGATTGGGGAGCTCGGTGAGCTTTAAATTAAAATATCAGTTCCTCTTTCTGTTTAATTCCCAACATTATAGAAAAACCCTACGTATATTAGGTATTGGCGTGATTATTTCTCGGGGTGAAATTATCCTCCAACAAGAAACTTTTAACCTTTTTTTTTTTTACACTAACGCGCGCACAAAAGGGGATTTTGAACTACCCTAAATGTCAGAGCACAGTGCGAGCGGAATTATTTAGACGCGAAAACTCCATCCAGTTTACCACGACAGGAAGCTGGTCGTAACCTCTAGAAATCGCCTCTTCCACAGTTTTCAATTTCAACCTTATGTCATCCAATTTGCCACTCCATTACTGCCACCCCGTCAGAGAATGTTTGATCTTCCCCTAAATCACTTACCTTACATGCTACCGTACACACATACACGGCCATGATATGATGATTCGTTCTAACCATTTCACTGCGTGGGTTCGCATTCGAAAAATGTTATATATATATGTTTCCGAAGTAGCTATTTTTTCGAGCGGCCACATTGCTGCGATATACTAAACAAACAAAATAGAATACCAATTTCCACTCTCCATTATCAGTTAAATCTTATGTAACCGCATCTCCATATACGAGCGCATTGTGTTATATATATTGTTATAGATGCTGCGAATTCATTAAAGTATCCAAAGTCTCCTTGAACCCTTGCGCCCAACCCCATGAGAATTGCAAATGCAAATTTTGCATCGTATCATAAGAATCGAAAAAACGTAAGTTCACATACACCTAGCCGTTTCGAATATCGAGTTGCGCGAGTTCGTACTCGCGAGGGTCAAATACCTGTGGCGGAAGGTAGCCAGACGCATCGTAAGCGAAAATAGGAGATTGAATAGGTATAAAAGCAGGAAAAAGTTCTTGATTAGGGGAGAAGAAAAATTACGTCGCGAGGAACTTCGTGTCCTGCCCCATATTGGAAAGTAAAAGTAAAGTAATTTTATAAATAATATTGAAAAAGTAAAGTAATCAACAATATTGAAAAGTTAACTAAATTAAAGTTCATCATCATCGGCACTACAACCGGGGACCGGTCTTGGCCTTATTTAGCAAGTCCTGAGACTTGTTAAATTTTCCATAATGACTTGTTTTCTCCGGGCAAGGTCATTAGTCTTGCGCCAGAGGCTCCCCGATGGGGAATCGAACCCCGGTCTAAGTAAATTAAAGTTATAAACAATATTGAAAAGTTAAGTGAAGTAAAGTTATAAACTTTTTTTTACTACTATTTATTAGCCTGTAGGTTCCCGAAAGTTCATGACCTCATCGACTTGACTCCGCCATCGTTCCCTGTCCTGTGCACTCTCCTTCCACGCTTGACCAGCCGATCCGATCTCCTCAAGGTCAAACCTAACATTGTCCTCCCATCTCCGTCGCGGCCGTCGTATCGGACTCATTCCCGTTGGTCTACCGTCAAGAATTCTACGCACGGTCCTATCGTTGCTCATTCGCGCCACATGTTCCGCCCATATTAATCTTCGTGATCTGATTACTCTCACTATTGTATGTTTGCGGTATAGCTCTTCCAATTCGTGGTTGTGGAGTTTCCTACATTGTCCTGCCTCCTCGTCATATTTACCGCCAAAGATGCTCCTTAGAACTTTATTCTCGAATACGCGGAATCTGTTTTCTTCCAGTTTAGTGAGAGCCCATGTTTCGCATCCATATAGAGCAATCGGTATGATTTTGGTTCTATAGACACGGAGCTTTATGTTACGTGATAGCAGTTTGGATTTCAGCAGTTTACTGACTGCATGCCAACTAGCGTTTTGAGACATGTCAGAGTCAGGGAAGTCTGGTTTTCGTGTTGGGTGGATGTAAATGAATGTTAATATGATTACTTTTTTGCCTTCACAAAAAGTTTAACTGCCGTGTATTCGATATTGAAAACATTGGCGTATCTGATTTCGGTGAATTCGAGTTTTTTGTGTAGTACGATGCCGGTACCTCCGTGGGATCCAGTAGTTCTTGGGGGTGAGAATTAAATATATTATTTGGGTATGCAACTGCTCTGCCGATGTGCTCGTCTTATATATGCCCGCAGCTGTCCTCTCGTTCGCTCATTTCATGGGCGCTGTCCTTCTCTTTCGTGGTTATCTGCAATCGGTGCGCCGCTGATCGTTTGTTTCCCAGGAACTTGTGTGCTGGTGCTTGCCTTGTCTTTCCTGGGAATTCGCATCGCCAACACTTTCGAACATATAAGCTTTCGGATTCTATTTTAATTTCAAGCTTTAAAATAAACTGTCTTCAATGATTACATGTCATAAACAAGTTCAAAAGTAACATCATCATCATCATCGACACTACAACTGGGATCCGGTCTTGGCCTTATTTAACAAGTATGAGGCTTGTTAAATTTTCCATAATAATTTGTTTTTCCGGGCAAGGTTATTAGCCTTGCGCCAAAAGGTAACACAACTCACCCTAAACCGATAAACATATTTTTGTCAACTTAATTCGGTAAACTGGGATTACCACTTGCACTTTTAATCTTTACTACTCAAGCGTGAGCGACTGGAGCTAAAAGTGTGTCTTCCTACTCTTTAATGATGAAATTGAATTATGATCATAATGCTTATATTGAATTAAGAAATCGTTCTCTTTCGGCGGGAGATTTAAAAACGTCCGGGGTGTAAATACCCGATTACTCTCACTTTCGTGGTTGTGGAGTTTCCTTCATTGTCCTGCCTCCTCGTCATATTTACCTCCAAAGATACCCCTTATATCTATATTCTCGAATACGCGGATTTAGTTTTCACATTCCGCGATATCGTCGTGAGGAATTTTCGATTATGTTTCGGATCTATGACTGACGGCCCGGACTGACACGGAGACAAGTCACGATGGTACCTTCTGAAATAAAAAATTCACCCATTCGGATCCGGGGTGGGACTATGTCAGGGGGAACATCATGCAGATATTATGATAAATAACCGAACTTTAGGAGGTTCGTCATCGCATAATCGGGCTCGCTCTGGAGGCTCTCCCCACGCTCGACTGGTAACGGCATTTTGTAACATCAGGGACATCGGTTTCACCAATACGAATGCAAACGCTGTCCACCAATATTTGCATACAGCGAAACCTGATATCCTTGCCCTAACTGAGACCCAGGTCGATTCATCAACTAATTCGTCATATCTTCGTTGCCCAGGATACGACTTACATACGAGATTCCGTTTTAAGGGCGGAGGATACGTCTTCGCGCGGTCCGATGTGGCTTGCCAGAGGACAGAGGCGCTGGAACCCAATAACACGGACATCCAATGTTGAGAGTCGTGCTGAGGAATTCTGTTAAATTTCTTGTTTTTACCGCTCCCCGAATGACGATCGACCGTGACGCTTTTCGAACATCTTTCACGTACCGTCGACTGGATACAGATCAACCATCCAGCCCCTGAAATTGTTGTCCTTGGCGATTTTGATGTATACATTTCCAGATGGTTGGGACATTCTAACAGAACCGACGAGGCTGGGAGGCTGGCGGAGATGTTTGCTGTTAGCCACAATTTGACTCAACTCGTGGAGGAATCCACGCGAGTGCCAGATGCCCGAGGCGATTATGCGAACACCCTAGATCTGTTTTTGATATCCGAACCGAATATTTATACTGTGGCGTTATTAACAGATACACACACAATACACAAGTAAATAGTGAAGAACACCGAAAGAAATTCTAATAAGAAAAAGCATCTTAGCCGTATACCATAGCGATAACATAGCAATTCCACATCAGTTGAGTGTACTTGAGTTTAGAAATCGAATTCATACACATGGTAGTAGTCTGATGTTTCAATGCTTCGCTTTTCACCCGTTTCATCGTATGTTCGAATCACACACTCTTCACTATCGTCGCAAAACGCTATAATCCGACGTTATCTATACACACACACCACACACCACCGTCTTCGCTATCCTTGCTTAACGCAACAAACCCGACGTGGTCTGTACACACAGCACACACTTTCCCATAGTAAAGAGAACTTTACGACTACGATCACGACTTCCGCATAGAGCACCGGCACACTCGCCTGCTCCGACGTTTTCTCGGTCGCTCGTTCCTCACTCCATAGTTCGCACACGAAGTTGATCGTAACAAAGTTACTGAGGAGGGTGTAGTGTGGCGTTTTTAACAGATACACACACAATACACAAGCAAATAGTGAAGAACACCGAAAGGAAATTCGAATAAGCAAACCATAGCGATAACATAACAATTCCACATCACATGAGTGTACTTGAGTTAAGAAATCGAATTCGTACACGCGGCAGTCGCCTGATGTGCTGAGCATTGGTTCATTTTTTCCAGTTATAGCGTTTTGCGACGTATCTGTTAGAAACGCCACAATAGAGGTTTCTGCGCCACTGGGAAACTCAGATCACTGTTTGGTATCTGTCGCGCAAGTACTTGTATTTCAAGCGAATAGCCGGCCTAGGCAGTTTGGAAGTATGGTTCTGTTAACTGGGACGATTTGCGAGATTTCTTCGCATCCTTTCCGTGGTCGGAGGTGTGCTTCGGAGACACCGATGTTAACGCTTGCGCGAAGTCGGTATCAGAGATTATTCTTCTCGGGATGGAGATCTACACTCCACATTCCATCAAACGAAGTTCATCTGATAAACCGTGGTTTGACAAAAAATGCGAGCAGATTACAGCGGCAAAAAGTAGAGCTTTTAAGCAATGGCGTTCCAATCCCGCCACTGTTAACAGAACGAATTTTGTTAGAATCAGAAACGCGTGCAACCAGGCGATTGATACCGCGAAGAAAGTTCACAATGACAGAGTGGCCAATAAACTCCTTCGGTGCTCGACTGGTTCGCGCTCCTCCTGGTCAATGACAAGGGCTGTCAGCAGTAACTTCGCTTCCTCCTTTTTCCCTTTGTTGGTGACACACAGCGAGACGTTAGTCACGTATTCAAAGGATAAAGCTAATTTGTTTGCGAATTTATTTTCCGCGAATTCTAGCCCCGATGCCGGTCTTTTGGAGCCACCTGTGATCGCGGCGATATGGTCTTCGATGCGGGATGTGAATTTTCACCCACCTACTAATGAACGTATTCTACGTGCACTGGACTGTAGGAAGGCAACCGGCCCGGACGAAATACCACCAATAGTCCTTAAGAACTGTGGTCCAGGACTATCGCCGGTTCTTGCAAGACTTTCGCTTATCTTATACGGGGAGGACATTTCCTACCTGCTGGAAAGTCGGTCGAGTTCAGCCAATCCCAAAGAGGGGAAAAAAGTGTCTCCCACAAAACTACCGGCCGATAGCATTACTATCTATGTTATCTGAGGTGATGGAAAAGGTCATCGACGCCCAGTTAATTAAGTATTTGGAGTGCAACGGACTCCTGAATGATTGTCAATTAGGATTCCGTGGCGGGCACTCCACGGGAGACATTTTGACACTTATAACCGATATATGGACATCTGCGATTGAGCGGCATGGTAAGTCAAGGGTGGTCGCATTGGATTTCTCCAAGGCTTTTGACCGCGTCTGGCACGGGGCATTGCTGAGCAAACTTCGTTTATATAGACTTTCCCAGTAGCTTTGCGACTGGACGAGGAGATTCCTCGAGAATGGATCGATGCGGGTTGTTGTGGACGGCGAGTCTTCGGAGCTGTATCCCCTTAATTCCTGGGTGACTCAAGGTTCTATCTTGGCCCCAACCTTGTTCTTGCTTCACATAAATGATTTGTTGGAGTCGATAGTACTGTGGCGTTTCCAACAGATGCACACACAATACACAAGCAAATAGTGAAGAACACCGAACGCAAATCGAATAAAAAAACATGTCTCAGAGCCGTATACCATAGCGATAACATAACAATTCCACATCATTTGAGTGTACTTGAGATTAGAAATCGAATTCGTACAAGCGGCAGTGGCCTGATGTGTTGAGTATTGGTTCCATTTTTTTGTGATTCTAACCGTCATAGCGTCAGTTCGAATCCCACGTTCTTCATTATCGTAGCAAACGCTATAGAACGCTTGTTTTGTCTTTTTCGAGTGATCGACCGATTAGTGCATGAGCGTCGCACCAACTGAGATGTGGTCCGATTGACTCTCTGAATCGGGGTCTGGAAAAGGTCCTGCAGTGGCGAAAGGCCAATCTCGTCGACTTCAATACAACGAAGACGCAGTATATAACATTCATAAAGAAAAGTGGATCATCGGTTCCATAGCTGATGATGAATGACCACGCCCTCGTATCTGGGGAAAGCATGAAATTGCTCGGCGTTACGGTCTGTGGGAGTGTATCATCGCATAAACACGTGTCGAGCATCGCCAGGTCAGCCTCAGGAAAACTGAGCTATCTTTTTAGAGCCAAGAAATATTTCACCCCGGACCAACTTCTTCTCCTGTACAAATCTCAAATTAGATCCGCGCTCGAATATTGCTCTCATGTTTGGAGCTCAGCTCATAAACTTACCCTCGACCTACTTGAGAGCATATAGTGACGAGCGATCCGCCTGATCGGGGACGCGGCGCTGACGTCAGGACTACAGCGGCTATAACATCGAAGGCGTGTAGCCGACCTCTGTGTTTTACAGATAATATCATGGGCACTGTTCTTCGGAGATTCGTGGTATTGTTCCACGGAATTCAGCTTATATGGGCTCCACAAGGCAACCCAACGGATCGCACCAGTTTGCGGCTTATCTCTCGACGGCGCGAGCATCCCTGCATCAGAACTCGCTCCGTTACAGAGCGGGTAGCTGTGGAACTCCTTCCCCACGCGAGTGTTCCCGGAGCGTTACAACCTGCAACTGTTCAAGAGGAACTGCAACAGTTTTTTGGTGGCATCTCGGGGCGCCCACTCGGTGCTATAGGTTCGTCTCTCCCGAGAGAAGTGTAATAAAAAAGAAAAAAAAAGGAGATAAAATGAAATGCATGGGTTGCGGTAACATGTATTTTTATTTGGAAATGAAGGGCTGATTTTCTTTTGTTGGTTGGTCGATCTTCTAACAATATCCCTCCCGTTTTTTGGTTGAAAAAACGTCAATCTGAATGAATAGTCTTTTTGAAACTTCCCGTATTTTGTTGGAATTTAATTCCCTTATTCAAACCTTGTGTACGGCAAATGCCTTCTACTTTTACGAACTTTCTTTGCTACTTGATGTTAGCCACTATGGTGATTCTAATTACCGCACCCTTTTGAAAACTTGGGAGGTGGCACATCGCGTGCCCGCCCCTCTCCCCGCATACCCCGCCCAACCCAACCCAATCCAAAGTTGAGCCGATCCACAATATACCCTGCGCCAAACCATAATCGAACTCCTCTCCCTTGCCCCAATCACGACGGCCCCCTTCATTCTATACCCCCCTCCTCATCCGCCCGTAATAAAGCCACCCGTAATAATAACAAACCTGCTCGCCCCACGCCACACCCTGCTTCTATCTCCAATTCCATCCCCCTCTTTGACCTCAAAACAGGCGCGAAGTATTCCAACTTCCATAGGTCACACACTCTCAAACGCCCCGCCCCCTCCCATCTGGGCACGCCCCACTCTTCCTCAGAACCCAACTCGAGGCCGCCTCTTGCACCACTCCTTCCCGCACCCAAATCTCGCTCCCATCCATCTCGTCCCTCACCTAGACCTTTAATCGACCCTCTCTTACCGCCCTCTGTCAAACTCACTCAGCAAACCATTAATTCTTCCGACAATCGGTATGCCTTGTCTAAATTTAGGAACAAACTGATCTACGAGAATGTCCGCCTCTATCTTTCATTCCTCCACGATAAATCTGACTCTGTCTGTTATGAAGGTAAAACGAAAATCAGCGTAATGGCCTCCATCCAGTAGGAAGGTCTACCCACCGACTTTCCTAGCCTTCGCAGCCTGTTCGTTAAGTTCCATAAAATCTCGATATGTTCCCTAATAAAGTTCTTAAAGATCTTTCGGCGTTTCGCCAATATATCGATAACAGGATGACCTATCCCAATAATGACAAGCAATTTTGACCCTAATCAGTCGCCCTCTTGTCCTTCTTATCATCTCAATACCCTCAATACGATCCCCCTAACCGTTTACTATCAGAATGTTAGAGGTCTCCGCTCCAAAACACAATCGACATTGGAAAAGGCACATATACACTCTGACTGAGACCAACCTTATCCCCAGTATTACTAGCCTTGAACTATTTCCTTCCTCCTTCATTGTTTTTCGCGATGACAACGCTCATCGAGAAGGTCCCAATTCCCTATGCCGTGGAGTGCTGCTTGCAACTCATAACAGACTCGCTTCGTCTCCAGTTGCCATCTCTTCTTCTCCGGATCTTGACTACGTCGCAATAAAAATCGACAAGCGCCCTAAGTCTCTTTTCATTATCTACTTCTATATACCTCCTTCACGTCCCATCGTGTCATACGAACTCGCAATTGAGGCGGTAGCTAACCTAACCGAATTGAGCACCTCCCTAGACGATATCGTCGTTCTTGGCGATTTTAATCTCCCCCATCTCCAATGGACATTGGCTGACGAACGAGCCTTCTACGTCTCAAATCCTACTAGTTCCAAGGAAGGTTTTTTTGTAAATGGTCTCACCGACTCATGCCTCCATCAAATAAGCTATGTCCCAAATCATATGGGGAGACAACTGGACCTCGTGTTCATAACGTATCCACACAAGTCCTCAGTTGCCCCTACTCCACACGCCCGCTCTACCATTGATAATTACCACTCCCCGCTGCTTTTATCCTTATATCTCGATCATGAAACCCAGCCTTCTCTACTTCATGACAGCTTTTCCTACAACTTCCACAAAGCTAACTTCTGCCTTCTAAATGAGCATCTTAGCAAAACAGCGTTTCGCTTTGATCATCAGGGGGTAGAAAAAGCGACTGCCACTCTCTACAAGGAGATCCACTATGCCATCGCCCTATATGTCCCCTATTCTCCTACAGGTCATCGGTTTCATCGCCGCCATGGTACGACCGCACACTCCGCACTCTTCGGAACAAGAGAAATAACTTGTGGAATATTATCCTCAAAACGCGTTCTTTCCAAAACTACTCCAACTATCTCGGTTGCTTTTATAAATTTTCCGAGCTCTACAACTACCTCACAAAAACACAATCGAATTTGATCAATGACCCCAAGTCTTTTTTCCACTTTATAAATTACAAACGTAAATCCGACGCCTATCCTAACTCCCTTTCTTATGGCGCGACTACTTCAACCACCCCCTAACTATTGCCAATCTATTTGCTTCGTTTTTCAATAAATCTTTCACAGACATATCCTTCGAGCCCAACCCGTCTTACTTCAAAGACTTGCCCGAATTCTCCCCGGCTCCTTCACCCTTCAAATTATTCAGCATCACGTAGTTGAGGAGAAATTAAACTTACTCAAAGACGAGTTCAGCCCTGGCCGTGATGGGCTCCCAGCTGTATTTTTAAAGAAATGTTCCTCTTCTCTTTCTCTCCCCATATCAAAGATATTCAATCTATCCCTTTCACAAGGTATCTTCGCTAGTATATAGAAATCCTCCTGTGACGCATATGACAATCATCATCATCATCATCATCATCATCGACACTACAACCGGGAGCCGGTCTTGGCCTTATTTAGCAAGTCCTGAGGCTTGTTAAATTTTCCATAATGATTTTATTTTGTCTGGGCAAGGTCATTAGTCTTGCGCCGGGTGCTCCCCGACGGGGAATCGAACCCCGGTCTCCCGGGTGACAGGCGGGTATACTAACCACTATACTATCGAGGAGCCATATGACAATCAGTACTAGAATATTCTAGAAAGTCCGAAACAAAGTACTAGAATATTCTAGAAAGTACTGGAGACTAGAAGCAATAGAAAATTCGAGGCTATTGAACGGACAGAAACGAAACACCAAATCAGAATGAGGAAAAACGGTATAAATACGTCGCACGCAGGTCGGGAAGATAAGCAAGAAGTAAGAAGTAAGCAGTAAAAGACGCGATAAGTAAGAAAGCGAGAGTAAGCAAGCGATAAGTCAAGAAATCGTTAAATGTACGGTAAAAGTAACGGTTGTTATTAACAGACTAATAAAGTGTTTGCAAAGAGAATCGATTTAACGGCTCTTATTTATTAAAAATAATTAATCCAGCGAACCCTGAGCTCGCAACACTCCTATGTCACCCACATACATAAAAAGGGACCTAATAACTATATAAGCAACTACCGTCCCATCGCCAAACTGTCTCAAATCCCTAAACTGTTCGAAGGGATTCTTTACAACGCGTTATATTTCCGTTGTAAATCCATCATCCCACCCAACCAGCATGGTTTCCTCTCGGGTAGGTCGACCACAACAAATCTGATCGAGTTCTCATCCCATACTCTCCGTGCCTTAGAGAATGACAACGAAGTCGATGTAATCACCACAGATTTTAGCAAGGCCTTTGACAAAAGGTTTCGAACCCCTATTGATCAAGTGGTTATCTTCTTATCTGTATGACCGACCCTACCGTGTCAAATTCAGATCCTCCCTATTCAATTCCTTTCTTCCCACGTCAGGGGTTCCGCAAGGCAGTCATCTAGGTCCCCTCCTCTTTATCCTCACCATCAATGACGTTGAGTCCATTATTAAATACTCATCCATCTCCCTCTATGCGGACGACGCCAAACTCTACAAAATGATCATCTCTCCTCTCGAATCCTCACTTCTCCAAACGGATTGCGACATCTTCTCAAGATGGTGCCGTAATAACCACCTTGAACTTAACGTTGTCAAATCACCTTCTCCCCCAAAGCCCCCCCCCCCCCCCCCCACGATCCTACTTCCTGCTAAACCAGCAAATATCATCTGTACCCTCGATACGTGACCTCAGGATCTTATGCGGACGACTCCAAACTGTACAAAACGATCATCACTCCTCTCGACTCCTCACTTCTCCAAACGGACCACGACAGCTTCTCAACTTGGTGCTGTAATAACTACCTTGAACTCAACGTCGTCAAATGTCACTCCATCACCTTCTCCCGCAAAGGCCCCCCTCACCCCCCGCGTTCCTACTTCCTGCTAAACCACCAGATATCATCTGTGCCCTCGCTACGTGACCCCGGGATCTTATTTGACAGGGAGCTTAGCTTCATCCCGCATATCGATGATATTATTCTTAAGGCCAACGCTGCCCTTGGGTTTGTGAAACGCTGGTCTAAAGAATTCTCTAATCCTTACGTTTCCCGTTCTCTCTACATAGCCTTCGCCCGCCCCCTTCTTGAATACGCCCGTCAGGTCTGGTCTTCACACTATTCGTCCCATATTCGCAGAATGGAAAGCGTGCAACGTCGTTTTCTGCGTTTTGCCCTCCGTGGACTGGACTGGGTGAATCCTCGGACTCTCCTCCCCATACACAAGCCGACTCCATCTGATTAACCTTAACACACTTGAGGAGTGCAGAATTCATGTCGGTATCCTTTTCATCCACCGTCTCCTCTCAGGCACAATTAATTGCCCAAGCTTTCTCTCCTCCATCGCACCCCACACTAACCCCGTAACCCGCGAAACCCTCGTCTCTTCTATGTGCCCACCCACCACACTTCTTACGGCTCTAATGAACCCATTTCGCGAATGCTGCGGTGGGCAAGCTCTTGTGGGGATGGATGTTCTGTGCGTCGGCATGGACGCTGATTCTACCATCCACCAACTACTTCCTCCAAGTGTTCCACAGTACCTCCGAACGAAACGCACAAACACGATCACCAAGCAAAGGAAGTAAAACGCACTGATTAAAAGTAAATGTTCTTTTGATGTGTTTATTTATTTAAAACGGTTGGTAACAGAACAAGCGACAAAAGATTCTCATATTTCCTTAGGACTTATATTTAATATTACTTTAAAAAACTATTACCCACACGACTCCGGGTATTTTTACGCGTCTCCGCAGCCGGCGGAGAGCAGGAGGGGCATGACCGTGGTGGTCAGCGAATGGAAAACGACTCAACGATATTCAATCGTTGTTAAAAGAAATTCAGCCAGTGAAACTGGCTCTCTTAAAAAAGTCTCTCTTTGGGGTAACCAAACAAATCTCATATAGAAGACCGCCACAGTACACGTGTATGGTTCTTTTATGGATCAAAGCCATGGGAAAGACTCTAAACAAAGAAAGGGATAATGTGCATTCATGGGATGCGAGTCTGGTAAAGCAAACAAAACAGAAACTCGTCGGATGCTATTTGGGTTTTTGTTTGAGATGTGCGTCGCGGCTAAATAAATAGACGCAACGCATCGAAGAAATGGTGTTAATGGATTTTAGCTAGATTACCGGGAAATGGTGTTTATGGCATCACTGGTAAGGGTAAGTATTGATTTCCTATTTGCATTTGCTTATGCTGTAGGATTTAATTGGTGCCAAGAGATGCGTGTATTTGTTTTGGTTCCTTGGGTGTAGGTGGCCAGCCAATGTGTTTGTCTGGTAATTTATGATACACATGGTGAAGCTGGGATAAGCCAACTCATGGGTAAGGTTTCCTGATTATGCGGTTGTATTATACATGAACCGATGAATTTTCTTTCAGGAAATTTATGATAAGCTTGGAGAGAACTCTTATAGGGGATTTTAAATGCGAAGTTATGCATGCAGGTAAGAATTCTCTTTTCCAGGGGCTTTTTCGATTACAAATTTGTTCTCTTTAATGTGTGAAGCATTTAAGATGCTAATGCTATTGCATTAACGAAATCTTATGCAGACTGGGTGAAAGGTATGAGGGTTTTTCAGGAAAGCGCAGCGTGCGGTTTGGCGGAACCGCCACACTCTTATCTTACCTCCTTCGGTTTCCACCTTACATCTACTGCACTCAAACTCCGTCTCCTCTCTTCCCCCTCCTGACCTTGCCCCGTCTACCGTCTATCCCCTCACAACCAGTACACATTCCAACACATATGCCGTTCACTGTTCGCTGTCTCACATTTGCCACCCCCATATACATTCGTTCTTCCCCAGCCTCCTACCTCCCCCACCCTGAAGTCCTCTTCTCCTTCCTTGTTTTTTTGTTATTATTATTTTTTTTTTATTAGAGTAACTTCGGGTATTGTGATATGGTTGGGACATGTGATATACCATCATATTTTCCGAAATAATCAATTCTCGACAAGAATTTTCTTGTCAACATGACGGCAATGGAAAAGAACACGTGCTGCAGTTTTAGGCGCGCTCGCGCTCATTGCGTTGTATGTCAGTGCATTGAAATTGTTTAAGGTGTACAGTCGACAGTTTTTTTGTGTGAGCTTTATGTTATATTTCAGCAAAAATTGGAGCAAAATTAAAAACTGAAGTAATACATTTTGTTTGTGTGTGAATAGAGCTGACAGTATATTGGGTGAGTTTTTAATTCAGTGAAGTGCATTTTTTTTAAAATCTCTTGATTGTTTTAAAAGCCATATCACATTATCCGCCAATTTTAATAAGGGGGGTTACAGAGATTTTTTTATTTTGTTGTAAATAGCTGCAGATGGGCTTACGCTGCAGGGTTCTGAAAACGAAATATAATTCGCAATGTATCAAAGAGCTATAATGAATAGTGCGGCAAAAGCTATGTAATAAAAATTACGAATAATTGTTAGAAAACAAATACCTATATCACAATACCCGAAGTTACTCTATATGTTTTTTTTAAATTATAAATATATGTATATATATATTTTTTTTTTGCATTAATTACTACTTTCGTTTTTTAGTCTTAAGTTAGTTTATAAGGATTATAGTTTTGTAAATAGCTTGAATTAAGCCGAATAAATCATAAGTCGCTGAAGATTCGTGACTTTCATTACAAAAAATTACAGCACACAAATCATTTATACACAAATATATCCTCAATACTTCAAAACATTTGATGCAATACTTTTCTCTTAATTAATTCCTGAAAACCACACTAGTTGTGTCCCTCAAAAAGACCATTTAATGACCAAGCTGGAAATCCTCCACTAAGGGTTGACGCACATTTTCCAGCAAGGATAAGTCGACATTAATGATTATGTGGTGCTATAGAGTTTTTGAAAGTCAATAACGTGAGAAAGAATGACTTCCTTATTTTTTACGAATCATTTAAAGCCTGTAGTTGTACTTTTTAATCCTGAAGTAGTGAGTCTCTTGCAGTAGCAATGCATTTCACGACCAAAAGTATATCCAAAGCGTATATCGAAATTTAAATCCCTGCATTTCTGTTCCGAGAAGTCCTGCTCTACTTTATTCAAATGATATTCTTAAAATCCTCCCTTCCATTGTTGCCATAAATAAAAGAGAAAACCTCGTCTCGACGAAGTCTGCATAACTAGACGATTGTCTCCAATGTCGATTGTTACCTGCAGGGTGAATTAATTTCATCCCTTGCCACCGGAATCCGAATTCGAATCCTCACACACGGCCAAGGACATATGGGTAGCCCGATTTATTTATCAAGCAGATTAATCTACCAATAATAAGAGAGGAGAGGCGAGCGGCTGTGCATTATATTTGGGCATTTACTTGAAGAGCAGATGCACAAAGTTGTTTCTGCATTTATCCCTGAATTCCTGTCACACAACGCTTCTAATTCGGTCAGCCGATTGAAAGGAACCATCAGGATGTGAGTTTAAAAAGAAAATTGTTTGTGAAGCGTCTTAATATCAGAGGCAAGGAATTCACCAAACTCCCTCATTAATTGGACGGACTGCGAAAAAGCAGATGCCCTGCAGAGGATGCATTTCACATCAGGGAATCTGACGTGACGGAAATACATTTCACCCCATTGTGCGAAGTGCACTCCATGAGTATTTTAATTAACCACTTTGAATTGTTTATTCTATACACAGACTTTATTTATATAATTCTTTTTTTAAAGATTTTTAGTGTGAAAACACAAGAACGTCCAAACTTTGTCATTTTATTTATTTATTTATTTTAGTAAAACAAATTTACGAAAGTAGATAAAAACTGCCTATAGATGGCGCTGCTACAAATGAAATTACTGTTTTTTGGCTAAAGTGAGTGCAAAATTCTGGCGCAAGACTAATGACCTTGCCGGGAAAAAACAAATCATTATGGAAAATTTAACAAGCCTCAGGACTTGCTAAATAAGGCAAGACCGGCTCCCGGTTGTAGTGCTGATGATGATGATGATGAGTGCAAAATTATAATTATGTAATAAAAAGAATCATATCATCGACATATCACAGTAGTAGTACGTTTCCAGGCAATGTAGTTGGTGCTAATAGACTATAATTGTTTTACGTAAATCTATGGGATGGGGACAGGGTGTTTTTTCTCCGATGTGCCTTTTGGTTTGGAAGAGTTTTTCTTCCTATCGAGGTTCTATGTTTAGGTTGTTGTTAGTGAGTACCTTAATTCCTATTTAAGCGTATATAAATAAATAAATAGCTCATTTTTACATTTGTCTTTTTAATTTAAATACACTGTACAGGGTGTCCCATAAATTTTCAAAATTTCAGAATATCCATGCCTTGTAGAAAATTCAATGGCTTGTCCACATTGTTGTAGCAGGATATGAAATGAACGGGCGACTCCTCGTACGAAAGATATTTTTTATTCAACGAAGCACTCGTGAACTTGGTTTTAACAAATATGTATTAGTCTGACGCGGCAATATGAAAGAGAAGCATGTAGCACAAGGCGCAATCGGTCTGGTATAACTGTCAGGAGTAGAGCGAGCGCATAAAGGCGTGAATTCATTTGCCCTTTACTCGTAACGCCCGGTCCGGCGCTACAATCGCATAGAGCACGCAGCTTAGGGTGGATCCACAACACCCCCCTCGATTGTAGTGCTAGGTCGATGCTCTGAAGAACCCCCGACGCCGTGACAAGTGTTGAATTGACTGAGACAACTGACAATATGCGAGATGTCCGGTCTTGTGGCAATCGCCAAGTAATTCAGAGCTCCGACAAGCTCACGATAAGGCCGATTTTCCCCTGGCGATCCTTCTTTTTCAACGCCCTTTTCGAGCCTCGAACCCGATTGAACGGGAGTACAGACGGTGTTACAGTCCTCCACCCGAAATCGAGAGAGTAGTTCCCGAACGTAATTTTGCTGAGAAATGGTAATCTGATTTCCGCTCCTGGCGATTTCGATCCCCAAACAATAGCGAGCTGTTCCCAGATCTCTCGCCTCGAATTCCCGCAACAAACCTTTTCGGACGAAATCAAGATCCTTCTGGTCTAGATAGAATATCAAAATGTCGTCAATGTAGACCAGTATTATCAACGGTTCTCCCCCTCGTCTGAGGCGATAAACGCACGGATCCGCGCTCGTCGGTGTCATGTTTAATTCTTCGAGTTTCCCATTCAGTTTCTTATGCCATTGCCGGCCGGCCTGTTTAAGGCCGTACAAAGGCCTTTTCAAACGCCAAACCTTTTTGCCACCCTGAAGTTGTTTCAGCATTTCCTTGGCGCGGCTCTCGATATCGGATTTGCCTTGTGTCGCGCCGATTTTCTTCAAACATCCTGCGAGTAAATCGGGTAATTCCATGTATGTTTCCTCTTCGATCGTGCCGTTTAGGTAGGCGGTCGTGATGTCCATCTGATGCACCTTAAGGCCGTGCTTGACCGCCAGTGCAAGTAGCATACGCATGGATCGGAGCGTAGGTATCGTGAAAATCGATCCCCGGTCGCTGCGCGAACCCCTTCGCCACGAGTCGTGCTTTTCGTCCCTCGACCTTGCCGCCCGAGTCGTACTTGTTCCTGAGAACTATTTGACATCCGACCACGTTGCGATTCTTGGGTCGATTCACGATCAGCCATGTATCGTTCTTGATTAGGCATTCTAACGTCCAACCATTCTTCTTTGTCCGGCCCGTTCAACGCTTGCCGATACGGGACCTCCGAGTAAAGACTGGCTAAATTTGCCACCAGGCTTGTCGAGATGTATGACTGTAGCGATTCTAACAGATACACACAATTCACAAGCAAAAATAGTGAAGAACACCGAACGAAAAAAAAAATCGAATAAGAAAAATACATCAGAACCGTATACCAAGCGATAAAATAAAAATAATTCATACCAGTGGAATATGGTCGAGTTTGGAAATCAAATTCTAAACACGGTTAGTAGTCTGATGCTTCACTGCTTCGCTTTTCAACCGTTTCATCGTGTGTTCAATTCACCTTCTTCACTATCCTTGCTTAACGCTATACGACTCCTCGTCGTCGAGAGTTCGGTCGATCTCGATCCGCGAGGATCCTCGTCTTCTTGCATGATTCGATACAATTTTCGCGGGCGACCGGGTCGTCCGGTGAGAATCTGTCTAGGTCTACCCGGAGCTCTTTTGATCGTTTCGGTGATCTCGTCCCTTTCTCCCGTCGGGTCGTCGTGTTCCTGCGATTAATTTCTCGATTCCTCGTCGTGGTGCCCACCTAGGTGAGGTTCAAAGAAATTCGGCAGTGATACTCCCTCGGGATTGTGATTCGTATCTCGATTCAGATTTGACGAAGACGATGACGATTCGTTATGTATTTCCGTTTTTGTATCGGTATCAGTGAATTTGATGTCTGTTACGGCCCTACCTCGCGTCCAGGTCCCGCTAACATCCACAAATCCCATTTCGTAAGGTTCCCCTCTCTACCTCTAAAAGGAGAACAACCCGCCAAGTAGCTAATTTGCATAAACTACTTGGCGGGTTGTTCTCCTTTTAGAGGTAGAGAGGGGAAGCTTACGAAAGGGCGCCAAGTAGTTTATGCAAATTAGCTACTTGGCGAGTTCTTCTCCTTTTAGAGGTAGAGAGGGGAAACTTACTAAAGGGGATTTGTGGATGTTAGGGGGACCTGGATGCGAGGTAGGTCCGTAACATGTCTCGTGTCGTGGTTACCCTTCGTTTGTTTGATACCCATACTCGATAGCCTTGAGTCGATTCGTCGTATCCGAGGAAAATGCATTTCATACCTCGCGGTTCCAGCTTCCCATTTCCGGGAGTTTTATCCAACATATATGCTGTTTCTCCGAAAGTTCGCATGTTCTTCACGTTCGGGCGTTTTCCGTGCCATAATTCGTAAGGAGTTTTACCTCCTAGTGTCTTCGTAATGCATCGGTTTCTTACGATGTTTGCCGTGGCGATCGCTTCTGCCCAAAACGAGGTTGAGAGCTTCGATTGCGCCAACATGCAACGCGCCATTTCCAAGAGCGTGCGGTTTTTCCTTTCCGCTACTCCATTTAACTGGGGAGTGTATGGCGTCGTGAGTTTTCGCGCAATTCCCTCTCCCTTCAAGAGTCTGTCGAATTCTTCGATACAGAACTCTCGTCCGTTGTCGGATTGCATACATTTAATTTTTCGTCCTGATTGATTTTCGACGAGAGCCTTGAATTCCTTGAAAAACTTTAAGACGTCGCCTTTCTTTTGCAAAAACCTTACTTCTGTCCAACGAGAGTAGTCGTCGGTTAGCGTGAGGAAGTACCTAGTTTTGCCCCTTGATTCGTCTCTCATCGGTCCGCATATGTCGGCATGGACGATATCCAATAATTTTCCGCTTCGATGCGATTTCTTTCCGAAGGGTAGCGCAGTAATCTTCGCTTCCGAACAAATCTCGTACGTATTTGTGGTTCCGTCGTCTTCTAGGTCAAGTCCGGACACTATCCCCCTTTTGCTCATCTCCAACAGATCGCGCCAGGTGGCTTAATCTCTCGTGCCAAACGGTTATTAAAGGCTTACGCGTTCCCGTCGACAGGGCGCAGATCGATTCTTTTTCGGATTGGCGGAGAAAATAGCGATCTCCTTTCCGATTGATTGTAGCTCCTTCGCGCGTGAACGTCATGCGGTTTCCGGCGTCCGTGATCTTCGCGACCGAAACGAGATTATTACGCAGGTCGGGTACGTGCAGAGCGCTTTCCAGACGTATGAGCCGAGTCGAGTCTCCGTCAGATGCCGCGATTTTTACGGTTCGTTTCCCGGGTGGAGCCATGATTTTCCAGATTAATCTTTAAATTTCCAGCACTTGCGATTTGTTCAAATACGTCCTCGTCGTGGCATAAGTGTGATGTAGATCCACTATCGAGACACCACGCATCGTTTTCCTGAACGTTCCCTGCAAAGCAAGAATCTGCGTCTGTGTGGGAGGTTAGAAAGGGAATGTCTTCGTCGATGGCGGCTTTTTCTTTATTTTCGAGATGTTTCGCGTTTCGTTCGGCCGTCTCCGGACAATGTATGGCCTTGTGAGCGATTTGGCGACATCTATGGCATTTGTATTTGAATGGTCCGCCGGTACGTTGATCATCCGATTTATCGACGGACTTGTTCGACGCTTTGTTCGTAGTTTTTTTCCAATTCGGCGTTCCTTTTTTCGCGAACATTGCTTGGTCTTCGGCTTGGCTGCGTTGTCTTCTCGTCGCGCTTTCGTCGAGGATTTTAATTTTCAGATCTTCCGGCGAAGGTAACTCGTCTCTCGACTCGATGGCGCATCTGAAATTCTCGTAGCTCTCCGGCAGACTGTGTAAAAGCTTGATCGATTGTAATTCAATGCTGACTTGTACGGATAATGCGGACATTTTGTCGACCATATCGGAGAATTCGTCGACGTATCGTTGTACATCGCCGCCTTCGTTGAGTCAATGATTCATTAGCCGTTTCCACAATGATGCCTTTTTCGCCGGTCCTTTCGATTTGAAAATTGCTTCCAGTTTCAACTAAATTTCTCGGGCTGTTTCGCAGTATCTAATTTGCCTGAGATCGGCGTCGCCAACAGCGAGATACAAATCGGCTTTCGCCTTTTCGTCCTCGTCTTTCCACGCTTGCAAATTTTCGGCTGCTTCCGGTTTCGGTTTTTTGTCATGAGTGCCCGCATTCTTAGTCTCCAGGTATCATAATTTTCTCTGGTTAGCATTTGTATGCGCATTATGTTCGTAGCTTGACCGTCCAATTTGTTTGCAGTGAGGTTACATTTCCGCGTGTATTTTCCGCGTTGTCTTCTCGTCTTTTCGATTTCCAATTACGAATATCCAGACGATGTTTAAGCCTGGGCCCATAACCTGTTGTAGCAGGATATGAAATGAACGGGCGACTCCTCGTACGAAAGATATTTTTTATTCAACGAAGCACTCGTGAACTTGGTTTTAACAAATATGTATTAGTCTGACGCGGCAATATGAAAGAGACGCATGTAGCACAAGGTGCACTCGGTCTGGTATAACTGTCAGGAGTAGAACGAGCGTATTAAGGCGTGAATTCATTTGCCCTTTACTCGTAACGCCCGGTCCGGCGCTACAATCGCATAGAGCACGCAGCTTAGGGCGGATCCACAACACACATTGTGACATCTGTGGTCATATTTTTTTATGCTAAACATTCTTGAATAACGGGCAAATCGAATCGAAAATAGCAACTTTTACTTCACTTAAAATCTTTGTGGAGCAAAAAAAATATTTCTCAATTTTTACATTAACAAATTGTCATCGGTCAACTTTGAGCTATTCTGGTGAACAAAGAAATTACCGGACTGCGACGGCAAATTCATTTAGAAACGTTAGAAATTTATCACAATTTCAGAAAGGTGCTATATAAAGGGAAGGGACATAAATGTGTTATGGACCTCGCGTCCATGTCCTCGCCTAACACTCACTAATTCCCTTTCACAAATTTCCCCTCTCTGCCTCTAAAGGGAAGACAAACCATCAAGTAGATAATTTGCATAAACTATTTTATGTCGACCGTGGGGCGGTCGCCAAAGCTGTTTCCTGGTGGCAGGTTGCAAGGAGCGTTGAGCTCTGTGCTCCCCTGTTCAGCTTGCTTTCTTCTTCGCCGGAAGTTGCTCCTCGGGATGCAATTAATTTATTATTATATTCGGGATCACTAACATTGTTATTTGTGTTATTGACTGGCGGTGATTTTTGTTTTGACTTAAACGTGTGCACGGTTCAATAGTTTTACGTCGAATTAATCTTTCTTCTATTTTTGCCGTTGACGTTTATTTTTTATTCGGCGCCAAAGCCGTTTTTTATTATTTTAGTGCCAGCAAATTAGCTACTTGACGATTTGTCTTCCCTTTACAGGCAGAGAGGGGAAATTTGCAAAAGGGAATTAGTGGGTGTTGGGCGAGGACATGTAACCGAGGTCCGTAACAATACATTCCCCCCTTAAATAATGATAGCTTCATTGTAGCTTGGCTACAAAAGTATAGACTGTAGCGTTGAACCATACACCGGTTGTGGTGCATTACTTTCCCTTGTTTGGTGTGGTTTCTCCGCTTTTGGCCCCCTCTATTCGTAGTAGGGTTTCAGTCTGTTGTTGTGTACCACCACATTTCTTCTCTCTACCTTCACTACGCTATTCATCATCATCATCGGCACTACAACCGGGATCTGGTCTTGGCCTTATTTAACAAATCTCTCCACCGGTCCCGATTTCGAGTCGATGTCATCCAGTTTGGCACTCCCAGGCTCTGGGCGTCCTGGTCTACGCCATCCCTCCATCGCAGACAAGGTCTGCGCTGTCTCCTTCCATACATCCTGCCACAAAGGACTTTCCGGCCAGCATCCTCTTCGCTCAATCGAGCTAGGTGTCCCGCCCACCGGAGTCTACCGAGCTTGATTTTTCTTACAATATTAGCTTCAAGGTAGATTGCGTACAACTCATGGTTGTAGCGTCTCCGGGTTCGCCCTCCCTCACATACGGGACCAACAGTTCTCTTTAAGACCTTTCTCTCGAACGGGGCCAAGAGTTCAGAGTGCCTTTTATTAAACACCCAGGTCTCGGATCCATACATGAGTATTGGTAAGACCATGGTCTTGTACAGTAGTAGCTTGGATGTTTTGGATAAATTTCGGGATTTAAAGAGCCTTGATAGACCATAGTAGGCTTTGTTGGATTTGATCAGCCGTTCGTGTATTTCTTCTCCATATTGTTATCGGCTGATACTATTGACCCAAGGTATTTAAAGGATTGCACTACTTTAAATTCGTGCTCCACTACCCTGATAGTTTGACCAACGTTAGGTCTTCTCTTCGGAGAAGTTGCCACCATATACTTAGTTTTTCCCTCATTAATGTGCAGTCCCAGTTTTTGTACCGGCTGCTCGATCTGGGTAAAGAAGTCCTGTACAGACGATTCGGTTCTACTGATGATGGCCATGTCATCTGCGTAGGCAAGTATCTGGCTGGAGTTGATGATAATAGTCTCTCTAGTTATGACGCCAGATTCACGGATTGCTTTCTCCAACGCCAGGTTGAAGAGGAGGCAGGCCAGACCGTCCCCTTGTCGGAGTCCATTATAGATGTTTATTGGTTTGGACAGCAATCCCGCTACTTTTACTGGACTAGTTACGTTCGTCATGGTCAACCTACAAAGTCGTATCAATTTATTTGGAATGCCGAATTCTCTCATGGCGTTATATAGTTCTACCCTGGCTATGTTGTCGTAGGCGGCCTTGAAGTCTATAAACAGATGATATAGTGGAATCTTAAATTCCAGACATTTTTCCATCGCCTGCCTAAGGGTGAATATCTGATCAATTGCTGATTTGCCTGGGATGAAGCCACACTGATATTGACCAATGATGGCTTTAGCGTATGGGGATATCCGGTCTTGTAGGATAGTGGAGAGTATCTTATAGGCGGTACTCAGCAATGTTATACCCCTATAGTTGCTGCACAGTGTGATATCTCCCTTCTTATGTATGGGGCAAATTATACCGCGTCGTCAATCTTCCGGCATCTCCTCTTGCTGTTTTGCGTTATGTAACGCTGTCCCTCCTTGTTTGATCAGCTCAGCTGGTATGCCATCAGCTTCAGGGGCTTTATTTGATTTTGACTGTCTAATGGCTTTTATACCCGCCTGTCACGTGGGAGACTGGGGTTCGATTCCCCGTCGGGGAGCCTCTGGCGCAAGACTAATGAACTTGCCCGGAAAAAGACAAATCATTATGGAAAATTTAACAAGCCTCAGGACTTGCTAAATAAGGCCAAGACCGGTTCCCGGTTGTAGTGCCGATGATGATGATGATGAATGGCTTTTAATGTTTCCTCAATGCATGGTGGCGGCAGCATTTGGTCTTGGTCTTGCATTGGTGGCGCCTCCAATTCTTCTGTGAGCTGACCATTTAGCAATTCATTGAAGTGCACTTCCCATCGCTCCAGAATGCCTTCAGGATCGGTGATCAGATTACCCTCTTTATCCTTGCAGTAAGTGCAGCGTGGTGTGTACCGCGTCATACTGCGGATTATTTGGTAGAACTTCCGCGCCTGGTGCGGACCTCGCTCTCTACTTTTCTCTATTTCACAGACAAGGTTTTTTTCCCAGGCACGTTTCTTTTGTCTGTGAAGTCTTTTTTCAGAACTGAGCCTTAACGCATGACCAAAGGTGTTGCTGGTATTCTCATTGCGTAGGGCAGCCGTGTTGATTCGAACCTGATCGGCGGATGCAATACGTCTCCGTAAGGTAATCCGCGCTCGGAAAACTGTACCAACAAGATAGTGATCCGAGTCGACGTTGGCACCTCGGTACGTTCGTACGGACATCAGGCTCGAAGAGTGGCGGCGATCTATCAACACGTGGTCAATTTGGTTGCGAGTGGCTCCATCAGGTGATACCCAGGTGGCTTTGTGGATATCTTTACGCGGAAACCTGATACTCGCAACGACCAAGTTTTTCGATGCTGCCAATTCGATGACTCGTAGTCCATTGTCATTAGTGTTCTCATGCAAACTATGGGAACCTGTGTAGTGTCTGAAAACCGGCTCCCGACCTATTTTTGCATTCAAATCCCTAAGAACGATTTTCACATCGTATCTTGGGCAGGCATTGAGGGCCCGTTCGACGTTCTCATAGTATTCTTCTTTTTCGTCGTCAGGGGACTCCTCTGTAGGTCCGTGGACGTTTATGAGTCTTATGTTCTTAAACTTGCCTCGCACGCGAAGAGTGCATAGCCTTTCATTTATTGCATTAAAGCCGATGATGGCAGACTTCAGTTTTTGGCTGGCTAGAAAGCCTACCCCGAGCGCATGGTGTTTTGCGTGACAGCTGTAATAAATGTCATACTCTTTTCTTTGAATAACACCACTCCCCGTCCATCTTATTTCTTGCAATGCTGTTATGTCAGCCTTACTTTCGGACAGGGCATCGGCTAGCTGCTGTGCAGCTCGAGCTCTGTATAGTGAGCGTACGTTCCATGTAAAAATGTTTAAATCATTTAGCCATTTTCGTTTCCGTGGTCGTCGTCGTGTATACGGTCCATATCCGAGGCTTGTTAAATTTGCCATAATAATTCATTTTTACGGGCCTGGTTATTAGCCTTGCGCCAACCTTTCTCAGGATGTCGCTGCATGCATTGGTTCGCTACTTGGCGGGTGTCAAAGTAGCTATCCAGGGGTGTCACGTGGAGACTGCATGTCAACTTGGATTGAACAGGGACAATGATCGTCCTGGCCTTCGCCGGGTTGAAGGCAATCAGAGACTTTGCCCTGTATGTTCGCACCCATCCGCCCCACTACGTTATTCACCGGACTCTTTATTTGTACTACTGTGGGGGTTGGAAGTTTGAGTGTGCGGGCACGGGCACTAGTTCGCTCCTCCAACGATTTGTTCACCCGGTCACTGTTCATCGAACGCAAGAGAAAATAAAACACACTGAATCCGTTGTAAGGTCTTTTTATTGTTCTCTGTTCTCCTGTCTATTTTCGCAAATTCACCATGTAAAAATAACACTTAACGTGTACAACAATTGAATCATTAATATTGGTGGCAGCACATACACATAGTACACTTTGCCGGCGTTCTTAATAAGTCTATTATTTCACAGGATCACAATAAGTCAATTACTTTACAGGATTACAATAAGTCACTTATTTCACACTTTCATGGCAGACCAACGTGTTAGGGAATACGACATCCCCAATGTGTCCTCACTATTTATGAGAGAATTGGCCGTTCGCGTAAACTTGGTAGTGCTTAAACATCACAGCGCAAACAGTGTAACTTCGCGGAAACCGGAGCCAGCGACCCGAATGAAGTAAATACCCGAACTATTGATAGGTAAAAAAGATTTGGCAAGTGAGGAGTATCGTTGTACTCGCGTAGAGACGGAATTCGATCGGGGTGTGCGCACATCAGTTGTTAAAACTCGACTGACTCATTACTAGCGAGGAAAAGTTCGTCGCGTCGTGGCAGTGGAGGTATAGCTAAATAAACTCACTGCCATTTACTAGGAACTTTGAAAAGGGTCGCTATGTCTGCATAGGGAGTTGAGTTCTGGAGAATCATTGCCGTACAGGCTGAATTAAAATTCCTCTGGCGCTATGTATACGAGGAAATTGGTTTGGAAATATGACCAAGTATGGGTATGAGTTGTCGGTTAGACAAAGGAATGTCGGTCTTGGTCGTTGCGATGGTTGTTTTGCGGAAACGCAACGCATAGTGCTGGTGACTTGCCAGTAAGGAGAATTGGTATTGGGTGGGATGGGAGCCGGAATGTTTTTCGGTGAAACTAAATGTTGCTTTGGCGCAAGGCTAATAACCTTGCCCGGAAAAACAAATTATTATGGAAAATTTAACAAGCCTCGGGACTTGCTAAATAAGGCCAAGACCGGATCCCGGTTGTGGTGCCGATGATGATGATGATGATGTAATGTTGCTTGGTTACAAGCGAGGAAATAGTTTAGGCAAAAAGTGAGCCGGAATGATTTTCGGGGGAAATTAGAATTGCTTGGTTGCAGCAAGGAATATCATTTAGATAAGATATTAACCGAAGCGGTTTTTAGAAAAATGTATGCGGCTCGATGTAGTTGATGGAGATGGTGAGTATTCCGTTGTAAATTAGAATATGCATTTATTACGGCTTGGGGAATGGATTTTTGGTAGGTTTGGGGATGTATGCAATTGCGGATTTGGGTGTGGATGCTTTTGCATATTGGGATGTGTTCTTTGCATGTTTGGACATTGATTACAGGTTGGGTTATTGTGACGCGCTGTTAGCGGTCAAAGGTAGGTAGGAATTGTGGGTTGGTTCTCAATGTGATATAGAGAACCCCCACACTACCTTATAGGGACCCCTCCATATGGGAGCTAATTTTCACATCACAACACTCTACCCTTCTATCCCACCACCCCACCCTTCACTACCCCACCACTCACACTATCATCTATCCTCCTTATCCAAATACACCCACTACCCGGGGTCTCTCCTATCCCCCTTTTTTTACTTAGATAACAAGCTAGGTCGTAACTCAAGCAAATTCGCGTGAACTAAGCTAAATAAATAAGTATATAAACTCAGTAACCAGTCGCCAAACATCCTTAAGATTCTTAAGAGAAGCAAAAAATACTTCACTCCATCCAACCTGGCCACTATTTACAAGGCGTATCATCATCATCGTTGGCACTACAACCGGGATCCGGTCTTGGCCGTATATAGCAAGTCTTCGAGGCTTGTTAAATTTTCCATAATAATTTATTTTTACGGGCAAGGTTATGAGCCTTGCGCCAAATTACAAGGCGTATAA
Source organism: Microdon myrmicae (assembly GCA_963931805.1). NCBI lineage: Eukaryota > Metazoa > Arthropoda > Insecta > Diptera > Syrphidae > Microdon > Microdon myrmicae. The sequence goes on along the minus strand of OZ007500.1, from coordinate 144,084,764 downwards.
TCGTCGCCAAATGGATTTCAACTCCCATATTTGGTCAGGCGCATCCAAAACTGCACTACACGTGCTCGATAGGATGCAAAAACGAGCAGTGAAACTTATTGGGGACCCAGCTGTAAGTCGTTTAATTCCGTCGTTAGAACATTTTCGCAACGTATCATGCCTATAGGTATTACCACGGTCGTTGCTCAACTGAACTTGCTGAATGTGTTCCACCCCTTCAAACATTTTCCCACGATAACCGTCAATCTGTGAATGCGCATCAGTTTACGTTGAAAGTCAACTTCAGGCGCGCAAGTGACCATAGATTGTCATTCTTTAGCCGAACCACACGAATGTGGAATGCACTACCTGTTAATGTGTTTCCTCTACGTTGTGATGTCCAGTCATTCAAGACCAATATACATCGACACCTCCTTTCCTTATCCGCTCGCACTGTGCTCTGACATTTAAGGGTACTTCAAAATCCCCTTTTATGCGCGCGTTAGTTTAAAAAAAAACACGCTGCACATTATAGCGTTTTGTCAAAAATGTCCACGCTTATCGCAGGTATTGTCTGTAATTGGGAAACCTTTAATTACTTGCATGGCTTCCCCTTGTATACTGCAACGCAAGTAGTGGAGATTCTGGGATCCAGAAAGCGACACTTCATCGTTGACGAACGAGGTGAAACCGTCCCGAAAAGGTTTCCATTCCTTGGAATCACCAGCAAACTGTAGGAGTTCCATCCGGGGTAGTGGGATGTCTGCGCGTATTGACTGTGGCATGTTGTGTGATTTGGATTCCCCTTTGGCTTTCAACTTGTGCGGCACGAGAAAAATTGGCGATTCTTCGAAGTACCACTGTTCACGTTGTATCCTCTCTACTCCCTGGTCTTTTAGCGCTTCGTCGCAAGCTCCACCGCATCATGTGCTTGGGAAAAACCAGTGCAATGCACAGATAGGAGGTGGATATATGATTCCAGCTCAGCTGCGTCACAATATTCCGCTTTCTTACTACCGATTAAAAGCCGTTTGATGGAATTTCGACAACTATCGCGTTTTGTTAAACTATTTTTTGTCATGTTGACTGTACGCGGAACACTTCCTACAACTACGGGAAACTTCGACCGCTTGCTCCGTTTGTCCACGACAGAGAGAGGGCTCTAACAAAAACAACTGTTCTTATGATGGTGCCAGGCAACAGCGTTGTGCGTAAACACAAATGGTTAAGAGGAAACCATAAATGCTCACGAGTTACGCGTTAGTGGGAGAAATATGTGAACATATGTACGCACTATGTGCTAAATTATGCTGATTCGTTGAATGAAACATTTATATTTGGTGGCCAATGTTCGCGGAATAATGACGAAACATACGAAAAGAGAATGAAAATGCTGCGATTATTGAAAACTAATTATTACATCTAAAGAAGAGCGAAAGACAACTGTCGTCGACGACTTTTGCACACAGACTGACTGCTGAATTTGACATTTGGCGATGACACTGAATTTCACTTTGTAGACACTTTTATATTTGAGTCGAGAAATGTCAAAACTAATACAAATATATGTCAACATAACAACGAAGAAGGCAATTGTATTATACCTTTAATTAATGGAAACAAATCTGAATGTAAAATTATTCATGCATATAATGCAAGTATTAGGTGCGCAATTAAGTTACCGCTGTTTGTCAATAGATGGCTCCAGCAAAAAGTGTTGGTCGATTTCGGCATATCCAAAACATCATAAATCAAGCTACGGCAACAAACCGCTTTCACACAGTAGTGATTCTGTTTTTCGCGTCATATACTTTTGGTTGTGTGAAAATGTCTGATTATGTGCTAAATAATCGTCATTTGCGGGGTGTTGATTGTCTTCTTTCATTTGAAGAAAACGGCGGCTGAAGCCCATCGAGCGCTTCACAAAGTTTACCGAGATTCTGCTCTAAGTGAGTCAACGTGGCGTGATTGGTTACGTCGCTTCAAAGACGGCGATTTCGATGCTGGCGACCGTCCGCGTGAAGGAAGGCCAAAAACCTTCGAATATGCTGAATTGGAGGCATTGCTCGATGAGGAGAGGCGAACCTATAGCACCGAGTGGGCACTCCGAGATGCCATCAAATAACTGTTGCAGTTGTTTTTGAACAGTTGCAGGTTGTAACGCTCCGGGAACACTCGCGTAGGAAGGGAGTTCCGCAGCTTCCCCGCTCTGTAACGGAACGAGTTCTGATGCAGGGATGTTCGCGCCGTGGGGCGATGAACCACAAACTTGTGCGATCCGTCGGATTGTCTTGTGGAGCGCATATAAGCCGAATTGCGTGGAACAATACCAAGAATCACCGAAGAACAGTACCCGTGATAAAATCTGTAAAACAGACAGAGGTCGGCTACGCGCCTTCGATGTGATAGCGACTGTAGTCTCGACGTCAGCGCCGAGTCCCCGATCAGGCGGATCACTCGTCTCTGTATGCTCTCAACTAGGTCGAGGGTATGTTGAGGAGCCGAGCTCCAAAGATGAGAGCAATATTCGAGCGCGGGTCTCATTTGGGATTTATATAGGAGAAGAAGTTGGGCCGGAGTAAAATATTTCTTGGCTCTAAAAAGATAGCTCAGTTTTCCTGAGGCTGACCTGGCGATGCTCGACACGTGTCGTACATTCCCACAGACCGTGACGCCGAGCAGTTTCAAACTTTCCCCAGCCTCGAGGGCCCGGCCATTCATCATCAGTTGTGGAACCGATGATCCATTTTCTTTGTGAATGTTGTATAATGAGTCTTCGTTGCATTGAAGTCGACGAGATTGGCCCTTCCCCACTGCAGGACCTTATCTAGATCCCGATTCAGAGAATCAACCTGTTTACATCTCAGCTGGTGTGACGTTTATGCACCAATCGGCCGAACACTCGAAAAAGAGGAAACAAGCGTACAATGATCCGCAAAACGGAACACTTTGTTATCCGTTGTCTCCAACAAACCATTTATGTGGAGCAAGAACAAGGTTGGAGCCAAAATAGAACCCTGGGGAACCCCTGAATTCATAGGATACAGATCCGAACACTCGCCGTCCACAACAACCCGGATCGATCGATTTTCGAGGAAGTTCTTCGTCCAGTCGCAAAGCTTTGGGAAAGTCCATATGAACGAAGTTTGCTCACCAATGCCCCGTGCCAGACCCGGTCAAAAACCTTGGAGATATCCAATGCGACCGCCCTTGACTCACCATGTCGTTCAATCGCAGATGTCCATATATCGGTTATAAGTGTCAAAAGGTCTCCCGTGGACCGCCTGCCACGGAATCCGTATTGACGGTCAGTGAGAAGTCCGTTGCACTCCAAATACTTAACTAACTCTGTATTGATGACTTTTTCCATCACCTTAGATAAAATAGACAGTAATGCCATCGGACGGTAATTTTGTGGGAGACACTTTTTTCCCGTCTTTGGGATTTGCTGAACTCGAGCGATTTTCCAGCAGGCAGGAAAGGTCCTCCATGCATTAGATAAGCGGAAGAGTCTACCAAGAACCGGCGATAGTTCTGGAGCACAGTTCTTAAGGACTATTGCTGGTATTCCGTCCATGCCGGTTGCCTTCCTAAAATCCAGTTCACGTAGAATACGTTGAATAGTGCGTGGACGAAATCTCACATCCCGCATCGAAGACCGTTCCGGCGAGATCACAGGTGGCTCCAAAAGCCCGGGATCGAGGTTTGATTTCGCGGAAAATAAATTCGCGAACACATTAGCTTTGTCCTTTGAATTCGTGACTAACGTCCCGCTGTCCGTCACCAACGGAGGGAATGAAGAGGAAGCGAAGTTACCGCTGACAGCTTTTGCCATTGACCAGAAGGAGCGTGAACCAGTTGGGCACCGAAGGAGCTTATTGATAACCCTGTCGTTGTGAGCTTTCTTGGCGGTATCAATCGCCTGGTTGCACGCGTTTCTGATTCTAACAAAATTCGTTCTGTTAACATCGGTGGGATTGGAGCGCCATTGCTTAAAAGCTATATTTTTTTCCGCTGTAATCTGCTCGCATTTTTTATCAGACGAACTTCGTTTGATGGAATGTGGAATATACATCTCCATCCCCAGAAGAATAATCTCGGTTACCGACTTCGCGCAAGCGTTAACATCGGAGTTTCCGAAGTACACCTCGGACCATGGAAAGGATGCGAAGAAATCTCCGTCTCCGAAGTTGCAGCAACATTGGGAAGGACCGTATAAGATTCTCACAAGAATTAACGACTTTGTCTATAGGATTCAGCGAAGACCGATCGCCAAGATGAAAGTGGTACATCGTGACCGACTGGCGACATTTGTTAACCCAGGAGACCAGTGAACTTAGTTCGGGACGAACTAATCTAGGCGGAGGGTAGTGAGACGCATATGACAATCAGTACTAGAATATTCTAGAAAGTACTGGAAAACTGGAGACTATAAGCAATAGAAGATTCGAGGTTATGGTGTGGACATTTTATTAGTGCGTCAGCACGAACGCAGATTCAATAAAACACCACCGCGGTTACACTGACAATTGTTCCGAATTGTAAGATGCACACTGTTCTCCACACCTAAGTTCACAAAACACTTTCTACAGTCATGTCTTCCACAGTGTCCTGGGATTCACCTGAGTTCGAAGATGATGTCAGTAGCGCGCAGGTAATAAATAATTAAGTCCGCAAGTTATTAAAACAGTAAATGTATTTTTGAATTTATGAAACTCTACACTTAGAATAGTCTGAGAATACACAAAATTTCGCTGTCTCCAATTACACACTTTTAAGTAGGTCCGATTTATTAACAACTGTAACTTAGACTTTGATGACAATTGTATTTTATTCAGTGGCTAATAAATTAAATAACAAATCAAAGTGACTTATGGTTATGACATTTTATTAATTATTCACGCTTGGTGAAACACGGTACGGCAAAAACACGCACATGAAAAGAAATGACGTAGTAAAAAGAGAACTCTCGGCAACACTCCGCGGGGATTCGTAACGAAGGTGCGCACCCTTCAAAGAATAAAATCTGACTCACCGATGCAATCCACGTTCGTCAGATTCAACGGCGGTGGATTACATCGGTGTGAGAGAGCGAGTAGGCTCAACTTGGCGACGGTCAATGGGTGATCGCAAAAGGATTGAATGGAATGGTTTCCGAATGATCGTACGGTCAAGTACTTTCGCTCAAGCATCGACTACGAACGATACCACACCTGAATCAACAAAGGGACTGCAGGCATTACTAAGATGAGCGATAGCGAAGTTCGCCGAAGGGAGAAATAGGTTTCTGTGTCTTAAATAAACAGAAACGCTATTTCGGGGGCCATAAATTCTTGATGACCTGCGCCTGAGAACGAAATAGGTTTTTGCTTTAAGATACACAAAAACGCTATTTCAAGGGTCACGATGATATGCACATCGTGTTTACTCAGGCGTTCCCGATAATGCCGTTGTAGGCTATACATTCTTGTGACGATGGGTCAGCCGAAAATTTGGGTCTTGTTTACTTGGCGATGCCGGTACATGAGTATAATGGCGAGGAATTAGCCTTGCAGATGTGCAAGCGTACATCTCGCCCAGGGTGGCCATGAACCAGCGGTTGGTTAATAGGGTAAACACAGTGATGCTATTGTGTGTTTGTTTGTTTGTTTAACAGGCCGGAGCATCGTTAGGCATGATCTAGGGTATGATTGTCTAACGTCAATCATATTAGTGCCCAAATCCCATGATCGGTAGATAACCGATAAAGGAAATTGGTCGCAACTGTAGCGAACCTTGGGATTGGGGCAATATTCTTCCTGAACCGTAGCAAGAATACCGGCCACAGCTGTGTCAACAATTACGCTGGCCAGCGAGTGTTTATCGTTTATAATTGCTGACAAGCCGAGCCGATTTTCTGGCACGGTTCATGTAATATGAATGAAACAATCTGTTTGATGTGCATGCTTGCTGGGGTTTTACTTTCAGGTGAAAGTTATTTGAAATAAAGCTTACACTGCTCCAATGCAGATAAGTACTGTGGTTTATGGAGTGAGCGAAAAGTAGGTTGTTTTAAAGAAATGGATGGTTCTTTAGGAAGGCTTTAAAGAACCGCCACAATGGTACGGACGGAAACGAAACACCGAATCAGAATGAGGAAAAACGGTATAAATACGTCGCACGCAGATCGGGAAGTAAGAAGTAAGAAGTAAGCAGTAAAAGACGCGATAAGTACGGAAGCGATAAGTCAAGAAATCGTTAAGTGTACGGTAAAAGTAACGGTTGTTATTAACGGACAAATAAAGTGTTACATTAATTCAAAATCGATTTAACGGCTCTTATTTATTAAAAATAATTAATCCAGCGAACCCTAAGCTCGCTACAGTATGTTAAAATCTAACATACTAAAATCGAATTGAGAGCTGAACACGGGTCCAGTAAACCCTTACACGTTTTACTTAATTAAACTAAATTAAGTACAATTTAAACCTAGTATTAAATTAAATTGTTAAGATTGTACTATTCACATCCAATAAAGGATGTTTTTAAAAAAAAAGTTTTAAGAAACATTAAATCGCAAAAAACTCAATCTAAAATATCTAACTTCTGTAAGAAGAAAACTTAATATTCTGTATGTATCACATATTAATTTTTGTATAAATTTCGAACATTTCGTTTTCGTATTTAATAAATATATATTCATATGTTCAAATATAATTGTTTGTTTTGGTTTTACTAAAGTTTTTTCATAACGTCATCGATATCTATAAGAAAATAAGCTATTTCAACTATAATTTGTATAAAAAAAAATACAACCCAGTAAGTGCAACAACCTCGGTTATTGGAACTGCCCCAATTTCTATTAGTTGCGTAAATCGAGTTTGTACTGTATTTAAGTCAAATAAATAAACGTTAAAAAAAATGTCGACGTGTGACCGCACTGAAATCCCGAAGTTATTTTGCCCTATTGGAATTCCAGATAGTTGACCTTAAAAATAAATTATAACAATTCGAACAATGGGAGGTTGTGTGCGAACATACAGGGCAAAGTCTCTGATTGCCTTCAACTCGGCGAAGGCCAGGACGATCATTGTCCCTGTTCAATCCAAGTTGACATGCAATCTCCACGTGACACCCCTGGATAGCTAATTTGACACCCGCCAAGTAGTGAACCAATGCATGCAGCGACATCCTGAGAAAGGTTGGTGCAAGGCTAATAACCAGGCCCGTAAAAATGAATTATTATGGCAAATTTAACAAGCCTCGGATATGGACCGGATACACGACGACGACCACGGAAACGAAAATGGCTAAATGATTTAAACATTTTTACATGGAAAGTACGCTCACTATACAGAGCTCGAGCCGCACAGCAGCTAGCCGATGCCCTGTCCGAATATAAGGCTGACATAACAGCATTACAAGAAATAAGATGGACGGGGAGTGGTGCTTTTCAAAGAAAAGAGTATGACATTTATTACAGCTGTCACGCAAAACACCATGTGCTCGGGGTAGGCTTTCTAGCCAGCCAAAAACTGAAGCCTGCCATCATCGGCTTTAATGCAATAAATGAAAGGTTATGCACTCTTCGCGTGCGAGGCAAGTTTAAGAACATAACCCTCATAAACGTCCACGGACCGACAGAGGAGTCCCCTGACGACGAAAAAGAAGAATACTATGAGAACGTCGAACGGGCCCTCAATGCCTGCCCAAGATACGATGTGAAAATCGTTCTTAGGGATTTGAATGCAAAAATAGGTCGGGAGCCGGTTTTCAGGCACTATACAGGTTCCCATAGTTTGCATGAGAACACTAATGACAATGGACTACGAGTCATCGAATTGGCAGCATCGAAAAACTTGGTCGTTGCGAGTACCAGGTTTCCGCGTAAAGATATCCACAAAGCCACGTGGGTATCACCTGATGGACCCACTCGCAACCAAATTGACCACGTGTTGATAGATCGCCGCCACTCCTCGAGCCTGATGACGGTACGAACGTACCGAGGTGCCAACGTCGACTCGGATCACTATCTTGTTGGTACAGTTTTCCGAGCGCGGATTGCCTTACGGAGACGTATTGCATCCGCGGATCAGGTTCGAATCAACACGGCTGCCCTACGCAATGAGAATACCAGCAACACCTTCGGTCATGCGTTAAGACTCGCCCTCGAAGAGCTCGACGGAGGGAGAGTAAGTCCTGGGGCCAGAATGCCGGGCGTAGGAGAGAAATGGACACGCCTTAAGAATACTGTCATTAGTACTGCCAACTCCATCTTAGGCAGTAGTCGTAGAGATCGGAACGACTGGTTTGATGATTAGTGCAAACTAGCGACTGAACGTAAGACTGCTGCATACCGGACAATGCAGCAGTCTCATAGGACGCGGGTACGCGAGGAGAACTACAAAGAGCTCAGAAGATCTGAAAAAAGACTTCACAGACAAAAGAAAAGTGCCTGGGAAAAAAACCTTGTCTGTGAAATAGAGAAAAGTAGATAGCCAGGTCCGCACCAGACGCGGAAATTCTACCAAATAATCCGCAGTATGACGCGGTACACACCACGCTGCACTTACTGCAAGGATAAAGAGGGTAATCTGATCACCGATCCTGAAGGCATTCTGGAGCGATGGGAAGTGCACTTCAATGAATTGCTAAATGGTCAGCTCACAGAAGAATTGGAGGCGCCACCAATGCAAGACCAAGACCAAATGCTGCCGCCACCAAGCATTGAGGAAACATTAAAAGCCATTAGACAGCTAAAATCAAATAAAGCCCCCGGAGCTGATGGCATACCAGCTGAGCTGATCAAACAAAGAGGGACAGCGTTACATCACGCAATTCATGAGATCGTGGTGCACGTATGGGAGCAAGAGGAGATGCCGGAAGATTGGCGTCGCGGTATAATTTGCCCCATAACAGGGCAATTGAAAAGTCCCCGGCCTCCCATAGTAAAACACATTTTTTTGGCAAAATTCGTTTTTTTTATTCAACATAATTCCCTTCGAGGGTGATACACTGATTATAGCGACCCTCCAACTTTTCGATACCTTTTTTGTAGTACGATTTGTCCTTTGCCTCAGTTTCGGCGATCACATCTTCATTCGACGAAAATCTCCTCCCAGCGAGCATTCTTTTGAGATCTGAGAACAGGAAATAGTCGCTGGGGGCCAGATCTGGAGAATACGGTGGATGCGGAAGCAATTCGAAGCCCAATTCATGGATTTTTGCCATCGTTTTCACTGACTTGTGACACGGTGCATTGTCTTGGTGAAGCAGCACTTTCTTTTTCTTCAAATGCGGTCGTTTTTCGGCGATTTCGTCCTTCAAACGGTCCAATAACGCTGTGTAATAGTCGCTGTTGATGGTCCTTCCCTTTTCAAGATCATCATCATCATCATCATCGGCACTACAACCGGGAACCGGTCGAGGCCTTATTTAGTAAGTCCTGAGGCTTGTTAAATTTTCCATAATGATTTATTTTTTCTGGGCAAGGTCATTAGTCTTGCGCCAGAGGCTCCCCGACGGGGAATCCAACCCCGGTCTCCCGGGTGACAGGCGGGTATTCTAACCACTATACTATCGAGGAGCCCTCAAGATAGTCAATGAAAATTATTCCGCGCGCATCCCAAAATACAGACGCCATAACCTTGCCAGCCGACTGTTGCGTTTTTCCACGCTTTGGGGCGGGTTCATCGTGTGCAGTCCACTCGGATGACTGTCGATTGGACTTCGGAGTGAAATGATGGAGCCATGTTTCATCCATTGTCACATATCGACGCAAAAACTCGGGTTTATTACGCTTGATCATCTCCAAACACTGCTCCGAATCATCAACTCGTCGTTGTTTTTGGTCAAAAGTGAGCTCGCGCGGCACCCACTTTGCACAGAGGTTTCTCATATCCAAATATTCGTGAATGATATGATGTACAAGTTCAGTTGATATCTTTAGAGTGCCTGCTATTTCATTCAATTTCAATTTACGGTCATTCAAAATCATTTTGTGGATTTTTCTAATGTCGGTAACAACCTCTTTTGGGCGTCCACTGCGTTCACCGTCTTCGGTGCTCATTTCACCACGTCTAAACTTAGCATAACAATCCTTGATGGTTGATTTTCCTGGGGCGGTGTCTAGAAACTCGTCATCAAGCCAAGTTTTTGCTTCAACTGTATTTTTTCCCTTCAAAAAGCAATATTTTATCAAAACGCGAAATTCCTTTTTATCCATTTTTTTCACAATAACAGAAGTTGCTTCACTCAAAATTCTATAATTCACAAACTAATGATCCGACATCTGCCAATTTATACACGCGCCTTTTGAAGGTTAGGGCTAACTAAAAATCATATGATTCTAGTGCCGCCATCTATGTGTCAGGCCGGGGACTTTTCAATTGCCCTGTTACATAAGAATGGAGATATCACACTGTGCAGCAAATATAGGGGTATAACATTGCTGAGTACCGCCAATAAGATACTCTCCACTATCCTACAAGACCGGATAGCCCCATACGCTAAAGCCATCATTGGTCAATATCAGTGTGGCTTCATCCCAGGCAAATCAGCAATTGATCAGATATTCACCCTTAGGCAGTCGATGGAAAAATGTGTGGAATTTAAGATGCCATTATATCATCTGTTTATAGACTTTAAAGCCGCCTACGACAGCATAGCCAGGGTAGAACTATATAATGCCATGAGAGAGTTCGGCATTCCAAACAAATTGATACGACTTTGTAGGTTGACCATGGCCAACGTAACCCATCTTCATCATCGGCACTACAACCGGGAACCGGTCTTGGCTTTATTTAACAATTCTCGAGGGTTGTTAAATTTTCCATAATAATTTATTTTTACGGGGAAGGTTATTAGCCTTGCGCCGAAGCAACATAACTAGTCAAGTAAAAATAGCGGGATTGCTGAAACCAAATAACATCTTTACTGGCCTCCGGCCAGGGGGCAATCTATGCTGCCTCCTCTTCAATCTGGCGTTGGAGAAAGCAATCCGTGACTCTAGCAGATATCTGATACCAGATACTTGCCTACGCAGATGAGAACGACATCCTCAGTAGATCCGATTCGGCTGTACAGGAATCCTTCACCCACATCGAGCAGGCGGCACAAAAACTGGGACTGCACATTAATGAGAGAAAAACTAAGTATATGGTGGCAACTTCTGCGAAGAGAAGACCTAACGTTGGTCAAACTATCAGGGTAGTGGAGCACGAATTTGAAGTAGTGCAATCCTTTAACTACCTTGGGTCAATAGTATCAGCCGATGACAATATGGAAGAAGAAATACACGAACGGCTGATCAAATCCAACAAAGCCTACTATGGTCTATCAAGGCTCTTTAAATCCAGAAACTTATCCAGAACATCCAAGCTACTACTGTACAAGACCAGGGTCTTACCAGTACTCATGTATGGATCCGAGACCTGGGTGCTGAATAAAAGGCACTGTGAAGTTTTAGCTGCGTTCGAGAGGAAGGTCTTAAGGAGAATTGCCCCTATGTGGGGGAGAAAGATTCCGGAGACGCTACAACCATGAGTTGTACGCGACCTACCTTGAAGCTAACGTTGTAAGAATAATCTGTGGGGGTTCTTGAAGCTCACCTGAATAACCTCCCATATTCGCAACCCATATTTGCATCCCAATCACCAGCATACCTGAAACATTTCCTTTCTTAAGGACATTTAATGCATCCAACGCATTATCTGAAAATCTCTAAAGAGAATTCTCACAGCATTCACGCCTTCAATGCGTTATTCAGATTTCCTGTAAAGAATTCTTCACATCATACGGCATCATAAATCCCAAACCATTCGGCACCCTTATCATCGTAAAATGCCATGTCGGACAGCTCGGTTATACAGCTGCAATAAACCGACCCGCGATTCGTTTGTCCAACCGACAAACAATTACCGCATCCCAAGCACTATCATCGGAACCGAATCCTCTAGCATTTCCTAGTACAAACAAGAACTCGGTTCCTACTGGAGTCTGAGAGGCCATAAACATTAAAACCCATTAGCGCCTTTTCCTAATGGCGACGCGATTATTTACGGCCGTGGTCCTACCAGTACTCATGTATGGATCCGAGACCTGGGTGCTCAATAAAAGGCACTCTGAACTCTTAGCCGCGTTCGAGAGGAAGGTCTTAAGGAGAATTGTTGGCCCCATATGTGAGGGAGGACGATTCCGGAGACGCTACAACCATGAGTTGTACGCGATCTACCTTGAAGCTAATGTTGTAAGAAAAATCAAGCTCGGTAGACTCCGGTGAGCGGGACACCTAGCTCGAATGAGCGAAGAGGATGCTGGCCGGAAAGACCTTTGTGGCAGGATGTATGGAAGGAAGCAGCGCGGCAGACCTTGTCTACGATGGAGGGATGGCGTAGACCAGGACGCCCAGAGCCTGGGAGTGCCAAACTGGATGACATCGACTTGAAATCGGGACCGGTGGAGAGATTTGTTAAATAAGGCCAAGACCGGATCCCGGTTGTAGTGCCGATGATGATGATGAATTCGAACAATAATGATTTGTAAATAAAGAAGGATTTGAAAATATTTGTAACTTATTTAGTGCTAATAACACTAAGTAAAACATTTAACAATAATATCTACCAATTGTAATTGCTAATAACACTACGTAAAACATTTAACAATAATATGTACCAATTGTAATTGCTAATAACACTACGTAAAACATTTAACAATAATATCTACCAATTGTAATTGCTTATAACACTACGTAAAACATTTAACAATCATATCTACCAATTGTAATTGCTAATAACACTACGTAAGACATTTAACAATAATATCTACCAATTGTAATTGCTAATAACACTACGTAAAACATTTAACAATAATATCTACCAATTGTAATTGCTAATAACACTACGTAAAACATTTAACAATAATATCTACCAATTGTAATTGCTAATAACACTACGTAAAACATTTAACAATAATATCTACCAATTGTAATTGCTTATAACACTACGTAAAACATTTAACAATAATATCTACCAATTGTAATTGCTAATAACACTACGTAAAACATTTAACAATAATATCTACCAATTATAATTGCTAATAACACTACGTAAAACATTTAACAATAATATCTACCAATTGTAATTGCTAATAACACTACGTAAAACATTTAACAATAATATCTACCAATTGTAATTGCTAATAACACTACGTAAAACATTTAACAATAATATCTACCAATTGTAATTGCTAATAACACTACGTAAAACATTTAACAATCATATCTACCAATTGTAATTGCTTATAACACTAAGTAAAACGTTTAACAATACCAATTGTAGAGATTTATAAAGCAAACCACATTGACAAAACTAACAAAAAAAACTTCGTAATTAAATAGTTTTGTTGCAATTATCAGCATTTACTGTATTAAATAGTTGAAAATATATTGCCTATAATAAAGCTGCACAACTGGATAGAAAAACAATTACACCACTACCGGATGTTGGCTTTCGGATAACTTATATTCGAACATGAGATTCTCTTCGACTCAACGAATGAGTAAAAGAGACGGATATATATCGTTAAAATTTGAACGCAATCAAGAATAAGCGACCAACAAGCACCAACAACAAACCCAATGACAACAACAACACAACTCCATCATCTGCACGATTTCAACTACTGTCGACCAAGTGGAAGTTAAAGACGTTCACCCGTCCAAAGTGAAGCAAGTACATTTTCCGTAGACCGAACTTTTTCCTTCCCAGTTTTCTTTATTTTTTCTCTGTGAAATATCGTAGACATTTACGCGCGATTCAGTTTTATAACTGTATCAACCAACATTAGGAATAGCCTAATCAAGCTCGGTGTCTGCTAACATTATCGACGCACCCACGTTCTGTATAGAAAATAGAAAACACAAGGAAAAGTATTCAACTCGGAATTCTTTATTTTCATCTGTCTTTTTCCCCATTGCTGAAATCGCCAACCAGAAAGTGAACAAATATATTATAATAAAGTTAATTCACGTCGTGGTGTCGTTGCCGCATTCGCCGCCGTTCTCGCCGTCGTCGTCATTTCACGAAACGCCACTTGGACATCTGAAATCCATCGCAAGTGTTGTCGAGAAGGAAAAGGTAATAAATTGAAAAAAACAATATTTATTATATACAATATTTATATATATTGATTATTTCACATTGGTAAATAGTTTAGAGATCTGTAATACAAGATTGATTCGTTTCGGAGGGTATAAGTTCAGGGACCGAAAAACGTGATGCAAAGTGAATATAAATTTAGAAAATACGTTCGAGTCATATTCGACGGTCAGGTTTTATCTCACAGCACTGAGTATGAAATTATTATTTGATATTTGGGCCCAAAATTCCATGCAATTCATATGGGTAGTGAAGATTATGTTGTAAGATAAGGAGTGATGTGCGTCCGACTGGGCTTCCGTGCACCCGTTATCCATGATCTGAGCAGGCACCAGTGATGCATCTCCTTCCTGTGATCCATCCTTTGGTAATCTGTTTTACCTGGGGTGAAGAAAGTTCAAAAATGTCTTAAGCCCGATCAGCTGGTGTGCCGCTGGGCGGCACTTGTTCATCTTTCTTTTTTTTTTTCATCTAGGCTCTTCCATTTCTCTTTGGTGGTGTCGTCCATTCGTAAAATCCAGCAAATACGCGATGGTCGCGACATATTCAGCAAATCAAAGCGAAAGAAACAAAAATAAAATACAAAAACAAAATGAAAACGATCCCCGGCTAGTAGTGTCTCGTTGGTTGGCCTGGTAGTGTACGGTAGACGTGTGGTGCGTTGTGTCTTCTTGCCGGTGACGCCGCGGTTAATTTGTTTTTCGTGTCCTTTAATATCTGTACATCTTGTTTAATATCGGAAGCAACTTTTATCCGACTGCCAGTTAGCATAGCAAGGTAAAATTCATATTCTATTGTTGTACCTTAAATCTAATGGAGCTGCGTGCTTATAGAAGAATTTAAAAAAATGTATATATATACATGAAAACAACAACAAATTTGAATTTATCCCAGGAAATAGTGAATGTCGTTATGTTGTATTTTCGGTGCGAGAAACTAGACGTGGCGCGCCCTAATTTTATAACAGCAAATAAATATCACCTCGACGGAGAATACTTTGCCGAAGGAATCCCGTAAAAAGTGTTGTAGTAGCCAGAAGTAGTAGTAACTCGTTGACGACATGCATCTATGGCCGACATTTTATCGGAGTCATGAAAGGCTGGAATTTCTTCATGTAGTCATTACATTCCATACCTTTCACACTCAGTCATGTTTTTCTCTTTATTTGAGTTATTTTTTGTGTGTGTTTATATTTATATATTTCTATTTTATTGATTGTGTATTTTAAAAGTGACTTGATGCCTGTTTGTGGCGTGGACTGCACGGCATAACTCGGAGATGAACATGTGGTTCCTATTACCGGTTCAGACCGGGGCCGTGTCGTGCGCAGTTAGGAGGACCCTATTTGGATCAAATTAGCCGGTCGTGTCAGCATGTCCAAAATATTTGTTCAAAACTGGTTTTCTTTTTTTTTTTTTTCATATTAACATACGTCTAGATCGTTACAGACTATTCTAATTATCAACACAAGGTTACGGAACCTATGCCAAAAAAAAAAAAAACAATATATTTTTGTTGCTCATTTTCGAAGTATGATCTTGAGATTTCGAAATTCAAGTCCAAAACCGTTTTTGCATATTCCACTTGTGTCATGTAGAATGGCTAACTGTTTCTAATTATCGCTACTTTTTGTGCAGCTTTTATCTTGAAACTGCCATCGGTAGACACCACTTGCGTCATTAGATCAACGTCGTTAACTGGTATTAAGATATGACGCTTGCTTCTACGAATTCTAGATAACGAGACGAACGACCTTTGTTCCATTTTCAAAAAACTTGTATTCCGTTTTGTCATAAAAATACAAACGTATTTTAATTTATTGCCAAGATAAAAATGCTTGAAATACTTTTTTAATTTTAAAATAATCGCACACCAGTGGGATTTTGGGTCGAGGAAGAGTCGATGCACATTGGTTTTCAACATCAAACATTTGAAATCACCGGAAACACACAGTTACTCTCAAAATTGAGTATACACCTCAAAAATTAAAGCATTTTACCTCTTTTGAGAGCCAAAAAATCATTTCTGTAATCTTTTCTCTATATCACATTATAACAAACCCTTCGGAGGTAGAAATCTCTCTGGGTAGACCGGTCATAGTACCAGGGCGCTCAAGAAAGATGATTGGGCTTCCATTAAAAATCCGGGAGGAGGTAATCTTGGTACCTAGAGAAGTATAGGGTGGGCCATAAATGTTTGCACATTTAAAACATGAATAGAAATAAAACTACAAATGTTATTTTGCTGATCATTTATATAACGTCATGAACGTTTATTATTATTACGAGGGTTGCCTTTTATATTTCGGGATTAGAGAACAAAAACAAATATTGATCATCGGAAATCACTTTATTGTTTTTCAAAATATTCCCCATGAAGATCTATACACTTTTGCATGCGTTTGAACCAATTGTCGAAGCACTTTTGCCACTCTGATTGAGGTATCTCCAACACATGCATTCTGAATGCAGCAACCGCTTCTTCAGGTGTCGAAAAACGTTGACCTCTCAGTTTGTTTTTTACGTACGGGAATAAAAAGAAGTCATTCGGTGCCAAGTCAGGACTATACGGCGGATGACCCATCAAATCGATGTTTTGGGTGCTCAAAAATGCAGTTGTCGCAGCCGATGTGTGAGAGCTCGCATTGTCGTGGTGAAGAGTGATCCGTCTTCGGCGGTTGGTTTTCCTGATTTCTTGGAAGACAACTGGCAAACAAATGGTTGTGTACCACTCAGAATTGACTGTTCTGCGTTGTTCTAGTGGTACGGTTGCGACATGTTCAGTTTTTCCAAAAAAACAGGCGACCATTTGCTTGGAAGTGCTTCGTGCGCGAACAACTTTTGTTGGATTTGGCTCATCTTGAAACACCCAGACAGTCGACTGCTGTTTACTTTCGGGCTCATACGCGTAAATCCACGATTCATCACCTGTCACGATGTCATAGACGTGTTTCGAAGCACCGCGACCGTATTTTTTGAGCATTTCTTTCGACCAATTGACACGAGCCTTTTTTTGGGCGATTGACAAATTGTGTGGGACCCAACGCGAACAAATTTTTTTGACAGTCAAATGTTTATGCAATATTGAATGTATGCTGGTCCCACTAACGCCTAAGGTTGTCTCAATCTCACGATAGGTCACATGACGATCTTCCAATATCAGTTCGCGCACAGCATCAATGGTTTTCGGAACAACAACTGATTTTGGACGACCTTCACGAAATTCATCTTGGAGTGAACTACGACCACGATTGAATTCACCATACCATCGATAAACACTGGTCCTTGATGGAGCTTCATCGCCACAAATTGAATTAAGTTCATCCATGCACTGTTGCTGAGTTAATCCACGCCGAAAGTTGTAAAAAATAATCGCACGAAAATGTTAACGATTTAATTTCATTTTTGGGCTGAGATGAATCTTTTAAGTTACTGTAAACAACACAATTAGCTCCTCAATAGTATACTGGTTAGTATACCCGCCTGTCACGCGGGAAATCGGGGTTCGATTCCCCGTCGGGGAGCCTCTGGCGCAAGACTAATAACCTTGCCCGGAAAAAACAGATCATTATGGGAAATTTAACAAGCCTCAGGACTTGCTAAATAAGGCCAAGACCGGTTCCAGGTTGTAGTGCCGATGATGATGATGATGAAACAACACAAATAGCGCTCGTATGTCAAAACGTTCTGAGTGCGTATAACCTCAAAAATATCCAACTTTACGACAGAGCTGTCAATTGCCGGATTGCAACACTAGGGTTGCCAAATCCCGAAACGTAAGAGGCAACCCTCGTATTATTATTATTTATTGGCCTGTAGGAACCCGGAAGTTCATGCCCTCACCGACTCGACACCGCGATCGTTCCCTGTCCTGTGGCCTCTACTTCCACTCTCGACCATCCGATCTGATCTCAAGGTCAATCCTAACATTGTCCTCCCATCTCCGTCGCGGCCGTCCTGTCGATGTCTTCCCCGCCTGGTTTATTGTCAATAATTCTATGCACGGTCCTATCGTTGCCCATTCGCGCCACGTGTCCGGCCCATCGTAATTTTCGCGACTTGATTACTCTCGCTATTGTAGGTTTGCGGTATAGCTCTTCCAATTCGTAGTTGTGAAGTTTCCTTAATTGTCCTGCCTCCTCGTCATTTTTATTTCCAAAGATACCCCTTAAAACTTTATTCTCGAATACGCGGAATTTGTTTTCACATTCCGTAATATCGATTATGTTTCGGATGTATTACTGACGGCCCGGACTGACACGGAGACAAGTCATGATGGTACCTTCTGATATAAAAAATTCCGGAGGTAAACTAGTCTCCCATTCGGATATCCGAAGCGGACTATGTCGAGGGGAAACATCATGCAACTATTATGATAAATAACCGAACTTTAAGAGGTTCGTCATTGCATAATCGGGCTAGATCTCGAGGCTCTGCCCACGCTCGACGGGTAACGGCATTTTCTAACATCAGGGGCATCGGTTTCACCAGTTCGAATGTAAACGCCGTCGACCAATATTTGCAAACAACGAAACCTGATATCCTTGCCCTAACTGAGACCCAGGTCGATTCGTCAGCTGATTCGACATATCTTCCTTGCTCAGGATACGACCTGCATTCGAGATTCCGTTTTAAGGGCGGAGTCTGCGTCTTCGCGCGTCCCGATGTGGCTTGCCAGAGGATAGAGGCGTTGGAACCCAATAACATGGATATCATGTGCTTAAGGGCTGTGCTGACGAATTTTGTCAAATTTCTTTGTTGTCTTTACGGCCACCCGAATGACGATCGACCGGTGGCGCTTTTCGAACATCTTTCACGTACCGTCGGCTGGATACAGATCAACAATCCAGCTTCTGAAATTGTCGTGTAGCGTCTCTAATAGATACACACTTTTTATTATTTACTGGCCTGTAGGAGCCCGGAAGTTCGTGACCTCACCGACTCGGCTCCGCCATTGTTCCCTGTTCTGTGCGCTCTCCTTCCACGTTCGATCATCCGATCCGATCTCATCGAGGTCCAATCTAACATTGTCCTCCCATCTCCGTCGCGGCCGTCCCGTCTGTCCCTTCCCCGTTGGCTTACTTTCAAGAATTCTATGTACGGTCCTATCGTTGCCCATCTTAATCTCCGCGACTTGATTACTCTCACTATTGTATGTTTGCGGTATAGCTCTTCCAATTCGTGGTTGTGGAGTTTCCTCCATTGTCCTGCCTCCTCGTCATATTTGCCGCCAAAGATACCCCTTAGGACTTTATTCTCGAATACGCGGAATTTGTTCTCTTCCCGTTTTGTGAGAGCCCATGTTTCGCATCCGTATAGAGCAATCGGCAAGATTATGGTTCAATAGACGCGGAGCTTTATATTAGGTGATAGCAGTTTGGATTTTAATAGTTTACTGGCTGCATGCCAACTAGCGTTATGATGAAGTCAACGCAGAAAGATACGCGACAATTCGGAGAGAGACAATGAGGCTCTTCAAACGCAAAAAACGCGAATGGGAGAAGACTAGGATCGAAAAAATCCTAGAAAATTCTAGGGCAAAGAACATCAGGGGTATGTATGTCGGCATAAATTCAATTAGAAATGGCTACCGAGGAAGAGCCAAAATAATTCGAGACGCAAACGGCTGTCTGGTCACAGAAACAAACAATGTCGTGACAAGATGGAAGCAGTACTTTGAAAACCTGCTTAATGTACGCACCCATCAACCACAGATAAATGTACCAAGCGTACATACAGCTGAGCCTCAGATCCCAGAGCCGTCTCTCAACGAAGTTGTAGACGCAATAAATCGATTGAAAATCAACAAGGCTCCCGGAGTCGACTGCATACCGGCAGAGCTTGTGAAGCATGGAGGAGAGGCAACCGCTCGAAAGATCCACCAGCTCATCCAAACAATATGGGATAAGGAAGTCACTCCGGAAGAATGGAAAACCTCAATAGTCATCCCCATTTTCAAAAAAGGCGACAGATCTGACTGTGAAAACTACAGAGGAATATCATTGCTCCCAACCGCATACAAAATATTAACAAATGTCATTCTGGCGAGAATCACACCTTACGCAGAAGAGATACTGGGAGACTACCAATGTGGATTCCGTAGGAACCGGTCAACAAGCGACCAAATGTTCACAATAAGACAACTGCTGGAAAAGAAGTGGGAATACGGAGAGACGGTTCACCAACTGTTCGTTGACTTCAAAAAAGCCTACGACTCAGTCGCAAGGCAGAGACTCTACCATATTCTAGTTGAGCTGGGAGTCCCAAAAAAATATGCCGCGCTCATTCAAATTTGCATGAACGAAAACAAAGGGCGAGTTAGAATAGAAAACCACCTCTCAGAACCATTTGAAATCCGGGACGGACTAAAGCAGGGAGATGGTCTATCACCGTGGCTCTTTAACCTTGTGCTCGAGTATGTCATCAGAAAGGTACAAGACGACAACATGGCCGGATCATCCCTGAACGGGGTCACACAAGTGCTCGCATATGCGGATGACATCGCCGTTCTGGGCGATAATCTAGAGACTGTTAGTAAAAACTGTGAAATCATCATGCAAGCGGCAGAAGAGGTGGGCCTAGAAATAAATGAAGACAAAACAAAATACATGATTACGGCGAGAGCAGGTGGGTCTCAGAGAACACATATAAACGTCAGAGGTAAGATCTTTGAAAAAGTTAAAGAATTTAAATATCTGGGAACGATACTGACGGCCAGTAACGAAATGTCGAAGGAAATTAACAAGAGACTGCATTCCGGCAACGCGAGTTGGCACGCAGTCAGTAAACTGCTGAAATCCAGACTGCTATCACGTAACATAAAGCTCCGTGTCTATAGAACCATAATCATGCCAATTGTTCTATATGGATGCGAAACATGGGCTCTCACAAAACGGGAAGAAAACAAATTCCGTCTATTCGAGAATAAAGTTTTGAGAGGCATCTTTGGAGGTAAATATGACGAGGAGGCAGGACAATGGAGGAGACTCCATAACCACGAATTGGAAGAACTATATCGCAAACCTACAATAGTGAGAGTAATCAAGTCGCGAAGATTAAGATGGGCCGGACACGTGGCGCGAATGGGGAACGATAGGACCGTGCATAGAATTCTTGACGGTAGACCAACGGGAAAGAGACCGGTAGGACGGCCGCGACGGAGATGGGAGGACAATGTTAGGTTTGACCTTGAGGAGATCGGATCGAATGGTCAAGCGTGGAAGGAGAGTGCCCAGGACAGGGAAGGATGGCGAAGCCGAGTCGGTGAGGTCATGAACTTCCGGGTTCCTACAGGCCAATAAATAATAAATAAAATAATAATAATAATGCCAACTAGCGTTGCCGGAGTGCAGTCTTTTGTTAATTTCCTTTGACGTTTCGTTTCTGGTCGTCAGTATCGTTCCCAGATATATAAATTCTTTGACAAATAGATACACACACAATACACAAGCAAATAGTGAAGAACACCGAACGAAAATCGAATAAGAAAATGTATCAAAGCCTCAATAATTCTATGCACGGTCCTATCGTTGCCCATTCGCGCCACGTGTCCGGTCCATCGTGATTTTTGCGACTTGATTACTCTCACTATTGTAGGTTTGCGGTATAGCTTTTCCAATTCGTGGTTGTGGAGTTTTCTCCATTGTCCCGCCTCCTCGTCATATTTACCTCCAAAGATACCCCTTAGAACTTTATTCTCTAATACGCGGAATTTATTTTCTCCTTGTGAGTTGTGGTGGCTTCTATATTAGAAATGAGCACACTACGACTTGTTGGCGCAAGGCTAAAAACCTTCCCCGGAAAAACAAATTATTATGGGCAATTTAACAAGTCTCGGATAAGGACCGGATACTGGTGGAGACACTTGCTAAATAAGCCCAAGACCGGATCCCGATTGTAGTGTCGATGATGATGATGACACTACGACTTGTGAGGCCGTAATCAATCTTCCCTCGCACTGCGAATCATTTCCTCTGGGTGGTGTCGGCATTACAGGAACTCAACCCATGGCTGCGTATTGATCTTCGCAACATTCTCAATAGAGTCCTTATGTCCTGTGTTCTGATCTGTCTGGGGCCAAGTATAGGGTTTTCCAAAATGGACTTGACAACCTTTTTTCGGTAGTAAATTTTTATAATTTGCAGACGTTGTTCGTTCGTGAACCATGATGAAAATGTTGAGTTTACTGAATAAATTGACAGTCACAGTTCGATGATTAGTGAAAGGGTGCGTTCACAAATTAAATTCAAAGTTGTTGAGTGCCTATTGTAGAACCCTATGGTTTTCCAATAGGGACTTGACAAGTTTTTTTCGGTAGTAAATTTTTATAATTTGTAGACGTTGTTCGTTTGTGTACTTAACCATGATGAAAATGTTGAGTTTACTGAATAAATTAATTGGGTGCGTTTACAAATTAAATTCAAAGTTGTCCAGTCCCTATTGGAAAACCCGTTATTTCGTGGTAGTGAATTATCCACCACCAGGACTAATATGTTATAGCGAGCCTAGGGTTCGCTGGATTAATTATTTTGAATAAATAAGAGCCGTTAAACCGATTTTGAATTAATCTAACACTTTATTAGTCCGTTAATAAGAACCGTTACTTTTACCGTACACAACGATTTCTTTACTTATCGCTTCCGTACTTATCGCATCTTTTACTGCTTACTTTCTATTTATTACTTCTTACTACCGCACTTATCGCTTGCTTCACTTTCTACTTCTTACTTCTTGCTCATTACATCTGTGTGCGACGTATTTATACCGTTCCCTCATTCTGATTTGGTGTTTCGTTTCCGTCCGTTCCATAGTCTCGACTTTTCTATTGTCCATAGTCTCCAGTTTTCCAGTACTGTATAGAATATTCCAGTACTTTGTTTTGGACTTTCTCGAATATTCTAGTACTGATTGTCATATGCGTCACAATATATCCTCGATTTGTAGGTCCGTTGCATTTTGTCCCAAGAATTTTTTTGGCATCAAAGTTGGCAGGTATTCTTTGATCCATCTTTTCCTAAACTGTGTCGTCAGCCGCTGTGCTGCTCTTCAGTGTGAGGTCGCGGTCCTTGAGTTCGACTTGCTCCGGTGTAAGCCTTTCTACGTTTTTGCGTTCATACTTATGTTAGTGAGTGGGCGCGAATCCACCAGTTCTACCCTAATCATCGGGATGTGGAGAACCTCATCTGGTCGCGTTCTCGTTTGAGCGTACGAGCCTTCTGAGGCCCACTCCATAGTGGGGCATCCAAGTGGGATGAATCTTCACTTGATGTTGTCGTTCGCTGCCTTTTCGACTTCTCTATTGCTTCGGTAAAGTTTGTTCCATTGTCGTTTTGATCAAAAAGTTGATAAAATTAACCAATACTATAAAAATTATTTTGACAGGAATACTTACTTAGAAATATCGAAAATAATTTTCATAACTCTTGAAAATTATTGATGCTGCCAGTTCGGTGACTCGTAGGCCATTATACTTAGGAATATCGAAAATAAATTTCATAGCCGTTAAAAATTATTCCGACAGAAACATTTATTTAGAAAAGTTTGAACAGGGTTTTATAACTCCGATTACAAGCATTTGAATCGAACACGCAAACAATTTTCAAGGAATTTTTTTTTTGTTCGTACGGGGTGTTACTATTACTATACTATTTATTGGCCTGTAGGAACCCAGAAGTTCATGACCTCAGCGACTCGACTCCGCCATCGTTCCATGTCCTGTGCGCTCTCCTTCATCGTTCGACCATCCGATCCGATTCCCTCGAGGTCAAACCTAACATTGTCCTCCCATCTCCGTCGCCATCCTACCGGTCTTTTTCCCGTTGGTCTACCGTCAAGAATTCTACGCACGGTCCTATCGTTGCCCATTCGTGCCACATGTCCGAGCCATCTTAATCTTCGCGATCTGATTACTCTCACTATTGTACGTTTGCTGTATAGTTCTTCCAATTCGTCGTTATGGAATTTCCTCCATTGTCCTGCCTCCTCGTCATATTTACCTCCAAAGTTACCCCTTAAAATTTTATTCTCGAATACGCGGAATTTGTTTTCTTCCCGTTTTGTGAGAGCCCATGTTTCGCATGCGTATAGAACAATCGCCATGATTATGGTTCTATGTACCCGGAGCTTTATGTTACGTGATAACAGTTTGGATTTCAGGAGTTTACTGCCTGTGTGCCAATTAGCGTTGCCGGAGTGGTCTTTTGTTAATTTCGTTTCACATTTCGTTAATGGCCGTCAGTATCGTTCCCAGATATTTAAATTCTTTAACTTTTTCGAAAATCTTGCTTCTGACGTTTATATGTGTTCCCTGTGGTCCACCTGCTCTCGCCGTAATCATATATTTTGTTTTGTCTTCATTTATTTCTAGGCCCACCTCTTCTGCCGTTTGCATGATGATTTCACTATTTTTATTTACAGTTTCTAGATTATCGCCCAAAACGGCGATGCCATCCCCATATATGAGCACTTGTGTGACCCCGTTCAGGGATCATCCGGCCATGTTGTCGTCTTGTGCCTTTCTGATGACATATTCGAGCACAAGGTTAAAAAGAGATGGTGAAAGGTCATCCCCCTGTTTTAGTCCGTCGCGGATTTCAAATGGTTCTGAGAGGTGGTTTTCTATTCTGACTCGCCCTTTATTTTCGTTCATGCAGTTTTGAATGAGGGCTGCATATTTTTTCGGGACTCCCAGGTCAACTACAACATGGCAGTCTTTGCCTTGCGTCTGAGTCGTAGGCCTTTTTGAAGTCAACGAACAGTTGGTGAACCGTCTTTCCGTATTCCCACTTCTTTTCTAACAATCGCCTTCCTGAGAACATTTGGTCGCTTGTTGACCGGTTCCTACGGAATCCGCATTGGTAGTCTCCCAGTATTTCTTCTGCGAACAGTATGATTCTCGCCAGTATGACATTTGCTAGTATTTTGTATGTGGTTGGTAGCAATGATGTTCCTCTGTAGTTTTCGCAGTCAAATCTGTCGCCTTTTTTGAAAATGGGGACGACTATTAAGGTTTTCCATTCTTCCGGAGTGACCTCCCTATCCCATATTGTTTTGATGAGTTGGTGAATCTTTCGAGCGATCGCCTCTCCTCCATGCTTCATAAGCTCTGCCGGTATCCAGTCGACTCCGGGAGCCTTGTTGTTTTTCAATCGATTTGTTGCGTCTACAACTTTGTTGAAAGATGGATCTGGGATCTGGGGCTCGGCTGTATGTACATCTGGTGCGTTTATTTGTGGTTGATGGGTGCGCACATTGAGCAGGTTTTCAAAGTATTGCTTCCATCTTGTCACGATATTGTTTGTTGTTTCGGTGACCAGACAGCCGTTTGCATCTCGAATTAGTTTTGTTCTCCCTCGGTAGCTATTTCTAATTGAATTCATGCCGGCATACATACCTCTGATGTTTATTGCTCTGGCATTTTCTAGCATTTTTTCGATCCGAGTCTTCTCCCATTCGCGTTTTTTGCGTTTAAAATTTTGGTAAAATTAACCAGTACCATAAAAATTATTCCGACAGGAATCATCATCAGCATCGGCACTACAACCGGGATCCGGTCTTGGCCTTATTTAACAAATCTCTCCACCGGTCCCGCTTTCGAGTCGATGTCATCCAGTTTGGCACTCCCTGGCTCTGGGCGTCCTGGTTTACGCCATCCCTCCATCGCAGATAAGGTCTGCCGCGCTGTCTCCTTCCATACATCCTGCCACAAAGGACTTCCCGGGCAGGCTCCTCTTCGCTCATTCGAGCTAGGTGTCTCGCTCACCGGAGTCTACCGAGCTTGAATTTTCTTACAACATTAGCTACAAGGTAGATCGCGTACAACTCATGGTTGTAGCGTCTCCGGAATCGTCCTCCCTCACATATGGGGCCAACAATTCACCTTAAGACCTTCCTCTCGAACGCGGCTAAGAGTTCAGAGTGCCTTTTATTGAGCATCCAGGGCTCGGATCCATACATTAGTACTGGTAAGACCACGGCCGTGTACAGTAGTAGCTTGGATGTTCTGGATAAATTTGATAGGCCATAGTAGGCTTTGTTGGATTTGATAAGCCGTTCGCGTATTTTTTCTTCCATATTGTTATCGGCTGATACTATTGACCCAAGGTAGTTAAAGGATTACACTACTTCAAATTCGCGCTCCACTACCCTGATAGTTTGACCAACGTTAGGTGTTCTCCCTACAATCAGGGATTTTACTCCCTAATTGTACTTTTTAAAAAGGCAGAGTGTGCCCAAATTGAGGCATTCAATATCAAAGATTGCCCCCAGACCGTTGACAGGATAAGGGTGGAGTTGCTTCCAGCAAAAGAATATTCCTTCTTTCCTTTGGAAAACCGGGAGAACATACATACAAAGCAGAGACTTTGCCCTGTATGATCGCTCCCAGCCCGCCGAGATTGGAGATGTATGCCCTCGACATGATCCCATCGTTTCTTCTCACTACACGAACAACAATGATGGGTAGGTTTTCGTCTGATGTGACTTCAGTTGATTCTATTCATCAAAAAGCGTCTTGAATTTAAAATAAAAGCCCTATTAGATATATCGGGTTTTCCAATAGGGACTTGACAAATTTTTTTTTTTAAATAAATCGCAAACCATTTCAGATATTTCAAAAACTTTATTATCGGCTTGAAGTACAATTAAAACATTTATGAATGGAACTCGACCTCGTTCATATGGCCACCGCGAAAGGGTGCGTTCCCTATTTAAAAAAAAAAAAAGTTAAGTCCCTATTGGAAAACCCTTTATATTCATTGGTGCACATTGACGCCACGAGCAGGGATAAGCGCGCGTCTACTCGGCCTATTTTCGAGTTACCGTACCAACGATTTGTCAGGAGATGCAGGCATCAGTCCATTTGGCCACAAGCACGTCTTGTACATGCGAAACTCACATATTGGAACGAGAATCCTTAGAAGGAACAG
The DNA here is from genome assembly GCA_963931805.1 of Microdon myrmicae. NCBI lineage: Eukaryota > Metazoa > Arthropoda > Insecta > Diptera > Syrphidae > Microdon > Microdon myrmicae. The sequence continues at coordinate 144,057,725 of OZ007500.1, read as the reverse complement.
GACGATTTTATTTTGGTATCCTTTCACCCTACTTGCACTTCCACCGGACTGATTTCTTTTATCTTTTATAGAGCTTCACGTTCAAAAATTTCAAAAGTAAACACCCGGCGGTTAGACTGCGTTTTCTCCGCATCAGTGCCTCGGCGGCACCTGCTACTAAACGTAAACGTTTAACGGTACGCCAAAATCCCCTTTTGTGTGCGCGTTAGTGCAAAAAAATAACGACTGGGAAGACAGTCAGAGAAGTGCCAAAAGTCCACGGGTTTCGATATAAAGATGGCGTCAAATAGCCATACACCTCACCACAGTCAAGTCAGCAACTGGTTCCACATCCATCGATAGAGTCGGAACCATCTGAAATTGTCCCCAGAGTTGGCAAGATTCTGTTTCGTACCATCATGAAAACGCAGACGAGGCGTATGGCAAGGGCGATTTCATTGGCTTTTTCAGGAATCAATGCGATTCCGCTTTATGACATCGAAACACCCCGTCAAGGTGTAGACACGTCCCGAGAACCCAAGCCAAGGTGAAACAGAGAAGAGAAAAGAGGCAAAAAGCGCCACAAACCACCTTTTCTCAACTACAACGATCTGAATCTACAGAAGCGCTAACGTCCACCATAGACGATCCTAATGTTTCCTTACATGAAGATTCAACATATATCAGGCAAGGAACAACACGAATGTAACAACGAATTGTTCCCGACCTTTTCCACTTTCTCCACATTCACCAAGCCCCTGATGTTACAAAATGTCATTACTGGTTGGACATTGGGTGTTTCGCGACTCGATTCCGGGAAAAAGAGTTGGTTATAATTTGGCTTATCAAACTATTCCTAGGTTGTTCCCCCAGAGAGTCTAATGGCGGCTAGTTTATTTCGGGAATTTTTATGTCGAGGGGTACCATCATGGCGTTCTCTCAACTTCAGTCTAAGTCATCAGCCAAATATCCCGAACGTAGTCAAAGATTTCACCAGATCATATCGTGGAACGTACAACGTGATGTTGTGACCGGCTTACCACCTGTTCCAACTTTATTTTTGATGGGGTCCATCAGCAAGAGATGGTCAAGAATTTCTCCTGGCCATTGCACGCAGCCTATAGTTTATTGGGGAGGCATTACATCGGGCGGCGGGGAATTGGGAGCCCACCAACCACCTTTCACGACAAACCTTGCTGTGAGTATATTCTAAGTCCCTACTCACAGGACCTATGCCGAATATGCTCGGATAAATAATAGAGTGCTGTTCCTCGCTTTTCTCAAATGTGTTGCCCTTTAAAAATAAACTTTTTATATCATTCTTGGAAAGTTCCGAGGAAGTTTAAGCCAATAAAAAAAGACGTAAAAAATAAGTCACGGTGATATTAGCTCTTAATTACGAACTTCGTCCGACAGCTCGAGCCGAAATTTCCACAGAGATGTCATTTGTTAACATTTAATAATTGCCCCACGACAAAACCAAATATTTATGGTCGGCTCGTAAAACCGCCACAGACTCAGTATATCCGAAGTCAGAAAATGTGATGACGCGAGACGTATTCAAACAGAAAGCTATTCTGAGAATACTTTTTTTCTGTTATTGTTCGTGCCGTCTTGTCCTTGTGCTGTGTGTTCTCTTTTGCATATCTATTCATTTAATTTTCTAAGTAACACTTCGGAGTGCTTTGTGTTTGTTTATGGTTTGGTGGCTCATTGCTTAAAAGAAGTTTATTATCAGTCAGTGTGTATTTATGTAGTCGGCTCACGGGCATCGTTACAGCCCAAGCATAAATGTACTTAAGTCCATTGTTTGTTTCTCGAGTTGACAAGTAATAATACTTGACAACTCGAGACACAATCTTGCAGATTGTGCCTTTGTAAGTCAAAATTATAATCGTAAAATCCTTTTGTATCTCGAGATAATCGTTAAGTTGAAAAGTCATTAACTCGCAATTTTTAGTATTTCCCTTGAAGTTCGAGTTATCCAAGTTACACTATGCAGTAAGAATTCCTTCGCATCAAAATGCACTGCTGGATGAGTGTAAAGTCGAAGAGGTTTGTTCAATCTTTTTTGAAGTTGTGAGACAACTTCTCAACAATTTGACATGGAGAAAAGGATGAGATTGTCAGGTACGTTTTTGCTGTGGCGTTCTTCCTCTTTTTTTTTTACCTTGTCACATGGAGGCAGTTATCTTCGAAAGATAGAGGTGGCTTACTGGCATGTCCGTTTCACGCCATTCCCACTTTTCTGGCAGCAACAAAGGATTGACGGAAGGCTGACTTAAACGAGAGAAGGGCAAATGTGTCCTTCATCTGGCCATTTTGCGATAACCAGAATCACCCACATCCGTGAGGGTGTTGGGCCCGGCCTCAAGATATCTGAAAAGGTTAGGATCGGGGAAGGGTTAGTTCGAATGTTCTCCAGCTCTTGGGTGGTGGGAACGAAATCGCACAGCACCGATTGGTCTTGAGTGCGGTAGTAAACGCAGAGTACGTCCTTGGCATGATAATTTACACTTTGGTCGGGTTTATTTTTTTTTTTGGGGGGGAGGTTGGAAACTTTCAAAAGATACCTCCGGACCGATCCAGACGCAAAAGGAGGTGGGGGGGGGGGGGGGGGGTCTTGAGTGCGGCAGTAAACGCAGAGTACGTCCTTGGCATGATAATTTACACTTTGGTCGGGTTTTTTTTTGGGAGGAAGGTTGGAAACTTTCAAAAGATACCTCCGGACCGATCCAGACGCATGTCGGATTTTTACCCACTAAAACTACCTCCCGCCGGGCACATTTTCCCGTTGATCCCCGTGATGGAATATCTAACAGAAAGTTCCGCGTGAATATTCCACGGGAATATGTGCCTGGCGGGGGGTGCTTTTAGTCGGAAAAATCCGGCGGGGTGGAGTTTGTGAGGGTTATTTAACCTTACGCAAGAACCACCCACAATTCCAACCTGAACTCCCTTTGCAAACCTGCAAACATTTCCGCGTGAATATTCCACGGGAATATGTGCCTGGCGGGGGGGTGCTTTTAGTCGGAAAAATCCGGCGGGGTGGAGTTTGTGAGGGTTATTTAACCTTAGCAAGAACCACCCACAATTCCAACCTCAACTCCCTTTGCAAACCTGCAAACATTTCCTTTCTCAATGACATTTAATGCATGTAATGCATTACCTGAAATTACCTGTAAAGAATTCTCTTACCATTCATGCATCCAATGCATTTCCTGAATTTCCTGAAAAGAATTCTTTACATCATACATCATCATCATCATCGGCACTACAACCGGGATCCGGTCTTGGCCTTATTTAGCAAGTCTCGAGACTGTTAAATTTTCCACAATAATTTATTTTTACGGGCAAGGTTATTAGCCTTGCGCCACCTTTACATCATACATGCATCATAAATTCAAAAACCTTATCGGCACCGCCTGTTTGCAAAGCAATTCCGCTGCACATGTGCACACCACATGTCCCTGTGTAGCATATTCTCTTTGTGGATAATAGATGGTAGCATAATATTTGTAGTTTAATAGATTGGGTTTATAATGGATTGGTCTGATGGGCAGCCAAGTTGTATACAGAAGACCTCGTGCAGACGCAAATCGTTGAATCACATTACTCTGCTTGCTGAGGCCCAACCTTCGCTGGTTGCAGAGCCGATTACTTGACTACGGTTGGTCTGTAGGCTGAGTCGCTTGAAGGGACCCCCCCCCCCCCCCTGATTCACAGGATAGTAAATGTTAAATACGTACCTGGGTAGTACCCTAGGTATTTACGTTCCCGCACTCTAGTCGCAAAAAAACCAGCTCCTCCTCGTTACAATTCTTTATTTTCTTTTTCTAGTACAGATTCCATCCAGCGTCAGCCAAAACAATACAATGTCGAAATCCGGGACGTGGGTTCCTCCACCTCTCCTTCCAACCGACTTTTACTTGTCGTTCAGTTTTATTTTACACAGGAAGAAAATGACATGCTTCTTCGTACCCAAAAAAAAACGGGCAAAAACACATGCTACAATGCAATTGACACTAAAAAGTATTCATCGACTATTTACTAAGACGACGGGTTTAAATAATAACAAAAGAGTTAGAATCCTCTTAATAAATTAACTTTTACTGACTAAGAAAAACGAAAAGATCGACCGTTACTATCGGTTCTCCTCACCGCACACACTATCTAGCACCGTGCACCACTGTCGACAACGGTCTTCTGTCTAAAAAAAAAAAACCGTTCGCTCCCTCTCCCTCTCTCAGCCTGTCTTAAGCATCTTTGCTCTTCGAACAAATTCATTTTCGACGACGGTCGACTTCGAAACTAGCCAAAGCCACCACCGCCGACGAGAAATTGGGTTTACACGCCTGGTGCATTCAATTCGGAATTATCTTCGTATGCCCTATCAATCCCTCGTGCAGCCGCGCGTGTGCTCTACCAAAACAAGGGCGACGGGCGAGTTACTCACGTAACACCTGGCAATTCCACGGCCTCGGCATCCTTTGTCCAAGTGACAAAAGCAAATACACGCATCTAGCGTCTAGCGCCCATAAATCGAATTCTTTCGCATATGAAAATTCGATCCTTTTCGTTCAGCAAGATACGGTACTCGATCACCCATTGTATACCTAAATTGCTTTAGCTTTAGCATCATTTGCCTGCGGCTATTTACCCAGCTGCATTGTACCCGACTTACGATCCTTTCATCCAACCGATAAGCCATCGTCGCTTCTCGCGGTTTGCCGCCGAAAATCGAATTCTTCTGCATACAAAACATGCAAACAAAAGAATTCGAGTCTTCCAGCCGGCAGAAATACTATACACAATTCCCATTGTGTATGTATCTCATCACGATTAGCACCCAATGCTTTCCTAAAGAGATACAGCTCATTTACTCAATTTACCCATTTTCCTTTTGTTCTTTTTCCCTTGTTCGGTTTCGTTTATCCTTGGCCGAAATGCATCGGTAAACAATGTGATCTACGCGATCACGCACACACACCACCAGAATCTAGCCAGCAAGATCCTCTTCCTGGTTTCTCACCATCATCATCGGCACTACAACCGGGAACCGGTCTTGGCCTTATTTAAGCAAGCTCTGAGCTTGTTAAATTTTCCATAATGATTTGTTTTTTCCGGGCAAGGTCATTAGTCTTGCGCCAGAGACTCCCTGACGGGGAATCGAACCCCGGTCTCCCGCGTGACAGGCGGGTATACTAACCACTATACTATCGAGGAGCGGTTTCTCACTATAGAGAGAAATTTTCTCTCCTCCACCAAACTCACCTCGAACTGAGGGTTGAATCGAAAGTCGGAATTCAACCCTCACGGAGTCGTTTTACAACCACCAGAGGAGTCGGTCGGTTTGTCTCTCCTCCGCCGTACCGTGCACACGGTACGGTGCGTTTACACACGCGTTTTTCTAAGTGCGGGTCAATCGAGTATTTGTGTAAAGTGAATACGGATGTTGAGTTTTTAAGTGCTATCTTTATTTGTTGTACGTGTTTCGTAAATATTATTAAAAATTGCTTTATATCCGATGTGGAAAAAATAAACTAAATGAATACTTAACATTACTTTGCATTTACTTTCGAAATATGACAAATACATTGCCGCCACAGAATAAGCAACATTTGGCGGCATTTTGTTTTGTGTAATAAAGTTACATACACTACAAGTTATGTGCCTGGTTATATTAATGCGTAGATCTTTACTTAATGAACATATTCTATTAAATCATATCCATTTGATATCAAAAATTGTTTGTGCTTACATGAAATAGAACACCTTAAATAAAAGTTATCAATAAATTATGCGACTGTTTACTTTGGCACCTTAAGTGATCATTAAATAGAAAAGAACCTTTAAACAGAAACAATCAACAGTGTGTTTTATTTTCTTCCTCCCTTGGATGCTCGGTTGAACTTGGATTTATTTAAACAGTGACGTGTTAGTGGATTGGTAGTAGAACCAGTGCCCATGCCGCCACACAGGCTACCTACCCCACAAGTTTACCTGTTACTCCGCTCGTCGCGTCGCAACTGTTGCATCATGTCACATAGAATATCATTTGCTACGGACCATGCCTGTTTAGAACGCAACATGTGTTCTATTACTCCTGTCGGAGTACCTGTCCGCCTCATATGTCTCTCAAAAATCGTTCGTGCGGTCTCGAATCTCACACACTCTGTGAGTACGTGTTCCACATTTTCTATTTTGCCTTCAGCTAGTTCAGCTCGCCATGTTTTCTTTTCACCCAGGTTTCTACATCAGGTATCATGGTGTGGGTCCATCTTCCTTTGGTGGAAGAATCCCACCTTCGTTGCCATTCTCTTAGGTTTGAGAGCTCTAATTGTGACCGCATTCGCCGGCGATTCTCTTGTGAGACCTTATGCAAAGCAGCGTTTTCTTTAGCTGCAATGTCAAGTGGTGTTCTCCCGGCCAAAACATTTATGGCATCTTCGGATACCGTTCGATGCCAGCCTATGTGCTGAGTTCACTTTCCTCATGTACGAACTATACTGTGCGGTTCCTGCCCATATGTGAGCTGCATACATTATAATAGAGGTGTTGACACTAATTATCAATTTCCTTTTGTGGGGCCGGCGTCCGCCAATATTAGGTAGCAGTCTCGTCAGAACTTTGCATACTCTTGCCGTTTTTCCATTCGTTTTCCTCAGGTGTTCCTTGAAGGTCAAATTGTTGTCGAGTATAGTACCAAGATATTTAATATAGGAACTGGATGCGATTGTTTGTCCTTCTATTTTCAAATCAACTTTCTTGCGGCTGCTTATTAAAACTGCCTCTGTTTTATGTCAGGCTAGTTTCAGTCAGGCCCTATCCAGCCAGCATTTAATGCTCTGGATTGCTTAAGAGCAGATATTCTCCAACTCATCTAGATGTTTAGCTACGGCCACTATGTCCAAATCATCTACGTACACAAAGATTCTAACTCCTTGTGGTACATTAACCCTGAGCACACCATCATACATGATATTCCATAACAACGGACATGTAGCGGTTCCGCCTAACCCCACGGTTCGCTTTTCTAAAAAAAACCCCATAACTTTCACTCAATCTCATAATTTCGCTAATGCAATCGCATTAGCACCTTAAATGCTTCACGCATCAAATAGATCCAATTTATATAACCTAAAAGTACCTGTAAAAGAATTCTTACCTTTCATGCATTTCTTCGCATACAATTCCCGTAAGAATCCTTTCCTAGCTTATCAGGAATCCCAATCTCACTAAGTGCATTTCCCCATAGACGAATTCATGAAAACAAGAGGATTTGGTTTACATATAATGTAACCATCATAACAGGGACCATACACATTGCGTCGACTATTTCCCGTCCTCACCAAGTGTATCATAAATCACCATACATACACATTGGCTGGCGGCCTACACCCAAGAAACCAAAACAAATATACGCATATCGCGTCTCTTGGCACCAATTAAATCCTACGGCATAAGCAAATGCAAATAGGTATGGTTTACTTACCCTTGGCAGCGATGCAATAAACACCAATTCACGGTAATCTAGCTTAAACCCATTAGCACATTTCCACATTGCACTGCCACCTATTTATTTAGCAGCAATGCACATCTCAGACAAAGACTTAAACGTTCCCTTTGTCTTTTCATATTTCGAGATCTGCTTCTCATCAGCAGCAGTATAAGCAAACACAAACCCAAGTAGCATCCAATGAGATTCGGCTTGTTTGCTTAGCCGAATTCACTTCTCATGGATGCACATTTTCCCTTTCTTTGTTTAGATCCGTGTCCCATGAAAGAACCTATGTACACACATACATGTGTACTACCAACGATCTTCACCCCAAACGATTGAATATCGTTGAGTCGAATTTCATCCGCAGACCACGATGGTCGTTGCCGCTCCCGCTCTCCGCCAGCTGCGGAGATGCGTAAATTCACGAGTCGTCAGTTTAAACCCTCGAGTGATAACTAAATAATTGCTATTTTTCTGTATAAACAGTAGTTGTTTTCTCGAAGATATTGCAAAGATATACTTAAGATCAATATATACAAAAAGTGAACATAGAAATTATTATATTTACTATCTACGAATATTTCATATTATTCCCTCATAGAAAATATATTTCGGATTAATTTTGTTAAATGGATACATCTAAATCAATAAAAGAACATTTCCTAAAGGCAACATTTAGCGTTTCCTTTTTTTTGTGCTGCAGTTTCCTGGGTGTTACCGTTCGTCCTTACGCGTTTGTGAACAATTAACTTGGTGCTCTTTTGTTGCTATACGCACCAAGTACGGTGAAACTTGTAGATTGCCAAACGCTTCTAGAATCCGATTCCAGTTCACCGAGTTAAATGCATTTTTAACATCTAGTGCTCTAGCTATTGCATTGCCAGCGATGTTGCACACCACAGATAGTGTCTTACTGGTTGATCTACCTTTCCGGAACCCGTACTGCCATTCAGAGAGCCCCGATGTCCCCTCAGTGAATTGTTCCAGGCGAGTGGCAATTACTCGCTCAAGGAGTTTCCGTGTTATGTCCAGCATTCATAGTGGGCGATAGGCCAACGGGGCTTCTGGTATAAACACAAGCTGCTGTTTTTTCCATACTGCCATTCAGAAAGTCGCGGTGTGCCTTCCGTGAATTGTTCCGGGAGAGGCAATTAATCGCTCAAGCAGTTTCTCTGTTGTGTCTATCATGCACAACGGGCGATAGGATGACGGCGCTTCTGGATTCTTGACTCCTTTTGGTATAAGCACAAGCCGCTGTTTTTTTTTTCTACCGTTTACGAAAGTGTCCTGTCTGAAGGCAGGTCGTGAAGAGACTACTGAAGACTTCCGGCTTTTGTGTTAAGGCAGTCTTCAATATAGCATTAGGAATACCATCCAGTCCCAGGGTCTGTTTTTTTTTTAACATCCCTAGCAGCCAAGAGCACTTCTTCGGTGGCTACGGGAGGTAATTCTCTTTCAGTGATGTTCCATTCTTCTTGCGCTCTCAGCACCTCATCATACTACGGGAAGAGGACGGCAACGACTCTGGCCATGTCACTTTTACTTTTTTACATTTTACTTCTGTTGTTGTATAGTCTTTTCATGACTTTCCCATAGGCGCTGACCCACGGTTTGTTATTCAATTCATCCGTTGGGGAGCAGAACGCGTCATATTTACTTTTGCGGATTACATTCCTCAACTCTCCGTTTGTTGACAAATTCCGCATGCAACTGTGGGGAGGTGTTACGGTTTCTTGCTCTTTGTTGCAAGCGTCGTAACGTGTTGCACTCCGATCGCACATGGGCGATTTCTGGGTTCCACCAGTACACTGGTTTGATTGCCCCTTCTGGTTGTCTTTGTCGTGGTATAGAAGCATCGCATACGGTAGTTAACCACTTCATGATTTTTCCAGCATGCCTGTTCGCATCGACCTCTGCCTCAAACCGTTCGATTTGGCCTTCCAAATAATAATCGAACAATTCCGCATCGAAGTCCTTCTCTTTCCACCCATTTTTCTGGGCTTTCTTCGTCACTTTGTTAGTGATGAATCCCCTGTGTGGTAATATTTCGTACATCACGCCTTGGTGGTCACTATGGGTGTAGGTATCCAAAAATCACCACTCCATACTTCTTGCCAATATGAAGCTAGCAAATGTGATGTCGATTTTGGACCGTCCTCTCTGGTTTATAAAGGTACCATCATTAAGTAGCATCCCATCTACGACTGTGAAGGCTTCGAGTAGTCCCTCGTCTCTACTATTGGTCCTGGTGCTTCCCCATTCTATCGCCACAGCATTGAAATCAGCAGCAATTATAAGGGGCTCTTATCTCTAGCTTCTTGTGTTACCCTCTCCAAAAAGCATTTGAATTCTTTTATTTCCCAGCATCTTAGCAAACTCATATTTCGCTTTGACCACCTAGAGGTAGAAGATGCCACTCTCTACAAGGAGATCTACTATGCCGTTGCCTTATATTTCCCCTATTCTCGACATAGGATATCAGTTTCATCGCGCCCATGGTACAACCGCAAACTCCGCACTCTTCGGAATAAGAGGACTAACTTGTAGAACATTTCCTAAGAACGCGTTCCTCCCTTGACCACTCAACTATCTCAGTTCCTATTATCAATCCACCGAACGTTGCAGCTCCCTCTGCCACAATTGTCTTATTAAAACTCTAAACAATTTGATCAATGATCCCAAAACTTTGTTGCACTTTGTTAATTTCCAATTTCCCCTTTATTAATTTATCATCATCATCATCGGCACTACAACCGGGATCGGATCTTGGCCTTATTTAACAAGTCTGAGGCTTGTTAAATTTTCCATAATAATTTGTTTTTCCGGGCAAGGTTATTAGCCTTGCGCCAAACTTTATTAATTACAAACGCAAATTTGATGAATGTCTTACCTCTCATTCTTTTAGCTCGACTACTTCAATCGACCCCCAAACTATTGCCAATCTTTTCGCTTCTTTCTTTAAACAATCCTTAACAGACAACTCTGTTGAGCCTAACCCGTGTTACTTCAAAGACACCCGAATTCTCCCTTGGCCTCTTCGTCTCTCAACATATTCAACAACACCTAGTTGAAGGAAAATTGAATCTACTTAAAGACGAGTTCAGCTCCGTCCCTGATGGACTGACTCCCTGCTGTCCTTTAAATAAACTCTAAACAATTTGATCAATGACCTCAAATCTTTTATCCACTTTATTAATTCCAAACGTAAATCTGACGTCTACCCCAACTTTATTTCCTATGACACGACTACTTCAACCGAACCCCAAAACATTGCCAATTTTTTCGCTTCTTTCTTTGAACAATCCTTCACGGACAACTCTTTTGAACCTAACGCGTCTTACTTCAAAAACCTGCCCGAATTCTCCCTTGGCCTCTTCGTCTCACAACATATTTAACAACACCTAGTTGAAGGAAAATGAAACCTACTTAAAGACGAGTTCAGCCCCGCCCTGGTGAGAGGCCAGCCCCCTGTTTTAGTCCGTCGCGGATTTCAAATGGTACTGAGAGGTGGTTTTTTATTCTAACTCACCTAATATTTTCGTTCATGCAGATTTGAATGAGGGCGGCATATTTTTTCGGGGCTCCCAGGTCAACTACAATATGGTAAAGTTTTGGCGGATTTTTCAAACTGTCGGTTGGGTAATGTGTTCCGCCAAACACTGTTCATAGAAAAACAAAACGACACCGGAGCGAATGATGTGCTCTGCCAGCACTGTCCACAAAAACAAAACGACGCCGGAGCGAAGACTGTTACCAATGAAACACGAAAGGTCCTTTTCTTTTATAATTTGTTTTAATTAAACTTTTGTTTCATTCTTTTTTTTTTTTTTTTTTTTTCAAATAACAACCCGAGGATTTAATGCACTTGAGCACCGATCGCTTCGCCAAACCACAAGTTCTTTCGTCACTATATTTGTATCGTACACTATTCCGATTACTTGCGCAACTAAACTTGTAAATCTATACGCGAAAAATAGAACAACATTCACAGGTTGTGAGGACTTGTATTTCTACTGCACGTTACTTTACTGTGCCTTGCACGTCGAGTATACACGTTACTTTCAATTATATTGTGCGGCGCGGACCGACCTCCTCGTAGGGTTCTCTGTGTCGACTGTGGTAACTTCTCTGGGGATGATTCCATTCACCCCATAGTCTTCTTTTCCCTTTCACTCGTGGTGACTTTCTCTCAATCGAGAATATCTCCACCAGGGACGATCGTGCTCACACATACAGATGCGGAGGTTATTGGCTGGTTGCTGTGGATCATTCTGTGATCGTCAGGATATCACACCTCTGATGCATCGGTTATGCACACAATCGAATATGTGATTTACATTAGGCGATCGTGGGATAATGTTTACTTTGCCCAATGGGAACAGCATTTTCGTTTATTGCTGTTGCTCTGCGAGGCCTTTGTTTAGGCGAAGTACATTGCAGTAGGGACAAATGTTTTGTCGACGGATTGGTTTTCCGGCAATTCGCTTATCGCCGGAAGTGTGATGTTTGTCGACATCTGGCGCAGCTATGTCAACAGTTTGTGTATATCCAGTTAATGGATCGATACACAATTTCTGTTGGTGAGTCATGTCCTTCGATGGCCGTGCAGGCAACAGGAATTTGTTCGAAACTTGTGGCACACGTATCTGTGGATACGTGGAGTTGTTGATTCCAAGATGAATGTTACCTTTTATTTCAGGTGTAAAGGAGGACTTTTGAGGACACGTGTCTGTGGGCACGTGTAGTTTGAATATAGGTGAGTATATTCCTTCGCGGAACGACATCTCGACCTATAGTGGTTTGTGCGATTCGTAAAACCGCCACAAAGTCCATGTGTACGTTTATAAGTACATCATTCTCGGAGAGACAATGAAACTTTTCAAACGCAAAAAAACGGGAATGGGAGAAGACTCGGATCGAAAAAAACCTAGAAAATGCCAGAGCAAATAACATTAGAAGTATGTATCATCATCATCGGCATAACAACCGGGAACCGGTCTTGGCCTTATTTAGTAAGTCCTGAGGCTTGTTAAATTTTCCATAATGATTTATTTTTTCTGGGCAAGGTAATTAGTCTTGCGCCAGGGGCTCCCCCGACGGGGAATCGAACCCCGCTCTCCCGGGTGACAGGCGGGTATACTAACCACTATACTATCGAGGAGCCCCTTTTGGATTTATTAAATGAAAAACATGAATTGAACGTCACTGGGATCTTTCACCTATCTTAATTTAAGCGCACTCATTGAATCGTTCAAACGTACACAATTCACGATTTGGTGATAAACGTTAATCACGCGACTCGCGGTTGACTTTCGCGTCCCGCAGCGCTACGGAAGCGAAGTTGGAGACCCGACCGGCTCGGTCGGGTGATGGAAAAAGACTCAGCGATGTGAATTCGCTAGCAAGGGAAATTCGGCCAGTGGTGCATGCTCTCTTGATTAAGGGATGCGTTTCCTATTACAAGAGAAACGTGAAGTCTCTCTTTGGGGTTAGGTAACCGGATCTCATAGAGAAGCTCATGGTGGTATGCATGTATGGGTGATCGTACAGATCACAGTGTTTATCGATGCATTTCAGCAAATGATAAACGAAACCTGAAACGAGGGGAAAAAAACAAAGGGATCGAATAGATCATTGTTTACGCTGTGCATTATGGCTATCGTAGACGGCAATTCATCGGAGAAATGGTGCTGAAAACAAATAAGGGCATCATTACAGTCGTGGATGAGTGGTGCAGATGCGTTAATAGATGTGTCGCCATTAGGAAAAGGTGCTAACGGGTTTTAAATATGTATGGCCTCTCTGGCTGCAGTAGGAACCGAGTTCTTGTTTGTACTAGGAAATGCTAGAGGATTCGGTTTCGATGATAATGCTTGGGATGCAGTAATTGTTTGTCGATTGGACAAACGAATCGCGGGTCGGTTTATTGCAGCTGTATAAACAAGCTGTCCGACATAGCATTTTAACGATGACAAGAGTGCCGAATGGTTTGGGACTTATGATGCCGTATGATATGAAGAATTCTTTACAGGAAATTTGAATAACGCATTAAATGCGTGAATGCTGTGAGAATTCTTTTTAGGGATTTTCAGATAATGCGTTGAATGCATTAATGTCCTTGGAAAGGGAAATGTTTTCAGGTGCCAATGCGATCGCATTGGCGGGAAACAATGGAAGTTGGGTTGTAATAATGGCGGGTTCTTCGGGCAAGTTTAAAAGAACCCCCACAGTGTCACCGCAGGAACCCGGTAAAAAGGATATCCCCCAACATACAGTAGATCAGTTACAAAGAAGTTACAATCAAGGGGTACAGTAAAGTCGGAATATCTGCAACACAATTCATTTACATTTAATTTATATAACAGTGAAGATAAAAGGAATTACGCATATGTTAAGTTTGTTACAGAATTGAAATAAGTAAACACACTGTCGTAGTTACTGGAAGAAGATCAAAAGGGTTGATAACTAAGAAGTTCAAGGCGCCAACGTACTGTAACCAGGTGTAGCTTAATTCAGCGGAAGGACATACGTAGTCCAAGGCAAGAACATCCAAACCTCAAGCTACAGGGAGACGGGAACAGTTACAAGATTACTCACAGGCAGGGAGCTGCATCGAACAAGAACGAAGTCAGTACCGAACGAATCTGTCGTAATACTTACACATTAGATACAGTCCACAACTCCACGGCACAACACAGGGAAAAACAGCCGATATACCCTTCGGTGCAAACCATCCAATGGGCACGCTGACGCGTAACACCCTGGATTAGGGGTGGTAGATCTTTGTGTGTTACTCCTCGCTAACCTGTCTAACATGGGTGGCCCTACTGGAAGCGTAAGCTTCCGTCAGCATAGCCTGAGTGATTCATTGTAGTTTAAGCCCCCGCACCACGTCAAGGTTTCTATCAAGCGGGGGGAAGTGAAAACAAAAAAAAAAATGGGCACAAAGTTTTTCTAATTTTTCTTTCTCACAAATATTCATAACTAAAGCCACAAACAACCCCCGCTTGGTAGAAACCTTGACGTGGTCCGGGGGCTTAAACTACGATGAATCACTCAGACTATGCTGACGGAAGCATACGCTTCCAGTAAGGTTACCCATATCAGACAGGCTAGCGAGGAGTAACACACAAAGATCTACCGCCCCTAATCCAGGGTGTTACGCGTCACCGTGCCCATTGGATGGTTTGCAGCCAGGGGTATACCGGCTGTATTATAACGGCGCCTGACACCGGGTCGAATCAGAGCAGTAAGCAAACCTTACCATATCAAAGAGGGGCTCTGATATGGCGGACCATTTGAAACCCCAGAGTGATCTAATGAAATGAATGATCAATACACAAAAAACAATCTCACAAAAAACCCGGTAGGTGTAGGTGTGATGAGCCAACACTACCATAAGGGAATAAATCATCAGGAAAACACCGACTCGGCAAAAAGAAGACGTAGGGAAAAACGTAAAAAGCGGGTTATACGCGTCGGCACGTGGAATGTTCGAACGTTATATAAACCAGGGGCGATACAGACGGTCGTAGAAAATGCGAAACAATATAAAAGGGACATCGTCGCGCTTCAGGAAGTCCGACTCCCACATCAAGTAATCGAAACCAATGGGTTTACACTGGTGGGTGTGTGGAGGTACCGATACACATAACCTCGGAACCGGCTTCATCATAAGCAAGAAGATTACGCCGCATGTAAAAGATGTGCAATTTATTAATGACCGAATATCGGTGCTAAAAATACAGGGCCGATGGTACAATTATGTATTTATAAACGTACATGCCCCAACAGAATCTGCGGACGAAGAAACGAAGGACACGTTCTACGAGACCCTAGAGGATGTATTTCATGGGATCTCATCATTCGATGTTAAAATCCTCCTCGGGGACCTCAATGCGAAAATTGGAAAGGAAGATATCTTCCAACCAACTGTAGGTAAAGAAAGCCTACACGACCTCAGCGTCAAAAGATCTGGCACGATGGTAAATCACATAAAACCACATGGATCTCACCCGACGGCGTAACGCGTAACCAAATAGACCACTTCTTCATAGACAAAAGACACCACTCGAACATCCTGGACGTAAGATCATATAGAGGAGTAGATTGCGACTCCGATCATCTACTAGTGATAGGCAAAATTAGGATTCGCAGCAAACCCACACGGGTAGTCACAGGAAACGAGTACAAAGTTCGACATTGATAAACTATAAGACTTGCGTAAAAGGGCTGAATGTCAAGACGAACTAACGAATATATACAGCTCCTATAGAATGGGAGTAGTGAGGAAGAGGAAGCCAATATTGTGAACACTAAATGGGCATCGATCAGAGACACAATCAAACAAACAGCCCAAAAGGTATCAGGATTTAAGAAATCAATTAAGTCCAAGCCTTGGTTTGACGATGAGTGCAGGGCGAAGATCGAAGAACGTAAACGCCTCAGAGTGATCCACTTAGAAAGATATGATAAAGTCAACGCAGAAAGATACCCGACAATTCGGAGAGAGACAATGAGGCTCTTTAAACGCAAAAAACGCGAATGGGAAAAGACTCGGATCGAAAAAATGCTAGAAAATTCTAGGGCAAAGAACATCAGAGGTATGTATGTCGGCACAAATTCAATTAGAAATGGCTACCGAGGGAGAGTCCAAATAATTCGAGACGCAAACGGCTGTCTGGTCACAGAAACAAACAATATCGTGACAAGATGGAAGCAGTACTTTGAAAACCTGCTCAATGTACGCACCCACCAACCACAGGTAAATGCACCAAGCGTACATACAGCCGAGCCTTAGATCCCAGAGCCGTCTCTCAATGAAGTTGTAGACGCAATAAAGCGATTGAAAAACAACAAGGCTCCCGGAGTCGACTGCATACCGGCAGAGCTTGTGGAGCATGGAGGAGAGGCAACCCCTCGAAAGATCCAGCAGCTCATCCAAACAATATGGGATAAGGAAGTCACTCCGGAAGAATGGAAAACCTCAATAGTCATCCCCATTTTCAAAAAAGGCGACAGATCTGACTGCGAAAACTACAGAGGAATATCATTGCTCCCAACCGCATACAAAGTATTAACAAATGTCATTCTGGCGAGAATCACACCGTACGCAGAAGAGATACTGGGAGACTACCAATGTGGATTCCGTAGAAACCGGTCAACAAGCGACCAAATGTTCTCAGGAAGGCGATTGTTAGAAAAGAAGTGGGAATACGGAGAGACGGTTCACCAACTGTTCGTTGACTTCAAAAAAGCCTACGACTCAGTCGCAAGGCAAAGACTCTACCATATTGTAGTTGAGCTGGGAATTCCGAAGAAATGTCCCGTCCTCATTCAAATCTGCATGAATGAAAACAAAAGGCGAGTCAGAATAGAAAACCACCCCTCAGAGCCATTTGAAATCCGGGACGGTCAAGACAGGGAGATGGCCTCTCACCATGTCTTTTTAACCTTGTCCTCGAGTATGTCATCAGAAAGATACAAGACGACAACATGGCCGGTTCATCCCTGAACGGGGTCACACAAGTGCTCGCATATGCGGATGACATAGCCGTTTTGGGCGATAATCTAGAAACTGTAAGTAAAAACAGTCAAATCATCATGCAAGCGGCAGAAGAGGTGAGCCTAGAAATAAATGAAGACAAACCAAAATACCTGATTACGGCGAGAGCAGGTGGACTTTAGGGAACACATATAACCGTCAGAGCTAAGATATTTCAAAAAGTTAAAATATTCAAATATCTGGGAACGATACTGACGGCCAGTAACGAAATGTCGAAGGGAATTAACAAAAGACTGCATTCCGGCAACGCTAGTGGCACGCAGTCAGTAAACTGCTGAAATCCACACTGCTATCACGTAACATAAAGCTCCGTGTCTATAGAACCATAATCATGCCGATTGTTCTATATGGATGCGAAACATGGGCTCTCACAAAACGGAAAGAAAACAAATTCCGCGTATTCGAGAATAAAGTTTTGAGGGGCATCTTTGGAGGTAAATATGACGAGGAGGCAGGACAATGGAGAAAACTCCATAACCACGAATTGGAAGAGCTATATCGCAAACCTACAATAGTGAGAGTAATCAAGTCGCGAAGATTAAGATGGGTCGTACACGTAGCGCGAATGGGCGATGATAGGACCGTGCATAGAATTCTTGACGGTAGACCAACGGGAAAGAGACCGGAAGGACGGTCGCGACGGAGATGGGAGGACAATGTTAGGTCTGACCTTGAGGAGATCGGATCGAATGGTCAAGCCTCGAAGGAGAGCGCCCAGGACAGGGAACAATGGCGAAGCCGGGTCGGTGAGGTCATGAACTTCCGGGTTCCTACAGGCCAATAAATAATAATAATACCTTGGAGAGAATAGAAGTTAGTGCTATAGGTCGATAAGAATAAAGGGATGATTTGTCACCCTTTTTGGGAATTGGCTGAATGTTCGCTGACTTCCATCTATTTGGGAAGTAGAATAAGACAAATGGAAGAGTTTCCGCAGTGGTTTGGCGAGTGAGAGGTACATCTCTTCAAGAGGATTGGGGGAATGCCATCCGGACCAGCGGATTTGTTTCCGCTTAGCTCTTTGAGTGCGCGGGCAACAGTACACGTTCGGAAGCGAATCTGGTTCATAGTGTGCTGCTTATGCGTAAGTTGAGGTGGCACTGATGTAGAATTAGGCAGCGTTGAGTTGGCTGCAAAATGTGCAGCAAGTAGATTCGCCTTCTCAATTCCACTGGTGACTGGTTTGTCATCGACTATAACCGATGGAATGGATGAAGAGACTGAGTTTTGAATGTTTTTCACGAATGCCCAGAAGTTTCTACTACCTGTGGGAGAGTGTAGTATTTTTTGTCTCACTCTCTGGTCATGCATGAACTTGGCGCATTGAATATACCCATTGCAGTCATTTCTAGCTCTCTTAAATCTTTTCCGGTTTTCCTCAGTATTGTTTGATTTATACAACCGGAAGCTCAACTCTTTGGCCTTAATGGCTTCTCTGCACCAAGAATCGAACATATTTCTCTTGGGTGTGATGCTCTTTACTCTGTGTGGAATAAAGGTCCTCATGCTATAGAGTCAACATCGCTATAGAGTCAACATCGTTATGGAGGAAAAATAACGACGAATTTAACCTCCCAAAAAAGTCGTTCAGACCTTCCCAGTTGGCTTTTTCGTAGAACCATACTGTTCTTTTGGGAGCTTTCTCATTAACGTTAGTGTTGGTTAGAGCAAATTTAGCTGACACGACACAGTGGTCTGAAGTGCCCAAGGGTGAAGAAATTTCAATTGTGTATTTGTTTGAGTGGGAGGTGAGAAACAAGTCCAGTATGTTTGCGAAATGACCATCTATATCTGGTACTTGTGTTGGCTCATTGACGAGTTGAGTTAAACTATTTGAATCAGCAAAGAGCTGAATATATTGACCTTCAGGTGTTGTGTGTCGGGAGTGGCGAAGCCACTGAGAGTTACGCATATTAAAATCACCCGCAATAACGATTTCAGTGTGGGGATATAGGGTCAAGATACTATCGATGGAATGAGACACAGCATCAAATTCGTTAAAGGATGCGTTTCTATCCAAGTTTGGGCTTCTGCAAAGAAAGCAATAATGCATGATATGCCTGCGAGCGTGAAGTTTAAGCCACGAGAAATTAAATTTTGGATTGGAGCAGATCCCATATTGTGGCAGAAGCTGATAAGCAATATCACTTCGTATGTATGTAGCTATACCACAATGTTGAAAGGACAAAGGCATTAACTTATAACCGGGTATAGTAAAATCGGAAATATCTGCATCATTTATTAGCTGAGTCTCGCTAAGTGCAAGGATTGCTGGCTTCTGGTTCCAGACGTGAGCAGATACAGAGGAGAAATTGCATTTTAGGCCGCGAATGTTACACAGATCGACGTGAAATTCCCGTTTCATTGAAATGGCCTGACACAGAAAACCAATACCGCCTCAGAAAAGGACGCAAGTCGGACCCGGCGATAGATAAGCGAAAGCAACCACTACAGGTGTTATGTCCTTGTAGTAGGTGCTCCACTAGATCCGTGCCGAAATCCAGGTCACATCCCTTTCGTGACGAATATGACGGCACTCAAAACACCAAAAACCCTCCAAAGATTATAAATCAATCGAGAGTATTGATGCCTGTGGACGCAACAGAGGTGCGAAAAAGAGGAAAAACAGACAAGGAAAGGCAAGGGTATGAGTTTTCCCGCCCTGTGCACTTCCACAGTGGCGCAAGGCTAATAACCTTGCCCGGAAAAACAAATTTTATTATTATTTATTGGCCTGTAAGACCCCGGAAGTTCATGGCCTCATCGCCTCGACTTCGCCATCGTTCCCTGTCCTGTGCACTCTTTTTCGACGCCCGACCATCTGATCCGATCTCCTCAAGGTCAAACCTAACATTGTCCTCCCATCTCCGTCGCGGCTGTCCTATCGGTCTCTTTCCCGTTGGTCTACCGCCAAGAACTTTACGCACGGTTCTATCGTTGCCCATCCGCGCCACGTGTCCGGCCCATCTTAATCTTCGCGACTCTATCTATTGTAGGTTTGCGATATAGCCCTTCCAATTCGTGGTTATGGAGTTTCCTCCATTGTCCTGCCTCCTCGTCATATTTACTGCCAAAAATACCCCTCAAAACTTTATTCTCGAATACGCGGAATTTGTGGAAAAACAAATTATTATGGACAATTTAACAACTCTGGGATAAGGACCGGATACCGGTGGAGAGACTTGCTAAATAAGCCAAGACCGGATCTCGGTTTTAGTGCTGATGATGATGATGTACGCTTCCACAGAATTTTCACACTACGGTGCGATTCCCATATATCGGGTTTTCCAATAGGGACATGACAACTTCTTTTTTAATTTGTGAATGAACCCTTTCGCGGTGGCCATATGAACGAAGTCGAGTTCCATTCATAAATGTTTTAATTGTACTTCATGCCGATAATAAAGTTTTTGAAATATCTCAAATGGTTTGCGTTTTATTTAAAAAAAAAGTTGTCAAGTCTCTATTGGAAAACCCGATATATCTCTGAACTACACTCGGACGCGTTTGTCGGATCCCACAGAAGATTTGATACGCGAACCGGTAGTGCAATTAGGGTATCTTGTGTTTACCTAAGATACCCTAAACGGATTACACAATTGATCCGATGGTACGAATCACAAGGCAGAAGCGCACGGTAGAAGGTAATTGAATTTAGTCGCCCCATTTCCAATATTTCAAGGCTTACGAGGATTGTCATAGGTCCAAGGATCGACATAGTAGTGTATAGCGTTTGGGATGATAGTGAAGAACGTGTGATTCGAACTGACGCTATGACAGTTAGAATCACCAAAAATTGAACCAAAGCGCAACCCATCAGGCCACCGCCGTGTGTACGAATTCGATTTCCAAACTCAAGTACATTCGACTGATGTGGATTTGTTATGTTATCGCTATGGTATACGGCTCCGATGCATTTTCTTATACGATTTTCGTTCGGTGTTCTTCACTATTTAGGCTCCTCGAGACTACCAATGTGGATTCCGTAGAAACCGGTCAACAAGCGACCAAATGTTCACAGGAATGCGATTGTTAGAAAAGAAGTGGGAATACGGAGAGACGGTTCACCAACTGTTCGTTGACTTCAAAAAAGCCTACGACTCAGTCGCAAGGCAAAGACTCTACCATATTCTAGTTGAGCTGGGAGTCCCAAAAAAATATGCCGCCCTCATTCAAATTTGCATGAACGAAAACAAAGCGCGAGTCAGAATAGAAAACCACCTCTCAGAACCATTTGAAATCCGGGACGGACTAAAGCAGGGAGATGGTCTATCACCATGTCTTTTTAACCTTGTGCTCGAGTATGTCATCAGGAAGGTACAAGACGACAACATGGCCGGATCATCCCTGAACGGGGTCACACGAGTGCTCGCATATGCGGATGACATCGCCGTTCTGGGCGATAATCTAGAAACTGTTTGTAAAAACTGTGAAATCATCATGCAAGCGGCAGAAGAGGTGGGCCTAGAAATAAATGAAGACAAAACAAAATACCTGATTACGGCGAGAGCAGGTGCACCTCAGAGAACACATATAAACGTCAGAGGCAAGATATTTGAAAAAGTTAAAGAATTTAAATATCTGGGAACAATACTGACGGCCAGTAACGAAATGTCGAAGGAAATTAACAAAAGACTGCATTCCGGCAACGCTAGTTGGCACGCAGTCAGTAAACTGCTGAAATCTAGACTGCTATCACGTAACATAAAGCTCCGTGTTTATAGAACCATAATCATGCTAATTGTTCTATATGGATGCGAAACATGGGCTCTCACAAAACGGGAAGAAAACAAATTACGCGTATTCGAGAATTAAGTTTTGAGGGGCATCTTTGGAGGTAAATATGACGAGGAGACAGGACAATGGAGGAAACTCCATAACCACGAATTGGAAGAGCTATATCACAAACCTACAATAGTGAGAGTAATCAAGTCGCGAAGATTAAGATGGGCCGGACACGTGGCGCGAATGGGCAACGATAGGACCGTGCATAGAATTCTTGACGGTAGACCAACGGGAAAGAGACCGGTAGGTCGGTCGCGACGGAGATGGGAGGACAATGTTAGGTCTGACCTTGAGGAGATCGGATCGAATGGTCAAGCCTGGAAGGAGAGCGCCCAGCACACGGAACGATGGCGAAGCCGAGTCGGTGAGGTCATGAACTTCCGGGTTCCTACAGGCCAATAAATAATAAATAATAATAAAGCCACAAACAAAGTTCTGTCGCCGAACAGCAAACTACACAATAGTCATGTAATGTTTAGCTTAAAGCGTCTGCGTAAAACCAGTAAGTTATAATATAAGATAATTAAGCTAGAATTTATGCATTTTTTGTCTAACCTATAATTTAGAAACTAAGAATATAAAACGAAAATAAAAAATGTTGCAAAAAAAAGGGTTTGCGATCCGATCGCTTGTCAGAGTTATCTTAGCTAATTGCATCCTCATCTGAGACTGTTTATCATTTCAGAACAAACAACGGTCCACTTGGATGTTTAATAAATGTCTTTTCTGGATACACTTGGCACAAGGGGTGGGATATTTCGGAGCTGTTTTAGCCATCATTTAGCACCAAATTCAAATAGAGATGAACCTTCTAACGAGTGTTGAAAACCCCTTGAAATGTTAGCACTAATTACTTAAGACTAATTTATCTGCCCACAGCGCCACCGTCTTGTGAATTCATTCCTTATTGATCGCCCTTATAAGTTTTTACCACTTAGGTTCATTCAGTTTCTTAGGCAATGGGCTATAATGTTGCTGTTTTCTTCCTGCTTGCCACTTACATGTTTGGCAGTTCACATCCGGGTGAAAGAAATCGCTACCCAATTGGAACTGCAAGGAGATGAAAGAAGTAGATGTGTAGTCATGGTTATAAACACCGATAATGCCGAACATAATCATACAGCATCCCCTCCAGATAAAAACCTTTTACTGATATAGGTGAGATGTCTTCATAACGTATCGCATGATACTGTTGTGGTCACGTCATCCAAGTAAATTGAACAGATGGCTCACCCAGAAGCTTGATATTAATTGATGTCAATGCTGTGGTCGGTTAGTAGATGGATTTGTCGTGTCTGTAGATCAAATGTTACGACTTCAAATTACCAATTTTTGCCCTGTAATCAGCAAAGCAAGATAAGCAAAACCTTCTATCGCTATATGTTACCAAAGTCTCATAAAAAGAGAAAACGCTATAAATCCTCACATCAGAGTCTGAGCAAGGTGGCTTAAGTTACCGCTTACGAAAGTCACCGATGGATTGCCACCACTGAGTCACAAAGTTCACTAAGAGAAAATTTAAGACGTTGTGTCCGAATCAAAAACTATTGATGAGCATTTTAATCGAGTACGTCCACCTGAGTAAGATGTAGGAATAATAGGATACGCACCGGTCAACTTGGACTTTAAACTAACATATTTGTGTTGTACAGAATTAGAAATTGTTAGTTTCAAAGTTGGGTGAAGATTGCCTAAAGTAAATTAAATATAAATTAGACCAAAATCAATCTAACAAGTTTCCATTGAATAAATTGTCTTTGTGTGATAGTTGAAAGCCAACGACTCGTGTTAACGTGGAATATACAAAGTTAGATAAGGAGTTCAACGAGTTTAAGGTAAGCCGAACGTAGATTACCTGAAAAATGCAAAGACGGCTGGTAATAGTTGGGGCAAACCAAGTGCCTATTGTCTTTGGATCTTTGTAACGAGGGACGATCCAGCTGTTTGTTTAGGAGAAGTACGTTTATATTCTAAAACCACTCAAGCGGCAAAGCAACTTACGAGATATTATGACTATTTTTTGGGTCAATGAGCCTCGTAGTGCTAGCAAATTAGTAATAGCTTCTCGTCATGGTTGTCATCAAACCTTTACAATAAGAAATAGTACAAAGTAATGACTGCGCGCGATAACCTTATATATTTAGCTTAATACAAGCGATAAATAAACCTAACAGCCAACCTAAAACTAACGTATAAAAAGAAGAGGAAAAGATGTAATCTTAATTGGGTGGACAAAAATTGGTGTAGGAGGTAGAAGGTAATTTAATTTAGTGGCCCCATTCGTTAGCTTAGCACAAACCCTAAATTCAGATTTAAAAAGTTTAGAAAACTTATAATATTTGGCATCATAGGCATTGTCTGGTAATTTAGTATGAAGTGACATACATATAATCCGTAGAAAGGTTGGCGCAAGGCTAATAACCTTGTCCGTAAAAACAAATTATTATGGAAAATTTAACAAGCCTCGAGACTTGCTAAATAAGGCCAAGACCGGATCCCGGTTGTAGTGCCGATGATGATGATGATGATGATGATGATGACATACATATAACTGGATTCGAATTCATGTTTGGAGTAGTAGTTCACTATCCTCCAACACTTGGAGCAGTTACTTATATTTCCAATATTTCAAGGCTTACGAGGATTGTCATAGGTCCAAGGGTCAACATCGAAATGGGTCACAAAACACGGACACACATTAGTAATCCTTCTACTTCCAACCGCTATTCGAATCGTACTTCTGCCAATCTCATGTGTCCCTATCAAGTTTCCTGTCTTTCAAATATGCGCCTAATTGCTCTGAGATGACACGAACTTTCGAAACTGTTTCCACGATCAATGATCGTAATTCTTAAACCTTGTCCTGGTCCTCGCCATCCCTCCATCGTAGACAAAATCTGCCACGCTCTCGCCTTTCATTCATCCTGCCACAAAGGTCTTTCCGGGCAGGCGCCTCTTCGCTCATTCGAGCTAGGCGACCCGCCCACCGGAGTCTACCGAACTTGATGTGTGGGAAGGTGATGGGTCTGTGCGCCGGGATGGACGCGGATGCTACCATCAACCCACTCGCTGCTAAATGAAAGTTCTTAAATATGTTCCGCCAAACATTACGTGAAAGCACACACGAAAACTGTTCACCAAAAGGCAGGAGAAAATAAAACGAACGCTCAGGAGGAAAAGTCCATAAATAAAACACACTAGTTATAAGTTGTCAAGTACTTTTATTTGATCACTCGGCTATTGCTTTTGAATTTATTTAATGGAGTTATTACTTATGGTAGGTTGAATCTCTATATTTAGGTCGCGAGGCAATTAACATATCGCAAGGTGACGGGGACTTTATTACATAAAACACAATCAATTCACATGGACGACTCGTTGCAATTCGCGGGGGTGTTAATTGCGACCCAGGAATTTACGCATCTCCGTAGCCGGCGGAGAGCGGGAGATCGCGCGACCAGCGTGGTCGGCAGATGTAATTAGACTCTACGATATTTGGCTCGTGCAGAGCCGACTTGCTAATGGGGTGAGTTTGGTGGTGTGGTGAAAAAGGAAATGAAATTTCCTTTGACCAGTGACCAGTGGAAGGCGATCTCTGGCACGCAGTGGTATGCGTGTGTGATCGTACACATCACCGTGTTTATCGATGCATTTAGCAAAGGATAAACGAAACCTGAAACGAGGAAAAAAGAACAAAGGGATCGAATAGATCATTGTTTACGCTGTGCATTGTAGCTATCATAGACGGCAATTCATCGGAAAAATGGTGCTGAAAACAAATAAGGGCATCGTTACAGTCGTGGATGAGTGGTGCGGATGCGTTAATAATTTCGTCGCCATTAGGAAAAGGCGCTAATGGGTTTTAATGTTTATGGCCTCTCAGACTGCAGTAGGAACCGAGTTCTTGTTTGTACTAGGAAATGCTAGAGGATTCGGTTCCGATGATAGTGCTTGGGGTGCGGTAATTGTTTGTCGATTGGACAAACGAATCGCGGGTCGGTTTATTGCAGCTGTATAACCAAGCTGTCCGACATTGCATTTTACGATGATAAGGGTGCCGAATGGTTTGGGATTTATGATGCCGTATGATGTGAAGAATTCTTTACAGGAAATCTGAATAACGCATTAAAGGCGTGAATGCTGTGAGAATTCTCTTTAGAGATTTTCAGATAATGCGTTGAATGCATTAAATGTCCTTAAGAAAGGAAATGTTTCAGGTATGCTGGTGATTGGGATGCAAATATGGGTTGCGAATATGGGAGGTTATTCAGGTGAGCTTCAAGAACCCCCACAGATTATTCTTACAACGTTAGCTTCAAGGTAGATCGCGTACAACTCATGGTTGTAGCGTCTCCGGAATCGTTCTCCCCCACATAGGGGCAATTCTCCTTAAGACCTTCCTCTCGAACGCAGCTAAAACTTCACAGTGCCTTTTATTCAGCACCCAGGTCTCGGATCCATACATGAGTACTGGTAAGACCATGGTCTTGTACAGTAGTAGCTTGGATGTTCTGAATAAATTTCGGGATTTAAAGAGCCTTGATAGATCAAAGTAGGTTTTGTTGGATTTGATCAGCCGTTCGCGTATTTCTTCTTCCATATTGTTATCGGCTGATACTATTGACCCAAGGTAGTTAAAGGATTGCACTATTTCAAATTCGTGCTCCGCTACCCAGCCTGATAGTTTGACCAACGTGTTAGGTCTTCTCTTCGCAGAAGTTTCCACTATGTACTTAGTATTTCAGAGTGCCTTTTATTGAGCACACCCAAGTCTCGGACCCATACATGATTACTGGTAAGACCATGGTCTTGTACAGTAGTAGCTTGGATGTTCTGAATAAATTTCGAGATTTAAAGAGCCTTGATAGACCATAGTAGGCTTTGTACGCCGTTCGCGTATTTCTTCTTCCATATTGTTATCAGCTGATACTATTGACCCAAGGTAGTTAAAGGATTGCACTACTTCAAACTACCCTGATAGTTTGACCAGCGTTGGGTCTTCTCTTCGCAGAAGTTGCCACCATGTACTTAGTTTGTCCCTCATTAATGTGCAGTCCCAGTTTTTGTGCCGCCTGCTCGATCTGGTTGAAGGGGTATCCTGTACAGCCGAATCGGATCTACCGAATATGTCGATGTCATCTGCGTAGGTAAGTCTCTGGTATCAGATATCTGCTAGAGTCACGGATTGTTTTCTCCAACGCCAGATTGAAGAGGAGGCAGCCTAGACCGTCCCCTTGCCCGAGTCCATTAAAGATGTTATTTGGTTTCAGCAGTCCCGCTATTTTTACTTGACTAGTTATGTTGATTCGGCGCAAGGCTAATAACCTTCCCCGTAAGAATAAATTATTATGGAAAATTTAACAACCCTCGAGAATTGTTAAATAAAGCCAAGACCGGATCCCGGTTGTAGTGCCGATGATGAAGATGGGTTACGTTGATCATGGTCAACCTACGAAGTCGTATCAATTTGTTTGGAATGCCGAACTCTCTCATGGCATTGTATAGTTCCACCCTGGCTTGCTGTCGTAGGCGGCCTTAAAGTCTATGAATAGATGATATCATTGTTAAGGTTATATTTCTTTGGGATATTTAATTTGATCCCTTGCCCGGAGTGGGGAGGCAGTGTCGCTCCGCTTCGCTGGTGTCTCTCAGTGGGACCGGTGCTGATGTGGGTGCCCGTCCTAGCTGGGGGTGCGGGGGCAGCGTAAAGGGGTACGTCTAACCTCTTTGGTGGGAGCCTCCCTGGCCAAGTAACGGGCGCTTCCTTCGGGGGCTCGTTGTTCCAGGCGTTAGCCCCCGCGGGTGATGGATGTCAATGGTGGTGGAATGATAAACAATAAAAGACGGTTCCCTTTTATTGTTTATCAAGATCTATTCCGCAGATTTTGGCAAGTCCATAAGCATACTCAACTGATTGCCCTAGGATAGGCTGCCGCAGGTCTGGTCTCTGGAAAGTGCCTGACCAAGGGAACTTACTTATTATGTGTTTGATGTATTTGGCTTGGGGCCGTCTTCGATTCGAATTTCCGCTTCGGCCATAGGTTCGGCCTCTGAATGAAGACGTGTTTTGTATTTGTTTATTTATTTTATCGATTAATGAGGTTTAACTATTGTTTATTTGTGGCATTTAAATTGTGGTAGTTTTTCAGATTTGAACTCCTGCTTTGGTCATAGGTTCGGCCTCTGGAACTTTTCTAATTGCAAAATAGAAATGTGCCGCCCTTTTATACTTTTGGTCATTGAGTTTTGTCAACATTTTTATTGTAAAAATTCCACGAAGCACAAACAAAGTTTCGTGTGCTTCAATTGGAATAGGGTTCTGGGAAGTGACTAGGAACTTATTTGAATAAATTCCCGGAAGGAGAAATCATGAAATGCATTTAGAGTTAAGCATTTCATGATGTCGGGGTTATTAGGAATTGAATCAATGTATGATAAACGGACTTTTGGTTAATTTTGTCGTGCATATGAGGTTGGGGAAACATGATTTGGATTATAGGTAAGGGTGAGGTAATTAGGAATTGGATCAATGTGCGACAAATGAACTTTTGGTTTAATTCGTCGCTCAATGGTTCATTTTGGGATAACGTTAAGGTTATTGGGAATAATGGGGATTGGATGGGAGTAGTGATTTAGGATCAGTACATCATCATCATCGGCACTAAAACGGGGATCCAGTCGTGGCGTTATTTAGCAAGTCCCGAGGCTTGTTAAATTTTCCATAATAATTTGTTTTTCCGGGCAAGGTTGTTAGCCTTGCCCCAAAATAAATGATATAATGAATCTTAAATTCCAGACATTTTTCCATCTCCTGCCTAAGCATGAATATCTAATCAATCGCTGATTTGCCTGGGATGAAGCCACACTGGTATTGACCAATGATGACTTTAGCGTATGAGGCCGATCTTGTAGGATAGAGGAGAGTATCTTATAGCCGGTACTCAGCAATGTTATACCCCTATAGTTGCTGCACACATATCTCCCTTCTTATGTATGGTGCAAATTATACCACGAGGCCGATCTTCCGGCATCTCCTCTTGCTCCCATACGTGCACCACGATCTCATGAATTGGGTGATGTAACGCTGTCCCTCCTTATTTGATCAGTTCAGCTGGTATGCCACCAGCTCCAGGGACTTTATTTGATTTGAGCTGTCTTATGGCTTTTAATGTTTCCTCAATGCTTGGTGGCGGCTGCATTTGGTCTTGGTCTTGCATTGGTGGAGCCTCCAATTCTTCTGTGAGCTGACCAT
Source organism: Microdon myrmicae (assembly GCA_963931805.1). Classification (NCBI taxonomy): domain Eukaryota; kingdom Metazoa; phylum Arthropoda; class Insecta; order Diptera; family Syrphidae; genus Microdon; species Microdon myrmicae. The sequence continues at coordinate 144,028,640 of OZ007500.1, read as the reverse complement.
TTAGCAATTCATTGAAGTGCACTTACCATCGCTTCAGAATGCCTTCAGGATCGGTGATCAGATTACCTTGTAGTAAATGCAGCGTGGTGTGTACCGCGCCATGTTGTGGATTATTTGGTGGAACTTCCGCGCCTGGTGCGGACCTCGCTCTCTACTTTTCTCTGTTTCACAGACAAGGTTTTTTTCCCAGGCACTTTTCTTTTGTCTGTGGATTCTTGTTGCAGATCTTCTGAGCTCTTTGTATTTCCACCTGCGTCCTATGAGACTGCTGCATTGCTCGGTAGGTAGCATTCTTACGTTCAGTCGCTAGTTTGCACTCATCATCAAACCAGTCGCTCCGATCTCTACGACTACTTTCTAAGATGGAGTTGGCAGTACTAATGACAGTATTCGTAAGGCGTGTCCATTTCTCTTCTACGCCCATCATTCTGGTCCCAGGACTTACTCTCCCTCAAACGAGCTCTTCGAGGACGATTCTTAACGCATGACCAAATGTGTTAATGCTGTTATGTTACTACTGTAATGTTCTCATTGCGTAAGGCAGCCGTGTTGATCCGAATCTGATGATCTGTCTCCGTAAAGCAATCCGCGCTCAGAAAACTAAACCAACAATATAGTGATCCGAGTCGACGTTGGCACCTCGGTACGTTCGTACCAACATCTGGCTCGAGGAGTGGCGGCGATCTGTCCATACGTGGTCAATTTGGTTGCGAGTGACTCCATCAGGCGAAACCCAGGTGGCTTTGTGGATATCTTTACGCGGAAACCTGGTACTCGCAACGACCAAGTTTTTTGATGCTGTTAGTTCGATGACTCGTAGTCCGCCATTAGTGTTCTCATGCAAACTGTGGGAACCTGCGTAGTGCTTGAAAACCGGCACCCGACCTATTTTGGGATTCTAATCACCAAGAACGATTTTCACATCGTATCATGGGCAGGCATTGAGGGCCCGTTCGACGTTCTCGTAGAATTGTTCGTTTTCGTCGTCGGGGGACTCCTCTGTACGTCCGTGAACGTTTATGAGGCTTATGTTCTTAAACTTGCCTCGCACGCAAAGAGTGTGTGTGGGTGATATGTCGTGGTGCCGGCACGGGCACAGGTTCACACATACTCCACACTTAAAATCACAAAGACTGTGCACCACAGAAGAATGAAAATTAAAAACGCTGGTGATGTCTACTTGCTTAATCGTTCTTTTAGTGTTAACGTTTATTGTCACTACCGAATTGCCTTTTGATCGCGTTAGCCCACTAAAATAATTCAGTGCAAAAGGACGCGGCGGTATAAATCAGTGGAAGACACTACTTTCCGAACGGACGTGAGTTTCCAAGTACGGACCTCTCCTGACTCTCGCAACACACGACCTCGTCTTGATTCCTCGGTGGTTGGTATTAGACTTCGGGTAACGGAAGAGCGATGTGCCCTCGGTCACTGTTTACCGAACGCAAGGGAAAATAAAACACACTGAATCCGTTGAAAGGTCGTTTTATTGTACTCGAATGAAGTAAATACCCGAACTATTGATAAGGAAAAAAGATTTGGCAAGTGGGGAGTATCATTGTACTCGCGTAGAGACGGAATTCGATCGGGGTGTGCGCACATCAGTTGTTAAAACTCGACTGACTCATTACTAGCGAGAAAAAGTTCATCGCGTCGTGGCAGTGGAGTCATAGCTAAATAAACTCACTGCCACTTACTAGGAACTTGAAAAGGGTTGCTATGCTTGCATAGGGAATTTAGTTCCAGAGAATCACTGCCGTACAGGCTGAGGTAAATTCCTCTGACGCTATGTATACGAGAAAATTGGTTTGGAAACAAGACCAAGTATGGCCATGAGTTGTCGGTTAGACAAAGGAATGTGGGTCTTGGTCGTTGCGATGGTTGTTTCGCGGAAATGCAACACATCGTGCTGGTGACTTACCAGTAAGGAGAATTGGTATTGGGTAGGATGGGAGCCGGAATGATTTTCGGGGAAAGTAAATGTTGCTTGGTTACAAGCGAGGAGATAGTTTAAGTAGGAAGTGAGCCGGAATGATTTTCGGGTTTTGGTTGGTTTGGGGTTTGGTTGCAAGAGATATAATTTAAGTAGGAAATTAACCGAAGTGGTTTTTGGGAAAAATGTATACGGTTTGATGCAGTTGGGGGAGATGATTAATATTCTGTTGTAAGTTTGAATATGCATTTTATTACAGCTTGGGAAATGGTTTCTTGGTAAGTTTGGGGATGTATGCGATTGCAGGTTTGGGGAGGGATGCTGCTGCATATTGGGAAGTGTGTGCTTTGCATGTTTGCGAATGTGTGCTATTGCAGGTTTGGGTGATGCTGATGCGCTGTTAGCGGTCGAAGTTAGGTAGGAATTGTGGGTTGGTTTATTGCATTAAAGCCGATGATGGCAGGCTTCAGTTTTTGGCTGACTAGAAAGCCTACCCCGAGCACATGGTGTTTTGTATGACAGCTGTAATAAATGTCACACTCGTTTCTTTGAATAACACCACTCCCCGTCCATCTTATTTCTTGTAATGCTGTAATGTCAGCCTTATATTTGGACAGGAAATCGGCTAGCTGCTATGCAGCTCGAGCTCTGTATTATGATTGGAGGTTCCATGAGAAAATTCTCATCGAGTATCCGGTCCATATATTTTTGGAATCGATCGAAATCAGTGCAGAACTTCTTCTACAATGGTGTTTACTGGCCCAATTGAATTTTGGGGAACTACACAAATAAATTAACACCATTTATATACCGATATTACTCATTTTGATCCCTTAGGGAATGCGGGTAAACTGGTGATTTTATCACCATCATCATCATCATCATCTACGGCACTACAACCGGGATCCGGCCCTTACGCGAGACTTGTTAAATTGACCATATTAATTTGTTTTTACGGGGAAGGTTATTAGCCTTGCGCCAACCTTTCTCACGATGTCGCTGCGTGGCGGGTGCCAAAGTAGCTATCCAGGGGTGTCAGGTGGAGATTGCATATCAACTTGGATTGAACAGGGACAAGGATCGTCCTGTCCTTAGCCGGGTTGAAAGCAATCAGTGACTTTGCCCTGTATGTTCGCTCCCATCCCCCCAGATTGTTTTATATTGCATCATAAAAAAACTAAAGAATTACCAAAAAAAGTCAAATTTTCAACCATTCAAATAAGGCTACATTGGTTTTGTTGAAGTAGTCAAAGCGGGTCGTTTTGAGCAGCTGCAGTGATGTTTTTTGAAGAAGTTACGTTAATAATTATTACGTTGTTTTCTAAGTAGTTGCGGGAGTGTTTTCGAAACAGTCAGAGTGATTCTTTTGGAGTATCTGCGATGGAGTTTTAGAGAATGTTACATTGATGTCTTTTAAGAAGGAAAAATAATGTCTGAACTAATTGCGAGCATGTTTTAGAGCCGTCGGAATGGTTCTATGGAAGCAGCTTTGGTGATGTTTTTAAGTGTTTAGTGAGGGCAGAACCCTCATATATTCAGCTATAAGTACAAGCAATAAAACTTAACAACTATCTTAAAACTATTCTTATATATATAAACTATGATTAAAAAGAAAAAAAGAAGGGGGGGGGGGGGTATGTTTGGCAAGTTGGTTATAGGTTTATCCATCAATTATTACTCATTCATTCACCTCGCTTAGTACAGGATGTAAGAGTGGAGACGGGGAGTGGGCGTGGTCAGGAGGGGAAAGAGAGGAGATGAAGTTTGAGAGCAGTAGAGGTAAGGTTGAAATCGAAGGAGGTAGGGTAGGAGTTTGCCCGCCGCAGCATTATCAAAATGAGTTCATTAGAGCCGTAAGAAGTGTGGTGGGTGGGCTGATAGAAGAGATGAGGGTTTCGCAGGTTACGGGGGTTAGTGTGAAGTGGAATGATGGAGAGCAAACTTTGGGCAGTTGATTGTGCCTGAAAGGAGACGGTGGACGAAAAGGATATCGGCATGAGTTCTGGGCTCCTCAAGTGTGTTGAAATTGATCAGATGGAGCCGGCTTGTGTATGGGGGCAGAATCCGAGGATTCGCCCAGTTCAGTCCGCGGAGGGCAAAACGCAGAAAACGACGTCGCATGTTTTCGATTCTGCGTACATGGGACGAGTAGTGTGGGGACCAGACCTGACTGGCGTATTCAAGAAGGGGGCAGACGAAGGCTATGCAGAGAGAACGGGAAACTTAAGGATTAGAGAATTCTTTAGACCAGCGTTTCACAAACCCAAGGACAGAGTTGGCCTTAAGAATAATATCATCAATATGCGGGATGAAGCTAAGCTCCCTGTCAAATAAGATCCCGAGGTCGCGTATCGAGGGTACAGATGATATCTGCTGATTTAGCAGGAAGTAGGAACGTGGGGGGCAGGGGGACGTTTGCGGGAGAAGGTGATGGGGTGACATTTAACAACGTGGAGTGCAAGGCAGTTACTACGGCACCAAAGACGTTGCGATGACGTTTTAAAATATTGTGACGCATATGACAATCAGTACTACAATATTCGAGAAAGTCGGAAACAAAGTACTAGAATATTCTAGAAAGTACTGGAAAACTGGAGACTATGAACAGTAGAACATTCAAGGCTATGCAACGGACGGAAACGAAACGCTGAATCAGAATGAGGAAACGGTATAAATACGTCGCACACAGATCATGGAGATGAGTAAGAAGTAGAAAGTGAAGCAAGCGATAAGTAAGAAGTAAGAAGTAAGCAGTAAAAGACGCGATAAGTACGGAAGCGATAAGTGAAGAAATCGTTAAGTGAACGGTAAAAGTAACGATTGTTATTAACGGACTAATAAATTGTTACATTAATTCAAAATCGGTTTAACGGCTCTTATTTATTAAAATAATTAATCCAGCGAACCCTAGCTCGCTACAATTGGTGTCAGAAGTGGGATTAATTATTGGTGAAATAAATAAGTCTGTGGAAGTGTATTGTGACGATGTCAGATCGACATTTGGAGGACCGGAACTTGGATAGCAGAGGAGAGGAGCCAATTCTTCGGCAGCGTCTGCAAGCAACAATAGAGGAAGGGAATATTGATATCAGCACAGATGCGTTTACGAGTGGGCCAAGCTATCCGGATGGAGAAGAAACAGCAAGTCAAGATGGTGCCAATGTAACGGAGAAGAGTTCGCCAGCCATAGACATTTCGGAGATGTTCAGGATGATGATGGCAAAATCGGACGCGCGAGCTGCAGAGTTTAAGGCAAATTAGATGCGCGAGCTGCAGACGTTAATGCAAAATTGGATGCCCAAAGGCAGTGTATGAAATAATTCTGGGAGTCGGAAGCGGAAGAATCTGAGGATGAGGAGGAATTGGAGCACATGAAAGGAAGAAACTCAGGAAGAGCAAAGCTATGGCCGACAGCAATGAGGAAGAGGAGGAAGATGACGATGATGTGTTACGTGAAGAACTGAAGGATCTCATCAATGATAACCCTATTGAAGAGGACGGCAGTGATGGTGAAGACACTGACGTTCCCCGAAATGGATTTACAATGATGATGACGAGTTGGACGACCGACTGGAAGATGACGACTGTGACCTTATTGAAGAGAATCTTGGTTTAAAAGTCGAACGCAGAAAGCAGACGCTTGGAGTCTGCGTCGTACACAGGACGAAGAAAGTGATGGAGAAGAACAGCACGTCGATGAAGGTTCAGCACGTGAGGCTATAGCCGAACAGCTATTCGACGGCGAAGAAGCTGTTGAACGCCGCTCTGAACGTAGTTACAGGGAAACTGAGGCGGCAAAACATTTCAATGATGATGAGGAATCGGAGTCTGATGCTAAGGATTTTATTGTAGACGACGAAGGAAGGCCAATTGCTGAGAAGAAGAAGAAAAGACGACTTCTAGTCACTGACGCGTCATTGCAAGAAGGTCAGGACAGTTTCGGTGTAGATTTCGACTATGAGGATTTCACTAATTATGACGAGGACGGATATGAACCCGAATACGAACCTAGTGAATTGGAAAGGGGTCACTTTACGGATTTGGACAAAGAAATCCGTAAAACGGATATTCCTGAGCGAATGCAATTGCGCGAAGTTCCGGTTACGCCGGTTCCAGAGGAACCCAATGAACTACAAGAGGAAGCTGAATCGATTTACAAACAGGCGTTTTGTAAATCAGCTGTTTCCGAACAAGAGAGATCAACGGATGTTGGAGGTCGAGACCGCTATTGTAAGCCACCACATACGGGGGAAAAAATCAAGCAAGCCCTAGATTGTAGGCGTAATCAACAGCTAGAGGTGCCGTTCATTGCGTTCTATAGAGAAGAACACGTGAAACCAGAATTAACGTGCGACGATCTATGGAAAGTCTATTACTACGACGCACGCTGGTGCTTACTGTCAGCTCCAAAGAACATACCGCTCCAGTTACTTGAAAAGATGCGGAACTACCAGTTGGATACGGTTATGAAATCGACAGATGCTCCAATACCAGATGATATGCGTGTAATTAAAGATGAAGATCTAGATCGCTTACGTGATGTGCAAACTCCAGAAGAGCTTAAGGGTGTGCACATGCATTTTCTCTTATACTATTCGCATGAGATCCCTAAAATGCAAGAGGAATTCCGTCGTCAGGAAAAGGAGGAATGGCGGCCGGCCAGAGCTGAGGCGAAAAGGAGAGCAGTCGAAAATTTGGAAGAAGGTCAAGAACTTCCACCGCCGAACGCCAAGATGAAAGTGGTACATCGTGACCGACTGGCAACTGTGGTTAGCCCAGAGGACCAGTGAACTTAGTTCGGGGCGAACTAATCTAGGCGGAGGGTAGTGTGACGCATATGACAATCAGTACTAGAATATTCGAGAAAGTCCGAAACAATAATATAAGAATAATATCATCAATATGTGGGATGAAGCTAAGCTCCCTGTCAAATAAAATCCCGAGGTCGCGTATCGAGGGTACAGATGATATCTGCTGGTTTAGCAGGAAGTAGGAACGTGGGGGGGCAGGGGGACGTTTGCGGGAGAAGGTGATGGAGTGACATTTGACAACGTTGAGTGCAAGGCAGTTATTACGGCACCAAAGACGTTGCGATGACGTTTTAAAATATTGTGACGCATATGACAATCAGTACTACAATATACGAGAAAGTCGGAAACAAAGTACTAGAATATTCTAGAAAGTACTGGAAAACTGGAGACTATGAACAGTAGAACATTCAAGGCTATGGAACGGGCGGAAACGAAACGCTGAATCAGAATGAGGAAACGGTATAAATACGTCGCACACAGATCATGGAGATGAGTAAGAAGTAGAAAGTGAAGCAAGCGATAAGTAAGAAGTAAGAAGTAAGCAGTAAAAGACGCGATAAGTACGGAAGGGATAAGTGAAGAAATCGTTAAGTGTACGGTAAAAGAAACGATTGTTATTAACGAACTAATAAAGTGTTACATAAATTCAAAATCGATTTAACGGCTCTTATTTATTAAAAATAATTAATCCAGCGAACCCTAAGCTCGCTACAATATTTTAACGGGTGCCACAGTTCTAGTGGTTCTTTTGAAAAATCTGCGGTGGAGTTTTTGAAAATATTATGTTGATGCTATTTAAAAAGTTATGATGATGAGGTATTTGGTGAGGTGTTTTTAAAGCACTCAGAGTGATTTGAAAGATCTGCGATGGAGTTTTTCGCCACGAATGCATTGCTCTGTACTGTACGCGATACATTGTTTTCTTTTTCTTGTTCAAATAATGCGCAGTCAGGTCAAATAAAGCAACACTTTCCACACTCCTAGAATGCATAATATGTTTATTATCTCTGTCAATCATTTTGTATACATTATCCTACCCTAATTTAGTTTTGTTTTTTCACGGAGTTATACGAAAAATGCTTCGTTAAAGGTCAAATTGTTGATGATTGAACAATTAACTCGGAACGTAATATGAGTCATAACCTGGTAGAATACTTTAGCGCAGCAATAGACTTGTACAATGCAAGAGACTTCTGATCTCAATCGTTGGAAGCTATTCATAAGCGGTTTAGGATATATATTGAAATAAATCAAAATACAATATATCCCTTAATAAGACGTCTCATCCAACGCAGACAAAGCAAGAGAGATATTCCACTGGGGCTAGCCGCACGAGTTGCAAATTAACACATACTGAATGGGCAGGGTTTCTCGCTCACAAAGTAGTACGTGTGTTACTGGTGAACTATTACTTCGAACTTAATTGCTCCAACTGACCGGAGATTCTACGTTGCTACTCTCTCGTAGTCATATTAGAATTTGCATTATAATCATGCGATAACATTTCGGTTGCTTTGATAGCGAACATGGTACGCTATATCTTAATTGGATAAAACGACCCCGATTGGCATTACTAATTGAAGACTCTGAAGTTGGTAATTTCATGACTAATGAAATTCTTCACGAAACGCTGTGTGACTCATAACCTTGTCAATGAAGAAATAAACGAGATGCTACATACAGTGGATATAGCAAAATATAATATATCTCTTTACACCTGAAACTCGATGTGTTCATTTCGATTTGTATGAGTACATTGGTTGATTGAAATAAGGAGGCAGGCATGTTTGAATGTGAAGCAGATGAGATTGTGCGATAAAATTACTACAATACTTAGATACACAAAATCTAACGTTGAAGAATAATTGACTTGCATATTATAATCTACAGCAGTCCAATTACCTCTGCTCGTAACTCTGATCTTATGTACAATATTAACGAATGGCATTACAATCCCTGATAGACCAAGGCTTCTGGCCAAGCATTCCAAGTTGGATAACCTGTCAGTTCTACTTATTTCAATAAATAGTGAGTTTATTCTCCAACTGGAACAGAGTCGTCAAAAACCGTCACGTGGGGTATGTGCGATCCCTTAATTAATAGATCGCATGGATTTTCTTAAGGGCGGAAGCCACATTAGGAGGCTGATTTTTATGTTTTTTTCCTGATTTTTCTTAAAGGAAGGACTGATTAAAAGTGATTGGGGTTTGGAGGTCATTTTATTTATATTTTGAATTACATAATGTGATATTTTGAAGTTTCTCTCGGAGATTGCCCGAGTTACATATATGCTGCTGTTCATAATAGTCCGTCATTAGAGTTTAGTATCGGTGTGTACTCTAGCGGTCACAAAATTAACCTGGAAGCAATTTAAAAAATTTAGTTACAACATATACATACTTAGCTATTAGTTGAACCCACCTTTAGTAAAAATATCCAAAAATTGAATAATGAAGTGTGTGTGTTCAACACGCGTCGAACACACCTTCCACGAACAATAGAGTTTGTTGTGGGCTGAGTTGCTGGCGTCAGGAACAAGGAACAGCTCACGGAGCGTGCAACGATGTTCCGTTGAATGTCAATAACTATACAAAACGTCAGGAATCGTGGTGGCTCCTGGTGTGCAATAATGTTGGTGGCAGTTAACTGAAAGCAATTTGATTGTAAATAGGTTAAAAGGAAATGAGTACCTAGTTGACTTTAGAATCCTCCAGCTCTCGTGGTCCACGGACTGGAGAAGCAGCACCCAGAAATATTCTCAAAGTATATGGTCTCACAGACCAGCTTAACAAGTCCAATACAGCTCGAAAACACTCGCAATCGTATAATAATGACAATAGCACAATTTTAATGAATAACAAATAATAACTTGAGGGAAAACTACAATAAAAAAACCTTATTTGAATCTTAAGACTTATATTGCACGGGTTTCCGGTTATTTTATATAGTAATGACCTCGATATAATTTTCATAGACAGAGTACATATGTAGTGATTTACGATAACGCAAGACGGGAAACGAGAACATTGTCAGAAAAAGAACTGTGGCGGTCCCGCCAAACCCCACGGTACGCTTTCCTTAAAAACCCCCATAACATCCATCTTCCCATATAATTTCACCAATGCAATTTCACCCTATAAAGAAAACTTACCTTTTCATGCATCCCTTTGCATTCAATTTTCTGTAAGAATTCTTCTTGACCATTTTAGAAATTCCATAACTCCCATTGTTTCCCGCCAATGCATTTGCATTTGCCCCAGAAAACATTTCCTTTTTCAAGGACATGTAATGCTTTCAAGCATTATCTGAAATTCCTAAAATTGATCCTTAATGTGCATATGCACCATAAATACCAAACATTCGATACCCTTTGTCTGAGTTAAAATACTATGTCGTCAGCTTGTTTTTACAGCTGCAACACTAGCGACAAACTATGATGCATTTCTTTCGTCGCCACCACTAATTACTTGGAATACCTAAATGCAAGCAAGGGATGCGTATCGGCAATTAACCCAAGATACGATATACAATTTCCATGGTATAAAGTATCGTATCCCATTAACACCTTCTTTCCAACGTCCGTCATAGCGACGTTGCATAAACATGACCCTCATTACGGAGCAAACCATTTGGTCGCCTTTTCCTTTGTTCTCGCTGACTGCCTTTCTCGTTGTTCCACTGCTTTCGAACACGTGGAACAACATTGAATCTGTTCGATCGCGCACACACACCACTGTACCAAAAAGATCGCATTTTCTTAGTGGCCACACCCTTAAGAGAACATTTTCTCTTTCCCCTCCATATCGCACCCTTAATTGAGGATAGAAGAGAAGTCAGAGTTCTATCCTCGAGGAGTCCTTTACCATACGCAGGCCAGTACGGTCATGCCACTCCCGCCCGTAGTCGTGCGGGCGATAGTTTTAAACCATTTTTTGTGAAGTTGTAAACGTAACGTAAAATAAATAAGGCTAAAACAAAGAGATCCTGAGTTTATATTTTTACTTGTGTGATGGCGTGATCAGTGACAATTGATCGACGCTGGTGTTTCCTTTCCTGCTGCGGTGAATCATCAAGAGTTTGGGCGGAACTGTAAGAACAGTGGAGTGAATGCTGGAGGAAGAAGGGAACCAAGTGTCCAAGTGCCTCTGTTCTAACGATGGAACTGATCGACTCATAGCTGGGTCCCCAATAAGTTTCACTGCTCGTTTTTGCATCCTATCGAGCACGTGTAGAGCAGTTTTGGATGCGCCTGACCAAATATTGGAGTTGAACTCCATTTTTGGACGAATATACGCCTTGTAAATAGAGGCCAGGCTGGATGGAGTGAAGTATCTTTTGCATCTCTTAAGGAACCCCATACATTTGGCTGCACTTTTCGCAGCTTCAAATATGTGGTCATTCCAGTCGAATTAATTCGAGTGCCGATGATTGATAGTTCCTAGGCTTCGTCGATGCAAGTGCCGTTCGTCGACAGTATATTTACTTTGGGGATCGCCTTTGACAACAAGAGACAGCACTGAGTTTTTAAGGCATTGAATTCTACTCGGTTAGATAATCCCCACTGATATATCTTGTTGAGGTCTGAATTCTATGTATCAAGCATAAGCTGCTGGTTGGTAATGACGTTCGAAGAGTTTGGACGGGAGTGTTCGTATGAGTATGAGAAACTCAACGTGCTCATCATCAGCAAACAAGTGAATTGGGTTGTGAGTAATTGACAAGAGATCATTTATAAAGATCAGGAAGAGAGTGGGTGAGAGTACCGAACCCTGGGGAACGCCTGCATTAATTTGATGGGAGGCAGATATGACACCATCAAGAACCACTTCGAATGAGTAGCCAGAACGATAGTCCCTCATCCCTCAGATTAGTGATTTGTCCACACCATAGGAATGTTCAATTCAATTCAATTTTTATTAGGTAGATAATATGGTACATTTATATTTTACAACTAGTATTTAAGAGTTTTAGGACAGCAATTCCTTTACAACTATAATCTTAAATCTATATTATGAAAATAGCGCAATTTTAATGAATAATAAATAATAAATGAAGGAAAAGCTACAAGAAAAAACCCTTATTTGAATCTTAAGACTAGTGTTGCACAGGTTTTCGGTACAAGACAACATTGAAATTAAGAATATCCCATTGAAACAACTGGGAACACAATAGAACTAGTATAACATTTTGTCGAAATAGCCAACTTCACAATCAAAGACACATATATAAATAACATATACCGCACAAATACTAAAAGCACGTAACAAGATTCTAAAATAATAGTTTCTGTTTGCGCTATGATGACGAAACATACAAGTAGAAAGTAGAAATGCTGCAATTATTGAAAACTATTCATAACATCTAAAGAAGAGCGAAACACAACTGGCGTCGACGACGTTTCCACACAGACTGACTGCTCAATTTGACTTTTGGCGTTGACAGTTTCCTTCACGAAACATACGAAAAGAAAATAGACAGCTGCGATTACTGAAAACTACTTATGACATCTAAAGAAGAGCAAAAGACAACTGTCATCGACGACGTTTGCACACAGACTGACATTTGGTGATGACAGTTTCCTTCACAAGCAAATTTTGCAAAAAAAATTCAATTCAATTCAATTTTTTATTAGGTAGATAATTACATTTATCGTATATTTTACAACTAGTATTTAAGAGTTTTAGGGCAGCTATTCCTTTACAACTATAATCTTAAATCTATATTATGAAAATAGCGCAATTTTAATGAATAGTAAATAACAAATTAAGGGAAAACTACAAAAAAAAACCCTTATTTGAATCTTAAGACTAGTGTTGCACAGGTTTCCGGTTATTTCATGTAATAATGACCTCGATATAATTTTCATAGACAGAGTATATAGGTAGTGATTTAGGATAACGCAAGACGGGAAACGGGCTCCTCGATAGTATGGTGGTTAGTATACCCACCTGTCACGCGGGAGACCGGGGTTCGTTTCCTCGTCGGGGAGCCCCTGGCGCAAGACTAATGACCTTGCCCGGAAAAAACAAATCATTATGGAAAATTTAGCAACCCTCAGGATTTGCTAAATAAGGCCAAGACCGGTTCCCGGTTGTAGTGCCGATGATGATTAAGACGGGAAACGAGAACATTGTCAGAAAAAGAACAATTGACGAAGAAGTTTCGATTGATTTTGTCAATAAGGAACTCTACCGGTTTAACGTTGGCGTTTTCATGTAGTTCATGTGTCGAATAATGCCATGGCAAATTCAGCAACATTTTCAATATTTTATTTTGACACCTTTGCAATTTTATTTTGTGTGTGCGAGCACAAATACACCATACAGGAGTATCGCTTGAAAAATGGTATTGAAAATTATAATTTTATTTTCGATGCTAAGTGTAACGGGAATGTTTGGAGTTGTCCACTGTTCCCTTGTAGAGAGGAACCCGATGAAACTGGCAGCGAAACGGAAGCACAAGAAAACCAAAACTAAACTCGAGGTGGATCTTTAGGTTTTTATTGTTTAAGTCGGATGCGGCTTGGTTTACAATTTATTAACAACGCACAACAATTCAATTTCTCTACATGAGATTGAGTTAATTTATTTCATAATTTATGTTGGATCAGCAACAATGACTCGGAAAGTGTGCGCGCGATAATAGCTGGTAGCAGACTGAGGTTATGTAAATGACGCCGAATAACCGCCAATTCAAAAAAGGACGCTGCTGACATTGTTGGTGACAATCGGCCAGCTGATCCGCGACAGCTCCCGCAAAACTGGTATACACTGCGAATGTACTAGATTTCTCCAGTACATCCCAGCACATTTAACTGCCAATCCGCAACACCAAGCTTTGACTTTCTACACACTAATGGATACATAACTCTTATGACTTTGTTTATTTTGTCAATTGTGGTAGTGACGTGTTTTTGGAAGATAAGCTTTTTATCTAGAATAATACCTAGATCTCTACAGTCTTCGGACCAATCAATATCAACTGCACACATACTGAGTTTAGTGCCATTTGGTAGGTAGCAGAGTTTCCTACATCTCGAAAACCAGACAGCTTGTGTTTTATCACCATTTATTTTTATTTTCCATTTCCTGTAATACACTGCTAGCTTGTCAAGAGCTGCTTGCAAAGAGTTGTAGACATTAGTGAATAAGGCTCCCGAAGGGAAAATGGCCGTATCATCGGCAAACATAGCTACCTGAATGTTTTCACCTAGACATCGTAAATCTGCGACAAACAATGTAAATAATATGGGACCAAGGACCGAGCCTTGGGGTACACCATGGTGGATTTGGTGAGTAGAGGATATGTCGGTTCCTATACTCACAACATATGTTCTCGAACGAAGAAAGCTCTGGATAATTTTGATAAGCGGCATTGGCAGCTTAAGCTTTAGTAGCCTATAAATCAAGGCACCGTGCCATACCGTATCAAAGGCTTTTTCGATGTCTAGAAGAACCAGTCCCGTTGACTCCTTGTCGATGAATTTACCAGCTATGTGGTTTTTAATGCGCAAGACTTGGTGGATTGTGCTGTGACCACTACGGAAACCGAATTGAAAGTTTGGTAAGATGTTATTGTCTTCCACAAAACGATCAATCCTTTCCTTAATGATTTTTTCTAAGAGCTTACTTAGACAGCTAAGTAGACTAATAGGTCTGTAGCTTTCGGGGCTGTTCTTCGGTTTGCGGGGTTCGGGATAGGTATTACTTTTGCTGTTTTCCAACAGTCCGGAAAATAACAATTCTTAAGACAAGCGTTGAAAATGAACGTTAAATAGTTACTTGCAGCAGGTGGAAGTGCTTTGATTAATTTGTTGTTAATATTATCGAGACCCGCAGCCCTTTTTGATTTCGATTTTGTTATCAATTCTTTAACTTTGCTGATATTAGTTGCGTAAGTACGTTCAGCTGGTGTTTGAGAAAGTACATGGATAGTGTTAGCAACTTCAGCTTCAGTATACGCGTCGCTTAGATGCATAGATATGGAGTGGTTCTTACTAAACGTGTTAGCAAGTAGGTTCGATTTCTCCACTGAAGAAATAAACAACTTGTCGTGAACTTTAAACGGAGGAATACTTGACCCTCTCTTTTTCATAATTTTTGATATTTTCCAGAACGGTTTGCTAGCTTTGTCAAGAGAGGAAAGGTGTTTATTCCAACACTTGTTCCTATATGTTGAGATTTCGTTTTTAATGATATTATTTAAGGCTTTAACATTAACTAGAAAACAATCGATTCTATAACGCAGCCATTTTCTTCTTTCAGAGTTTCGTAGCCTAATCAGATGTAAGATATTTTCAGGAAGCGGTGCCTTATCAACTGGAGCAATGGAACATTTAGGTATCGCAAGATCGGTCGCTCTATTGATAACAGAAACAAAATTGTTACAAAGGATATCAATGTGCTCGCTGCAGGTTATAGAATTTAGGCTGGTATCACCTAGAACCAAGTTCGTGTTTGTATATGATTTACAACAATTCCAGTTGGCGGCGGAATAGTTGTGGTATAAACTGGTACGATTTACAACTACTGTATGATTCACTGTTAGGCTGATCGGAAGGTGGTCTGAACTTAACGCATTTAGAGTTAATGGTACTGTGCAGTAATTTGGAATATTAGTGATATATAGATCAAGAGTTGAGGGGTTCTCGTTAGCACTCGCTGGGATATAGGTGGGGAGAAGTGGATAAAGTATGGAAAAATTTGGGCTGGATTCAGCAACATCTAGTAAAATGTTACCCCAGCTGTTTGCCCTAAGACAATTCCACGACTGATGTCTGCAGTTTAGATCACCACCAATAATTACCTTGTTTCGAGTGTTGACTCTATACAATTTTTGCAGATCCCGCTTAAAGTAAGTAGATTTCTCAATGTTTCTATTTCCTCCAGGGAAATAGACCGAAAAAAGACTCACCTTGGAGTTGTCACTTAATGTTACATCTATACTAATTTCCTCAATTAACTTAAGGTGCAATGAAGGACGCAAGGAATGTTCTATAAATTTTTTCACAACAATGGCGATACCTCCACCACTAGCATGTACCCTGTCTAGGCGATAACAAATGTAATCTTGATGTGAGAAAGAAATGTCTTGTTTGAGCCAGGTTTCTGAAACAAGTGCAATGTCAATATTAAAATTTATCAAGAAACTAAAAAATTCATGCTTTTTGTTTTTGATGCTTCTCGCATTCCAAGTTATGATGTTAAGAGAGTTTCTTAACATGTTTTTTCCGAGTATATGTACTTAATAGCTAATGAAATAATGACGTTAAATTGGTCAGCTTTAGTTTGACAAGCACTAAGCTTGGTTACAACTTCATTAAGAAGAGAGTTTATCTCGCTAAATGAGAACAGGTTATCATTAGTTAATGTTTCTGACGGATTTTTCTTCGTGTGTGTCGTATCACTGTTGGAAGGTTGCTGGGTTTGATGGAGGCCAGAAGCCCAGGTGGATGAAGGAAGTGAAGGTTGACGCACAGATCGGGGTAGTGGAGGAAAATTATCAATGGATAATCGGTCGGGCACTGGCTGCTGTTTGTCACTCGGAGGCTGTAGGAAGGTTGTATTTCCTGTACCACGTCCGCGTGGGGATAATTTGCGGCGAATGTCTATGTACTGCTTTCGGCTTATGCATTCTGGATCGGTGAATTTATGTGGCCCACTACAATTTGCACACTTGATGACCTCATTCGTTTTGCAGTCGGATGTTTTATGGTTTCCCGAACATATTGCACAGAAGCTATTTATATGACAATGCATCGAGCCGTGACCGTAGAGCTGGCAATTGTGACATTGTGTGACCTTACCTGGATGATGTTTTTTAAAATCCCAGCGAACGATGGTTTTGAACAAGGTAGAGTAGTTCCGTTTTAGTTCGTTTAATTTAACAGTACCGCGTTGAATGTAGACAATGTACAAGTAGTGTTTGTACAGGGCTTTTGTTGACGAATTTAATGTGATGGTTTTAACATCTAGGCACTTAATCCCGAGTGCAATTAGTTCATTTTTCACTATATCGTTGTTAATCAAGTCTAATCCGGATAACACTACCTTAAATGGACGATTTTCCTTACGCGAGTGGGTAAAAAACTCACATTTTAACCTTAAGAGTTCGGTTCTGATTTTGTTATATATGCCCATTGTTGGGGCACATATTTTTTGTCCAAGCGATATGCTTTTAATTAAGTATTTGTCTATCTTAATGTTGCTCAAAATATCACGCACTTTAGCACTAGTTGATTTTAACACCACAATTGGCGGAACGGTTTCTTTAGTAAGTTCTGCGCACTGTTCGACATTGGTCGGATCTATTTCAGGTGAGTCTTCCATCAGACTTGGAATTGGTTGAAAAAAGTTAGTGTTTGAACACATTTCAGATTTTTCTAGCGCTTTATTATTCACTTTTGAAAGTTTATCGGGAGGAGTTTGGCCTCCAATAACGGGGTCGTAACGCAACCGTTTGCGCTTAATTTTGTTTAACACATGTGGCCCAGGGGCCATAACTTAACGGTTTTCACACTTGGTCAACTTATGAGTTTACGGTAGCGAGGCAAAGAAAACAAGATAGCAAGATAATGGGTTGTGATAATTATTGTTAATATAACGGTTTATGTAATTAAGAAAAATAGCACGAGCAAAACTGTGAGACAGGTTGTCTGTTTGAAATTCAGCCAGGTACTCCGCAATCGTATAAAATAAATCAATAGCAAACAATTTCACACTTAAGACTCAAACTTGAGTCACAATCTTAATTTTACTTCAAACGATTGCTTTGATATGTATTGATTAAATTAATTTGCGACTGTGCTCGCTAGCAGCTAACGAAGGAAGGAGGAACAAGGAAGCCTAAAATGGCTTTTCTGTAGAAGGTTGTTTAAATTAAATACTTACAATTTTTGATGCAATATTGTTCATTCCAAATATTCCCTCTCTTCTTTTTCCCATTTTCCTTTTTCCCCTTTTTTTTTTCTTTGATCCCCTCTTTTTTCTCGCTTTATTTTTCCTTTGAAAAATTACATTCATATTACATTACTTTTTTTTCTCCAAAAGCTGGCTCAATTAATAGATAATTCAATAACAAACAATAAAAACTGTCGTTTGTAATGATAAACAATTGTTTTCCGAGAGACGCTGAATGTGGTGTGACTGCCCCTGCTGGTTGTCTTTGTCGTGGCACAGGCATGCGTTAGTTGGTTGTTCGCATCGGCCTCCACGTCGATTTTTTTTTGTTTTTCTTTTTAATTACAGTTCTGTCGAGAGAGGTGAACCTATAGCCTATAAGGTGCCCCGAGATGCCAGCAGATAACTGTTGCAGTTCTTTTTGCATGAGTTGATCCAGGCTAGCCATCAACACCAGTCCCAAAACCGAATATCCATGCCAAGAAAGTGTTACTCTGTGTCTGGTGGGATTGGAAAGAAGTCATTTATTGCGAACTTCTGGAACCTGGTCAAACTGTTACAGCTGAACGTTATCGTTGATCGAATGAATCCTTCGCTTATCTATTGCTAGTCCCGACTTGCATCTTTTCCCGAGGCGGCATTGGTTTTCTGTGGAGTTTCAATGGAGTGGGAATTTCGGATTGATTTGTGTAACATTCGCGGCTTGAGATGCAATTTCTCTTCTGGGTCTGCTCATGTTTCTAACAATGTATTAGGATTTAAGAAAACAATTAAGTCCAAACCTTGGTTTGACGATGAGTGCAGGTAGAAGATCGAAGAACGTAAACGCCTCGGGGTGATCCACTTACAAAGATATGATGAAGTCAACGCAGAAAGATACGCGACAATTCGGAAAGAGACAATGAGACTCTTTAAACGCAAAAAACGCGAAGGGGATAAGACTCGGATCGAAAAAATCATAGCAAAGAACATCAGAGGTATGTATGCCGGCATAAATTCAATTAGAAATGGCTACCGAGGGAGAGTGAAAATAATTCGAGAGGCAAACGGCTGTCTGGTTACAGAACAAACAATATCGTGACAAGATGGAAGCAGTACTTTAAAAACTTGCTCAATGTGCACCCGCACCAACCACAAATAAACGCACCAGACGTACATACAACCGAGCCTCAGATCCCAGAGCCCTCTTTCGACGAAGTTGTAGACGCAATAAATCGATTGAAAAACTACAAGGCTCCCGGAGTCGACAGCATACCGGCAGAGCTTGTGGAGCATGGAGGAGAGGCAACCGCTCGACTGATCCACCAACTGATTAAAACAATATGGGATAGGGAAGTCATTCCGGAAGAAGGACGGGTTTCTTCTGAGACGTGGTTTGAGAGCAGGAGTGGAGATGTTGAAATCGAAGGAGGTGGGGAAAGAGTTGGCATGTCGTAGCGTACGCGAGATGGGTTCGTTAGCGCCGTAAGAAGTGTGATGAGTGGGCACGTAAAACAGTCGAGGGTTCCGCACATTACGGGGGTTTGTATGAAATGTTAAAGTGGAGAGCAATCTTGGGCAATTGATTGAGCCAGACAGAAGGCGATGGACAAAGATGATGTCGGCATGGATTCTGCGCTCCTCAAGTGTGTTGAGATTGATTAGAAGGAGCCGGCCTATGTATGGTGGTAGAGTGAGCGGGTTTTCCCAGTTTAGTTCACGGAGGGCAAAGCGCAAGAAACGACGTTGAACGCCCTCGATCCTACGAATGTGAGACAATTGATACGGGGACCAGACCTGACTAGCATATTCGAGTAGTGGCCGGACAAAAGTTGTGTAGAGTGATCGGGTGACGTAGGGGTTTAGGAATTCCTTCGACCAGCGTTTTACAAAGCCAAGTGCCCCGTTGGCCTTAAGAATTATGTCATCGATATCGCCCAGATCGCAAATCGATTCAACCGATGTTATCGGTTGGTCCAGCAAGAGATAGGAACGTGGCTGGGTGGGGGAGCGCTTCCGAGAGAAGGTGATTGTGTGACATTTGGCGATATTCAGTTCTAAGCAATTATTTTGGCACCAAATCGAAAAGCTGTCAAGATCCGATTGGAGAAGTGAAGAGTCTAGGGGAGAGCGGATTGTCTTGAAAATTTTGGTATCATTCGCGTAAGGCGAGATGAGGGGGTGATTGATGCAAGAGGCTATGTCGTTTATGGTTACGATAAATAGGAGGGGGCCGAGATGACTACCCCTGGGAGACACCTGAGGTTGGGAGAAAAGGATCGGAGAGGGGGATCTAAATCACGCGCGGCAGGTTCGATAACTGAAATAGGATGCGACCCACTTAATCAGCACGGGTTCGAAACCGAGGGAAGATAGCTTGAACAGAATGAGGTTATGGGAGATTTTGTCGAAGGCCTTGCTAAAGTCGGTAGCGACTACATCGACCTCATCGCCGTTTTCTAGGGCAAGGAGTGTGTGGGATGTGAATTCGACAAGATTAGTAGTAATTGACCTGCCTGAGAGGAAGCCGTGCTGGTTCGGAGAGATGATGGGTGCGCAGCTAAAACGTAACGCCTCATATAGAAGGCCTTCGAACGGTTTGGGAATGTGCGAACGCTTGGCAATGGCACGATAATTGGATATATCTTTTGTTTTTCCCTTTTTATGTATGGGGGTTATGTAAGAGGATTTCCAAAAGTCAGGAAATAGACCTTGAGCAAGGGATAGACTGAAGATTGACGTGAGCGGAAGAGAGAGAGAAGAGGAACATTTTTTTAAGGGGATAGCAGGGAGTTCGTCTGGGCCGGGACTGAAATCGTCTTTCAGTTGTTCAAGTTTTTCTATAACTTGATGTTGTTGAATGTGTAGAGGGATGAGTGGGCCAAGGGAGAATTCAGACATGCCAGTAAAGTAGGAGGGTTCGGCTCGAACGAGTTGTCCGTGAAGGATAGCTTGAAGAAGGACGCGAAAAGATTGGATATGGTTTGGGAGTCCATTGTAGTAGTTGAGCCGTAGAAAAGGGAGGTGGCATCAGATTTCCGTTTGTGGTTGTTGGCATAAACCCGCCACTTCAAGTATTGTGGGGATAGAGAAGTATTATGCCTGCCATGGGCACACGGTTCACTTCATTCCCCATCATCACATGAAGTTCACTAAGAATTGCTCGCCGACCAAACAGGAATGAAAGCTAAAAGAAGAACAAACGCTGTAAGTCCGAGAGGAAGGAACACATTAAAATACACTAAAACACACTAGAATGTTGGTGGTGGTTGTTTTTATTGTTTTTTTATGTTAATTTATTTTAATATTGCGACAAAATGAACAGGGATTAACGTTTAACACAGTTGATAAATTTAGATGATTTAAGGTTTGAACTTGCGAAGCGGTTTGATGCACAATATTTATTTTTATTCGATTGATTCGACGCCGAATACTTTTTGTTATAGATTGTTCGGAGGTCCTTTACATTGAATCAGATACTCGACGGCGTAAGGAACACGTCCCGCAGGGGTGCAGATTCCGGTGCACACCCTACGGGGGATAATAAGAATCCAAGAACTGAATGTGCGCGCACTGAAGGACGAAAGACGACTCAACCGATATCCTCTCCGATAAGGATATCGTTTTTACCTAACACCAGAGACACGTAAAGTCTCTCTTGGTGGTATAGGAAACCAGATCTTGTGATAAAGGTCATGGTAGTATGTGTGGTGATCGTGCGGATCGATGCTATTCGCACGTGCAGTGGAACGACGAAACAGGCAGGCGGCAAAGACAATAGGGAAAAAGAAAGGCGACCAAATGATTCGCTCTTTAATGAGGGTCATGTTTATGCAACGTCGCTATGACGGACGGTGGAAGAAAGGTGTTAATGGAATACGATACTTTATACCATGGAAATTGTATATCGTATCTTGGATTAATTGCCGATACGCATCCCTTGCTTGCATTTGGGTATGCCAAGCAATTAGTGGTGGCGACGAAAGAAATGCATCATTGTTTGTCTATTGAATCGCTAGTGTTGCAGCTGTAAAAACAAGCTGACGACATAGTATTTTAACTCAGACAAAGGGTATCGAATGTTTGGTATTTATGGTGCATATGCACATTAAGGATCAATTTTAGGAAATTCAGATAATGCTTGAAAGCATTACATGTCCTTGAAAAAGGAAATGTTTTCTGGGGCAAATGCAAATGCATTGGCGGGAAACAATGGGAGTTATGGAATTCCTAAAAAGGTCAAGAAGAATTCTTACGGAAAATTGAATGCAAAGGGATGCAATGAAAAGGTAAGTTTTCTTTATAGGGATTTTAGGGTTATAATAATTGGATCTGTTTGATGCGTGAAGCATTTAAGATAGTAATGCGAATTGCATTAGCGAAATCTGGTGCAGACCGGGTTGTGGTTATGGGGGTTTTTTCAGGAAGGCGAGCCGTGGGATCTGGCGGAACCGCCACAGTATCCCCAAAGAAAGAAGTCGGGGATGGTTAAGTTGAGTGATCTTGCTGGCCATGCCAAATTGCCAAAACGGGAGATTACGCGATCAGGAAACGCTTCCTTCACAATATCCAGTGTGGCTCGTGCTGTGTGTGTGGTTGCACCGTCTTGTTGGAACCACATGTTCACCAAGCCTCGCTCATCCAATTCCGGCATTAAGAAGTCGTTCGCCAGTAACAGTGGACGTATTGCCGATGGCGTCCTCAAAAAAATACGGCCAAATAACTCCCCCGCGTGAACGTTGCACCACACAGTGGCTTTGAGTAATAATATAATGGCTCTTCGTGCATCAAATGTGGATTTTCAGTGCCCCAGAAACGAAGATTTTGCTTATTGACATAACCGCTTAAGTGGAAATGCGCCTCGTCGCTCATGATGATTTTCGACACAAAATCGTCCTCTTCGTTGTTGAGATTAAGGATGGCTTGACAGTAATTCACACGCCCTCAATTGCTTGTCTGTTTTTATTCTGCAGCTGTCTCGTTCATAAATGTCAAATATGATTGACGTATGACGCCATTTGCAAAAATTATAACATCTTCTGATAAGGTGATTAATTTTGCGCCACCCTGTACTTGAGAACAGCCCAGAGTTTCACTAACAAAAAAGGTTACACAAGTATAAAATTGTTTTTCTCTTATTCAATGAGGTTCCAAGTATCTCCCAAGTCAATAAAAATAAATCGAAATTTTGAAAGTCAGAGGTGTTAAACCTAAATAATAAAGGAATACGATAATTAATACAACATTAAAATTAGTATTCACTAACAAAATAAGTTTCCAATACGGCTTTTCTCAATCCAGTGTGTGGGTATTTTATAATTTTTAAAAACCGCACTGATTTCGTTGTGATGCGTTTTTGACATGCATTTTGTGCGTTTTTCGAATGAACTCTGGCGTTTTGCTACATCGCTTTTATAGGCTATTCCCCAATCATCCAATGTGCCACACACGATTATAGTTTCACAGGCTGACATGGTCCGATCGAAGTGTGAAATTAGTTTTACCCGAGTATATGCGCTCCTTCTACAATTATATAATCAAATATAAATTTCATGTTTATTCTGCTCAACAAATCATCATTTAACATAAAATCGTAACGCTCCCAATATTTAATAGATTACAAAAGATAAAACCCTGTGATTCTGAGAAGATGATTTTCATATAAGATAAAATGCTGTGTGATATTCGTGAGATAAGGTAGTACAATTTTCTGACTCAAATCATTCATATTTTATTCTGGCACTATAGTTAATTTCTTTTGTTTTTGTTTGCCTTGGTGTTGTTTTTAAAAAAAATGTTTTTTCGCGTAGTACTGGAAGCAGTCTGGCGCCGGGGCACAGTTTCCAATTTAATTGTAGGAATTCCATAGGAATGAGAAGATCTATTTTCGTACGTCTCTCTTACAGATGCACTAAATATGCGTGAAAACTCTTATCTGGGCTCCATTCACCGATAGAATACCGATGCCGACACGAATATATGGGATTATAGTATATCAGCCCAGTTTTACTGGAGTATTGGGTTCTTTGAGTTGGTAATTTTATGTTGATTATATAAGGCGCTGCCTTGCCCACACAAAAATGCTTGGATGTGTAGTCATTTAGCTAGTCAGTCAGAGTCCGTGTATTTTTCCGTTTTTATTTCAGCTGACTTCCGGTGGACACGCATCTGAAATTAGTGATAATTGCACACAATCTTCCATCTGCAGTCAAATGCTGCATAAATAGATTGTGACTCGGAATTCATCACTGGATTGAACCAGTTTGTTCGTCATTAGCATGAACAAGATGTACATAAAACAATCAAAAAAAAAGGAAACAAGCTTATTGTCTTTGAAAAATTAAATAAACTTTCAAAACTGAACCAATATTTATGTGCAGTAAAATATATACGTAAAAATTGTCGCGAACTATATACATGTGGGTATATATAATAAGTATATATCTAAATTTAAATTTATGTTTTCGTACGAATACACAAACGCAGTAATCATTGATGATACTCATTTCTAAAAATATTCATTTTTTATATAAAAATGAAATTATGTAGAATTAGAGAGACTTATCTTTACAAATCGCCATTCATTCCACTTAAGTAGATTGGATGTTAATGGTTGTCTTTCATTGATTTATTTGTTATGTTAAATGTTTTTCTTTTCCCGAGTGTAATTGAAATAGATTTATTAATTAACTAATTAATTTATTTTTATGGCTTTATTGATTTAGTATTTAATGGTTTTATAACATTTGTGTGTCATTAAATTTATTCAGTCTTTTCGAGTATTAGTCATATAGCAAATTGTTCGAAAAGTACCTAGCCTAACATAAAGAGTGTTCCTTTAAGACTTATACAACGAAAACTTTGAACAAAACTGCGAGTTTTTATCTGATTTCAATATTAATTGTTTTATTCAATGGACCGGTCGAGGTCAATAAGCTAAATATCGAGAAAATATGTGCATTCAGCGATTGAACGTACTGGTGTAGTTTAAAATTGTCGGCAGACTTCAGCCCCTGTGTCACATAGATGTTCATCTCCTTCGTCAAAATCTTGAACTATATGCTCGGTGCAATATTCAATTCTTGGCAACGAAGATGAATCAATGTGTCCGAGCGCTTAGCCACACTATCGCGTACAGCGTCGGCATTCTCGATTGTACAGGCCGAACGAAGCCGCGTTTCCGGGGCTACGTTCATCACAGACCCTATAAGTATTTATTGGCCTGTAGGAACCCGGAAGTTCATGACCTCACCGACCCGACTCCGCCATCTTTCCCTGTCCTGTGCACTCTCCTTCCACGCTTGACCATCTGATCCGATCTCCTCAAGGTCAAACCTTACATTGTCCCCCCATCTCCGTCGCGGCCGTCCTGCCGGTATCCTTCCCGTTGGTTTACCATCAAGAATTCTACGCCATAGCAAATCTTTTCGCGTCCTTCTTCAAACTATCCTTCACGGACAACTCGTTCGAGCCGAACCCCTCCTACTTTACTGGCATGTCTGAATTCTCCCTTGGCCCACTCATCCCTCTACACATTCAACAACATCAAGTCACAAGAAAAACTTGAAGAACTGAAAGACGATTTCAGTCCCCGCCCAGACGGACTCCCTGCTATCCTCTTAAAAAAATGTTCCTCTTCTCTGTCTCTTCCGCTCACGTCAATCTTCAATCTATCCCTTGCTCAAGGTCTATTCCTTGACTTTTGGAAATCCTCTTACATAACCCCCATACATAAAAAGGAAAAAAACACGATATATCCAATTATCATTCCATTGCCAAGCTTTCGCACATTCCCAAACCGTTCGAAGGCCTTCTATATGAGGCGTTACGTTTTAGCTGCGCACCCATCATCTCTCCGAACCAGCACGGCTTCCTCTAAGGCAGGTCCATTACTACTAATCTTGTCGAATTCACATCCCACACACTCCTTGCCCTAGAAAACGGCGATGAGGTCGATGTAGTCGCTACCGACTTTAGCAAGGCCTTCGACAAAATCTCCCATAACCCCATTCTGTTCAAGCTATCTTCCCTCGGTTTCGAACCCGTGCTGATTAAGTGGGTCGCATCCTATTTCAGTTATCGAACCTGCCGCTCGCGATTTAAATCCACCTTCTCCGATCCTTTTCTCCCAACCTCAGGTGTCTTCCAGAGGTAGTCATCTCGGCCCCCTCCTATTTATCGTAACCATAAACGACATAGCCTCTTGCATCAATCACTCCCTCATCTCGCCTTACGCGAATGATACCAAAATTTTCAAGACAATCCGCTTTCCCCTAGACTCCTCACTTCTCCAATCGGATCTTGACAGCTTTTCGATTTGGTGCCAAAATAATTGCCAAATGTCACACAATCACCTTCTCTCGGAAGCGCTCCCCCACCCAGCCACGTTCCTATCTCTTGCTGGACCAACCGATAACATCGGTTGAATCGATTTGCGATCTGGGCGTCCTATGCGACAAGGAGCTTAGATATACCGCACATATCGATGACTTAATTCTTAAGGCCAACGGCGCACTTGGCTTTGTAAAACGCTGGTCGAAGGAATTCCTAAACCCCTACGTCACCCGATCCCTCTACACAACTTTTGTCCGGCCACTACTCGAATATGCTAGTCAGGTCTGGTCCCCGTATCAATTGTCTCACATTCGTAGCATTGAGGGCGTTCAACGTCGTTTCTTGCGCTTTGTCCTCCGTGGACTAAACTGGGAAAACCCGCTCACTCTACCACCATACATAGGCCGGCTCCTTCTAATCAATCTCAACACACTTGAGGAGCGCAGAATCCATGCCGACATCATCTTTGTCCATCGCCTTCTGTCGGGCTCAATCAATTGCCCAAGCTTGCTCTCCACTTTAACATTGTATGCAAACCCCCGTAACGTACGTAATCCTCGACTGTTTTACGTGCCCGCTCATCACACTTTTTACGGCGCTAACGAACCCATCTCGCGTACGCTACGACAGGCCAACTCTTTCCCCACCTCCTTCGATTTCAACATCTCAACTCCTGCTCTCAAACGACGTCTCAGAAGAAACCCGTCCTTCTTCCGGACTGACTTCCCTATCCCATATTGTTTTAATCAGTTGGTGGATCAGTCGAGCGGTTGCCTCTTCTCCATGCTCCACAAGCTCTGCCGGTATGCAGTCGACTCCGGGAGCCTTGTTGTTTTTCAATCGATTTATTGCGTCTACAACTTCGTCGAAAGAGGGCTCTGGGATCTGAGGCTCGGCTGTATGTACGTCTGGTGCGTTTATTTGTGGTTGGTGGGGGTGCACATTGAGCAAGTTTTCAAAGTACTGCTTACATCTTGTCACGATATTGTTTGTTTCTGTAACCAGACAGCCATTTGCGTCTCGAATTATTTTGGCTCTCCCTCGGTAGCCATTTCTAATGGAATTTATTCCGGCATACATACTTCTAAAGTGGTAGCCTTTTATGTCGTTACCCTTGTTGGTGACCCCGTGCTATCGATTCCTGTGGGCTCCTCGATAGTATAGTGGTTAGTATACCCGCCTGTCACGCGGGAGACCGGGATTCGATTCCCCGTCGGGTAGCCTCGGGCGCAAGACTAATGACCTTGCCCGGAAAAAACAAATCATTATGGAAAATTTAACAAGCCTCAGGACTTGGTAAATAGGGCCAAGACCAGTTCCCGGTTGTAGTGGCGATGATGATGATGATGGAGTTATCTTAATCGATTATCTTCAAAAAGGAAGAACAATTACAGGAGCATACTACGCATCATTACTTGACCAATTAAAGACAGAAATTGGAAAAAATTGGGCACATTTGCAGAAAAAGAAAATCCTGTTTCACCAAGACAACGCGCCGAGGCCAAGACCCGCTCCCGGTTGTAATGCCGATGATGATGATGATGATGATACATACCTCTGGTATTTTCTAGGTTTTTTTCGATCTGAGTCTTCTCCCATTCCCGTTTTTTGCGTTTGAAAAGTTTCATTGTCTCTTTCCGAATCGTCGCGTATATTTCTACGTTGACTTCATCAAATCTTTCTAAGTGGACCACTCGGATGCGTTTACGTTATTCGATCATCGCCTTGCACTCATCGTCAAACCAAGGTTTGGACTTAATTGTTTTTTTAAATCCTAATACCTTTTGGGCTGTTTGTTTGATTGTGTCTCTGATTGATGCCCATTTAGTGTCCACATTATTGGCTTCCTCTTCCTCACTGCTCCCATTCTCTAGGATGCCAAATCTATTCGTTACTTATTCTTGATATTCAGCCCTTTTGCGCAGGTCGTTTATTTTATTAATGTCGAATTTTTGGCTCATCTCCCGTGACTGCCCATGTGGGTTTGCTGTGTGCCGACTCCTGATTTTGCCCATCACTAGAAGATGATCGGAGTCGCAATCTGCTCCTCTATATGATCTTACGTCAAGGATATTCGAGTGGTGTCTTTTGTGTATGAGGAAATGGTCTATTTGGTTACGCCTTACCCCGTCGGACGACCCCCATGCGGCTTTATGACTTTGCTTGTGCTTGAACATCGTGCTTTTCATTACCAGATCTTTTGACGCCGGATTTTAACATCGAGTGATGAGATCCCACCAAATACTTCCTCTAGGGTCCCGTAGAATGTGTCCTTCGTTTCTTCGTCGGTAGATTCTGTTGGGGCATGTACGTTTATAAGTAAATCATTCTACCATGGGCCGGGTGTTTTTAGAACCGACATTCGGTCATTAATAAATTTCACATCTTTTACATGGGGCGTAATCTTCTTGCTTATGATGAAGCCGGTGTAAACCCATTGGCTTCGATTACTTGATGTGGGAGTCGGACTTCCTGAAGGGCGACGATGTCCATTTTATATTGTTTCGCATTTTCTACGACCGTCTGTATCGCCCTTGGTTTATATAATGTTCGAACATTCCACGTGCCGACGCGTATATCCCGCTTTTTCTGTTTTTCCCGACGTCTTCTTTTTGCCGAGTCGGTGTTTTCTTGATGATTTGTTCCCTTGTGGTAGTGTCGGCTCATCACACCTACGCCTACCGGGTTTTTCGTAAGATTTGTTTTTTGTATATTGATCATTCGTTTCGTAGGAACACTGGGGTTTCAAATAGTCCGCCATATCAGAGCTCCTCTTTGAGATGGTAAGGTCTGCTTACTGCTCTAATTCGACCCAGTGTCAGAGAGGCGCCGTTATAATACACCGGTATACCCCATCCAGTGGGTGATAGATCTTTGTGTGTTACTCCTCGCTATCCTGTCTGACATGGGTGGCCATACTTGAAGCGTATACTTCCGCCAGTATAGCCTGAGTGATTCATTGCAGTTTAAACCCCCGCACCACGTCAAGGTTTCTCCCAACCGGGAGTTCGATTTGGTCTGCCAGTGTATAATCGAGCAGTTCCGCATCGAGTTCCTTCTCCTTCCACCCATTTTTCTGGGCTTTCTTCCCCAGTCTGCCAGTGAAGATTCCCCTATGTGGTAATATTTCATACATCAAGACTTGGTGGTCATTATGAGTGTAGGTGTCCAAAACTCGCCACTCCATACTTCTTGCCAACATGGAGCTGGCAAATGTGATGTCGATTTTGGACCGGCATGTCTCGTTTATGAAGGTGTCATCAGTAACACCAGATCTAGGACTGCGAAGGCTTCGAGTAGTCCCCGGCCTCTACTGTTGGTCCTGGGGCTTCCCCGTTTTACCGGAACACAAGCGCTCGCATATGCGGATGACATCGCCGTTCTGGGCGATAATCTAGAAACTGTAAGTAAAAACAGTGAAATCATTATGCAAGCCATAGAAGAGGTGAGCGTAGAAATAAATGAAGACAAAACAAAATACATGATTTGGTTGTAGTCACCGGGGAGTGCCGCTATCTTCACATTGTGGTCGGAAACTTTTCAGTCCACCCATGTACATAAATTCAACATCTACACAAGAGCCGATCTACTGTCAACTATCAGCAATCGACAAAAACAAATAAACCAAACAAACTGGGTTACTCACCACCATGCCTGTAAAATGGTAAACCCATTCAAAACTCACCCTTCTTACCCTAACTTGATCAAATCCAAAATCACAAACTTTGTGAGGCTGCGATTAGGCCATAGAGCTGCTACCCACCTCCAGCTGCGCCACCGAACTACGGCCCCAATCTGCCCAAAATGCAACACAACACTCACATTTTGAAAGACCGTCCTCACCTAAAACCTTTGAAAGATAAAGTATTTCACAATACAGATGTTTATACAATTCTAGCAGATCCCACTACCGACAACATAGAAATTGTTAATAAATTTGTAAACTGCATTAAGGTTATTTATTATTATTTATATTTATTTTATTATTTATTGGCCTGTAGGAACGTAATATAAAGCTCCGTGTCTATAGAACCACCATCATCATCATCATCGGCACTACAACCGGGAACCGGTCTTGGCCTTATTTAGCAAGTCCTGAGGCTTGTTAAATTTTCCATGATAATTTGTTTTTCCGGGCAAGGTCATTAGTCTTACGCCAGAGGCTCCCCGACGGGGAATCGACTCCCGGTCTCCCGCGTGACAGGCGGGGATACTAACCACTATACTATCGCGGAGCCCATAATCATGCCGATTGTTCTATACGGGATTTTTTTATTTTTATTTATTGGCCTGTAGGAACCCGGTAGTTCATGACCTCATCGACTCGACTCCGCCATCGTTCCCCGTCCTGTGCATTCTCCTTCCACGCTCGACCATCCGATCCGATCTCAAACCTAACATTGTACTCGCATCTTCGTCGCGGCCGTTCTACCGGTCTCTTTCCCGTTGGTCTTCCGTCAAGAATTCTACGCACGGTCCTATCGTTGGCCATTCGCGCCAAGTGTCCGGCCCATCTTAATCTTTGCGACTTGATTACTCTCACTATTGTCGGTTTGCGGTATAGCTCTTCCAATTCGTGGTTGTGGAGTTTTCTCCATTGTCCCGCCTCCTCGTCATATTTACCTCCAAAGATACCCCTTAAAACTTTATTCTCGAATACGCGTAATTTGTTTTCTTCCCGTTTTGTGAGAGCCCATGTTTCGCATCCGTATAGAACAATCGGGATGATTATGATTCTATAGACACGGAGCTTTATGTTACGTGATAGCAGTTTGGATTTCAGCAGTTTACTGACTGCGTGCCAACTAGGTCGTTGTAAAAAGGCTCCCTTAGGGTTGAATTCCGACTTTCGATTCAACCCTCAGTTCGAGGTGAGTTTAGTGGAGGAGAGAAAAAATTTCTCTCTAAGGTGAGAAACCAGGAAGAAGATCTTGCTGGCTAGATTCTGGTGGTGTGTGTGCGTGATCGTGTAGATCGCATTGTTTACCGATGCATTGAAACAAAGGATAAACGAGATTGCACCGGGGACAAAGAACAAAGAGGAAATGTACCAAGGACTTGCTTGGCAATGAGGGTTCAGCTGGGTAAATACTCTGTGCCTCATTAGAGCAGCATTGGGTGCTAATGGATTTCGATACTTTACACAATGGAAATTATATATCGTATCTCTGCCGGCGTACGGAATCGGATTCTTTATTTGCATTTGTTTATGCTGTAGAATTCGAATTTGGCGGCTAAGCTCGAAGTTGGTGATTGTTTGTCAGTTGAACAAACAGATCATGGGTCGGGTATAATGTAGCTGAGTAAACGAGCTGCTTGGCGTTGCTTTGTCGTTGAACAAACGGGTCGCCAACCAATGTGCATGTAGGAAAATTGTCGTGCACATGCGATGCTGGGATTTGCCTGGCAAACAAGGGTGCCGAATAGTTTTTTGAATACATGATGCATGTGTACTTTAAAGAATTCTTCTAATGCATTGAATGCGTGAATGATGAAAGAATTCTTTTCAGGAATTTCTAGGTAACCCATTAGGTGCATTAAATGTCCTTGAAGAAAGAAATGTTGCAGGTATGCGAGGGAAGTTGGGATGGAATTGTGGGTGGTTCTTGCGTGAGGTTAAAGAACCCCCATATGCCAACTAGCGTTGCCGGAGTGTAGTCTTTTGTTAACTTCCTTCGACATTTGGTTACTGGCCGTCAGAATCGTTCCCAGATATTTAAATTTTTTAACTTTTTCAAATATCTTGCCTCTGACGTTTATATGTGTTCCCTGAGTTCCACCTGCTCTCACCGTAATCATGTATTTTGTTTTGTCATTAAGATTAAATTGTAAATTAAAAATACAGAGCCAATAGTCCCCGCTGCTAGGCTCATTATGTTATGTTGATAATAAATAAATAAATATATTTTCTTTTCTTCTTTTGTTGAGCGTTTTCGTTCCCGTTTAAATCAACCTTCAGACCCTTCAAGCAACGCCACCACACAATTCAGTGTCAGTTCGAAAGAGTTACTTATATTCTCTACAAACTTGCAGTACCTTTGCACAAAAGTCGTAGCGCGGCCCTTAAAGTGGGTGTGCTTTGCACATTCTGGGATTCTAGCAATAACCGAATTGACTCCCTCAGACTATTGCTGGGGAGCTAAGATTTCTACATAATCTGTAGCACACATTTTGCCCTTAAAAAACTGATACGAGCAAATTGATGCACCATATCAAAGTACTGTTAGGTACGGTTCGGGTATAGAATTGGTATCGAAGAAAAACCAAATTGTACCCAGTTACTGATTGGTGATCGTTATCTAAACCTTTGGTTCTATTATTTTTTCCACCACTATATATTTTATTATCGGGTTGTACCACATGAAATGTCCGATTTTCGCTCAGTTGGAAATGAGAACTTCTCGAGTGAACATCTGTGCCAGAATGTTAAATTTTCGAGTGCTGCTATCTTCACATTGAGGTCGGAAACTTTTCAGGCCACCCTCGTAGTTCGGACGCTTGTCGTTCTTCTATACAAACGTCCAAATCTTTCATTCTTCACTGTCAGCATCGAATGACTGGCTTGTACTTTCGTTGTACGATTGTAGATATTCATTATCAGTGTCAGCCTGATCACTTTCATTTTACTCTGCTCCAATTTATTTATTTCTTTTAGTAATTCACTGCTTTATGACAATTTTCCTATGGTTTGGAAACAAGTTTATGGGTTCAAATATTTCTGCGAATCGCGATAAAATATGGAATTCCGATTTGCTATAGACAACAGAAACATACCGATATATAAAGGGGTCATATGTAAACACGAAGACATTATTACAGTCACATCACAATATGAAAAAAATAAAAGAGGAATGCTCTACGTGACACCCCTGGATAGCTAGTTTGGCACCCGCGAAGTAGTGAACCAATGCATGCAGCGACATCCTGAGAAAAGTTGGCGCAAGGCTAATAACCTTGCCCGGAAAAACGAATTATTATGGACAATTTAACAAGTCTCGGATAAGGACTGGGTACCGGTGGGGAGACTTGCTAAATAAGGCCAAGACCGGATCCCGGTTGTAGTGCCGATGATGATGATGATCCGGCACTCGCGTGGATTTCTCCACGAGTTGAGTCAAGTTGTGGCTAACAGCAAACATCTCCCCCAGCCTCCCAGCCTCGTCGGTTCTGTCGAATTATGTACATTAAAATCGCCAAGGACAACAATTTCAGAGCTGGGTGGTTGATCTGTATCCAGTCGACGGTATGTGAAAGATGTTCGAAAAATGTCGCCGGTCGATCGTCATTCGAGGAGCGGTAAAGACAACAAAGAAATTTAACAGAATTCCTCAGCACGACCCCCAGACTCCGCCCTTAAAACGGAATCTCGAATGTAAGTCGTATCCTGAGCAAAAGATATGTCGAATCAGTTGATGAATCGACCTGGTTTCAGTTAGGGCAAGGATATCAGGTCTCGCTATTTGCAAATATGGGCGGACGGCTTTTACATTCGTATTGGTGTCCCCGGTGCTCCTGATGTTACAAAACGGCATTACCAGTCGAGCGTGGGCAGAGCCTCGAGAGCGAGCCCGATTATGCAATGAATAATTTATTAAAGTTCCTTTTTATTTATCATAATATCTGCATGATGTTTCTCCTGACATAGTTCTCTCTCTCTCGATATCTCACTCTATCTCTCGATATCTCACTCTATCTCTCGATATCTCACTCTATCTCTCTCTCTATCTCTCTCTATCTCTCTCTCTCTCTATCTCTCTCTCTCTCTATCTATCTCTCTCTATTTATCTCTCTCTCTCTATCTCTCTCTCACTCTCTCTCTCTATCTCTCTCTATCTCTATCTATCTCTATCTCTATCTCTCTCTCTATCCCCCCCCGGAGATCCGAATTGGACACTAGTTTACCTCCGGAATTTTTTATATCAGAGGGTACCATCGTGACTTATCTCCGTATCAGTCCGGACCATCAGCCATACATCCGAAACACCGTCGAAGATTTTTCTCGACGATATCGCGGATACAATGTGTAGTGATCCTAAATCACTACTCTCACCCACTTACCTATAATCCCAATCCAAGTGAATCATATGAGCGACAAGTTAAACCAAAAGTTGGTTTGCCGCACATTGATTCAAATTCCTAATTACCTCACCCATAATCCAATTGAATCATATGCACGACCAAATTAAACCAAAATCCATTTGTCGTACATTGATTCAATTCCTAATAATCCTAAACATTATGAAATGCGTAATACTAAATGCATTTCATGATTTCTCCTTCCGGGAATTAGTTCAGATAGAGTTCGTGTACACTTCCGGGAATCCTATTCCAATTGAAGCACACACAATTTTGTTTGGGCTTCTTGGAATTTTTAAATAATATCGTTAACAAATCTCTGTTGCCACAGAGTATAAAAGGGGAGTGCATTTTGGATTCTAGATCAGTTGGGATCCAGTGGTCAAGGCGACGGCCAAAATTAAACAACAATTAAATATTAAATAAATAAAATAATTAAATAAATAAAACTAAAAAATGACTTTCAATCGTGGGCACTAAAAGGAGGTAAGCCTATAAAAACAAATACATATCAATATAACCCTACATAATTGGCGCAGCCGGTAGGATCAAGGAAGCCAAAGTTAAACACTTGTAAGTGCTTGAAAACCCTTGATCACTACAATAACAATTCCAAGCGTACTGGGCACAAGACACCTTCAGCCCTGCGTCCGAAGCTGAGTCTGGCTTCGGAGGTACGATTTGGTAATTAAAATCAAAAACCAAAAAAAAAATAATAATAATAATAATAATTCAAAGCGTGCCTGGGGCTTAAACACCAGGAAGAGTACTATAAAAAAAATAAAAAAAAACCAAAATAATTCAAAGCGTACCTGGGGCTTAAACACCAGTGTCAAAACCAAAAAAAAAAGAAATAACAACGAAGGCAGAGTACCACCTCGAAACAAACAACTCAACACACAGAAAGAAAGCACAAAAAACAACATCAAGGCTCACGGGCAGCAACAGCCCCAACAACAACAGAAACAACAACGGAGGCAGAGTACCAACCACCTCATAACAACATCAACCAAACAGCAGCAGACCAACAGGGGCAGCAGTTAGCGCATAGATCTAAGTAAGCATTTTATTTCCTTTTATTAATATCTTCATGAAGACATTTTTTTTTTAACATAATCTATAATTTGTTCCAAAAAATAATTTTTAAGACTCGGTCGTCTCCATCTCCGTCCATATTACCAACCACCCTTGACAAAATTGCCTATTTTTCTGTATTGTGTACCCATTAAACCTAGGGAAGAATTTCCACTCCTAAATAAATAAATAACGAAAATAATGAAATTAACGCGAAAACACTTACGAGGTAGCAAATGTCTTAAATATTAACAGACTCCCCCTAGTTATCATTACTACCATTTCTTCCTCCCTATCAGCATCATATAAAAACCTAACCATTCCACCGTCCGTCCATGGAACAAGAAACCACCTCAAGCCCTAGCACGCCCTACGACCCTGTACCTCCTTCACCCAAGAAACTTCGCAGCGGAACAATAATCGAAGTAACCCCTCCGATCAAAACTCGCGACCCCAGTCCAAACCTATCAGAAATTTCAGCTCCTCAGCACCAAACGGATCTCGCAACCTTTGAAACAATGGCCATTGATTACACAAAGGTTGCGAAGCTGTCAGCACAGCTAATCCCCATCTTCTCCGGGGAACCAAATCCGCATATAGGTGCAGAATTGGAAACCTTTTTGGATTGCTGCAAGAGGGTTTTAAACTGCCTCAGGACTGAAGAACACGGGGCTTTCTTACAAATATTCCCTACTAGGCTACGGGGTGAAGCTTCTGCCTTATTCGCGTCCACTCCGTTCGCATCTTTTCAGGAAGCCGAGGATGTGCTAAGGAAGGTTTATTTACCAGTAGAAAACTATCAGGACCTGGTAAATAAGCTATTAGCTACTCGGCAAAATCCGGCAGAAGCTATTATCCTATTCCAATTACGACTAAAGAAGTCGTTAAGGGAATGTAAGAAAGCCGCGGAACTAAAATACGGTCCCATATTGTCTGAGGCCTTAAAGATACAATTAGATGACTTTGCAAAAAGCATCTACAAAAAGGGGTTGATAAATCCGTACCATCGACAATTTTTATTACTGATGG
Organism: Microdon myrmicae; assembly: GCA_963931805.1. NCBI lineage: Eukaryota > Metazoa > Arthropoda > Insecta > Diptera > Syrphidae > Microdon > Microdon myrmicae. The sequence continues at coordinate 143,992,506 of OZ007500.1, read as the reverse complement.
GCGATGTATCAATAGATTCCTTAATGGAAAAAACATTGGAATTGGAACAAATCCAACAACCTCAGCTGCCATTAATCTCCTCGCAGGTTTCATTTAACTCTCCTTCGCCTTATACACCAGTAGCACCTCCAGAAGCTTATAACCCAACTTTAGGTACCGAATTGGGACAAACTTTAATGCCCAATACTCCAACTATAGAAAAGTTTTCATACAGACAACCCATTACACAGGGGATTCCACAACTAGAGGCGCAAATACCGCCAGCTGACCAACCATACAGGGGAACCGAAGCGGTTATAGAATCAGACCCTCCCAACATATCATTGACACATGATGCCCCTCTCAGCAGGATAACCTGCAGTTACTGCAACAAAAGGGGGCATGTCTATGAGGATTGTGTCAAAAGAAAAAATACTCCCTTTTGCACACACTGCCAGCAATTAAATCACGATATCCGTGATTGCCGGCGATTAAGGGAGGTAAAAAGAGTTCTGCACATAAGGCAGACTTGCGATTTCTGTGGTCAACAAGGTCACAATCTAGGATCCTGTCAGCAAAAGCTGAAATGGGAGTTGCGAGTTCAATGCCAACCCGCAAAGAATTCCCCCACTTCGAGCCCAAAACGAAGGTCAAAACCCTCGGTGGCAAAAAGGACCTACCATGTAAGGACCCCACTCTCGCCATTAACCAGCATTCCCACCGTCCAACTACCGATAGATGTAGGTGTTAACAAAACCACAACACTAGTAGTGGACACCGGTGCGGAAGTAAGCCTGATTAACAAAAATTGCCTTGGAAAATCAGACGCCAAAATAAATCAGCAAGAGGCTTGCACTTTAGAGACACCGTTCGGAAGCATTACGACCTTGGGAAGCTGCAAGGTCAACTTCCAGTTAAAAGGTAGGTCTAAACTCCCATGCAAGTTCCAAGTAGTGAGCAGTATGCCCGGTCTATCAGAAGACGGTCTGCTTGGAAATGACTTTTTGTCAAAATATTGCAATGTGGAAGGCCCCAAACAACGCGTCACTTTTCCTCGCACGGAAATAAACCCCAAAGTATTTAGTGTGCCAATAAAGTTCTCACAGGTCGAGAAAAAGGCACCTGAAAATAAATACGCTAAAGGGAAACAGGAGCAAGCCCAAGGTAAGTGCAAAATATTCAGGTTAAATCTTAACCATAAAAAGAGGAACCCCATGGAGCTAAGTGGTAACATCAAAAGTATTAATCAAATAACTGACACTTCGTCAGCTAATCCACAGTGCCCCAGCTCCTCTCAAAATACAAATTTTTTGCAAAAGCCCAACACACCCGAAAAAATAATAAACCTCGATGAGATCGCGACGATACTCAGGGTTTATCACAATTCCCCTTCCGGTGAACATGTGAGCATCACCAAGTCGTATAATAAAATACGACAAAGATACTGGTGGCCGTCCATGCTCTCCGACATTCGGAAATATAAAAAGCAATGCAAGGAATGCCGTTCTTCGAAGGCAACCGCATGCTGCGGAAGTGAAACGAAACCGCAATCGTTTCAAGTGGGAACCAGGGTGTTAGTAAGGTATAAAAACCGCAAGGACAAAGAAACACCCATCTGGAAGGGCCCTTTCCTCATTACAGGAATAACTGAGCCAAACAATACGACCATCAAAATTGGTCAGAAGTCAATGGTAATAAGCAATAGGAGGCTGAAATCGTATTCCAAGGTTGATTAGTTCTGATCTTCGCCCCAGTTTCACCTTCCTTTCCACTATCAACCCCAGACATATACTATCCCCAGGGTGTATTATAGTTCGATATTTTATCACTTAAAAATACTAATGGACACACAATATTGACAAAGATGACAAAAAAGTGGTAATATTAAAATAAATGGAATGAAATACAAAAAAGAAATCGCATACAAATAAAACAAAACAAACATTGACCCTCAATGAGGAAGACAATTTATGAACACTAAACAAAATTGTAAATAACTATTTCAAAAAATATATGTAAATTCTAATTAAGATCTAACTTAGAAATATGAAAAATATGAGCATTAAAAAAACACTAAATATCAAACTGAAATATATAATACATATAATACAAAAAAAAATCAATACAGATATACGAAAACAGACCTAAGCTAAAATTTCCATGTAATCAATTGATTAAATCAAAATACAAACAAAGAATGAAGATATAAAGAATTCTAAATAATATTATAAAATATAATTCATATTTACAACTAGTGTAAGGCGCTCTTTAAAAATAAATACACATCTATATCTATTAATCTAGCATTAAATGAACAACAACAACAAAATAAATATTAATGGCTTAAGTATAGATTAGAAAAATAACATAGTAAAATACGAACCAAAATGAAAACAATTACTAATTTAAGAAATCTATTTACTTATTCTTATAATACATATGTCTATTTTTAAAATTCACTTTCATTAATATACTTAAATGATAAATGTAAACATGACACCAGCCACAATTATTTGATAAATACCATACCATTCTTTATACAAACAAACTTAAGAAGCATTACCGCAAAAGAGAAAATACAACATGTAGCACACATATTAAACATAACGAATTAATGCATTAAATGTTAAACTAAAACAAAAAATGTAAACTATCGCGAATTCAAAATGCCACCGCCCCTTGCTTTTCACTCATTCTAGAAAATTAACCTCTTCCAGATTAATTTTCTTTTCTAAAGGGGGGAGGAATGTAGTGATCCTAAATCACTACTCTCACCCACTTACCTATAATTCCAATCCAATTGAATCATATGCGCGATAGATTTAAACCACAAGTTAATTTGTTGCGCATTGATTCAATTTCCAAGTACCTTACATCCCAATCCAATTGAATCATATGCGCGACAAAATTAAACGAAAGTCCATTTGTCGTGCATTGATTCAATTCCCTATAATTTGAAATTATGAAATGCGTAATACTAAATGCATTTCATGATTTCTCCTTCCGGGAATTAGTTCAAATAGAGTTCGTGTACATTTCCGGGAATCCTATTCCAATTGAAGCACACACAATTTTGTTTGGGCTTCTTGGAATTTTTAAGTAATATTTTTAACAAATCTCTGTTGCCACAGAGTATAAAAGGCGAGTGCATTTTGGATTCGAGAAGAGTTTGGATCCGGAGGCCAGAACGGCCACAATTACAAAAACCTTAAATAAATAAAATGAAATAAATATAGGAATAAATCGCCTTTCAATTCGGCCGTAAAAGGAAAATACCCCAAAGGTGGTAAGAAAAATCTAAATAAAAATATAACCCTACAAATGTGACGGAATGGTATCTCACCATGGGGCCGACTACCACCTAAACCAATCTTTTCCCGAACCGGTCCATCGGCCAAGCTCAGAAAGATGAACAGGTATTTCTCCCGACCATTTCACGGAGCCTATAGCTTGATGGGGTGGTATTTCACCGGCCGACAGGGCGTTGGGACCCCACCTACCACTCGGCCTTTAGTCGCCTTGTGGCGGTTCTACGAACCACACAACCCAATATAGGTTGAGATGTCCTTTCCCCCAAAGAACATACTCACCATTATCCATTACACGTGCCCACAGACACGTGTCCCAAAAGTCCTTACTCCCACCTGAAACAAAAGGTAACATTACATACACCAACATTGAATTCAATACTAAAAATCAATCGAACTAAACGTTCAAAAGTCTCTAATATTGAATTCAATGCATCCAATTCGACGCGCTAATTCAAAGCATCGAAGCCAAGGCACCCATTCAAGGCATCAATGCACTGCACCCATGAAACGTAATTTTCGATAAACAAACCGAATAACGAATATCTCCTCTGGTAGCTAATAGCAATTAGCACCTAAATTCCTAGGATGACCCAAAACCTAAAAGGCACACTTGTGCAAACAAAGGATAGCGATTCGCTGCCGACCAACAGACCATGCAATCATAAACATCCTAACGTAGATATCACGCTAGATGTTTATGATTTGGAAATGCAATTAGAAACCTATACCAATCCCAAGGTTCCTTTGTTACCCGTCTGAAGCGCACAAAAACCTTGTTGTCTTAAGCCAGATGGGTAACACAAACAAATCTCCGAAAAGATCGGAAAATAAGTGGCGGTATGCTCGATCTTCCAAACAAGGGAACAAGATTCCGATAAGAAGACGGAAAGGAGAATGATCATTATGATGGAAAATTTTCTTTGCAGATTGGATGGGAAATTTTCTTTTGCAAATGCGGGGATGAGAAGTTCGAATTGGATTTTAAAGATAGAGACAATTAGTTTATATCGAGCAGCAGGACAGCGAACCCCACCGAGGGGGTCGAATCGCGAGACGAATACGTTAGTAGAAGTAACCGCGAGTTAAAATTTAAAAATAAAGAGAAAGGCGAGTTAACGTGTGTTCAAAGTTCGGAAGTTAACATACAGTAAAAGCGTCAGGAGTGCTTAATACGAATCGGTGAACTAATGTAAAGTGGGAATTGAAAAAAATGTCCATAGACAAAAGTATACACTAAAAATAGTTCGTGTTTCATTTATTTAAATAAACAGACCTAGTTCACCTAAAGGTAGTATAGCGTTTGGAATGATAGTGAAGAACGTGTAATTCGAACTGACGCTATGACAGTTAGAATCACCAAAAATTGAACCAAGGCGTAACACATCAGGCTACTGGCCGTGCTTAGAATTCGATTTTTAAACTCAAGTACATTCGACTGATGTGGATTTTGTTATGTTATCGCTATGGTATACGGCTCTGATGCATTTTCTTATTCGATTTTCGCTCGGTGTTCCTCACTATTTGCTTGTGTGTTGTGTGTGTATCTGTTAGAGACGCCACACTACTCCCTCCTCAGTAACTTTGTTACGATCAGCTGCATGTGCGAACGACGAAACGAACGAGAGAACGTCGGAGCAGGCGAGTGTGCTTGTGCTCTATGCGGAAGTCGTGATCGTGTTGTGAAGTTCAGTTTACTATGGGAAAGTGTGTGCTGTGTGTACAGATCACGTCGGTGAGTCACCAATTATAGCGTTTGGAATGATAGTGGAGAACGTGTAATTCGAACTGACGCTATGACAGTTAGAATCACCAAAAATTGAACCAAGGCGTAACACATCAGGCTACTGGCCGTGCTTAGAATTCGATTTTTAAACTCAAGTATATTCCACTGACCTTGCCCGGAAAAACAAATCATTATGGGAAAATTTAGCAAGCCTCAGGACTTGCCATGGCGTCAGTTCGAATCACACGTTTTCCATTATCGTAGCAAACGCTATAACCTTGCCCGGAAAAAAAAATTGTTATGAACAATTTAGAAAGTGTCGGATAAGGACCGGGTACCAGTGGAGAGACTTGCTAAATAAGGCCAAGACTGGCCCCCGGTTGTAGTGCCGTTGATGATGATGATATTCCACTGATGTGAATTGTTATATTATCGCTATGGTATACGGCTCTGATGCATTTTCTTATTCGATTTTCGTTCGGTGTTCTTCACTATTTGCTTGTGTGTTGTGTGTGTATCTGTTAGAGACGCCGCAGTAGTTCGTCGCTTCCTTTGCCACCGTGTTTTGCCCCGCTTGTGTATTTCCCTCTGCGGTTAACAGTGTTCGGCGGAACACGGCATCATCAAACATTTGAAAACGACATTCAAATCCGCCAAAGCCTCTTACAACAAGCCGGCCTAGCTGTAAGTATATTCTAACGCCCTACTCACAGGGCTACATGTTTCTTATAGTAGTTAGGGACAACCTACATGTACCAATATATACTTAATTTTCTATAAATGTATTTGTACTATGCAGAGATCTGGCAAGGCTAATAACCTTACCCGTAAAAATAAATTATTATGGAAAATTTAACAAGCCTCGAGACTTGCTAAATAAGACCAAGACCGGATCCCGGTTGTAGTGCCGATGATGATGATGATTATGCAGAGATAATATGAGATAATAATAATAACCTTGCCCGTAAAAACAAATTATTATGGACAATTTAACAAGCCTCGGATAAGGACCGGATGCAGAGACTTGCTAAATAAGGCCAAGACCGGATCCCGGTTGTAGTGCCATTCATTTGTGTAGTTCCCCAAAATTCAATTCGGCCAGTAAACCCCATTGTGGAAAAGGTTCTGCACTGAGTTCGATTGGTTCCAGAAACATTGAACTTTTTGAAAGAGACCAGATCGGTCTCTAAAAATTCAGCCACCGTATTCACCTGGTTCAGCACCGCGTGACATATATGTATATTCCTTAAATTTAAAAGACCACCGTTCCGACACGATGAAAGAACTAAAGTCCAATCGCCGCCCACTTTGGTGTCCATTCCAGAGTCGTATTTAATTAGTGTTCCGAAGATAGGAAAAACCAGTGACGTCAATGTGCTTTATTTTTAACTTTCAAATACCAAATTCCGAGTTATATTTGTACACAATAGTACTGTTTATTCCTGTAGAAACGAATTTGAAATCAATTTCAAAAGGTTTTGGTTCTATACAAGCTGTAATGTCATCGGTTATTTTGTAACGAGACTAATTTATAAATAGACATATATACAAAGGCTACACGTCGCTAAGCTTCCTGAATCGAAATAACTTGGCACATTCAGCTCTCAAGCAAAGCTGATTAATTTGCAGTAAACCTCATTTTCTGGAACTTTCTTCGGAAGACCTACAAGAGTAGAGATCGTCTTTTTGTCGCCACTCCACTTAGACATCCAAGGTTAATTAGCATCAGTTCAAAGTGTGTTGCCTTTCACCTTCTGTCCATTGTCTGATCTAATTTAAGTAACATTAAATAAAAGTCTTGTGTGAGCGGATGGTGAAAAAAAGCGTCCAATCTGGATTATGGAGCAATGTCATGAAATTGAGCAAGTCGTCATTTCATCAAAAAGAGTTCAATAAACTAAGATGTTACAGAAGCTCTGAATAGATTTCAAAGTAGTCTCTTTGAAAGGCTTCATTTTAAAAGCGGGCTATATAAGAGGCCTTCGTTGAACACCCCACGCATTGAGTCGCCACAATTGCACTGAAAAAGAAAAGCAATTGGCTAATTTAAAGTCGACAACTCTCCCCCTTATTTGCTGTATGAAGAATACACAATGCAGTCGCATTACCTATTGTTGTGCCAATAAATACGGATGGTGATTCGTATTTAGAGGGACTACAGATTTGTTTTCCAACCGTAATCGACGCACCTGGATATCTACGACTGCCTTTGTATTATAGCTCCTATCGCAAACAGGAAACTAAGCACAATATATTTATCTTTTTACAGCTGTAATTTTACGACGCCTAGGAGAAAGATACATTAATGTTGCCCACGTTACCTTTGGTAGTCAATGGGTAAATGGGAAGAATGGAGGCAGATGCTTATGTCGCAAAATCTTCTACACAAGGGCTGTGGTAATGTGTAATTGTTAGTCCTTATGAGGTTTTACGTTTGAAACTAGAATGTAAGGACAAATAGGCGTTTCTCTTGAACTATTATGATGTGTTTTTGTTGGATGTTCCGTAGATTACTAATATAAAAAAGATAAACTGTGGAAATCTATATATATACAGAACAGTGCTGTCAACATCTCTATATATACAGAACAGTGCTGTCAACATCTCTATAACGAAATCACCTACAGTTTCAGAAGTAGCAAGTTCATTCATTGTCTTCTCTAATTTTCTGCAGTTGATTTCATTTGTCGTAAGTAGTTATTTTTTAATGATTTATTTATACAGTTAACGAATATAACTTCCTGGCCTCGTTAAGGCAAAGTTTACAATAATAATTCTTGTTCACCTCATATAATACGAGGGTTGCCTTTTATATTTCGGGATTAGAGAACAAAAACAAATATTGATCATCGAAAATCACTTTATTGTTTTTCAAAATATTCCCCATGAAGATCTATACATTTTTGCATGCGTTTGAACCAATTGTGCAAGCATTTTTGCCACTCTGATTGAGGTATCTCCAACACATGCATTCTGAATGCAGCAACCGCTTGTTCAGGTGTCGAAAAACGTTGACCTCTCAGTTTGTTTTTTACGTACGGGAATAAAAAGAAGTCATTCGGTGCCAAGTCAGGACTATACGGCGGATGACCCATCAAATCGATGTTTTGGGTGCTCAAAAATGCAGTTGTCGCAGCCGATGTGTGAGAGCTCGCATTGTCGTGGTGAATAGTGATCCATTTTCGGCGGTTGGTTTTCCTGATTTCTTGGAAGACAACTGGCAAACAAATGGTTGTGTACCACTCAGAATTGACTGTTCTGCGTTGTTCTAGTGGTACGGTTGCGACATGTCCAGTTTTTCCGAAAAAACAGGCGACCATTTGCTTGGAAGTGCTTCGTGCGCGAACAACTTTTGTTGGGTTTGGCTCATCTTGAAACACCCAGACAGTCGACTGCTGTTTACTTTCGGGCTCATACGCGTAAATCCACGATTCATCACCTGTCACGATGTCATAGACGTGTTTCGAAGCACCGCGACCGTATTTTTTGAGCATTTCTTTCGACCAATTGACACGAGCCTTTTTTTGGGCGATTGACAAATTGTGTGGGATCCGACGCGAACAAATTTTTTTGACAGTCAAATGTTTATGCAATATTGAATGTATGCTGGTCCCACTAACGCCTAATGGAATGGTTTTCGGAACAACAACTGATTTTGGACGACCTTCACGAAATTCATCTTGGAGTGAACTACGACCACGATTGAATTCACCATACCATCGATAAACACTGGTCCTTGATGGAGCTTCATCGCCAAAAATTGAATTAAGTTCATCCATGCACTGTTGCTGAGTTAATCCACGCCGAAAGTTGTAAAAAATAATCGCACGAAAATGTTGACGATTTAATTCCATTTTTGGGCCGGGATGAATCTTTTAAGTTACTGTAAACAACACAAATAGGGCTCGTATGTCAAAACGTTCTGAGTGCGTATAACCTCAAAAATGTCCAACTTTACGACAGAGCTGTCAATTGCCGGATTGCAACACTAGGGTTGCCAAATCCCGAAACATAAGAGGCAACCCTCGTATTATACATATAATTTATGCTTGGATTTAGTTAATAAATGAGGGTTCTGCCCTCACTAAACTAAACTAAAAACCTATAACTAACAGTAACTAGGATCGCAATATACTATTGGTGGAGATATTAACGCAAAACACACCACTTGGGGTTCACGACTTATAACCCCACGACGACGCAGTGAACTGTTATCAGCTATCAACGAAGAGAAATGTGGATTCCATTCATCATGCAAGCCCACGTACTGCCCAACAGACAGAAATAAAGTTCCCTATTTGATAGACTTATCTCAGAAGGAATTGCATCTAATTGCACCATAACTGGGGATACTGAAGATCTCACATCGAGTCACGCTCCTGTTCTACTTACACTAAGTATCATTAAAGAGAAAACGAAACAAAACATCACCCACAAGTGCACTGATTGGAAAATATTCAGAGACAGCCCAGACAATTTATTCAATTTCGATGTGGGACTTAACGACGTTCGCTTGACTGCTGGATCAACAACTCTAGTACCAGGACGCAAACCAGAATCTGAAATCAATTACCCAGCTGAAATTAGGAATTAGGAAAGACGCAAAGCAAGACCGACATGGCATGTATCCAGGCACCCTAATGACAAAAGATAAGTTCAATAAGGTGAGCAATCTAGTTAACAGATTAATTAAAAAATTAACACAGAATTGCTTGCGATGAGTGGACTCCATGTGGCGCCAAGCAATGGCGCACAGGAACAGTGGATCGGAAAAGCTGAAGAAAAAACTGAACACTTCGCACAACATCTATCAGAAATAATTAAATCACACGGCATCACCGCAAATATTGATCCCACTGCTGAGTATCAACCTGTCACACCATCGGAGGTGCCTCAAGAAGTTGACAACCCTAAGGAAGAACCTGACATTGATGAACCTTCACCTGGTCTGTTCAAAGAATTGTCACCTAAAGCAGTAATTATGATCACATATTCATTTAACTGCTATCACGTAATATAAAGCTCCGTGTCTATAGAACCATCATCATCATCATCATCGGCACTACAACCGGGAACCGGCCTTGGCCTTATTTAGCAAGCCCTGAGTCTTGTTAAATTTTCCATGATAATTTGTTTTTCCGGGCAAGGTCATTAGTCTGGCGCCAGAGGCTCCCCGACGGGGAATCGACCCCCGGTCTCCCGCGTGACAGGCGGAGATACTAACCACTATACTATCGAGGAGCCCATAATCATGCCGATTGTTCTATACGGGATTTTTTTATTTTTATTTATTGGCCTCTAGGCCTGTACCCGGTAGTTCATGACCTCACCGAGTCGACTCCGCCATTGTTCCCTGTCTTGTGGGCTCTCCTTCTACGTTCGACCATCCGATCCGATCTCCTCGAGGTCAAACCATTGTCCTCCCATCTCCGTCGCGGCCGTCCTCTCGGTCTCTTTCCCGTAGGCTTACCGTCAAGAATTCTATGCACGGTCCTATCGTTGCCCATTCGCGCCACGTGTCCGGCCCACCTTAACCTTCGCGACTTGATTACTCTCACTATTGTAGGTTCGTGGTATAGCTCTTCCAATTCGTGGTTGTGGAGTTTCCTCCATTGTCCTGCCTCCTCGTCATATTTGCCGCCAAAGATACCCCTTAAAACTTTATTCTCTAATACGCGGAATTTGTTTTCTTCCCGTATCCGGTACACAATTCTAGGAATAGAAAAAACCTGGTAGGCGTACGTGTGATGAGCCGACATTACCATAAGGGAACAACGGAGAGACGGTTCACCAACTGTTCGTTGACTTCAACAAAGCCTACGACTCAGTCGCAAGGCAAAGACTCTACCATATTGTAGTTGAACTGGGAATCCCGTAAAAATAAGCCGTGCTCATTCAAATCTGCATGAACAAAAACAAAGGGCGAGTTAGAATAGAAAACCACCTCTTTTTTTTTATACACAAACGCGCGCACAAAAGGGGATTTTGGAGTACCCTTAAGTGGCAGCACAGTGCGAACGGAAGGAGAGGAAGTGGATAAGGAAAGGAGGTATCGATGTACATTGGTCTTAAATTCCTGGACATTACAACCGCGAGGAAACACATGATCGGGTAGAGTATTCCACATTCGTGTGGTTCGGCTAAAGAATAACTCTATGTTTGTTTGTGCGCGTGAAGTTGACTTTCAACGTGAGCTGATGCGCATTCTCAGATTGATGGGTATCCCGGGAAAATGTCTGAGGAGGCGCACCACATTCAGCAAGTTCTGTTGAGCAACGACCGTGATAATAGCTGTAGAAGAAAGATAGGCATGATACGTTGAGCCTATGTTCTAACGACGGAATTGATGGACTCACAGCTGAACCCCAATAAGTTTCACTGCTCGTTTTTGCATCCTATCGAGTACGCGTAGCGCAGTTTTGGATGCGCCTGTCCTTATGTTTATTTGTGGCGTTCATTGTGCACTGATGTGTGGAGAGGCGGAATATATTCATCAAGTTCAGTTGAGCAACGACCGTGATAATACCTATAGGAGAGAGAGAGGCATGATACGTTATGCCTATATTCTAACCACGGAATTGAACGACTTACGGCTGGGTCTCAAATTAGTTTCACTGCTCGTTTGTGCATCCTATCGAGCACCCGTGGCGCAGTTTAGGATGCGTTTGACCAAATATGGGACGCCTTGTAAATAGTGGCCAGGTTAGATGGACTGAAGTATCTTTTGCATCTCTTAAGGAACCCCATGCATTTACCCGCACTTTTTGCAGCTTTAAAAATGTGGTCGCTCCAATTAAGAGTCGAATTAATTCGAGTGCCGCGGATTGATAGTTCCTTGGCTTCGTCGATGGAAGTGCCATTCATCGACAGTATATTTACTTTGGGGTTCATCTTTGACGACAGGAGACAGCACTGAGTTTTTAAGGCATTGAACTGTACTCGGTTAGATAATCCCCATTGATATATCTTGTTGAGGTCTGAATTCAGTGTTTTAAGCATAACCTGCTGATTGGTATTGACGTTCGAACAGTTTGGCCGGGAATGTATGAGAAACTCAATATGCTATCATCGGCAAACGAGTGAATTGGGTTGTGGGTAATGGACAAGAGATCATTTATAAACATGAGGAAGAGAATGGGTGAGAGTACAGACCCTTGGGAAACACCTGCATAAATTTGATGGAAGGCAGATTTGACATCATCAAGAACTACTTAGATTGAACGACCAGAAAGATAATCTCTTATCCATTGGATCAAGGAGTTGTCCACTCCATATGAATGTAATTTTGATAAAAGGGCTGGATGCCAAACTCTGTCGAAGGCTTTCCTGATTAGGACTGTATTTCTTTGCCGATTAAGAGGTTATCGAAAGTCCCAGAAGTAAATAACGAGTCCGTATCCGAAGCTAAAAAGATTTTATTACTTATTAACGATAATGCACTACTTATCTATGTTCGCCTTACCGTGCGGATCTTCATCCGAATAAGTTCCCTTCCGGAGATGTTTTATGCCGAAGGTGATGATGAGAGGGCAAAACAAAGATGCGAAGTTGGCGAAGCAGCTGAAGCTGAAGTTGAAGGTGCTTGTGGATATATATCACTATCGTTAATTGTCCTTTACAATGACGGTGTTCGATGATTCGACACAAATGGCGTTTGTTGACCGATGACGATGTCAGGTTCTGTGAGGCCTGTAGTTAGCGGTGGTGACCCTGTTATATAATATAATTTAAATATATTATTATTATTATTATTTATTGGCCTGTAGGAACGTCCATGCTGTCGTCTCGAGCACAAGGTTAAAAAGACATGGTGAGAGGCCATCCCCCTGTTCTAGTTCGTCCCGGATTTCAAATGGTTCTGAGAGGTGGTTTTCTATTCTAACTCGCCCTTTGTTTTCGTTTATGCAGATTTGAATGAGGGCGACATATTTCTTCGGGATTCCCAGCTCAACTACAATATGGTAGAGTCTTTGCCTTGCGACTGAGTCGTAGGCTTTTTTGAAGTCAACGAACAGTTGGTGAACCGTCTCTCCGTATTCCCACTTCTTTTCCAGCAGTTGCCTTATTGTGAACATCTGGTCGCTTGTTGACCGGTTCCGACGGAATCCGCATTGGTAGTCTCCCAATATTTCTTCTGCGTACGGTGTGATTCTTGCCAGAATGACATTTGTTAATATTTTGTATGTGGTTGAGAGCAATGATATTCCTCTGTGGTTTTTGCAGTCAGATTTGTCGCCTTTTTTTTTAAAACGGGGATGACTATTGAGGTTTTCCATTCTTCCGGAGTGACTTCCTTATCCCATATTGTTTTAATCAGTTGGTGGATCTTTCGAGCCGTTGTCTCTCCACCATGCTTCACAAGCTCTGCCGGTATGCAGTTGACTCCGGGAGCTTTGTTGTTTTTCAATCGATTTATAGCGTCTACAGCTTCGTGGAAAGAGGGCTCTGGGATCTGAGGCTCGGTTGTATGTACGCCTGCTGCGTTTATTTGTGGTTGATGGGTGCGCACATTGAGCAGGTTTCGAAAGTACTGCTTCCATCTTGTCACGATATTGTTTGTTTCTGTCACCAGACAGCCGTTGGCGTCTCGAATTATTTTGGCTCTCCCTCGGTAGCCATTTCTAATAGAATTTATGCCGGCATACATACCTCTGATGTTCTTTGCTCTAGAATTTTCTAGGAATTTTCGATCCGAGTCTTCTCCCATTCGCGTTTTTTGCGTTTGAAGAGTCTCATTGTCTCTCTGCGAATCGTCGCGTATCTTTCTGCGTTGACTTCATCATATCTTTCTAAGTGTTGTTTGTCCAGTTGGTCGCGTTGAAAACCATAAATAAACGTTGTCGTCCGGGCTTGAAGCGCTGATTTGGTTGACAATCCAACCTCTTTATGCAGAATTAACAATCACCACTTAAATCGATGAGTCCTATCCTGGTTCTAGGCGTAAGCAGTCCGTAAATGATCCAGTGACCGGCTCCTATGGATCAGTATATCTGCGGCGCTAATGGTGCGAAAAGGAGCACCTACTACACCGAGAAACTTGGGATATTTAGATTTTTTCCTTCGTCGGCCGCTCATCACCCGCGAGTAACCGATTCAGCACTGATTAGTTGCTTTTGGTTTAGTTGGCTCGAGATTACGTGGCTCTGGGGATGATGTTGGTGCCCACGCTCGGTGTGCCGCTGATGTCTGTGAGGCCTGTAAATTTGTTTGTGAGCGATCTGTAGCCATTACGGCTTCCGCCTATCTTGCGAGCTCATCCACATCTAAATCTGTTTGGGTGGTGAAGATCACTTGCACATAATCGGGTAGGGATTCCCGGAAAATCGCTTCTAGGGCGTCGTCCGTCATGTCTGTGTCGGCTAAAGAGCGGATGTGCGCGGCATGTTGGGACAGTCTCATCCCTTGTGTGTCTACTTGTCGCAGCAAACGTCGCAGGCGGTTTTGGGGGGTCTCTTGATACGCTCTTAATACCATCTCTTTAAATGCGGCATAGGGTCGCGTCGGGGGAGACTTAATTAGATGTTTGGGGTATGGGAGGATGATTGGGTCGATGTCCCGCGTGAGCAACAGGAATCTCGTCCGGTCGTCGGTGATTCCTGCCAGTTCGAAGGTCTGCTCTACGTCATCATCATCATCATCATCATCGGCACTACAACCGGAAACCGGCCTTCACCTTATTTAGCAAGTCCTGAGGCTTGTTAAATTTTCCATAATGATTTGTTTTTTCTGGACAAGGTCATTAGTCTTGCGCCAGAGGCTACCCGACCGGGAATCGAACCCCGGTCTCCCGCGTGACAGGCGGGTATACTAACCACTATACTATCGAGGAGCTCAATTTTTCTACAAGCAAAACCAAAAATCGGGGTCGTCTGAGGTGAAATTCAGAAACTTTATGTTTCGCCCTTGTGGACGTCTGTCCGAATTGGGGGCGTCGTCGACCCCTGGGAGGTTAGGGCGAGCTTGTGGTGCTGCCGCGGACGGTGGTTGCGACCTGAGTGTTGGCATCGTTGTGCTCATTTTCGTTGTCGCTCGGTACGCGAAAGTTGTTTGTACCAGAAGGGTCGCGTTTGTTTTTAACGAGGGACGTATATACAAGTGGAGCGCGGCGAAACGATCTGCTGGTTCCAAAGATTATTTCAAGGATAGGCCTAACCACGAAGATAGAATAATGGGTGGGTGAAAACAGAGTGGTGCGGCGCAAGACTAATAACCTTGCCCGGAAAAACAAATTATTATGGACAATTTAACAAGTCTCGGATAAGGGCCGGATACCGGTGGAGAGACTTGCTAAATAAGGCCAAGGCCGGATCCCGGTTGTAGTGCCGATGCTGATGCTGCTGATGCAGCGTGGCGTTAGGCCTTACTGGGAACGCGAAGGCGCAATGAGTGGAGAAATGAGGTTGAGGGATTTTCCTCGTTTGGGCGAAAAAGAAAGAAAGAAAAACCAATAATTCTCGCGATGTGCAACTATGTCTGAAATTGCATTTACCACGGAGCCCACTGTAAATTATTTGTACGGCAAGAAAAACGGTCGAGCGTGTCGTCGAATTACGAGCGCGCTTTCGGAGCTTGCAAATTTTCAACAATTCGTACTTAAATGTATGTATGTATGATATAATGTTTTTTTTTTTTTATTTAAACGGAAGGAGTTCACTCAATGTATTTTTCCATTTATTAAAGGCTCGGATGGAGCTTTGTGGGTTGGTTCTCCATGTGGTATAGAGTACCCCCACAGTACACAATCTAAATTTTAAAAATAATGTTTTAATTTGGACATTTAAATGTGGCTCAGAAGGTTGCGTGTTCAGATCATGTCGGAGTCACCAATTATAGCGTTTGCGACGATAGTGAAGAACGTGTGATTCGAACTGACGCTATGACGGTTAGATTCACTAAAAGATAGAACCAAAGCTCAACGCATCAGGCCACTGCCGCGTGTACGGATTTGGTTTCAAAACCCAAGTACACTCAACTAATGTGGGATTGTTATGTTATCGCTATGGTATACGGCTTTGATGCTTTGCTTATTGGAATGTCCTTTCGGTGTTCTTCACTATTTGCTTGTGTATTGTGTGTGTATCTGTTAGTAATGCCACACTACTCAGTAAGCTTGTTATGATCAACTTTGAAATGCGAACGACTGAGCGATCGAGAGGATGTCAGAGCAGGCGAGTGAGCCGGTGTTTTGCGTAGAATTCGTGTGATTGTAGTTAGTAAGTTCTCTGTGCATGTGGGAGTGTGTATATGTCGTACAGATCACGTCGGGGTTACCAGTTATAGCGTTTGTGATGATAGTGAAGAACGTGTGATTCGAACCGACACTATCACGGTTAGAATCACTAAAATATTGAACCAAAGCTCAACGCATCAGGCCACTGCCGCGTGTACGAATTCAATTTCTAAACTCAAGTACACTCAACTGCTGTCGAATTGTTATGTTATCGCTATGGTATACGGCTCTGATGCTTTTTCTTATTTGATTTTCTTTCGGTGTTCTTTACGTTTTGCTTGTGTATTGTGTGTGTATCTGTTAGAAACGCCACACCGCAATATAGACTATGTTCTACAATAGAAAACGATCGTGCCATTGGCTTTCGTCATACGACCCAGTGCCTTTGAGTGCTAAATCTGCTCTTCATCAGCGAAGGGCGATGGTGCGTATGGGGTGAACTACTGCTGGGATTGTGCATTCTGAGTTTTTGGAAAGTGATAAAACCATTACCCACCTGGGTATTCAATATACATTATGTATATTCTTGCTCTTGTGTCTTTTTTATGTACTTCTCTCAGGATAGCCGAACTTAATAGCGCTGTATCCTGAAAGATATTTTTTTACGACCGAACCCGAAAGATGGCCAAAGATCTTCTTCCAACCATATGACGGTGCCTATTAGCTTATGTGGAGGCTGGTCATTGGGACCCAACCTACTATTTGGAAATTGTGCCATCCTGCCACAAAAATCAACATTCGTCTGTTAACCCTACAAGTAAACGTATGACTCAATTTGTTTACCAACTCAGCCTAAGGCGGCATTCCGTTTGAGCAAAAAAACGTCACCGTATGTTAACTGAAGCTTATGGAGAACATACTACATCAAGTTCACCGTGTGAATTCTGGTATACAGAGTTCAAAAATGGTTATTTTGACACCAATGATAAGGAGCATGAAGGAAGGCTTTTAAGATGAAGAATTGGAACCACTTTTCGGCCAAGATGAATGCTGAAGGCAGAAAAAACTTGCTGTGAAATATTAGAAGTAAATCAAAAATGCCATTCCAATTCACGTAAAAGTAACGCCATCTACTGTAGGATTTATAGTGAAAGATAGTAGTACACTTTCGTTGGTAGGATGACTTTGACCACGACGGCAAAGGTACTGTCATACCAACCAAACATTTGCTCGAGATCGGGCAAAGACGACAACTATACCTCAATAATGCACCTGGGCGTTGTAGACATGGATAACAACGTTCGTAAGCTTAATTAAAAATAACATTTTTTGGCGGTAATTTAGAATTTAATTTTGAAAAAATGAAGAAAAAATAGATGGGGTTTTTTGTAGACAAATGGGTGGGCTACTTTAATCAATCTCGCATATAAAATCGGAGAAATGGAGAGAGTTAATACATGACCAAACGGAGAGTAGTTGGGTAAAATGTCATATAAACCAGGTAAGTTCAAATTTGTCATTTAGAATTAAACCAGTGCATTAATGTAGTCTCATTAAAAAACTCACGAATATACTAATATCAATTAAGCAACACATACGAAACGAAATTGATAAGTAATAGGTTCGTAATAGAAGTTGAGTCAGCCAATCCCCATTAAGTGAATTCTGTATTGAATACTTGCGATAATGTTCCATATTATTTTTGCTTTTTGAAGTGGTGAGAGGAATCAGCCAAGTTATACCCGTCGTGTCCGATTGATGTTATCGTGTTCATCATAATCTTTTATTTTATACCTATATGTTTACTTTACCAGACACCACTAATATGGTTATCTGACCCCTAATGGTTGTGCTTATGAGAACCGGACTAGCCCAACAAATAATCAAGCCACCATTCACTCGCAGCTTCGCGTGGGGGAACAAGTAAATAAGAAGCAATGTTCTTTTGTAAACACGGCGAGATCATGTGGATGCTAAGAAAAACCATCCATGAATGGAATTTGTAACCCAAGACGGACCCGACCAGCATCTTTTCCACTTACACTTTGTTGTTGCCGTTTGTATTGTTGTGCTCAGTAATATGATGATAATCTGGTTTTGTATCATGTTGAGTATAAACTAAATGCTGGCGCGGTTTTCTCTTTCTTTTCACGTTATATCGAAAACGACATCCCTGTCACGCTATGAGCATCAGGGTTATTTTTCTGCGCGCGATCCCATAAGCAATTGAACCCGAAAACCTGTTTTCATACGACTTTGTTTACATTCGCCTCGTCCACATCATAAGCACGTAAATCGAGTTATAAAAACGAGAGTTTCATCAAAGATTACGACTGCAATAATCACACTTGTTGGCTGCCACATATTTCTAGGAAAGGCAAATAGTTTTCGTTTGCTCCTTTTTCCTTTTGTTACACTGCACACTCAGGATGTTTTTCGATCACCACGATGATTGGTGTTGGTAAAGATTGTGTAGCACCAGACGACACTGATCTCACGCAGAGAACTCTAGCCCCACTGTAATTAAAGTGAATATATACTTGCCTGGCATCATTTGTTGTATTTCCGGTGGATTAGTGAATATCCAGCAACAGATTCCATAACTGCGTTATAGTCTTTCCAAAGTACTCAACATCAACATGTGCTAACGGATTTAGCGGGAGTCCACATACCCATTCTCAATTTAACTAAAAGCTATTCTAGGAAGTTCAGAATATGATCAGATTGAATGCATTGCGTTGGAAGATGCAGCGCTTATCTAAACTTAAGAGGGCAGTTTGATAAGTCAGTGACTTTCTGAATAAAAGATTTTTTTTTTCGGCAAATATGTATTTTATTTCTCAACAGAGTCTTTTAGCTCGATACATTTAGTCCGGTGTCTTTCCAATTTTTTTATTACTTCCATATAATAGGTTTCCCTAAGACCCCCGAAATAGGCGTTAGTTTCTGTGTTGACCCATCCATCATCATCATCATCGGCACTACAACCGGGAACCTGTCTTGGCCTTATTTAGCAAGTCCTGAGGCTTGTTAAATTTTCCATAATGATTTGTTATTTCCGGGCAAGGTCATTTAGTCTTGCGCCAGAGGGTCCCCGACAGGGAATCGAACCCCGGTCTCCCGCGTGACAGGCGGGTATACTAACCACTATATTATCGAGGAGC
This sequence comes from Microdon myrmicae, assembly GCA_963931805.1. Classification (NCBI taxonomy): domain Eukaryota; kingdom Metazoa; phylum Arthropoda; class Insecta; order Diptera; family Syrphidae; genus Microdon; species Microdon myrmicae. Next base: position 143,973,159 of record OZ007500.1, on the reverse strand, counting down.
CCATCCATTCGACCCAAATCTCATACTGCCCAGCCATTTCTTCAGGTTTGGAAACAGGAAATAGTCGCAGAAGTTAACTCTGGAGAATATGCTGGATGGGGTAGCAGTTCGTGCCCCAATTGATGGATTTTGCTTGGTCTGCTTCATCAGCACACGAAATTCACTTTTTTCTATTTTACAAGTCACGAGGTTGTGTGCTCTCAATGGTTGTCCAACAAAAACTAAGTGACGTAGCTTGCTCAAACTCTGCCAGTAGCCCACCTAGAACAGTAGTCAGTAGTAGTCTATCCAGACGGGAGCAGTGTCGCGGTTAAAGTTACTGTGCGGGGAATTCAAAAAGTCACTGACTTGACAAACTGCCCCCGTATTTCGAGATGATAGATAGGTTTGCCATAGTCCTAGTTTTTAGTTTAGTTTAGTGAGGGCAGAACCCTCATTTATTAGCTAAATCCAAGCATAAATTATATGTATAATACGAGGGTTGCCTCTTATGTTTCGGGATTTGGCAACCCTAGAGTTGCAATCCGGCAATTGACAGCTCTGTCGTAAAGTTGGACATTTTTGAGGTTATGCGCACTCAGAACGCTTTGACATACGAGCGCTATTTGTGTTGTTTACAGTAACTTAAAAGATTCATCTCAGCCCAAAAATGAAATTAAATCGTTAACATTTTCGTGCGATTATTTTTTACAACTTTCGGCGTGGATTAACTCAGCAACAGTGCATGGATGAACTTAATTCAATTTTTGGCGATGAAGCTCCATCAAGGACCAGTGTTTATCGATGGTATGGTGAATTCAATCGTGGTCGTAGTTCACTCCAAATGAATTTCGTGAAGGTCGTCCAAAATCAGTTGTTGTTCCGAAAACCATTGATGCTGTGCGCGAACTGATATTGGAAGATCGTCATGTGACCTATCGTGAGATTGAGACAACCTTAGGCGTTAGTGGGACCAGCATACATTCAATATTGCATAAACATTTGACTGTCAAAAAAATTTGTTCGCGTTGGGTCCCACACAATTTGTCAATCGCCCAAAAAAAGGCTCGTGTCAATTGGTCGAAAGAAATGCTCAAAAAATACGGTCGCGGTGCTTCGAAACACGTCTATGACATCGTGACAGGTGATGAATCGTGGATTTACGCGTATGAGCCCGAAAGTAAACAGCAGTCGACTGTCTGGGTGTTTCAAGATGAGCCAAATCCAACAAAAGTTGTTCGCGCACGAAGCACTTCCAAGCAAATGGTCGCCTGTTTTTTCGAAAAAACTGGACATGTCGCAACCGTACCACTAGAACAACGCAGAACAGTCAATTCTGAGTGGTACACAACCATTTGTTTGCCAGTTGTCTTCCAAGAAATCAGGAAAACCAACCGCCGAAGACGGATCACTCTTCACCACGACAATGCGAGCTCTCACACATCGGCTGCGACAACTGCATTTTTGAGCACCCAAAACATCGATTTGATGGGTCATCCGCCGTATAGTCCTGACTTGGCACCGAATGACTTCTTTTTATTCCCGTACGTAAAAAACAAACTGAGAGGTCAACGTTTTTCGACACCTGAAGAAGCGGTTGCTGCATTCAGAATGCATGTGTTGGAGATACCTCAATCAGAGTGGCAAAAGTGCTTCGACAATTGGTTCAAACGCATGCAAAAGTGTATAGATCTTCATGGGGAATATTTTGAAAAACAATAAAGTGATTTTCGATGATCAATATTTGTTTTTGTTCTCTAATCCCGAAATATAAAAGGCAACCCTCGTACAACCAAAATGCAGGAATACATTATGAAATTCCTGATATTTCTACTCACTGTAGTTGAAGTGAGAATTGGTTTCCAGTATATCCTCAAAAACTGTCTTAAATTATCTTCTCAACCACATAATAAACGCTTCACATTTCCCAAAATGTTGGAAAACAGCGGTGATAGTCCCTATTAGTAAATCCGGTTCTTCCAACAACCCGGCTAACTTCCGTCCCATATCACAGCTATATTCGCTTAGTAAGGTTTTGGAATGTAAGATATACAAAAATCTTCTCTCATTTGCTAGAGACAACTCCCTTATCCCGAATTCTCAAGTTGGCTTTCGCCCACAACACGCAACTTGTCATGCTCTGCTAAAACTGACACATGATGTGACAATGAATCTCCAAAACCAATCCCCAACAATATGCGTCTCTCTCGACATAGCAAAAGCATTCGATTGCGTTTGGATTGCAGGACTACTATACAAGCTACATTCAATGTTCGGATTAAACACCCACACCACAAAACTTCTCGCTTCCTACCTTTCTGATAGAAAGTTCATCGTGAAAATAAATTCAACTCTTTCGACACCTTACAGTATAACCGCGGGTGTTCCTCAAGGTTCCATTCTCGGACCATTATTATACCTCCTTTATACTTCAGACACCCCGCAGCCACTGTCACCTAACACAGTAATGCTGAACTATGCCGAGGACACTTTAATTTATTTAAGCAACAAGTTTGTCAAGGAGGCAAAAAACTGTATTAACAGCTATCTTCCGAATCTCTCAGTATATTTTACTAAGTGGAAAATCCGGCTCTACCCAGCCAAAACTCAACTCATAGTGTTTAAAGGCAGAAATGCAAATTGTACTAACAACACCATACGCTGCCATAACAAATCAGAATCAAATTAAATAACAATATAATTAACCCCTCCAAAACCTTAAAGTACCTGGGAATAACCTTCACCAACAATCTGTCCTTTTCCGCCCACACCAAAAACTCGATTCGCAAAGCCGCAATTCAACTTAATCTCTGCAGAAAAGTGATGTACAAGCCGAATGGTCTCTCTCCCAAAGTTAAATCACTTATCTACAAACAGATAATCAGACCCACTCTCACATATGCATGCCCGATATGGTACCATATCACACCCGCCCAAATGGAAAAGCTACGCATTTTCGAAAGGAAATGCTTCAAACTTATCACTGGCTTCAACCGACATCCCAACTCCCACAAATATTACAACAGTAGTTTGATCTACTATGCCGCTAATATTGAACGCTTCCTCGAGCTGTCCATCAAATTTATCGAAAATCTTCCCAATAATCCCAACCCGATAATAAACGCGCTCACATCGACTCCGTCAGATAACCGAACTGCCTTCCCGAACTGTCTCCACATCAGAACGTTCTTCATCTCTGGCAGGTTGGTTAATAACTCTAATGAGATTGTATACCACAATACAGAGATTTCACCTCACCAACTTAAATATAGTAATATTCAACCCTTCTCCAATGTTTTGCGTTTCAACGAACAAACGGAAAGTAGTTCCCCAACCCATATCCCTGACTGACAATATCCCCACTAACCCATAACCTACCTATTGATCACTATGCTTCCCCCTTACACACCACACTAACTTATTTCAATAATAATTAGGTAACTAGACTAAGTTATGATAAGTTAAGTTAAGTTAAGCAAATTAGCATAGGTTAAGTAAATAACTATATCCTGGTTTTCTGACCTTTTCCAGGAAGCGCTCATTAACCAACAATTTATCAAAAACTCTTTTTGCGTTTTCACATATATACAAATTGCAGAGCGTTATTTGAGCGAAACTGACGAAGACGTTTTTGATGATTGACTGCCTGCGAAAAAACTGCCTCGTTTTTTCTTTATCCCTTGGTCTCATACCAAACAGCAGTTTCATGACGGCCTTGATTTTGTTCGGCCACTGACCTGTAATCCCGACACGATTACACTCCATTACGTATCTCTCTCGCTGACCTCAATTCGAGCCGACCTTTCTTATTGGCTGTTGCTTGTGGGAGCAATGTGAACGTTTGGATCATAATGTTCTCCATATGCATCACACGTTCCTTCGGTCTCCGCCTTGGTCGACATTGAAAGTATTTTGCCGATGGCAATGAGGTCGGTCGAAGGCGTGTCATGTTGCCTCTTGCACAAGGGCTTCCGTAATCGAATTTTATATGATTACGTAATTGAAATTGAAATTTACGTGATACGTTTATGTTTTGGGTGGATAACGTTGCGTTTTGCAACAGTAACTAATGAATGGTTCTACAAATCACGTTAACGCCATAGACTTCAATTTAACCTAAGCCTGTTTGACTAGTTTCTTTATGAATATTTTTAAGTTCGGATTATAATATTATTTATATTATTATTTTACGCAGAAGAAATATTGGGAGACTACCAATGCGGATTCCGTCGGAACCGGTCAACAAGCGACCAGATGTTCACAGGAAGGCAACTGCTGCAAAAGAAGTGGGAAACGGAGAGGCGGTTCACCAACTGTTCGTTGACTTCAAAAAAGCCTACGACTCAGTCGCAAGGCAAAGACTCTATCATATTGTGGTTGAGCTGAGGATCCCGAGAAAATATACCGCCCTCATTCAAATTTGCATGAACGAAAACAAAGGGCGAGTTAGAATAGAAAACCACCTCTCAGAACCATTTGAAATCCGGGACGAACTAAAACAGGGGGATGGCCTCTCACCATGACTTTTTAACCTTGTCCTCGAGTATGTTATCAGAAAGGTACAAGACGACAACACGGCCGGATCATCCCTCAACGGGGTCACACAAGTGCCCGCATATGCGGATGACATCGCCATTCTGGTCGATAGTCTCGAAACTGTAAGTAAGGTGGGCCTAGAAATAAATGAAGACAAAACAAAATACATGATTACGGCGAGAGCAGGTGGGCCTCAGAGAACATATATAAACGTCAGGGGCAAGATATTTGAAAATGTCAAAGAATTTAAATATCTGGGAACGATACTGACGACCAGAAACGAAACGTCAAAGTAAATTAACAAAAGACTACATTCCGGCAACGCTAGTTGGCATGCAGCCAGTGAAGTGTTGAAATCCAAACTGCTATCACGGAATATAAAGCTCCGTGTCTATAGAACCATAATCATGCCGATTGTTCTATACGGATGCGAAACATGGGCTCTCACCAAACGGGAAGAGAACAAATTCCGCGTATTCGAGAATAAAGTTTTAAGGGGTATATTTGGCGGTAAATATGACGAGGAGGCAGGACAATGGAGGAAACTCCATAACCACGAATTGGAAGAACTATACCGCAAACCTACAATAGTGAGAGTAATCAAGTCGCGAAGATTAAGATGGGCTGGACACGTAGTGCGAATGGGCGATGATAGGACCTTGCATATAATTCTTAACGGTAAACCAACGGGAAAAAGACCGACAGGACGGCCGCGACGGAGATGGGAGGACAATGTTAGATTGGACCTCGAGGAGATCGGATCGGATGATCGAACGTGGAAGGAGAGTGCACAGGACAGGGAACAATGACGGAGTCGAGTCGGTGAGGTCATGAACTTCCGAGTTCCTACAGGCCAATAAATAATAATAATACGCCTGAAGTTGACTTGCGAACCGCACAAACCACTGTGGGATTAAATACCTTTCGCCTAGCCAAAGGGGACATACTTACCGTGTCCTCAACCCTACGTACCCACACACATGTGGGTCCAATTTACCTTTCCGCACAGCTAAAGGGGACATGAATACGGGCGTCCTCGACCCCACGTATTCACAGACACATGGACCCAATTTCTCGTCTGCACGGCTATCGAAGGACACTACCCAGAAAAGAAATTGTTTGACGATCCATTAGCTGGGCAAACACAAGTGCCAGATGTCGACAGCCAGAAAAATCCCAGGCGATAAATGTATGGCCAAGGAATAAACAAATGTATGACCTTCCCTTGAGCCAACCGCGGGGGGGGGGGGGGGGGGGGGCACGCGGGGCTTTCAACCCGGCAAAGGCCAGGACGATCCCAGTCCGTGTTCAATCCAAGTTGACATGCAGTCTTCACGTGGCACCCCTGGATAGCTACTTTGCCACCCGCCAAGTAGTGAACCAATGCATGCAGCGACATCCTGAGAAAGGTTGACGCAAGGCTAATCACCTTGTCCGGAAAAACGAATTATTATGGACAATTTAACAAGTCTCAGATATGGACCGGATACCGGTGGAGAGACATGCTAAATAAGGCCAAGACCGGATCCCGGTTGTAGTGCTGATGGTGATGATGATGATGATTTTTCCAGGCTTGACCCCCAGCGACTATTATCTGTTTTCAAACCTTAAGGTGGTGGCTCCAGCGAATGACATTCAGATCGAATGGGGAAGTCGTCCCGCAAACCGATGTGTATTTCGAAGGCTTGGACGTTTCGTTTTCCCTACAGAAGGGGCATCGAAATGTTGGACAATACCAAGTGTATCGCCATCGAAGGTAGTAGTGTTGAGGAATGAAAAAAACGCTTGTTTTCATTAAAAATGCTGGGACTTGTCAATCTATGCAGTAGTTATACTTCGATAACCTCAATTGTTTCGACGACGTACCAACGCTTTCAGGGTCATGCTCTTGAATATATATAGATTGTAGTAGTCTCTTATTCATCGGCTCAGCGAATTGTCCACTCCATAGCAAAGTAATTTAGATGAAAAGTGTTGATGTCAAACTCTCTCGGACGCTTTTGAAATATACAATGCGACAACCTTGCCTTCACCGAGGTAGTGGATGGAATGGCTCCACTTTTCGGTAAGGTACGCCATTAGATTTCCTTTGGACCTATAGCGTTTGCGACGATAGTGAAGAACGTGTGATCCGAACGGACGCTATGATTGTTGGAATCACTAAAACTTGAACCAATGCTCAACACATCAGGCCACTGCCGCGTGTACGAATTCGATTTCTAAACTCAAATACACTCAACTGATGTGGAATTGTTATGTTATTGCTTAGTATACGGCTGATGCTTTTTCTTATTCGATTTTCGTGCGGTGTTCTTCACTATTTGCTTGTGTATTGTGTGTGTATCTGTTACAAACGCCACAGACCTGTTGATAAGAAAGTCATATTGGCGGCCATTGAGAAGGGCATTTGATTCTAGATATTTCGAAAGTTGAGGGTTGGTAAGTGATTCTATTATCTTACATAGAATAGAAGTTAGTGCTATGGATCGATGAGAAGGAATTGACCCTTTTTGGGAATTGGCTGAATATTCGCTGACTTCCATCTATTTGGGAAACGAGCAGTAAAATGGGAGAGATTGAATAGCTTCCGCAGCGGTTTAGGAAGTGAAGAACTCTTCAAGAGAATTGGGGGAATGCCATCCGGACCAGTGGATTTGTTTACGTTCAGCCCTTCGAGTGTGCGGGGTACACTACGTATTCGAGAGTGAATCTGAATCATGGTGTACTGCTACGCTCAAGTTGAGGCGGAACTGATGCGATATCAGGCTGCGTTAACTTGGCTACAAAATGTATATTCGCCTTCTTTGTTGCTTATGCTCAAGTTGAGGTGGCACTGATGTAGAATCAGGCAGCGTTGAGTTGGCTGCAAAATGTGCAGCAAGTAGATTCGCCATCTCTATTGCAGTGGTGACTGGTTTGTCATCGATTATATGCGAAGGAATAGATGAGTAGACCGGGTTTTGGATGTTTTTCACGAATGCCCAGAAGTTTCTACTACCTGTGGGGGAGTGTAGTATTGTTTCTCACCTTCTCTGGTCATACAAGTACTGTTAAATATGAGCATTGCAGTCATCTCTCTTGAAACTTTTCCGCGTTTTCCCAGTATTGTTTGATTTATACAACCGGAAGCTCAACTCTTTAGCCGTAATGGCTTCTCTGCACCCAGAATCGAGGCACATATTTCTCTTGAATTTGACACTCATCCTGTGTGGAATCATGGTTCACATACCAATAGAATTTGTTAAGCACAAAATAATATTTAATTGGAAGTTAGAAGAAGGGTACTCACCATTATACTTTCTTCTGTTGTTAGCCTGTGGGGTAGGAGAAATAGGTTGCACCGGCGTACGGCGCTGATTCACTTCACTCACCATCACTAATCGAAAGTTCAGCCTCAGCAATAGTGTCCACCGAAGATATACGGCAAGGAAACAAAACTTCATGACAAACCGTCCACCAGGAGGAGAGTAAATAAAACTCACTGTTTTAATGTTATTGATGTGTTTATTTATTTAAAACAGTTGGTAAAACAAAACAAACGATAAAAGGTACATTTGCACTTTGGATTGTAAACTATTATGAACTTTTGCTTTATTCTCGATTAGTTTTTTTATTATATTATAAATGACGCGAATGGGATAGAACAGAGTGGATCTTTACACACACATTTCGCGACTGGATGCTAAATGTTAATCCCGCGACTCGCGATTGACTTTCGCGTCCCCGTGCGCACCGGGGAGCGGGAGTGACACGACCTGCCCGGTCGGCGGATGTAATAGGACTCCAACGAGGGTTGGAATCTAGATCTTTATTCACCCTCGATTCGGTGGTGGTGAATATCCTCTCGGCTAAGGATATGTTTACCTACCACAAGAGAAACGTAAAGTCTCTCTTTGTGGGCTGGAAAACCAGATCTCGTAATGAAGATCATGGTGTATACATGTATGGGTGATCGTACAGATCACGGTGTTTATCGATGCATTTAAGCAAAGGATAAACGAAACCTGAAACGAGGAAAAAAGAACAAAGGGAGAAGCGACCTAAGGCATCGGCCTGTAATGAGGGTCGGCTAAATAAATAAGCTACAGCTCATTACGTGTGAAATGCATTTGGGATACATCATACAATTTGTATATTGTATCTTTGGTCGTTGTAAGGGAACGGAATCTTTATTTGCATTTGTTGATGCTATTGAATTCAATCCATTGGCGCAAGACTAATGACCTTGCCCGGAAAAAAAGAAATCATTATGGAAAATTTAACAAGCCTCAGGACTTGCTAAATAAGGCCAAGACCGATTCCAGGTTGTAGTGCCGATGATGATGATGATGATTGAATTCAATCCGGCCACTATGTGCGGCGTTGATGATTGTTTGGAGATTCAAACAAAGGAGCATTTCGGGGTAAAGTGCTTGCAGCTGTATCAATAGCTGCAAGTCATTGTAAAGCAAATCAGATGGTTACACAATGACGGTTTGTATAACATATATGCCAATTGTATATGGCGTCTAAGGCAACTCAATGGTCGTATTCTAGTGTGAGTATTTACACTAAACAAGAATTCGGTTCTAGGTCGCTAATGCGGAGATGCATGCATGAATGCCCTTGTGGGAGAAATTCTTTACAGGAATTCCTAGATAATGCGTTGAAAGCATTAATTGCCCTTGAGAAGAGAAATGTTTCAGGTATGCTGGTGATTGGGATTTATGATATTTGGAACACAATTCTTATAGGGAATTTTCGATTCGAATAAATGAATGAAGGTAAGAATTCTCTTCCAGAAGCTTTTAAATAAATAAATTTGATAAGCTTGATGCGTGAAGCATTTACAGGTGCTTCATGCGATTGCATTAGCAGAAAGGTATGATGGCTGGGTTGTAGTTATGGGGGTTCTTCGGGTAAGTGTACAGTGCGGTTGGCGGAACCGCCACAAGCCTTCCTGGTTACAACGCTATACTTTAGCCTTTCTAATTACAGCGTTATATTTTAGCCTTCCTAGTTACAGCGTTATACTTTAGCCTTTCTGATTACAGCGTTATACTTAACCCTTTCGTAGTTCCCCAACCCACATCCCTGACTGACAATATCCTCACTAACCCATTGATCAGTATGCTATCCCCTTCCACACCACACTAACTTATTTCAATAATAATTAGGTAACTAGACTAAGTTAAGATAAGTTAAGTTAAGTTAAGCAATTTAGCATAGGTTAAGTAAATAACTATATCCTGGTTTTCTGACCTTTTCCAGGAAGCTCTACCCACTAAAATCTTAATCCATAACCAATATATAACTTTTATCATATTGTTTGAAAAATGTACTAGTAAGTATATGTAAACAATTATAGCTAAGGTATCATAAGTTATCTGTATTGCTTATTGTAAAAATTATTTATGGTCAATAAATACAGAAATGTAAAAAAAAAAAAAAAAACCCTTTCGGGTTACAGCGTTATACTTTAGCCTTTCTGATTACAGCGTTATACTTTAGCCTTCCTAGTTACAGCGTTATACTTTAGCCTTTCTGATTACAGCGTTATACTTTAGCCTTCCTAGTTACAGCGTTATACTTTAGCCTCTCTGATTACAGCGTTATACTTAACCCTTTCGGCTTACAGCGTTATACTTTAGCCTTTCTGATTACAGCGTTATACTTAACCCTTTCGGGTTACAGCGTTATACTTTAGCCTTTCTGATTACAGCGTTATACTTTAGCCTTCCTGGCTACAGTTATTCCGGTTCTTTTTCTCAAAGTGTTTGTCACATATATTATAATCCATAATTTTGTACCGTACTTTTAAGATCGTTGTTATGTGAATTTTATAGCTTTCTATTAAGCCGAATAAATGGGGATTCTGCCCTTACCGAAATCAAAATCGTATCAAATGGTCCGGACTTAGCCCTAAGCGATTAGCATCCTCTTTATCATCGCAAAACTTCCTCAGTGATAAGAAATCGATATCAGGAAGAGAAGAAATTGCTTAGTCGGGTCAATACTGGACCAGGTGTTGCATGAGAGAGACATTTTGAAGTAACCTTTAAAATGGCAACAATCTATAGAACAGGCCGATGCATATTTGACCGGAATCGCACCGAGTTAAATAAAGTGTTGTCAAAACATAAAAATAATGCATTTCTTTTTCCCCAAACCAATATATAGTACAACTTATTATTAATTACAATACTTATATCTAATATCGTCTGTTTTCTTCTTCTCTTCTAGGTGAGTCCAATGGAAAACCTCGCTACTGTGGTAATTTGTATTAAATTTAATATTATAACATGACTCAATAACTATAAAAAATCTAGTCTGCACATCTCACTCTTGTTGATGGTCTTTTACTTCGTAATGACAGCACCCATCATCTGACCCTGAGTCCTATAAATACTCCTGAGGTAGATGTCCAAAAGGGTTCATACAATTAATTCCTACTAATGTCTCAGAAGAGTTTTTATTATATAGTGTGGAGAATATAGTATCCTCATGACTTGAAAGGCCCAAAAAACAGGACTTTCCTGTGATAAGGCAATTATTTTTTATAGAGAACGTATGGATGCCATTTAGAAACCTATTTGATGTATTGAGTGGGTACATTTGCTTTAGAGGCGCGGCGACCCAATACTTTCTACTAAGCCTAACTTTCAATTCCTCCCAATTAAGGCCTTTGAAAAGAAGATGCGTTTGACTATAAACACGAACTGTATTTATATTCCTTTTGCATTATTGTCACATATTGAATTAATTATATTCCCATTTTCGTCAGTTTTTTCTATTGCCTTCTTTTTATTTTTTAAATACTTTCAAGTGATAAAATTGTCGATGTACAATCGCAGGGAGGCGTAATAGCACTAGTAAAAAGGATATAGAAATTTCTTTAGTCCTTGGCATATTTTTATAGACATGATCGGTACGACCAGAAACCGATCAACTGCACCTACACTAAATTTAAATAAAAGTCTATTTTGCAACCAAGTCTCCATATAGTAATTCTTCAGTCGGAAGGCACGGAAATGAGACAAGCTACACGGAGATGTATTTCATCGCAGCATATATACGAAGGTTGCCTTTTATATTTTGCAAATAACGATGAAAATACATTTATTAATTTCTAAATATAGCTTTATTGTTTTTTCAGCTAATTGGCTGATTTTTGTACGTTCTGCTTTTTGAGCATTCTGGCAACAATATTAGTTCGAAAGTTAATTTGACTTGTTGCCCCCGAGAAGATAGGGGGATTATCGCGTTTATGGCTACATGGGCGTATGACATATGAGGAATTTTTACCACCTTTGGAACTGTTGTAGGAGAGTTGCTATTTTGCACAGAAGGATGAAAATGTGTTTATTATTTTCTAAAAATATCTTTGTTGTTTTTCAAAGTATTCTCCTTGGTAATCAATACACTTTGCACTCGTTCAAATGATTTATTGTAGCATTCATCCTACACCGGAAGTGATGAAACTATGTTGCCTTGCCAAATTGAGTAGGATACAATCCAAACAGTTTTTTTTATGGCCGTAGTATTCATGCTATGTCTCAACACATCACTCAATAAGTTTCCGGTCTATGAAAAACATTTTTTTTAGAAAATTGTACTTTATTCGTCAATAGAATTAATTCCCTTCAAGAATGACACATTCATTGCAAGCTCCTCTATCTTATTGACGCTTTTTTTGACATTTGACTTTTTTGGTCGCTTCAGACGAATTTCATCGGACGCTGTCCACTTACCTGATGATCTCTTTGAGTCAGTTGTGTAGCGGTGGGTCGATGTCGCATCTATTGTCACATAAGAAATTCCTTCTATCTCACTTGAACAGCTCCAAAGAGCATTCTGAATCGTTAATGCGTTGTTATTTTTGGACAGTTCTGAGCAGACTCAGCACCCACTTCCAAAGCAACTTACGCATGTTAAAATTTCCGTGTAAAATTGTAAACACAACCTTCTGATATCTTTAACCCTTGTGTTACCTACCGGGTACTCGGGCGCCCACCGCAGTACTTTTTGTTGAATCATTCTTTTACTAAGGAAGTTTGGCTAAAACTCTCCTGGATTCCCATGATTCCACCGATTTTCCATCGATTTATGCACTGCAAACATTTTCTTTTGTTAGTTTAGCTACTAAGATTTCAAAACTAAAAATTAGTACCAGTTCATACGTACCGACTACCCGGGTAACCGCGTACGAAAACAATTAAATACACGCATTGTGTCATAATATTTTTATGAAAAAAAGAGTAAACAACCATAAATAAATAAGGTTTAATAAAAGTTATACATTTTTAAATGCTTAATAATCAACTGATTGCATGATGGCGCTTGACTTGGTGATAAGAGCGTCGCTCTCTAATCACGCGCATAGCCACTTCTGCAGCAAGCTTATAGCGTTTGCGACGATAGTGAAGAACATGTGATTCGAACCGACGCTATAATGGTTGGAAGCACTAAAACTTGAACCAATGCTCAACACATTGGACCACTGCCGCGTGTACTAATTCCATTTCTAAACTCAAATACACTCAACTGATGTGGAATTGCTATGTTATTGCTTGGTATATGGCTGATGCTTTTTCTTATGCGATTTTCGTTCGGTGTTCTTCACTATTTGCTTGTGTATTGTGTGTGTATCTGTTAGAAACGCCACAAGCTGTCTCAAGAAAAGCCGGTGTTGGGATTTTTTCATATTATCTCATTATTTTCGTAATAACCGGTGTACAGCAAGAAAGCCGATATCATCATCATCATCATCATCATCATCGGCACTACAACCGGGAACCGGTCTTGGCCTTATTCAGCAAGTCCTGAGGCTTGTTAAATTTTCCATAATGATTTGTTGTTTTTTTTCCGGGCAAGGTCATTAGTCTTGCACCAGAGGCTCCCCGACGGGGCAAGCCGATATCAAGCGTGATGTAAAAAAAAGGTTAGTGACCCTCTGCAAATTCGCCATTGCGCAGTGTAAATCGCGCACATTTGATCCATAGTCTGAACGCCACCTTTCATTTAATCATAAAATAAAATCATTTCTGTTTTTTGGTGCGCTGAGTCAGACGTCGAGCATCGTACTAATTAGTAGAATTACACCTCATCTTTTTTTGGTACGTACGCAGAATTACTACTTCCAAAAAGCGTTAACTGCGGTTATCCTACTTTGAATCGTTTCATTTCTTGACGAATATATAGTTCATTTCTTTTAACAGTTCCGACAATAGTGAATAGCAGACTTCTATCCCAAGGGTATCATTGTAAAAAATCTGGACATACTTATTTTTCGGTCAGATCCTCTGAAACACAATGAAAGTTGTTTGGCGACTCTTTCGCCTTAGTTCACATCGTGAGTATTTCCTTTTTTGCCTGCATATAAAATCCCTTTGAGTGTAAAACCACTCGCTTCATCACAAATCCACCATACTTTGATGCCATATTTAGCAGCTTTGTATGGATATACTGAGTAAACTTTGTTCTCCCTCGGCAAGAAAAGAGTTCCTCATCGAAAGCAAGGTATTGCTTGTAAGCTTGCATTTAGCTATAGTTGTAGTTGCTCATGCCACCCCCAATCCAGAGTGTTACGCGTCACCGTATCCATTGGATGGTTTGCAGCCAGGGGTATACCGACTGTATTATAATAGCGCCTCTCTGACACTAGGTCAAACCAAAGCTGTAGGTAGACCTTACCATATCAAGATGGGGCTCTGATATGTCGGACTATTTGACACCCCAAGACTCGTGGGAACAAAAATGGATGAAAACTATAAACCCAGCAAACATATAAAAAACCCAATGGGCATAGCTGTGATGAGCCGACACTATCATAAGGGAAGAATTCACCAAGAAAACACCGACTCGGCAAAAGGAAAACATAGACAAGTCAATAAGGTGTTACGTAGTAACTCCTCTACCGCCTTTGTCTCAACGAGAAAACATTAAGCATAAACTAACATCATCATCATTGGCACTACAACCGGGATCCGGTCTTGGCATTATTTAGCAAGTCTCTCCACCGGGATCCGGTACTTATCTGAGACTTGTTAAATTGTCCATAATAGTTTGTGTTTCCGGGCAATGTTATTAGCCTTGCGCCAATATGAAGCATTTAAACAATTTAAATAGCAAATACCTACATTACAAGCAATTGCCACATTTTTAAATTAAACTTAAAGGCAACACACAATGTACGTTTGATTTATACATATAATAAATCAAACATAAATTACATCTGACTCACTTACAACATAAAAGGAACATACTCATTTAAATAACGTACATATGAATTACACACATAAAATACATGTTACATTTGACATAAAAGGTATTAAACAAAGGCACAGCTGGTGCATAAACCCAGTCTATTTCGGCGATGACATTTTCGATTAGTTTTGAAGTTGATCGTAGCCAAGTTTCTTCGTTGGGACAACGGCGGTTGTTACTACGTAACAAATCCCCCCCCGTCACAAGGATGGGTGTCATTCTTAGAAGAGGAATGACACACCGGAGAATCTTCCTCGGCCCTTGGGGACTTTCTCTACTGTTTTTGTTTTGGTCTGAGAACCAACAAGCTTCCCCAGATCCTAATACTTCACTAGTTTCACCGTTCGCCAGGGAACCGACGAGGTCCCCACTACCTCACATTCTTGGCGTTTTAATGTCTGTATTTCGCGATTCGTGTGTCTGCTTCAGTTGGTTCGTTTGGACTCCTCAGTCAACCCAAGGTGAGGACAGCTGGCTTCCTTGATGAAAACAAGGCAGCAATTGAAAGGAAGCCAGAACAATCCTTCGCCGGCATCGCTACCCTCTCGCCCCCTCAAGGGTACACCGGTGGACAAGCACATCCCCACAAATACGCCGAGCACGCCCAGAAAGCTCCAGTTCCAGATCCAACCAGGTCCTGCACGGACAATACTGGGCGTGGACAGGGTCTATGACCTTGTCGCAAAGACTGTCTCAATGTTCTCGGGACAGGAGGGCCCGAATACGACCGATAAACTTCAAAGGTTTATCGATGGCTGCAAACGGACCCTTGGTTGCCTGGCGGAGGAGGAAGAGGAGAGCTTCCTCCGGTGGCTGCCCTTCGGGCTGTGCGGTGAAGCATACCGCCTGATGAGTGACACATACCGGCTGATGAGTGACGCGCCACCGAGAACGTTCCTGGAGGTGGAACAGCGTCTAAGAAAGTCCTACCAGCCCCAAGTGTCGTATGAAGAGCTGTGTGCCCAGCTCTCCAGGATGCGACAACTCCCTGCAGAGGACGCCACAGGCTTTGCCTCACGAATAAGCGGGTCATCGTGCGGTGCGGGGAGGTTGCTGCACGACCCTACGGTCCGGAGAGTGCGGCCGTTTTCGCCACCCAGGTAGAAAGGATGGCGAAGTCCGTAATTATAAAAGGCGTCAAAGAGGACCACCTCTGGCACTTTCTGCTTACAGCCAGTGGTGGTCCTTTCGAGGAGGTCGTGGCCAAGCTTATCCAGTTGGAGTGAATCGGGAGGGAGATGTTACAGTAGAACGACTTTCCCTTTGTGGGGGACTCCATCGGGACTGGTGATCAGTCGGCCAATTCTTCGGCTCCTCAACCTTCGTGAGCCACCCATATTCACCCACACTCGTTTGGTCGCGACTGAACCCGCACGCAACACCTTTCGCACATCACTCCCAAGCACACCACCAGCACCATCAGAGTGATGGCAGGGCTTTCAATCCTGCCCACGCATCAAAATCATCGGGGTGTTCGCGGGAAACATATTATAGACCACCACTTCCTGCGAACCCTCATACAAATGTTTCGTTGTACCCTGGCGTGGGGGCATTGGATAGCACAATGCCTCCATCCGCCCAAAGTCGGTTTACGCAGGAGTCGCTTCACAGGCAATACCTGCCAGTGAACGAGGCGAGCCACGTTTGGTGGGTCTTTCGACACCACCCAGACCTTAAGAGGTCAACCCCGTATGCCCCGACGGGCACACGCAGCACACCCAGCCTGCGCCGGCTGCAAACCAGTCCCACCCCCCACAGGGCAGGTTGCCCAACCTAGCCCCACACACACAGACTGAAGCCCACTTCCCACATCAAGCTGGTGGTGACCAGCTCAGCCACAGCCCGACCACCCAGGCCCAGGATGCTCGGTTGATGCACCCCTTAGAAGCTCGAATAGCCTGCAGCATCTGCAAGAAAAAGGTGCACCTGTCCGACGAGTGCCTAAAAAGGTGAAAAACGCCCCTCTGCCGAGATTGCGACCAATTTCCTTTATCGGTTGCCGATCATGGGATTTGGGCACGAATATGATTGACGTTAGACAATCATACCCTAGATCATGCCTAACGATGCTCCGGCCTGTAAAACAAACAAACACACAGCAGCATCACTGTGTTCATGCTACTTACCAAACGCTGTCCATGATCCCCCTAGGTGAGACGTACGCTTGCACATCTGCAAGTCAAATTCCTCACCATCATACCCATGTTCCATTTAATTAGATCAACAAAAGCCACCATAGCCTTGGCCATAGGCGAGCAAACCTTGGGTTTGCCTATCGCCACGAAAAAATCGATTGCCTGCAATGGAATCAGTCTGGGGCGATTATTCCCATGTAGCATCGGATAAATCACAAATAATGTGCATCGCATCGTATGACCCTCGAAATAGCGTTTCTGTTTATTTAGGACACAGAAACCTATTTCTTCCTTCGGCGAGCTTCGCTATCGCGTATCTCAATAATGCCTGCAGTTCATTACACCAGTCCATGTTTATTCAGGTGCATTTTCGCCGTTGCCGATATGCAGGCTGGAGGGCATCGTACTTGTCCTATACGGACACATATAGAATCCTCCCACACCGATGTAATCCACCACCGTTGAATCTGACGGATATGGATTGCATCGGCGAGTCAAATTTTATCCCTCGACTGGTATAAGTCGGAGTGCGGTTGCTAGCGAATAGATTCTTGTCGCTATTAGTATTATATTCGGTGATTTAGAGTTGGTGAATAAATCGTGATCCGAATCCGAACCAAGGAAGAACAAATTAATTACAGTCTTGTTGTAACTTTCGGTATTTGCAAATTAACGATAATTGGTGATCTGAAGCTGTGACAGGTAATCATCGGATTAAGTACCTTAGCAAACATTACCTTCAGTAATGTCAATTTAAGTGTTGTGAACAATTGACAGTCAAAATAAAGAGATCTACTGAACAAAAATCGCAAAGTGTATTTTTTGTTTCGTGTGGAGAACAGTGTTTGGAGGAGTTATCTTCAGTGAACTATTTGTGGTGTTTTTGCTCAACATGCGTCAATGCTGACGCCCAGCAAAATACCCACAATAGCACGTTGAGTTTCTCATACCCATATGACCATTCCCGACCAAACTCTTCGAACGTCATTACCAATCAGCAGGTTATGCTTAATACATTGAATTCGGACGTCAACAAGATATATCAATGGGGATTATCTAACCGAATAGAATTCAATGCCTTAAAAAATGGTTCTTGGAGGTGTCCAATCTGCCTCCCATCAAATTAATGCACGTGTTCCCTAGGATTCTGTCTCTCACCCATTCTCTTCCTCACTTTTATAAATGATCTCTTGCCCACTATCCACAACCCAATTCGCTCGTTTGGTGATGATAGCACGTTCAGTTTATCATACTCATATGAACATTCCCTACCAAACTCTTCGAACGTCATTACCAATCAGCAGGTTATGCTCAATACATTGAATTCAGAACTCAACAAGAGATATCAATCGGGATTATCAAACCAAATAGAATTCAATTCCTTAAAAACTCAGTGCTGCCTCTTCTTGTCAAAGGCGATCTCCAAAACAAATATACTGTCGATGAACCGCATTTGCATCGACGAAGCCAAGGAACTATCTATCCTCGACACTCGAATTAATGCGACTCTTTATTGGAACGACCACATATTTGAAACTGCGAAACGTGCTGCCGAATGTATGGGGTTTCTTAAGAGATGCCACTATTTCATCATCGGCACTACAACCGGTATCCGGTCTTGGCCTTATTTAACAAGTCTCTCCACCGGTATCCGGTCCATATCCGAGACTTGTTAAATTGTCCATAATAGTTAGTTTCTCCGGGGAAGGTTATTAACCTTGCGCCAAATTGGCGCTGGCCACTATTTACAAGGCGTATATTCCACCCAAAATGGAGTTCAAGTCCCATATTTGGCCAGGTGCATCCAAAACTGCACTACACACGCTCGATAGAATGCAAAAACGAGCAGTGAAACTTATTGGGGACCCAGCCGTAAGTCCTTCAATTCCGTCGTTAGAATATAGGCGCAACATATCAAGCCTGTCTCTTTCCTATAGGTATTCCTGTGGCGACTCTAACAGATACACACACAATTCACAAGCAAAATAGTGAAGAGGACCGAACGAAAAATCGGATAAGAGAATACATCAGAGCTGTATTCCTAGCGATAACATAACAATTCACATCAGTGGAGTATAGTCGAGTTTAAAAATCAAATTCTAAAATCGGCCAGTAGCCTGATGGGTAACGCTTAGGTACATTTTTTGGTGATTCAAACTGTCATAGCGTCAGTTCGAATCACACGTTCTTCTTCACTATTATTTCAAACGCTATATTACCACGGTCGTTGCTCAACTGAACTTGCTGAATGTGTTCCGCTCCTTCAATCATTTTCTCTGAATATGGATCAATTCACGTTGAACGTCAACTTCCGGCGCACAAATAAACATAGAGAGTCATTCTTTAGCCGAACCACACGAATGTGTAATGCTCTACCTAATCGTGTGTGTCCTCGTCGTTATAATATCCAACCATTTAAGATCAATGTACATCGATAGGTCCTTCACATCCTCTACGTCCGTTCGCACTGTGCTCTGACATTTAAGAGCACTCCAAGATCCCCTTTTGTGCGCGCGTTAGTGTATAAAAAAAATACCAGTCAATAGTGCTTAATTTTCCTGATGCAGAGTCTACATGACGCTTATCGAGCCACTAACTAGCGTTAGTTTTGTTCTATGTTTTCATCAACAAAGGAAATTCTTCTTTATCCATTGTTTTGAAAATAGCAAAAGTAGTTTAACCTTTTTTTATTATTGTATTTCTCTCAGGAGAGGAGAACCTATAGCGCCGGCCCGGCGCTCCGAGATGCGACAAACAACAGTACTTTAAGAAATAAACGTCAGATTGTCATGAAATTTTGACACGTATCGTTTGGAGGTTAGTACTATCCAGAAATCAAATGGGTCTGGTGACAGTGGTGCCATCTATGTGCCAGACCGGAAACTTATTGAGTGCTGCATTATGTGTACCCGTCATATAACTATACAGGCTGAAAAGTCCTGGGATTATTTAATTTCCATCCGCTCGCACTGTGCTCTGGCATTTAAGGGTACTTCAAAATCCCTTTTGTGTGTGCGTTAGTGTAAAAATAAAATGAAAACAAACATTTTTTAGGCAAAGTTATATTTATTCCTCAACATAACTCCCTTCGAGGGTGATACACTTGGTATAGCGATTGTCCAACGTTTCGATGTCCTTTCTGTAGTACGAAACGTCCACGCCCTCGAAATACGCCTCGGTTCCCGTAATTACTTCCTCATTCGATCTGAATATCATTCGCTGGAGCCATCGCTTGAGGTTTGGGAACAGATAGTGGTGGCTGGGTGTCAAGTCTGGAGAATACGGTAGGTGAACATACAATTCAAATCGAAATTGGACCAATTTGGCTATCGCTTTCAAGGAAGTGTGTGACGGTGCGCTATGGTTCAGTTTGTCCAATAACGCATCATAATACCCTCCTGTGAGTGTTCTTCCCTTCTGCAGGTAATCGATGAAGATTATGGCATGCGCACCGCGGAAAATGCAGGCCATAACCTTCCCGACCGAGCATTGGTCTTTTGGCTGCTTTGGTCGACTTTCATGGCTTTCCAGCCACCCTGCAGACGGCGTATAGTAATAGACCCACACCCGTCACAAAACGTCCGTTCTGCAACAACGCCAATCCTGCCATTGAATCATCAAAGCGTGTGACGGAGCGTTTTGGTGATGGTACAGAACTGTGGCGTTTCTAACAAATACACACACAATATGCAAGCAAATAGTGAAGAGCACAGAAAGGTAATTCGGATAAGCAAAGCATCAGAGCAGTATACCATAGCGATAACATAACAATTCCACATCAGTTGAGTGTACTTGAGTTTAGAAATCGAATTCGTACACGTGTCAGTGGCCTGATGTGTTGAGCATTGGTTAAATTTTTAGTGACTCTAACCGTCATAGCGTCAGTTCGAATCACACGTTTTTCACTATCGTAGCAAACGCTATAGAACTTTTTTCTTCGCCATGTGGGGCCGTTTTTTCTTTATTTATTGGGTGAAGAACAACAACTTTATATAGTGGATAAACAACCAATTCAAATCGAAATTGGACCAATTTGGCTATCGCTTTCAAGGAAGTGTGTGACGGTGCGTTATCGTTCAGTTTATCCAATAACGCTGCGTAATACTTTCCTGTCATTGTTCTTCCCTTCTGCAGGTAATCGATGAAGATTATATCATGCGTATCCCAAAAAAAAACGGATACCATAATCTTCCTGGTCGAGCGTTGATCTTTTGGCCGCTTTGGTCGGCTTCTGTGCCAATCTCCAGACTTTTTAAATATACCTCTCTTAGGAAGCCGAACCTATAGCGCCCACAAGGCGCCCCGAGATGCTGCCAAATAACTGTTGCATTTCTTTTTGAACAGTTGCAGGTTATAACGCTAAACTACCTATTGGACTCAGGCGTATAGTAATGGACTCACACTACATCTGTCGTCACTAAACGTCGAAAAAATCCCCCTCGATTACGCTGCAACAACGATAAACCGGCTGTTGAATCATCAACGCGCTGCAGATCTTGCTCGACGGCCAACAAACGCGGCACCCATCACACCGATACTTTTTTTTCTCTTCATTAACGCGCGCACAGAAGGGGATTTTGAAGTACTGTAAAGAAATTGGAATGTACGGGGGAGCAGAAAGGATCACGTTGTAAAGAAGACCAAACGTCCCTATTGTTGCTGTACCAAGCGTAGCACGCTGAAAGAAGGTGCCAAGAATGCCGCAATCTATGAATCCAAGCTTAAGATTTGGCAAAGATTAATTTTATTTTCAAACAATCGGCATATTTATACAATCGATTATCCAAATCATTACTCCTTCATTCATAAATATAATTTGCTTACTACGCTAATCTTACTTCTACCACTTGCTTAGCATATGGTATACTAGAACAATGACACGTGTTGACCTCTATATACATATCTGAATCACTGCCAGCACCGAGTGCATGCCATATGACACTTGCAAACAGTAACTACTAGGGGCAATTCATTTCGATGATTTATTTTGCATAATCGTCTCGTGTTTACATTGATACACTAACCTACTGTGCTCTGACCCTTAAATGTCAGAGCACAGTAGGAGCGGATCAAGAGGAATTGGATGAAGAAAGGAGGTATCGATCTCCAAAAGATTGTGCAAAATGTATCCCGCCCGTTCTTTTGAGATGCCCACGACCTCAGCTAACTCGCGCAACTTCACTTTACGATCACTCAAAACGATTCGATGCACTTGCCTTACGATTCCCGCAACCTCTTTGGCCTTCCAGAGCGAGGTTGTCTTCGGTGCTTGTACGGCCCATTTCAAATTTCAGTAAACTACCGATAAACTGTTGTTCTTGGCGGAACAGATGTGGATAACATTTCTGCAGCCATCGCAATGATTGTTCAGAAGTTTTTCCTATCAAAAAACAATGTTTGATCAAGATGCGATATTACTGTTTTTCCATATATATATTTTTTTTTTTTTTTACAAAAGCGAAAGCAGGGATCTTGCATTACATATTCATGTGAGTACCTCTAATTGCATATTCGTATAATATAGCAGGGGACAATTTTGAAATTTGCGATAGGGAACATAGTTCCTTTGCCGTCGCATATACAGAATCCTTATTCATATCGGTTTCTACCAACGGCTATCACTGTTTCCGCAGCAAGTGAAGAGAACAAACAATAAACTCGTCCTGGAATCCAATCATAACCACCCCTACTTTACCGGCAGAGTCTTCTCCCTTCCGAATCTACCTCACTCCACGTGAGAAACATATTCCCTCTTTAGGACATCTGTAAAACAACATAAAGTCCACAAAGGCGTTAAGATATTTTTGCATATTTTAGAATATATAAAAAGATATTGAACAAAAAAGGAGTTTTTTTTTGGTTTCGGTAGGAACGTGGAAATCTTCAAAAGATACCTCTGGACCGATCCAGAGGCATGCCGGGTTGTTACCGACTAAAATCACCTCCCGCCAGGCACATATTCCCGTTGATCCCCGCGGAGCTTTCTTTTAGATATTCCATCGCGGGGCGGGAGGGAGTTAACCTGTTACTCCGCTCGTGGCGTCGCAACTGCTGCATCATGTCACATAGAACATCATTTCATTTTTATAACATTTTTTTATTTTCTTTTTATCTTCTTAGTTTCTAAATTCTATGCTAGACAAAAACTGCTTCAATTCTAGCTTAATTATATTATATTATAACTTACTGGTCCTACACAGACGCTCTAAGCTAACCATTACATAACTATTGTATAATTTGCCTTTCGGCGACAGGACATAGAACATTATTTGTTATGGACCATACCTGTTTTGAACTCAGCATGTATTCTATTACTCCTGTCGGAGTAACTGTCCGTCTCTTATGTTTCTCCAAAATCGTTCGTGCGGTCTGGAATCTCACGCACTCTGTGAGTACGTGTTCCGCATTTTCTATCTTGCCTTCGCAATACAAGCAGTATGGGTGATTCACATGCCTATACTTGTGCAAGTATTGCCGAAAGCATTCATGTCCTGATATGAGCTGAGTCAAGTGGTAATTCAGCTCGCCATGTTTTCTTTTCACCCATGTTTTTATATCAGGTATCATGGTGTGGGTCCATCTTCCTTTGGTGGAAGAATACCACCTTCGTTGCCATTCTCTTCGGCTTGAGAGCTCTAATTGTGACCGCATTCCCCGACGATTCTCTTGGGGGACTGTGGCGGTTCCGCCAAACCCCACGGTTCGCCTTCCTAAAAAACACCATAACTCCATCCAATTTCCTAACTTCACTAATGCAATCGCATTAGTACCTGAAAATGCTTCACGCATCATATAGATCAAATCTATGATCTTAAAGTCCCTGTCAAAGAAAACACCTTTTATGCATTCTCTTCGCATATAATTTCCCGTAAGATTTCTTTCTTTACCTTATCAGACAGAACCCCCATTATTACAACCCAATCTACATCAGTTTCTACTAATGCAACAGCATTAGCACCTGTAAATGCTTCACGCATTATATAGATCAAATCTATAATGTTAAAGTCCCTGTAAAGAAAACTTACCTTTTCATGCATCTCTTCGCATACAATTTTCCGTAAGATTTCTTGCTTTACTTATCTGGAATTCCAAACCAATTCGGCACCTTAGGTACCAGACAAATTCCTGTGAACAAAATGATTCGGTTTGCATATAATGTAGCCGTCATGACAGGGAACATAAATATTGCGCCGTCTATTTTCCCAGCCACAACAACAACACCTACATACACATTGGCTGGCGACTTACACCCAAGGGACCAAAGCAAATACGCATTCCGCGTCTCTTGGCATCAATTAAATCCTACAGCATAAACAAATGCAAATAGGAATTCAATACCTACCCTTACTAGCGATCCCATAAACACCATTTCCCAGTAACCTAGCTAAAACCAATTAGCACATTTCCACATCGCATCGTCGTCTCTTTGTTTAGCCGCGACGCACATTTCCAACAAAGATCCCATTAGCACCGACGAGTTCGGTTTTATTTGCTTTACCGAAATCGTATCCCATGAACACACTTTACGCTCTTTCTTTGTTCTAGGTTCGTCCTCATCCATGAAAGAACCACGCCCACATACCACTGCACTGAAAGAGTACATTTCTGTGGCGGCCACACCCTTAAGAGAAAAGTTGTTCTCTCTCTTCCCTTTTCTTAACCCTAACCTAGGATGGAATTCATGTCAGAGTTCTATCCGCGGGGAGTCAAATTCCATCCGCTGACTATCATGGTCACGCGATCTTCCGCTCTCCGCCGGCTGCGGAGATGCGTAATATACCTCGGGGTCGTGTCGAAGTGTTTGCAACCTCCATGTCGAATATTATATTTGCGGCAGTCTTCGAAGATTGTGTTTTCTTTATTGACTTCATAATGTAACTTCCACGCAGTGCTACCGAAAAATTTTAGTATCCAATAAAAAAATGAAACGAAAACAATAATCCGCGAATTCAAACAAGTTATTCCAATAGTAGTGTTTTTCCTTGATTTCGAAATAAACTTAACTTAAACAAATCAGTGTGTTTCATTTGTACTATTTTCTCTGGTGCAATCTGTGTATTGTCCTTCACCGGCGTTAGGTAAACAGTGACCGAATGAACAAATCGACGATGTGGATACGAGAGAATCAGCGCCGTACGCCAGTGCACAATGCTCCTACCCCACAAGACCTTATGCAGTGCAGCGTTTTCTTTAGCTGCAATGTCAGGTGGTGTCCTCCCGGCCAAAATATTTATAGCATCTTCGAATACCGTTCGGATTGCTCAGCATACTCTTAGTGATGCCAGCCTATGTGCTGAGTTCACTCATGTACGACTTATACTGTGCGGCTCCTGCCCATATGTGAGCTGCATACATTATAATGAAGGTGTTGACACTGGTTATGAGTTTCTTTATGTGGAGTCCGAGGTCCTCCAACATTGGGTAGCAGTCTCGCCAAAACTTTGCATCATCATCATCATCGGCACTACAACCGGGGACCGGTCTTGGCCTTATTTAGCAAGTCCTAAGGCTTGTTAAATTTTCCATAATGATTTATTTTTTCTGGGCAAGGTCATTAGTCTTGCGCCAGAGGCTCCCCGACGGGGAATCGAACCCCGGTCTCCCGGGTGACAGGCGGGTATACTAACCACTATACTATCGAGGAGCCTAAAACTTTGCATACGTTTGCCATTTTTTCACTCGTTTTCCTTAGGGGATCCTTGAAGCTCATCCTGTTGTCGAGTATAACACCAAGAGATTTAATATAGGGACTGGATCTGATTATTTGTCCTTCTATTTCCAAATCAAGGTGTTCAACTTTCTTGGGGCTAGTTATTAAAACTGCCTCCGTCTTATGTCCAGCTTGTTTCAGTCCGGCCATATCTAGCCAGCATTTAATGCTCTGGATTGCTTGGAAGCAAATATTCTCCAGATCATCTAGATGTTTAGCTACGGCCACTATTGGCTAATCATCTGCGCACGCAATGATTCTACCCCTCCTGGTACATTGACCCTGAGCACACCATCATACATGATATTCCATAACAGCGGACCTAATACAGATCCCCGAGGTAGACCCGCTTTTATTTTATATTCTTGTGGTCCCTCATCTGTACCATAGAGCAGTCTTCTATCCGAAAGATAGTTTGCTAGTATACGCACCAAGTAGGCTGAGCCTTGTAGCTCGCGCAACGCTTCTAGAATCCGATTCCAATTCACCGAGTTAAACGCATTTTTAACGTCTAGCGTCACCACCGCGCAATATTTTTTGGTACCACCTAGCCATCGTGCTCCAGCTATCGCATTGCGAGCGCTGTCGCACACCTCAGAGAGTGCCTTACCGGTTGATCTACCTTTCCGGAACCCATACTGCGATTCAGAGAGCCCCGATGCCCACTCAGTGAATTGTTCCAGGAGAGTGGCAATTACTCGTTCAAGCAGTTTCCCTGTTGTGTCTAGCATGCACAACGGGCGATAAGACGACGGCGCCTCTGGATTCTTGACTCCTTTCGGTATAAGCACAAGCCGCTGTTTTTTCTATCGTTTAGGAAATTGTCCTGTTTGAAGGCAGGTTGTGAAGAGACTGCTGAAGACTTCCGACTTTTTTGTTAACGCGGTCTTCACAACAGCGTTAGGGATACCATCCAAAAGAAGGAGAGTGGAGAGGAATACCTGGCTCAAACGACTGTAGCTTGTAAACGAATGGACGAAATGTCATGAATCTTCTTACATAAACTACTGACAGATGAGTCTCGAAATGAGTCATGTTCACTTTCTAGTAACGCCAGGTATTGAATGATCCCGGAACTTTTCAGCCCATGTAGTAATACACCGGGATGCTTTAATACACGGCATGTCACATGTCATCCTGAAATTGTCTGTTCGTGGCACAATATTGATGTTATTTGGGTACAGCAACCAATTTGTTCCCTCCCAAGTGCCGGCCACGTTGAACCATGGTCATGACCGGTGCTCCACTGCCAAAACTCGATGTGAGTTCATCGATGCACTCTTTTTGAGATAATTCATGTTGAATATTGTAAAAAAGATTGCACTAAAGAGTTCTCACTGTTGTACCCAACGACCAATTCTGGACGACCCTCAGCGCTTTTGTCTCCTCCCAAGTCACGGCCACGATGAACCATGGTTATGAGCGGTGCTCCACAGCCGAAAGTCGACTTGAGTTCTTGATGGCGTCAAATCTACCTCCCATCAAATTAATGCAAATGGTGTTACGTAGTAACTCCCCCACCACCCGGCGAGAAAACATATAAACAATTTAAAAATTAAACACACATATTAGAAATAAACACAGTGGCGGTTCCGCCAAACCCCACCGTTCGCTTTCCTGAAAAACCCCCATAACTTTCACCCAAACTCCTAATTTCACTAATGCAATCGCATTAGCATCTTAAATGCTTCACGCATTAAAGAGATCAAATCTGTAATCAAAACAGCCCCTGGAAAAGAAAACTTACCTTTCATGCATCTCTTCGCATACAATTCTCCATAAGATTCCTTTCTTAACTTATCAGGCAGAACCCCCATTATTACAACCCAACTCCCATTGTTTCCCGCCAATGCATTTGCATTGGAACCTGAAAACATTTTCCTTTTTCAAGGACATTTAATGCATACAACGTATTATCTAAAATTCCTAGAAATAATTCTTTAAAGTGCATATGGCATCATGAATCCCAAGCCAGTCGGCACCCTTTGTCTGTGTTAAAATCCTATGTCGGACAGCTTATTTTTACAGCTGCAATAAACCGACCCGCGATTCGTTTGTACAATCGACAAACAATTCCCGCATCCCAATTATTATCATCGGAACTGGATCCTCTAGCATTTTCTAGTATAAACAAGAACTCGGTTCCTGTACCAGTCGGAGATGCCATAAACCATATTTCTACGCATGTAAACAAGTATAAGATACAACTCATCGTTTGTTTTCCCACTAACAAACAATTTTCAATTTCTTTCCCTGCCACAACTAATTACCCGGCATGCAAGGGATTCGTTCGGCCACCAATCCCATTAGCACCTTTTCCCAACGTCTATTCTAGTAACGATGCATCGCCTAAACACTGACCCGCATTACCGAACGGCGCATTTGGTCGTTTCTCCCTTTTGTTTTTACCGCCTGTCTGCTTCGTTTACCCATTGCCTTCGAGCACGTGTAAACAACACAGATCTGAACGATCACACACATACCACCATGATTTGCATTACGAGATCTGGGTTTCTGTTCCACAAAGAGAGACTTTACGTCTCTCTTCTGGTAGGTAAAACATATCCTTAGTGGACTTAGTGGTAGGTAAAACATATCCTTAGTGGACCACCGAATCGAGGGTGAATCAAGAACCAGATTCTAACCCTCGATTGAGTCTAATTCCACCCGCTGACCGCCACGGTCACGCGATCTCCCGCTCCTCGTCGCACGCTGGGAACGCGAAAATACCCGGAGTCGTGTGGGTAGTAAATAAAAGTCATAATAATCAAAGTTATATTAATAATAAGTTTACGCGGAGTATAAAAACACCACGTATGTAATAATGGTTTAGAACAAAAGGCAATGATTGTGAGAACCTTTTCTAATAAATAAAAAAGTGCATATCAATTATTTACTTCTGGTGGTGCCGATCGTTTAATGTGCACAACAAACGTGGCGGCGTTTCGCTCTTTTGTCGGTATTTATTTCTTTCGTGATGGACAATTCGCGCCGAAGCTGTTTAGTAGACGATGGGGATGGAAGTGAACGGAGTGCCCATGCCTGGCACAATACTTCCTCCCCACAACACCACTTTTTCAAATTAAACTTAAATACAGAACAGAAGGAGACTGAAGAAGAATACGTGACTCAAACGACTGTAGCATGTCAACGAATGGACGAAATGTCATGAAACTTTATACATAAACTAGTGACAGATGAATCTCTCGAAATGAGTCATCTTCATTTTCTAGTAGCGCCACCTATTGAAAAATTCCGGGACATTTCAGGCCATGTAGTAATACGCAGGGATGGTTTAATCCCACGGTATGTCACATGTCAACCTGAAATTATCTGTTCGCGGCACAATATTGATGATTTTTGGGTACAACGCCCAATTCTGGACGACGCTCAGGACTTTTGTCTCCTCCCAAGCGACGGCCACGATGAACCATGGTCATGACCGGTGCTCCACTGCCAAAAGTCGATATGAGTTCATCGATGCACTCTTTTTGAGATAATTCATGTCGAATATTGTAGAAAAGGATTGCAGTAGAGAGTTCTCATGTTGATTCCATTGTTCTTCATAGATTTCATTTTAAAGTCACTGCCAACAAAACGAAACATCGTCAAAAGTGTCAAGCTTTTTAATGGAAACGTTAGATGTTGTCTAGCAATGTCAGTGTTGCCGTTTTGGAAAATATGTATAATAACCTACATATAATCATCATCATCGGCACTACAAACGGGATCCGGTCTTGGCCTTATTTAGCAAGTCTCTCCACCGATAGCCGGTCCTTATCCGAGACTTGTTAAATTGTCCATAATAATTTGTTTTTCCGGGCAAGGTTATTAGCCTTGCGCCAACCTTTCTCAGGATGTCCCCGCATGCATTGGTTCACTACTTGGCGGGTGCCAAAGTAGCTATCCAGGGGTGGCGCGTGGAGACCGCATGGCAACTTGGATTGAACGGGGAGAAAGATCGTCCTGGCCTTCGCCGAGTTGAAAGCAGAGACTTTACCCTGTATGTTCACTCTGCTATGGGTTTCTTAGTTATAAACCCACGCTCGTTTGAATAAAACACCAAATATGTAGTGTTCACAATCAGCTACATCAGAACTCGTTCCGCTACAGAGCGGGGAAGCTGTGGAACTCCCTTCCCACGCGAGTGTTCCCGGAACGTTACAACCTGCAACTGTTCAAAAAGAACTGCAACAGTTATTTGATGGCATTTCGGGGCGCCCACTCGGCGCTATAGGTTCGCCTCTCCCGAGAGAAATCTAATAAAGCTATGAGTATATGTTAACCCATCATGAAATAAGAGCAGTTTTAATCTTTAAGCAATTACTACCAATGTGTAGTGTTACTATAGCGTTTGAAATAATAGTGAAGAAGATCGTGTGATTCGAACTGACGCTATGACAGCTCGAATCACGAAAAAAAAAATTACCTAAGCGTTACTCATCAGGCTACTGACCGTGTTTAGAATTTGATTTCCAAACTCAACTATATTCCACTGATGTGAATTATTTTTATTTATCGCTTGGTATACGGTTCTGATGTATTTTTCTTATTCGATTTTTCGTTCGGTGTTCTTCACTATTCTTGCTTGTGAATTGTGTGTATCTGTTAGAGTTGCCACACCACCCCCTTCCCAGAAACTTCGTTACGATCAGATTCGGTGCGAGCGACGAGCGAACGAGAGAAGCGAGAAAACATCAGAGGCTGTGGTGCTCTATGCGGAAGTCGTGACCGTGTGTGAAGTTCTGCTTTACTATGGGAAGTGTATGCTGCGTGCACAGATCACGTCGTAGTCACCAATTATAGCGTTTGAAATAATAGTGAAGAAGATCGTGTGATTCGAACTGACGCTATGACAGCTCGAATCACGAAAATAATTTTACCTAAGCGTTACTCATCAGGCTACTGACCGTGTTTAGAATTTGATTTCCAAACTGGACTATATTCCACTGATGTGAATTATTTTTATTTATCGCTTGGTATACGGTTCTGACGTATTTTTCTTATTCGATTTTTTGTTCCGTGTTCTTCACTATTCTTGCTTGTGAATTGTGTGTATCTGTTAGAGTTGCCACATTACCACTATTTCTCTTTTCTACTTTTTTCTGTCGTATAAAATGGGTCATTTTAGTGACAATAGTCGAAATCAGTAGGACCAGTCTCACTCTATCCCACTCCGGTGCCCACAAGGTTTTCCCCTACTTGCTAATATGGAAAAAAAAGTAATAAGACCGGTTTAGAATTTCATAATATTTGCTGTGTTAAGTAAAAAGTCTTTTATGTTTAAAGAAAATTGTTGGATGAAAAAAATTAGTTCACCTGCATCTTTTTTTTTATCTCGGCGAACCTATAGCGCCGAGTCGGCGCCCCGAGATACCACCAAATAATTGTTGCAGTTCTTATTGAACAGTTGCAAGTTGTAACGCTCCGGAAACACTCGCACAGGGAGGGAGTTCCACAGCCTCCACGCTCTGTAACGGAACGAGTTCTGATGCAGAGATGTTCGCGCCGTCTGAAGAGGAACTGCAAACTGATACGATCCGTCTGATTGTCTCGTGCAGCGCATATAAACCGAATTGCACGGAACAATACCACGAATCTCCGAAGAACAGTACCCGTGATAATATCTATAAAACAGACAAAGGTCAGCAACGACCCTTCCATGTGACAGTCACCGCTGTGTCCCCGATCAGATGGATCGCTCGTCTCTGTATCCTCTCCGCTCGCACTGTGCTCTGACTTTAAGGGTACTCCGAAATCTCCTTTTGTGCGCGCGTTAGTGTAAGAAATAAAAAAAAAAGATTGCTCATTAAAGGCACCATCTCTGAGTTAATCTCGTGATTTATTGAACGATGGATTACACTTCTGTTTTATACTCGTAGGCTTTATTTAGTGAATGAAATATTCTTTCTTGAGGAGCAATAGTTCAATAGTTTAGGTATGTGCATAGTTATTATCTTCTAGCTATCTGTGTCGGTAAGGCAGTTCGGTAATAAACTGACGTTTTACTTCTGTCAAATGTTTGCAAACTTGCCAAAATCGATTCTGTAAATTTTTTAATCCCATTATAGTTTTGCTTCGTGTTCAATCGCCCTTGAAATGTACTAATATCCCATGATGTTAATATAAATAATAAATAATCTGCAGTCAGATTGAAAATTCATTCAAGTAGAAATGATTGCCCATCGAGAGGAAACCCGACACTTCACCATTCGACTGATTACCTCAGTCATGAACAACAGCTCCGAGCCCTAAAATCAATACCGGCATACTGCACACATACAAGGCTTCCAAGTCGCACAGAATCAAAAACACTACACAACATATTCGTTAAAAATCAATAAAGATTGTTATATTCTGCACATTAAGGACTTCCAATCCAAAGGAATGAAAAAATCCTCAAACATAATAGACTCTAATTTTTTTTTCACAGCACTTATTTTCTTGTTCTCACTTCATCGATTGCATCGTAGCAGCCCTAGACAGAAATACCAGACATATAATTCACATTCTGTCGGTTTTCCAAGGCATATGGATACAGACCCCCACTTCATCTTCAGTCATGTCCGATGTCTGTACTTCCTGTGCAAAATAAAGGAAGCGAAATATTTACGATGGCAATATGTACTCGTATATACATGATGTAGATGAGGGCGATATAAATACCGCCACAGCAAGGAACTGCATGCCACAGGCACCACGAAATACCGCTTCCCCTTAGAAGCAGTTGCCAAGTGAGAGCCCAGTGTATTATATTATATCCTTACGAAAATGAAGGGCAATACCATGTCTGCAGCAGCACGACGAATTTCCGTAAAACTAAAAAGCCAGGCGGACAGTGCACGTAAAATGGATGTGCGGTTGACGTTGCCACCCCATTTCACACGTTCTTGTGGATCACTCAAAGCGAAATGTAATACGAATGCTTCCGTTCTGGAAGAGGGAACACTATTAATTTAAATCCTTTTAGCAGTAACGTAATTGGAATCAGTATTGACGTTGCAATATCACACTCACGGGAAAATACAATTAGTAGATGGCGCCAACGTGTTCAATCCCATTTGACTGACCCTCCTCAGATTGGCAGACACAAAACGCGCGTCTGGGGCGTTATTTCAATGCTACGGGGTCGCGTATAGTGAAGGAAATAAAAAAAGATATAATACCAACCAAGGCGCATCTACCAAGCTTAATTTAGTCCATGGTATCTGTATCATCTTGTCGTTTTACCGCCTTCGTAGTTGTTCTTTTTTTTAAACGCAATGCACGTATGGGAGAGATTTTGGTGCCCTCTTAAATGTTAAAGGACAATACGGGCGAAAAAATATGGAGAGAATAAAGAAAAGGGGTGTCGATGTCTTGAATGCCTAGAAATTATAATGACAAAAAATACCTGATCAGCCAAAACATCCCACATTCGTGTTATTCGACCGAAGAACGATTCCCTATGCTTACCCCTTTGTATCTACGTTATTTTGAACTCACGCATAGCCTCTGAAGGACGAGTATCATAGGGAAATATGTGGAGAGCCGGAACGTATTCATCAACCTCAAATGAAGAGTGACCGTGACAGATATAGAAAGAGAAATACACAGGTTGTACTGCACCTGAAAATGGAATTGTGCCTGAGTCCCCACCGAGTTTTACTGATCGTTTCTGCATCCTATTCAGCACATTCAATGCCTGCAACTGTTTTGGATGCACCTGTCCAAATATGATATTAGAACTGAATTCTATCAAAATATATCCCAGGACTGAAAAGCAACACAAATCAATTGGCGATCAAAATTGATTTCGTCTCCTTCAAAGGAGGCTCCATTTAAAGGGGTACATTTTTTCCAACGGACAGTCCAATCATTCATACATTTTGTATAGTCTTGTTGCAGGATCACATTCAGTGCTCCCAGCGAATTTCATTTTATGTCTTCAATCGACTCGAAACGGGTCCCCGTAGCGGTAATTTGATTTTCGGAAACCGGAAAAATTCACAGGGTGTCATTTCTGAAAAATTTGGTGTCTCCACGATCACGTTTTTGGCTAAAAACCCGATCGCAAGGATAGATTTGTGAGCTGGTACATGTTGGTGGTAGGCTCCCCGATAGTACAGTGGTTAGTATACCCGCCTCTCACGCGGGAGACCGGGGTTCGATTCCCCGTCGGGGAGCGTCTGGCACAAGACTTAATGACCTTGCCCGGAGAAAGTACAGAATGTACCTTGTATTTCCCTCATTAATGTCCAGTGCCAGTTTTTGTGCTGCTTGTTCGATCTGGTTAAAGGAGTCCTGTACACCCGAATCGGATCTACCGATGATGTCGACGCCATCTGCGTAGGCAAGTAACTGGCTGGAGTTGGTGACAATACAGCTTCTAGTTGTAATGCCAGAGTCACGGATTGATTTTTCCAACGCCAGATTGAAGAGGAGGCAGGCCAGACCGCCCCTTGTCGGAGTCCATTAAAGATATTTAGTGGTTTGGACAGCAATCCCGCTATTTTCACTTGACTAGTTACGTTGGTCATGGTCAACCTACAAAGTCGTATCAATTTGTTTGGAATGTCGAACTCTCTCATGGCATGATATAGTTCTAACCTGGCTATGCTGTCGTAGGCGGTCTTAAAGTCTATAAACAGATGATATAGTGGAATCTTAAATTCCAGACATTTTTCCATTGCCTGCCTAAGGGTGAATATCTGATCAATCGCTGATTTGCCTGGGATGAAGCCACACTGATAATTAACCAACGATGATTTTAGCGTATGGGGCTATCCCACCTTGTAGGATAGAGGAGAGTATCTTATATGCGGTACTCAGCAATGTTATACCCCTCTAGTTGCTGCACACTGCGATATCTCCCTTCTTATGTATGGGGCAAATTATACCACGAGGCCAATCTTCCGGCATCTCCCCTTGCTCCCATACGTGCACCACGATCTCATGAATTGGGTGATGTAACGCTGTCTCCTTGTTTGATCAGCTTGGCTGCTATACCATCAGCGCCGGGGCCTTGATTTGAGCTGTCTTTACTGTTTCCTCAATGCTTGGTGGCGGCAGCCTTTTGTCTTGATCTTACATTGGTGGAGCCTCCGATTCTTCTGTGAGCTGACCTTTTAGCAATTCATTGAAGTGCACTTCCTATCGCTCCAGAATGTTTTCAGGATCGGTGATCAGATTACCCTCTTTATCCTTGCAGTAAGTGCAGCGTGGTGTGTACCGCGTCATACTGCGGATTATTTGGTAGAACTTCCGCGCCTGGTGTGGACCTCGCTCTCTACTTTTCGCTATTTCACAGACATGGCTTTTTTCCCAGGCGCTTTTCTTTTTTCTGTGAAGCCTTTTTCAGATCTTCTGAGCTCTTTGTATTTCTCCTCGTGTACCTGCGTCCTATGAGACTGCTGCATTCTTACGTTCAGTCGTTAGTTTGCACTCATCATCAAACCAGTCGCTCCGGCACTGCTAATGACAGTATTCTTAAGACGTGTCCATTTCTCTGCTACGCCCGCCATTCTGGCCCCAATTTACTCTCCCTCCAACGAGCTCTTCGAGGGCGAGTCTTAACGCATGACCAAAGGTGTTACTGGTATTTTCATTGTGTAGGGCAGCGATGTTAATTCGAACCTAATCCGCGGATGCAATACATCTTCGTAAGGCAATCCGCGCTCGGGAAACTCTACCAACAAGATAATGATCCGAGTCGACGTTGGCACCTCGGTACGTTCGTACCGTAATCAGGCTCGAGGAGTGGCGGCGATCTATCAACACGTGGTCAATTTGGTTGCGAGTGGGTCCATCAGGTGATACCCAGGTAGCTTTTTGGATATCTTTACGCGGAAATCTGGTACTCACAACGACCAAGTTTTTTGATGCTGCCAGTTCAATGACTCGTAGTCCATTGTCATTAGTGTTCTCATGCAAACTATGGGAGCCTGCGTAGTGTCTGAAAACCGGCTTCCGACCTAATTTGGCATTCAAACCACCAAGAAAGATTTTCACATCGTATCTTGGGCAGGCATTGAAGGTCCGTTCGACATTCTTTTAGAATTCTTCTTTTTCGCTGTCAGGGGACACCTCTGTAGGGGTCTGAACGTTTATGAGGCGTATGTTCTTCAACTTGCCTCGCACGCGAAGAGTGCATAGCCTTTCGTTTATTGCATTAAAGCCGATTATGGCAAGCTTCAATTTTTGGCTGACTGCAATGCCTACCCCGAGCACATGGTGTTTTGCAAAACAGCTGTAATAAATGTCATACTCGTTTCTTTGAATAACACCACTCCCCGTCCATCTTATTTCTTGTAATGCTGTTATGTCAGCCATATATTTGGACAGCACATCGACTAGCAGCTCGAGCTCTGCTAGTGATCGGAGGTTCCATGAGAAAATTCTCATCGTGTATCCGGTCCATATGTTTTTGGAAACAATCGAAATCAGTGCAGAACTTCTTCCACAATGGGGTTTACTGGCCCAATTGAATTTTGGGGAACTACACAAATAAATTAACACCATTCATATACCGATATGATTCATTTTGATCCCTTAGGGAATGCGGGTAAACTAGTGATTTTATCACCATCTACGGCACTACAACCGGGATCTGGTCCTTACCCGAGACTTGTTAAATTAACCATAATAATTTGTTTTTACGGACAAGGTTATTAGCCTTGGGCCAACCTTTCTCACGATGTCGCTGCATGCATTGGTTCACTACTTGGCGGGTGCCACAGTAGCTATCCAGGGGTGTCACGTGGAGACTGCATGTCAACTTGGATTGAACAGAGACAAGGGTCGTCCTGGCCTTCAGCGGCTTGAAAGCAATCAGTGACTATGCCCTGTATGTTCGCTCCTATCCCCCCGATTTGGGATTTATACAGAAGAAAAAGTTGGGCCAAAGTAAATTATTTCTTGGCTCTTAAAAGATAGCTCAGTTTTTCTAAGGCGATGTTCGAGACGTATTTATGCCACGCTACATGCCCATAGACCGTGACGCCGAACGATCTCATGCTTTCCCTAGATTCGAGGGCCTGGACATTCATCATCAGATGTGGAACCGAAAATCCACTTTTCTTTGTGAAGGTTGTATACCGTGTTTTCGATGCATTGATGTCGACAAGATTGGCCTTTGCCCACTGCAGCATGTTATCCAGATCGCGATTCTGAGAGTCGATCTGGCTACATCTTAGCTGGTGCGACGTTGATGCACTAATTGGCCGATGAGTGGAAAAAGAGGAAACAAACGTACTTCATCCGCAAAATTGAATACTTTGTTATCCGTTGACTCACCTATGTGAAGCAAAAACAAGGTTGGAGCCTAAATAAAATCTTGAGGCACCCCCGAATTAACAGCATACAGATCTGAACACTCGCCCTCCACAACAACCCGAATCGATCGATTTTCGAGGAAGCTCTTCGTTCAGTCGCAAAGCTGCCGGGAAAGTCTGTATGAACAAGGTTTGCTCAGTAATGCCCCCGCGTCAGACGCGGTCAAAAAGCGTGGAGGTATCCAATCCGACCACTCTTGATTCACCATCCCCTCAATCAGAGATGACCATATATTAGTTATAAGGGTCAAACGGATTCCCGTGGACCGCATGCCACGGAATCCGTATTAATAGTAATTCAGAAGTCCGTTGCAGTCCAAGTACTTAATTAACTCGGCATTGGTGACCGCCTGCCACGGAATCCGTATCGACGATCATTCAGAAGTCTGTTGGAGTACAAACACTGAATTAACTCGGCATTGATGACCTTTTCCATCACCTTGAACAACATAGACAGTAATGCTATCGGCCGGTAATTTTGTGGGAAACATTTTCCCCCATCTTTGGGATTGGCTGAATTCGAGCCACCTTCCAGCAGGAAAGTAATGTCCTCCGTGCATAAGATAAGCGGAAGAGTGTGGCAAGAACCGCCGACAGTTCTTAAGGACTACTGCTGGTATTCGGTCCGGGCCGTGCCTAATATAAGCGGAACAGTCTAGCAACAACCGGCCACAGTTCTTAAGGGCTATTGCTGGTATTCCGTCCGGGCCGGTTGCCTTCCTACAGTCCAGTCCACGTAGATTGCGTTGAATAGTACGCGGACGGAATCTCACATCCCGCATCGTAGACCGTACCGGTGCGATCACAAGTTGTTCCAAAAGACTGGCATCGAGGTTTGAATTTGCGGAAAATAAATTCGCAAACTCATTAGCTTTATCCTTTGGATTTGCGACTAATGTCCTGCTATCCGCCATTAACGGAGGAAAAGAGGAGGAAGTGAAGTTACTGCTGACAGCCTTTGCCATTGACCAAAAGGGACGTGAACCAGTTGGATGGGCACTCAAGGACTTTATTCGTCACTCTGTCGTTGTAACCCTTCTTCGTGGTATCAATCGCCTGGTTGCACGCATTTCTGATTCTAACAAAATACGTTATGTTAACATCGGTAGCGTTTGAGCACCATTGTTTTAAAGCTCTATCTTTTGCCGCTGTAATCTGCTCGCACTTTATACCAAACCCAGCTTTATCAGATGAATTTCGTTTGATGAAATGCGAAATGTAAATTTTCATCCCGAGAAAAATAATTTCTGTGACCGACTCCGCGCATGCGTTAACATCGGAGTTTCCAAAGCACACCGCCGACCATGGAAAGAATGCGAAGAAATCTTGCAAATCATCCCATTTAGCAGCCCCATATGCCCATGGCTCAAGGCTAATAACCCTGCCGGAAAAAACAAATTATTACGGAAAATTTAGCAAGCCTCAGACCTGTTAAGTAAGGCCAAGACCAGACCCCGGTTGTAGTGCCGATGATGATGATGATGATGATGATAAAGCATCCATATATGGCCAAGCTCCTTGGATGGGTTATTGGATTGAAATGCAAGTGTTTGTGCGACCAGTACCAAGACGTGATTTGAGTTTCCCAGTGGCGCAGCAACTTTCACGGTGTAAATGCTCGGCTTGGATGTCAAAAACAGATCCAGGGTGTTCGCATAATCACCTCGGGTATCCGGCTCTCGCATAGGTTCCTCAAAATGTTCGACACGTGTTTATGCCACGATACATTCCCACCGACCGTGACGCCGAGCAATTTCAAGCTTTGCCCAGATTCGAGGGCCAGCCCAGCCGCCCGGTGAAATACTACCTTATTAAGCTATAGGATCGCGAAATGTTTGGGACAGATCCCTAAGCATCGGAGCTTGGCTGATGGACTCGGTCGAGAAAAAAAATAGCATCTCAGGGTGCTGACTCAGTGCTATAGGTTCGCCTTTTCTGAGAGAACTAAAGTAAAAAGAAATTGTCTCTAGATTCGAGGGCCTGGCCATTCATCATCAGATGTGGAACCGAAAATCCACTTTTCTTTGTGAATGTTATATACTGTGTCTTCGTTGCAGTGAAGTCGACGAGATTGGCCTTTCCCTACTGCCGCACTTTAGCCAGATCCCGATTCAAAGAGTCGATCTGGCTACATCTTAGCTGGTTATTCTTAGATGGGTTATTCGATTGGAATGCAAGTAGATGCGCGACTAGTACCAAGCATTTATCTGAGTTTCCCGGTGGCTCAGCTCGGACGTCAAAAACAGATCCAGGGTGTTCGCATAATCACCTCGGGTATCCGGCACTCGCGTGGGTTCCTCCAAATGTTGAGTCAAATTGCTGCTAACAGCGAACATCGCCGCCAGCGTCCCAGCCTTGTCGGCTCTGTTGGAATGTGCCAACCAGCCGGAGTTGTGTACATTAAAATCGCCATGGACGACAATTTCAGAAGTCGGGTGGATGATCTGTATCCAGTCGACGGTACATGAAAGATGTTCGAAAAGTGTCACCGATCGATCGTCATTCGGGGAGCGGTAAAGACAGCAAAGGAATTTAACAGAATACCTCAGCACAATATTTAACCATATGATGTCCATGTTATTGGGTTCCAACGCCTCCATCGTTTGGCAAGCCAGATCGGACCGTGTGAAGACGCAGACTCCACCCTTAAAACGGAATCTCGAATGCAAGTCGTACCCTAAGCAACGAAGATATGTCGAATCAGTTGACGAATCGACCTGGGTCTCAGCTGGAGCAAGGATATCAGGTTTCGCTGTTTTCAAATAGTGGTGGACAGCGTTTACATTCGGATTGGTGAAACCGATGCCCCTACAAAATGCCGTTACCAGTCAAGCGTCGACAGAGCCTCGAGAACGAGCCGGATTATGCGACGACATATCAAGGCTTTGAGCCTCGTGCTCGTGAGTATATTGATTGGCGAATTTTCGGGACGAAAAACTTTTTCTTTGGGAGACGTGGTGGCGATTTCGTTTTCGCGATTGATATTCATTCGAATTCATTTTTGTTTATTTTATAATGTAAAGTTTAGAAGATTATTGGCTTAATTCAAGCAACATAATTACCTACATCTAGAGTATATATAAGTTGCAAACTAGAGAGCTCAAGAACTCTCTTAACTGAGCTTAATCTAAGGTAAAGATCACGATTTTTACCGGAGCACTGATATATACGTGGAGAAGCCAAAGACTACCTATTGCTCGACTTTCTACAAAGAGCTGTTTGCTTTCTACAGCAGCTGTTTGACTTTCTACAAACAGCCTTGATATTGGGGTGGGAGAGACATCTATTACTCAAAATTAAAATCTCTTAACTAAGCTTAACCTAAGGTAAATTTTACCGGAGCATTGATATATACGTGGAGAAGCCAAAGACTAACTATTGCTCGACTTTCTACAAACAGCCTTGATATTGGGGTGGGAGAGACATCTATTAGTTAAAATTAAAATCTGGAAACTGACATGTGTCTGAATAATTTATATAAAGAATAATAAACACCCCAAACGCATACGTCTCCGCGCGAATAATAAAGACACCGCGCACTCGAAAAACTGCTAATTTTGCTTCAAGACTACGCTCGGAAAAACGACTTTTTGACCTACTGACAAGTTTCTCCCCATCATTATCGACTTTTTTTCTATCTTTATTGGATACTTTAAGGAGTGTGTGGCTGTTCCGCCAAGCCCCACGGTTGGCTTTCCTAAAAAACACCCATAACTTTCATCCAATCATATAATTTCGCTAATGCAATCGCATTAGCACTTTAAATGCTTTACGCATCTAGGATTATCTAAGGTATAATCTAAAAAGTCCCTGTAAAAGAAAACTTACCTTCATGCACCTCTTCGCATATAATCTCCTGTAACATCTCTTTTCTACCGTTTTAGGGATCCCGAAACCTATTCGGTAACTTCGGTTCCCTGGCAAATTTCAATTTCCCACACCTGCACCGCAATCTCCACCCAGCAGACCTGAAACATTTCCTTTTACAAGGACATTTAATGAATACAACGCATTATCTAAAATTCCTAGAAACAATTCTTTAAGTGCATATGGCATCATGAAGCCCAAGCCAGTCGGCAACCTTTGTCTGTGTTAAAATCCTATGTCGGACAGCTTGTTTTTACAGCTGCAATAAACCGACCCGCGATTCGTTTGTACAATCGACAAACAATTCCCGCATCCCAATTATTATCATCGGAACTGGATCCTCTAGCATTTTCTAGTATAAACAAGAACTCGGTTCCTGTACCAGTCGGAGATGCCATAAACCATATTTCTACGCATGTAAACATGTATAAGATCCAACTCATCGTTTGTTTTCCCACAACAAACAATCTTCAATTTCTTTCCCTGCCGCAACTAATTACCCGGCATATATAGGGTTTTCCAATAGGGACTCGACAACTTTTGTTCGGTAGTAAATTTTTATAATTTGCAGACGTTGTTCGTTCGTGTACTTAACCATGATGAAAATGTTGAGTTTACTGAATAAATTCACAGTGACAGTTCGATGATTAGTGAAAGGGTGTATTGCGTTTGAAATAATAGTGAAGAAGATCGTGTGATTCGAACTGACGCTATGACAGCTCGAATCACGAACAAAATTTTACCTAAGCGTTACACATCAGGCTACTGACCGTGTTTAGAATTTGATTTCCAAACTCGACTATACTCCACTGATGTGAATTATTTTTGTGTTATCGCTTGGTATACGGTTCTGATGTATTTTTCTTATTCGATTTTTCGTTCGGTGTTCTTCACTATTTTTGCTTGTGAATTGTGTGTGTATCTGTTAGAATCGCTACAGGTGCGTTCACAAATTAAATTCAAAGTTGTCAAGCCCCTATTGGAAAACCCGATACAAAGGCATGCAATGGATTCGTTCGGCCACCAATCCCATTAGCACCTTTTTTTTCCCAACGTCGATAATGAACCGCATTACCAACGGCGCATTTGGTCATATCTCCCTTTTGTCTTTGCCGCCTGTCTGCTTCGTTTACCCATTGCCCTCGAGCACGTGTAAACAACTCAGATCTGAACGATCGCACACATACCACCATGATCTTCATTACAAGATCTGGTGTTCTATTCCATCAAGAGAGACCTTACGTTTCTCTGGTGGTAGGTAAAAACGATATTCTTAGTGGAGAGGATATCTACCACGACACCACAAACTCACCCCATAAGCGAATCATCTCTGCACGAGATGATTATCGCTGAGTTCTTTACCATCCGCTGACCACTATGGTCATGCTGCTCCCGCTGTCTGTAGCGCTGCAGACACGCGTACGTCCCAGAGTCATGTTTGTTAGTTTCCTTTCGGATATAAGTGTTCTGTCGAGTTGTTCCAAACAATTTAAATATCGAAACAGTGCATCTCATAGTCGACGTACATATCTTTAAATAACAGTTATTAATAAATAAATTTCATCAAATAAAAGATCATTCACTACCATAGACAAAGATAGTGTTTTATTTTTCACTCGCACGACTGTGTTTTTAATCATATCTGGTGTGAACATTTTACTTGGTGACAGTTTTTAGTGCCATGGCGATATATCTGTCAGCGGAACTTCGTCTTCGTGGTGATCGTTCTTTGGTGCAATGGTGATTAACTGTTGGTTAACAACTTCGGCGAAACATGTTAGTGATACGAGGTAGAACTCGCATCCATGCCGGTGCCATGATCTCGTACTCCACAAGTGTTTAAGCCAATAAAAAAAAAAACGTGGGAAAAATTCACTAGATGAAATTTCCCCCTAAATGGGTACGTTAATGGCCAAAAGTCCGTCAATGGTGTCCAAAAACCAGGGTATACAATTCCTCTTAAGGGGACATTCCGGTTTGTCGGGTCAAAAACCGGACCCCCCCCATAAACCATTCCTTCCACGACTTCGAATTGGTCCTCCAGTTGCATTTTCGCCTTTTTCCTCGCTGTTCGTGCCTCGTGCGAGTTGTATACTAGGCTGCGGTCAGCGTCTTGCAGCCGATCTCTGTCCCTCTCGTTCGCAAACGCTCTCGCAGCGTACCCAATTTTGATGCCCATGACTTGCATTATTAGCAATACGGGTAAAACCCCTCATTAAACATACAAGCTGCGGTAAGAGCCGCAACTTCAATGATTTTCTTACCACTGTATGTGTGTTTTGGCGCCATTTGCCAGATAGTAGCATTGAAACTTTCGTTGTCATTTTGCGTGAAACCTCCCTCGCATTTTTTTTAACAAATCGGGATCTGGCAGTTTTACGTAAACTGGGTAAATAGCTGTTCGTACTTCAGGATCCAACGGAGGTTTGTCGTGGTGGAACTTTGACAGCTCATTCGCAGCTTCCGCGCGTTTCCATTTGCACCATGACTCCGGGGCCTCTGGACAGTTTTGATGTTGCGGATTTTCAACGGTTGATATTTTGTGGTAGTATGTTGCCCAAATTTCTTTCTTCTAACCGCAAGTTCGTAATAAGTCGTCAGTTCTGTTATCATGTTTCCCGTAAGTTTGCCAGGACCAGCTCCTCCTAATTGGTCTGCTTTTTTTATGACACCGCGTAATTGCGAACCGATTCGCTTTCCCACGTGATTGATACGCTCGGCCTTTACAACATTTGGAAATGATTTCTGCAACGCATTCATTATTTTTACATCCCCGTCTCCAACGTACCTTTCGTAAATGCGGCCGTGCAGATCAAAAGCGCGCTCGAACATCTCTAACATTCCGTCAGGCTCCATTTTACCCGAACTTCCATTGTGATCCAATGTGCAAACTGGTTCGTGCTCATCCCGCTAAGTATCATATTCAGGGGTGCCTTTCTTTGTTTTCCTAAGGTTGCAGCCTTGGCAATAACGCGATTTCACAGTAAGATCGAGAACTTTGTTTGTTTTGTTGCCGATCAATGTCATAACGCCATAATTACCAGTATGACCCCTTTTGCTCCAACTACCATCTCCAGAAGCAGTAAATTTTTTATCTTCACTTTCATCAGTTTTTTCTTTTTCTTATTTGCTAGCCTTTTTTATCACGGAAGAAAAAACGCCGACACAAGCGGTGTGTGCATTATCGAGAGCAGCGTAATAGATGTGTTTGGTAAATTCACCAATATCCATCAGTGAAGTGAAACAATGTAATCCATTTAACCCGACAACCAAGATGCGCATTACGAATACTATTCTACGATCAGTTTTGTACGCTTTGTTGGCGATTCGTGGACAGGACTCGATGACCCTCTCACCACAGTTGCATTCGACGATCAGTTTGAATCCTAGGCCTTTCTCAGATTTTTCTGCAAAGTTTATCGAACCGTCACAGTTTTTACACTTTATAATGTTTGAAAGTTCGGAAAAAACTGAAAAAAATGTAACATCAATGTTGGAGCGAAGTCAGGCGATGTAGCCAATTTTTGTGCCGATGTAATCGCATACTCCGTTTCCAGTTCATTTACAGTTCCCATAAATCCTTTTCGTTTTTTATATCGACTCCCTGGACGCACCCCTGACTTACGCGAAACTTTAACGTTTTTAAACATTATGTTAGAAAAATTAACCGTTGAAAAACGTATGAAACGGACGCCTAAACGCGAGCACTGCACGCTCTGAGACCACGTTTACACTAAATACTTTTTCCTTCTCATGAAAAAGAAACAAA
Source organism: Microdon myrmicae (assembly GCA_963931805.1). Lineage (NCBI taxonomy): Eukaryota > Metazoa > Arthropoda > Insecta > Diptera > Syrphidae > Microdon > Microdon myrmicae. The sequence goes on along the minus strand of OZ007500.1, from coordinate 143,928,606 downwards.
GAAACATCAAAAATACCTACCCCGCGACGTCTCCGGTAGGAACGTCTTCCATAGTCACCAAACAAGAAAAAACCACCAGCACCGAGCAACGGGCAAGTTAGTTTCATATATATGAAACTACCTAAAACTCGGGCAATCGCCGGTCACCCGCAGTACGCACGAATGTGAAATCAACATACACAGGAGCGACTATCCATTACCGCTTGTGAACATGTTGTTCAGTCGCACAAGATTGCGACATATTCAAAGAAGTGGCAGTTGGCCCAAGCCAACAGCGAAGCAAATTAATGCCCATAAATGGATAATCTGCATCTTTCTAAATACACGGTAGTTACCACCTATGATACGAATTTGTATCCGCGGGAGACCCGATCCTTTAATGACCTATAACTTTGGAACCGCCTAAGATTTCGTTTCCAAATTTTAACATATTATTTTTGAAGGATAAACCTATTGATTAAGCAAAAAAAAATTGATTTTTTGAACCGAACAAACCGGAATGTCCCCTTAAGCAATTTGCTACTGATCGAAAAAACAATTTGGCAGTTCATTCCTAAACGAGAAAGGTGACCCCTTCTCGTATCATGACAATTTTGTGGATGTTGTATATCACCCCAGACTAACCTTCGTAATTGAGGTTTCAATTATTTAACATCGTCATTTTGGATTTATTAAAACTTCATCGATCTCATACACATTTGGTTTATGAAATGGCAGCTCGTTTTAAAGGGTGGGACCAACAATTTTAGAGAAAGGAGAAAGGGTACTTTTGAATTCCTTTAGTCTCAAACCATGATATCCTTAACAAAGATACGTATCATATATCAAACGTATACAAAATGAAAATTAGAAGCTTTTCAAATGATTGTCGACATCAAATTATATAAAACACGTATTAGAAAACAAGAGCATCAATTACATAATTTATTTCAAATATATTCTCTTTTTTAGTTTTGTCAATTAAAAATATTTTCATTTGATGAAGATAGCACATATTCCTGCTTGAAACTAAATTAAATATATTTAAATCAATAATATGTTTATTTTTTTAAATAAATTATAACAAAAACATAGTGGCGCATAAATTTGCTTTTTTCTCGGTTGGATTAAAATAAATATGCTTTTGAAAATATTCTATGGAAACATACATTTCATGATGAATGTTAAGGCAAGCCCAATCGATGCCGGTTAGTTTTGAATATGTACTACTTTCATGAGTTACTAAAATTATGTTTATTTATTTATTATATTTAGTCAATTTCACAGTATACATAACAATACAGTATACAAACTAAGGAGCAAATAATAGAAATATAACTGCGATCGAATACATACAACAACTGAGTGAGTACTCCATACTTGCTTAAGTTGTTTTCCTCGCGAACATAAAAATAACAGCGACCAAAACACCTTTTGTGAATCCAATCTCTAAGGGTTGTGAAAAGTAAAGCCGACATTTTTTTTTTAATTTGTTTCGTCAACAGTATCATTACTTTTTTTTGCATACATTATTTTGGTTTTTTGAATAATGTAAAATTCTTGTTGAGATTTTTTATACATCTTTATAGTTAATTTAAAAAAAAAATCGTTTTTTGTTTACTCAACATTAATCTGCTTATTTGCATATTTAATTAAAATGAATCATATGTAGAGAATGTATTATTTGTACAGAATGCCAGCTGAACATTTTATGGAATCCTTTTTGCATCTTTAAAAAAAAAAGAAGTGATATAATTCACTGGAAGCTTAGAAAGGACTATCAGTTTAGGGTTTTCGTAATTTTGTTTAATATCGGACGAATTTGTAAGTTATTTACTGGAAAGTAGTAACTGCGGGCAGTAACATCCCAGAGAACTTCAAGGAAAACGTTTACTCTTTTGTAAAGGGTAATCCAAGTTCTGTTTCTATAACTATCATCGTATTAAAGTATGACTTTATTTTAACCTTTGAACCTTTTTTTCATATGAAACACACAAATTGACGAGGGAGCTTCGATTTTGTTTTTCTAAAACCTTTACCATGAATGTACACATGCCTAGGTGGCAATGTTTTTCTGTTCTAAATATAAAGAGATCCAACGAGACTCGAACTAAGCAAATAATCAAGTCCGACTTCGGAAAATAGGCCAGACAAAACTTCATCCAAAATGGATTTACATTCGCCGGCATACTTAAAGGACGACAAACAAAGAGATTTTTTTTATTACACTTCTCTCGGGAGAGGCGAACCTATAGCGCCGAATGGACGCCCCGAGATGCCATCAAATAACTGTTGCAGTTCTTTTTGAACAGTTGCCGGTTGTAACGCTCCGGGAACACTCGCGTGGGAAGGCAGTTCCACAGCTTCCCCGCTCTGTAACGGAACGAGTTCTGATACAGGGATGTTCGCGCCGTCGGGAGATGAACCACAAACGGGTGCGATCCGTCGGATTGTCTTGTGGAGCGCATATAAACCGAATTGCGTGGAACAATGCCAAGAATCTCCGAAGAATAGCACCCGTGATAATATCTGTAAAACAGACAGAGGTCGGCTACGCGCCTTCGATATGATAGCGACTGTAGTCCCGACGTCAGCGCCGAGTCCCCGATCAGGCGGATCGCTCGTCTCTGTACGCTCTCAAGTAGGTCGAGGGTATGTTTAGGAGCCGAGCTCCAAACGTGAGAGCAATATTCGAGCGCGGGTCTAATTTGGGATTTATATAGGAGAAGAAGTTGGGCCGGGGTAAAATATTTCTTGGCTCTAAAATGATAACTCAGCTTTCCTGAAGCTGATCTGGCGATACCCGATACATGTTTATGCCATGATACATTCCCACAGACCGTGACGCCGAGCAATTTCAAACTTTCCCCAGCCTCAAGGGCCTGGCCACTCATCATCAGCTGTGGAACCGATGATCCACTTTTCTTTGTGAATGTTGTGTATTGTGTCTTCGCTGCATTGAAGTCGACGAGATTAACCTTTCCCCACTGCAGGACTTTATCTAGATCCTGATTCAGAGAGTCAATCTGTCTACATCTCAGCTGATGCGACGCAGATGCACCAATCGGCCGATCACTCGAAAAGGAGGAAACAAGTGTATTATCATCCGCAAAACTGAACACTTTGTTATCCGTTGTCTCCAACAAATCATTTATGTGGCGCAAGAACAAGGTTGGAGCCAAAATAGAACCTTGGAGCACCCCCGAATTAACAGGATACAGATCCGAACACTCGCCGTCCACAACAACCCGGATCGATCGATTCTCAAGGAAGCTTTTCGTCCAGTCGCAAAGCTGCTGGGAAAGTCCATATGAACGAAGTTTGCTCAGCAATGCCCCGTGCCAGACGCGGTCAAAAGCCTTGGAGATATCCAATGCGACCGCCCTTGACTCACCATGCCGTTCAATCGCAGATGTCCATATATCGGTTATAAGTGTCAAAAGATCTCCTGTGGACCGCCTGCCACGGAATCCGTATTGACGATCATTCAGAAGTCCGTTGTACTCCAAATACTTAACCAATTCTGTATTGATGACTTTTCCCATTACCTTAGATAAAATAGACAGTAATGCTATCGGACGGTAATTTTGTGGGAGACACTTTTTTCCCGTCTTTGGGATTGACTGAACTCGAGCGATTTTCCAGCAGGCAGGAAAGGTCCTCCGTGCATAAGATAAGCGGAAGAGTCTGCCAAGAACCGGCGATAGTTCTGGAGGACTATTGCTGGTATTCCGTCCGGGCAGGTTGCCTTCCTACAATCCAGTTCACGTAGAATGCGTTGAATAATGCGCGGACGAAATCTCACATCCCGCATGGAAGACCGCACCGGCGAGATCACAGGTGGCTCCAAAAGGCCGGGATCGAGGTTGGAATTCGCGGAAAATAAATTCGCGAATACATTCGCTTTATCCTTTGGATTCGTGACTAATGTCCCGCTGTCCGTCACCAACGGAGGGAAAGAGGAGGACGCGAAGTTACCGCTGACAGCCTTTGCCATTGACCAGAAGGAGCGCGAACCAGTTAGGCACCGAAGGAGCTTATTGATCACTCTGTCGTCGTGAGCCTTCTTCGCGGTATCAATCGCCTGGTTGCACGCGTTTCTGGTTCTAACAAAATTCGTTCTGTTAACATGGGTGGGATTGGAGCGCCATTGCTTAAAAGCTCTATTTTTTGCCGCTGTAATCAGCTCGCATTTTTTATCAAACCAAGGTTTATCAGACGAACTTCGTTTGATGGAATGTGGAATATACATCTCCATCCCCAGAAGAATAATCTCTGATACCGACTCAGCGCAAGCGTTAACATCGGAGTTTCCGAAGCACACCTCCGACCATGGAAAGGATGCGAAGAAATCTCGCATATCGTCCCAGTTAGCAGCCCCATACATCCATACATGGCGAATCTGCCGAGGCCGGTTATGCAAGTGCTTGCGTGACAGATATCAAGCAGTGATCTGAGTTTCCCAGTGGCGCAGAAACCTCTACGGTATAAATACGAGGGTTGCTTTTTATATTTCGGGATTAGAGAACAAAAACAAATATTGATCATCGAAAATCATTTTATTGTTTTTCAAAATATTTCCCATGAAGATTTATACACTTTTGCATGCGTTTGAACCAATTGTCGAAGCACTTTTGCCACTCTGATTGAGGTTTCTCCAACACATGCATTCTGAATGCAGCAACCGCTTCTTCAGGTGTCGAAAAACGTTGACCTCTCAGTTTGTTTTTTATGTACGGGAATAAAAAGAAGTCTTTCGGTGCCAAGTCAGGACTATACGGCGGATGACCCATCAAATCGATGTTTTGGGTGCTCAAAAATGCAGTTGTCGCAGCCGATGTGTGTGAGCTCGCATTGTCGTGGTGAAGAGTGATCCGTCTTCGGCGGTTGGTTTTCCTGATTTCTTGGAAGACAACTGGCAAACAAATGGTTGTGTACCACTCAGAATTGACTGTTCTGCGTTGTTCTAGTGGTACGGTTGCGACATGTCCAGTTTTTCCGAAAAAACGGGCGACCATTTGCTTGGAAGTGCTTCGTGTGCGAACAACTTTTGTTGGATTTGGCTCATCTTGAAACACCCAGACAGTCGACTGCTGTTTACTTTCGGGCTCATACGCGTAAATCCACGATTCATCACCTGTCACGATGTCATAGACGTGTTTCGAAGCACCGCGACCGTATTTTTTGAGCATTTCTTTCGACCAATTGACACGAGCCTTTTTTTGGGCGATTGACAAATTGTGTGGGACCCAACGCGAACAAATTTTTTTGACGGTCAAATGTTTATGCAATATTGAATGTATGCTGGTCCCACTAACGCCTAAGGTTGTCTCAATCTCACGATAGGTCACATGACGATCTTCCAATATCAGTTCGCGCACAGCATCAATGGTTTTCGGAACAACAACTGATTTTGGACGACCTTCACGAAATTCATTTGGAGTGAACTACGACCACGATTGAATTCACCATACCATCGATAAACACTGGTCCTTGATGGAGCTTCATCGCCCAAAATTGAATTAAGTTCATCCATGCACTGTTGCTGAGTTAATCCACGCCGAAAGTTGTAAAAACTAATCGCACGAAAATGTTGACGATTTAATTCCATTTTTGCGCCGAGATGAATCTTTTATGTTACTGTAAACAACACAAATAGCGCTCGTATGTCAAAACTTTCTGAGTGCGTATAACCTCAAAAATGTCCAACTTTACGACAGAGCTGTCAATTGCCGGATTGCAACGCTAGGGTTGCCAAATCCCGAAACATAAGAGGCAACCCTCGTACTCGGTTCGGATGTCAAAAACAGATCCAGGGTGTTCGCATAATCGCCTCGGGCATCCGGCACTCGCGTTGGTTCCCCCACGAGTTGAGTCAAGTTGTGGCTTACAGCAAACATCTCCGCCAGCCTCCCAGCCCCGTCGGTTCTGTTAGAATGTAACAACCAGTCGGAATTGTGCACATTGAAGTCGCCAAGGACAACAATTTCAGAAGCTGGATGGTTGATCTGTATCCTGTCGACGGTACATGAAAGATGTTCGATGAATGTCGCCGGTCGATCGTCATTCGGGGAGCGGTAAAGACAACAAAGAAATTTAACGGAATTCCTCAGCACGACCCTCAACAATATGATGTCCATATTATTGGGTTCCAACGCCTCCATCCGCTGGCAAGCCAGATTGGACCGTCCGAAAACGCAGACTCCGCCCTTAAAACGGAATCTCGAGTGCAAGCCGTATCCTGAGCAACGAAGATATGTCGAATGAGTTGACGAATCGACCTGGGTCTCAGTTAGGGCAAGGATATCAGGTTTCGTTGTTTGCAAATATTGGTGGACGGCGTTTACATTCGTATTGGTGAAACCGATGCCCTTGATGTTACAAATTGCCGTCACCAGTCGAGCGTGGGCAGAGCCTCGGAGCGAGCATGGTTATGCGATGACGAACATCTTAAAGTTCCATTATTTATCGTGATATCTGCATGATGTTCCCCCTGACATAGTCCCCCCACCGGAGATCCGAATGGGAGACTAGTTTACCTCCGGAATTCTTTATATCAGAAGGCACCATCATGACTTATCCCCGTGTCAGTCCGGGCCATCAGCCACACATCCGAAACACCGTCGAAGATTTCTCTCGACGATATCGCGGAATGTACAGCGTGAGGGGGTGGTGTCTCGCCTTGGGGCCGACTACCGCCTAACCAACCTTTTCTCGAACCGGTCCATCAGCCAAGCTCCGAAAGACGGCCAGGGACTTCTCCCGACCATTTCACGGAGCCTAAAGCTTGATGGGGTGGTATTTCACCGGGCGCACAGGGCGTTGGGACCCCGGCTACCACTCGGCCTTTAATCGCCTCTTACGACAAGCTAGCCTAGCTGTGAGTATATTCTAACGCCCTATTCACAGGGCAGAAAGTTGTTAAAGTGCATTTACCCCAAGAAAATAGAACTTTCCGCGCACAACTCTTTTTATCGAAAAAAACGTATCGACTCCAAGAAAATTGAACATGAAATGCAATCGAACTGCACTCTCGAAAACTCACACGATCGCGGTGGTGGTAGAAATCTGCCTCTAAGTAACGCGGATGAATTTAATGTTAAAAGGTGCGAAAAAATGTGGAACGCTTCACGATTTTGCGTGTCATCCTTGCCATGCTAATCTTCTCTGTATCGTTCCAATTTTAGTATATGGTCTGCCGAAGCAAGAACAAGTTTGGTATGTAAATTAAATTTCATTGAAACCCCTCAATGTATCACGACTTGAATAGGTGAGCACTAAAAGCATTCGGCACTACTTTGATGAAAGTTGTTTATAGTGTCGGTGCCCGAATGATTCAATAAACATTACAAAATACGTATTCAGAAAGTTATTAATGAAATCTGATAACTTCCAAACTTCTCACTTGTTTATTGCCACTGTGCTCCGAGATATACGAGGGGTGTTCAAAAAAGACAGATATTAGTGCGATAAATCTCTTTATTTAAGCTTAGCACGTAATAGTTAGTTATCCCTAAAAATCTCAATTGATAAGTGCACAATTAACATGCATCAACAAACGCAAATATTACGATACTTGTTTGAGTGCCGCACCGGCTGTGTTTTCTTTCTACGGATATCTTCCGATAGGAATTGAATTTAAAAACGATCAAGGGTGATTATGATGCAGCTCTTATGGTGTGCCGCACAGTCTGTACTTTATCTTTCCAAAAAACAAATTAAGGTGAAGGATAATACTTTCTTCTTATAGAGGAATATCATAAAGGTGTGTAAAGCCGTAGGTACACTTTTCAGGGACATGTATAACGAGTTTGTGGTGGTTTCGCCACTGTACACTTACCCGAAGAACCCCCATAATTACAACCTAGCCATCATAACTTTCTGCTAATGCAATCGCATTAATTTATTATTTTATTATTATTATTTATTGGCCTGTAGGAACCCGAAAGTTCATGACCTCACCGACTCGACTCCGCCATCGTTCCCTGTCCTGTGCGCTCTCCTTCCACGCTTGACCATTCGATCCGACCTCCTCTAGGTCAAACCTAACATTGTCCTCCCATCTCCGTCGCGGGCGCCCGGCCGGTCTCTTCCCCGTTGGTCTACCGTCAAGAATTCTATGCAGGGTCCTATCGTTGCCCATTCGCGCCACGTGTCCGGCCCAACTTAATCTTCGCGACTTGATTGCTCTCACTATTGTAGGTTTGCGATATAGCTCTTCCAATTCGTCGTTATGGAGTTTCCTCCATTGTCCTGCCTCCTAGTCATATTTACCACCAAAGATACCCCTTAGTACTTTATTCTCGAATACGCGGAATTTGCTTTCTTCCCGTTTTGTGAGAGCCCATGTTTCGCATCCATATAGAACAATCGGCATGATTATGGTTCTATAGACACGGAGTTTTATGTTACGTGATAGCAGTTTGGATTTCAGCAGTTTACTGACTGCGTGCCAACTAGCGTTGCCGGAATGCAGTCTTTTGTTAATTTCCTTCGACATTTCGTTACTGGCCGTCAGTGTCGTTCCCAGATATTTAAATTCTTTAACTTTTTCAAATATCTTGCCTCTGACGTTTATATGTGTTTCCTGAGGTCCACCCGCTCTCGCCGTAATCATGTATTTTGTTTTGTCTTCATTTATTTCTAGGCCCACCTCTTCTGCCGCTTGCATGTTGATTTCAAAGTTTTTACTAACAGTTTCTAGATTATCGCCCAGAACGGCGATGTCATCCGCATATGCGAGCACTCGTGTGACCCCGTTCAGGGATGATCCGGCCATGTTGTCGTCTTGTACCTTCCTGATGACATACTCGAGCACAAGATTAAAAAGACACGGTGATAGACCATCTCCCTGTTTTAGTCCGTCCCGGATTTCAAATGGTTCAATGAGGTGGTTTTCTATTCTAACTCGCCCTTTGTTTTCGCTCATGCAAATTTGAATGAGAGCGGCATACTTTTTTGGGACTCCCAGCTCAACGAGAATATGGTAGAGTCCTTGCCTTGCGACTGAGTCGTAGGCTTTTTTGAAGTCAACGAACAGTTGGTCTCTCCGTATTCCCACTTCTTTTCCAGTAGTTGCCTTATTGTGAACATTTGGTCGCTTGTTGACCGGTTCCTACGGAATCCACATTGGTAGTCTCCCGGTATCTCTTCTGCGTACGGTGTGATTCTCGCTAGAATGACATTTGTTAATCTTTTGTATGTGGTTGGGAGCAATGATATTCCTCTGTAGTTTTCGCAGTCAGATCTGTCACCTTTTTTGAAAATGCGGCCGACTATTGAGGCTTTCCATTCTTCCGGAGTGACTTCCTTATCCCATATTGTTTGAATGAGCTGGTGGATTTTTCGAGCGGTTGCCTCTCCTCCATGTTTCACAAGCTCTGCCGGTATGCAGTCGACTCTGGGAGCTTTGTTGTTTTTCAATCGACTTTTTGCGTCTACAACTTCGTTGAGAGAGGGCTCTGAGCTCTGAGATCTTAGGCTCGGCTGTATGTACGCTTGGTGCGTTTATTTGTCAGATCTGTGACCTGTTTTGAAAATGGGGACGACTATTGAGGTTTTCCATTCTTCCGGAATGACTTCCCTATCCCATATTGTTTTAATCAGTTGGAGGATATTTCGAGCGGTTGCCTCTCCTCCATGGTTCACAAGCTCTGCCGGTATGCAGTCGACTCCGGGAGCCTTGTTGTTTTTCAATCGGTTTATTGCGTCTACAACTTCGTCGAAAGAAGGCTCTGGGATCTGAGGCTCGGCTGTATGTAAGTCTGGTGCGTTAATTTGTGGTTGATGGGTGCGTACATTGAGCAGGTTTTCAAAGTACTGCTTCCATCTTGTGGCCATATTGTTTGTTTCGGTGACCATACATCCGTGTGTGTCTCGAATTATTTTGGCTCTCCCTCGGTAGCCATTTCTAATTGAATTTATGCCGGCATACATACATCTGATGTTCTTTGCTGTGGCATTTTCTAGGATATTTTCGATCCGAGTCTTATCCCCTTCGCGTTTTTTGCGTCGCATTGTCTCTTTCCAAATTGTCGCGTATCTTTCTGCGTTGACTTCATCATATCTTTGTAAGTGGATCACTCTGAGACGTTTACGTTCTTCGATCTTCGCCCTGCACTCATCGTCAAACCAAGGTTTGGACTTAATTGTTTTCTTAAATCCTAATACCTTTTGATGTGTTAGTTTGATTGTGTCTCTGATCGATGTCCATTTAGTGGCCACACCATTAGCTTCCTCTTCCTCACTGCTTCCATTCTCTAGAATGCTAAATCTATTCGTTAGCTCGTCTTGATATTCAGTCCTTTTGCACAGGTCTTTCAGTTTATCAGTGTCGAACTTTTTGCTCGTCTCCCGTGACTGCCCATGTGGGATTGCTGCGAGGCGACTCCTGATTTTGCCCATCACTAGAAGATGATCGGAGTCGCAATCTGCTCCCCTATATGATCTTACGTCAAGGATATTCGAGTGGTGTCTTTTGTCTATGAGGAAGTGGTCTATTTGATTACGCGTTACTCCGTCGGGTGATATCCATGTGGCTTTATGGATTTGCTTGTGCTTGAACATCGTGCTTTTCACTACCAGATCTTTGGACGCTGCGAACGTGATAATTCGAATTCCATTATCATTTGAAACGTCGTGTAGGCTCTTTTTACCATCAATCGCAGATGTCCATGTATCAGTTATAAGTGTCAAAAGGTCTCCCGTGGACCCGTATTGACGATCATTCAGAAGTCCGTTGCACTCCAAATACTTAACTAACTCAGTATTGATGATCTTTTCCATCAACTTAGATAACATAGACAGTAATGCTATCGGCCGGTAATTTTGTGGGAGACACGTTCTCCTCATCTTTGGGATTGGATGAACTCGATCAATTTTCCAGCAGGCAGGAAATGTCCTCCATGCATAAGATAAGCGGTTGGTATACCGTCCGGGCCGTGCCTAATATAAGCGGTAGAGTCTGGCAAGAACCGGCAACTGTTTTGAAGCTCTGGAGGAGTACACGAACGGAACCTCACATCCCGCAAAAGAAGACCTTACCGGTGCGGTCACAGGTGGCTCCAAAAGACCGGCATCGAGGTTGAAATTCGCGGAGAATAAATTCGCGAACACATTAGCTTTATCTTTTGTCTAGTGTCCCGCAGTCTGTCACTAACGGGGAAAAAAAGGAGGAAGCGAAGTTACTGTTGACAGCCCTTTGCCATCGACCAGGAGGAACGCGAACCAGTCGGGCACCGAAGAAGTTTATTGGTCACTCTGTCGTTGTGAGCTTTCTTCGCGGTATCAATCGCCTGATTGCACGCGTTTCTGATTCTAACAAAATTCATTCTGTTAGCAGTGATGGGATTGGAACGCCCTTGCTTAAAAGCTCTATTTTTTGCCTATGTTACCTGTTTCCATTTTTTATTAAACCAAGGTTTATCAGATGCACTTCGTTTGATGGAATGTGGAGTGTAGATCTTTATACCGAGAAGATTAATCTCTGTGACCGACTCCTCGCAAGCGTTAACATCGAAGTCTCCAAAGCACACCTCCGACCATGGAACGAATACAAAGAAAATCCCGAAAGTCGTCCCAGTTGGCAGCACCATACCTCTGTGGCGTTTGTAACACATACACACACAATACAAATAGTGAAGAACACTGAACGAAAATCGAATAAGACAATGAATCAGAGCCGTATACCATAGCGATAACATAACAATTCACATCAGTGGAATAATATAGTTGAGTTTAAAAATCGAATTCTAAACACGGTCAGTAGCCTGATGTGTTACGCTTTGGTTCAATTTTTGGTGATTCTAACTGTCATAGCGTCAGTTCGAATTACACGTTCTTCACTATCATTCCAAACGCTATAGGTGTATCTGTAAGAAATGCCACAGTATATATGAATAAGTGGCATTCTCTTTTCATAATTTTGCATGTAGTGGTATTCATCATAATCATCATCGGCACTACAACCGGGAACCGGTCTAGGCCTTATTTAGCAAGTCCTATTGTTAAATTTTCCATAATGATTTGTTTTTTCCGGGCAAGGTCATTAGTCTTGCGCCAGAGGCTCCCCGACGGGGAATCGAACCCCGGTCTCCCGCGTGACAGGCGGGTATACTAACCACTATATCATCAAGGAGCCCATAGTGGTATTAGTTTCTTATAATAATTTCAACAGGATTGCCTCTGTTCAGCTTGCCTTACCCCCAACACATTGTAGTTATTCTTTAATAAGTCGAATCATCTCATTAGTAGCCTGTTCTACTTCGTGTATAATGTTGGCCACGGTAATAAACACGATATCGCCAGTGAATCCAATAATTTCCACTCCCTCTGGAAGTTTTTTTTTGTAAGACTTCCTCGAAAATAAAATTCCACAGAAGTGGACCAAGAACTGACCCTTAAGGAACCCCTGTTGAAATGTAAAAAGTGTTCTCGCCGTCACTATTATACGTAACCTCTCTGTTGGTGAAGTAGCTTACGACGATTATGAGGAAGCTAATTCGGTTAAGGTCTCTTATGAATACCCAACTGGCCAAGTTGTGTTTTTTATATCCAACGCTACCATGATTACTTCTTTTTGTCAACTTGTTCCTTTTATTGATTGAATTAATGTGCCATTTGGTTGAATTACTGAACTGCACTTTCCATGTATCAGAAACTATTCCTGCTTCTAGGCAGTTCCGCATCATGACTTGGAATGTCTTCGATTTCGTTATTAGAGCTTGTCAAACGCAAAAGCTTTTGCATCGTGCATTTTTCAACATTTTTAATGTCAACTTTGTTGGCCAGAGCCCTTTCTTTATTATACTTCTCTCAGGAGAGGCGGACCTCTAGCGCCCAGTCGGCGTCCTGTGATGCCACCAAATAATTGTTGCAGTTCTTTTTGAACAGTTGTAGGTTATAACGCTCCGGAAACACCCGCCCTGGAAGGGAATTCCACAGTTTTCCCACTCTGTAACGGAACAAGTTCTGATACAGAGATGTTCGCGCCATCGGGAGATGAACCGCAAATTGGTGTGATCCATCGGAGTGCCTAGTGGAGCGCATATAAGCCGGACATACCACGAAGAGCAGTACCCGTCATAATATCTGTAAAACAGACAAAGGTCCGCTGCGCGCCTTCGATGTGATAGCGGCTGTAGCCCCGACGCCAAGGCCGTGTTCCCGGAACTCAATTTCCTTGTTTTTCCACCATACCCATGGCTCTCAGACGATTTTGAACTCGCCCCGATCAGGCGGATCGCTAGTCTCCGTATGCTCTCAAGTAGGTCGAGGGTATGTTTAGTAGTAGAGCTCCAAACATGAGCGGAATATTCGAGCGCGGGTCTAATTTGGGATTTATACAGGAGAAGAAGTTGAGCTGGCGTAAAATATTTCTGGCTCTAAAAAGATAGCTCAGTTTTCCTGAGGCGGATCTGGCGATGCACGGCACGTGTTTATGCCACGGTACATTCCCATAGACCGTGACGGCGAGCAATCTCATTCTTTCCTCAGATTCGAGGGCCCGGCCATTCATCATCAGCTTTGTAACCGATGATCCACTTGTCTTTGTAAATGTTGTATACTGTGTCTTCGTTGCATTGAAGTCGACAAGATTGGCCTTTCCCCACTGCAGGACCTTGTTCAGGTCCCGATTCAGAGAGTCAATCTGGCCACATCTCAGCTGGCGCGCCGCTGATGCACTAATCGGCCGATCACTCTCGAAAAGAGGAAACAAGCGTACTTAGTTTAAAACAGGCGTTGAATACTATTACTATTTATTAGCCTATAGGAACCCGGAATTGACAGGATATAGATCCGAAGTCTCGCCGCCCACAACAACCCGGATCGATCCTTCCTCGTCCAGTCGCAAAGCTGCTGGGGAAGTCCGTATGAACGAAGCTTGCTCAGCAATGCTCCATGCCAGACGCGGTCGAATGCCTTGGAGATATCCTATGCGACCACTCTTGACTCACCATGACCCTCAATCGTAGATGTCCATATATCGGTTATAAGTGTCAAAAAACCTCCCGTGGACCGCCTGCCACGGAATCTGGAAGAAACAAGTGTACTATCATCCGCAAAACTGAACACTTTGTTATCCGTTGTCTCCAACAAATCATTTATGGGAAGCAAAAACATGGTTGGAGCCAAAATAGAACCTTGAGGCACCCCGGAATTAACAGCAGAGCTCCAAACATGAGAGCAATATATTCGAGCGCAGGTCTAGTTTGCTTGTGACACATTCCACTTCTTATCAGTTTTCTGAGGAAAGATGCTTCCTATTATTGAGCGCAGCATTTTCGGCATAAGGTTCGCGAACACAGTACAACAAACAGATCATTTTTTTGTTTGGTTATTATTTATTGATTTTTATTCTTTGAACCTTTTTTCTTTTCATTTTATAGTTATTATATTGTTTACGAGATATTGCTGACTATGAGGAGCGAAATCTGTACTTTTTACACAAAGTTGAATTTGGTTACAGTAATGAATCACAAGCTCACAATGACGAAATGACTAAAGACGACTTTCTATTTTAAATGGCCGAAGTCGACTGAATCTGTGCGACGGGAAAAGACGCTTTTTGCCACAACGGCGACTTTGACAAGAGCTGATCGTTTCTTTGTAGTATTTTCGAAGATCATTCCCAAGTTAGGAAACTTGTTCGAAACATCGAAAGATGCGTAGCTTCGTTATGGTTGCCCATGGAATCGAAACAGGTGTTCCTTTGTTGGGATTTCGTATAGAACTTATTGAAATCGCGTAACTTCTGTGTGGGTAGAATATTCACAAAGCATTAATGCATTGACTGACGCTTCACCCATATTCGGGTGACAGCAAATGTTCTCATCGGGCCGTGTCACCCGTATTCATCATCATCATCATCATCGGCACTACAACCGGGAACCGGTCTTCGCCTTATTTAGCAAGTCCTGAGGCTTGCTAAATTTTCCATAATAATTTGCTTTATCCGGGCAAGGTCATTAGTCTTGCGCCAGAGGCTCCCCGACGGCGAATCGAACCGCGGTCTCTCGCGTGACAGGCGTGTATACTAACCACTATACTATCGAGGAGCCGTATTCGGGTGTCGCTTATTTGCCTACTTACAAAGGATCTTCGAAAATATTTGGACAAATATTCCACAGTAAGTAATAAAACTATTAAATTGTTAAAAACGTAAAAAGATATTTGCAGTGTAAAACATTAAAACATTCTCTGCACCGTTGAGGTTGATCAGGACACCCTGGACAAAAAGTTGTTGGCTTTCTTTTCAGATTTGTCCGTGCCTTTGATCGGTCCATTTCGTATCTTTTATTTCTCATACAGAGTCGCGAGGTGATAAGTGGGGATCGTAATAATGTGTCGAAAGAAACATATGAACAGACATAAGCCAGCAGCGTACACTTCCTACAGCGGTACGGGTGGCCTAACGGAGATTTCATTGCAAACACGCGTGGCAATCAACGTGTTGATAGTGATTTCGGGAAGCGGAAATGCCATGTAGGCGGTTCAAAATATACTTCAAGTGTTTGGCATTTAATTGTGAAAAAGCCGTTTTTTATTCTAGAGTACTGCGCCCCATTGAGAGCTAACACCCACAACCCCTAGACTGGTATTTTGGTCTAGTGTCTTTTTTTTCGTCTTACAACTACTTCATTTTTAATATCAAATTTGTAAACTAAATTCCATTTAATTAATAGAGGTTGCAATAGAGCTGTGCACATTTCTTTATTTGGTTCCCACATACGGTATCTGTTAGTGATCCGGCTCGAAGGACCAAAATTGTAAGTGATCCGAGTCGATGGACCACTTATTTCTGCTGTTCCAGTTGATGATGGACGGCTGGGTCCCAGCGAGTCCGCAAAACCTCAACAGTGTAGTGGACTGTAATTATCCCAGCGTCAGTTGGTCAAAAGGATACCTATAAGAAACACGCCAAATGCGTAGGCACGCCTTCCGAAGAGGAATAAACCTCGAGCACCCTCACCGCTTGTGTGGGGAAGTGCTTTGAGGTACCTGTAAAACATAGAAATCCGGTTGAACGCACCCTACCACTGAGGGGGGGGGGGGGGGGGGGGGGGGGGGGGGTATGTATGTATATAAGAACATGTCAAAAGCGGAGGCACGCCTTCCCGTCAAATCCTAGCGTCGGAGAGGAATATGCCTCGAGCACCCTCGTCACTGTTCGGGGAAAGTGCTCTGAAGTACCTGTAAAACAAAAATGACCGATTGAACGCATGATTTCGGGAAGCGTTCCGGAGTATGTATGTATATAAGAACATGTCAAAAGCGGAGGCACGCCTTCCCGTCAAATCCTAGCGTCGGAGAGGAATAAGCCTCGAGCACCCTCGTCACTGTTCGGGGAAAGTGCTCTGAAGTACCTGTAAAACAAAAATGACCGATTGAACGGATGATTTCGGGAAGCGTTCCGGAGTATGTATATATATAACAACATGTCAAAAGCGGAGGCCCGGCTTCCCGTCAAATCCTAGCGCCGGAGAGGAATAAGCCTCGAGCACCCTCATCACTGTTCGGGGGAAGTGCTCTGAAGTACCTGTAAAACAAAAATGACCGGTTGGAATTCCTAAAATCAAGGAAATAGTGGATCGAAAAAACCACCTTCCCTCTGAAAAATATGTCCTAATATAAATATTTCATTTTTATAAAAGTGAAAAATCCTAATCGATCCTTGAGCTTTTGAAGAGATCTCAAGGATTTAAAATAACATAAAGGGAAGAGTGCCGGGATGCCAATTTAAACGGGACAAGGACAAACGTGCCCTTCATCGTATCTCTGACTTCTGGCCGCGTTCTTGCGACAACCAGAATCACCCACGTCCGTAAGGGTGTTGGGCTTGGTCTCAAGATATCTGAAAACTCAAAAATTAAAAAAAAGTAAGGGGGGAGGGGGCAGTTATCTAACGATACTCTCTACAGGGTTCAACGGTCTCTAACTACTTGGAAGGAGGGATGATGGGATAGAAATCCTACAAGACCAGTTTGTCTTGAGTGCAATAGTAAAGGCAGATTACGTCGTTGGCGTAATCTAAGCATTTGTCGGTATGTGTGTATGTGTGTGCCGTCTTGTACTTTGCGTGCGTGTGTGTAGTGTGTTAGCTGTAGATTCTATGGTATGGGTCCACGAATCCTCTATTATAGAGGGGAATGTTGTTGGGAAGGGTGCTTTTGCAGCTATGTACTAAAGAAGAAATTGCGGTAGTCGGATCCGAAGAGTTCGGGGGAGAAAAGGGTCAAGAACGCAAGGTGGAAAAGGCAAGACTCCTCGCTGCTCTGAGTGCTTTTGAGGTACTTGTATGCTAATTGTACCAAGTACTCGTCGATAGAGGTAATGGAGGCACCTTCGTATAGGTGAGAGTTGGGGAAATGGCGACCATCAGGCCTTCTAGAGTGGTTGATGTATCTTCTGAGGAGTTTCGAAAATTTGGGCCGAAGATATACAGGACCATATAGGAAACGCCTACGATACTCCAGATCGGATTAGCAGCTTATAGCGCAGAGAAGTTTAATTTTGATGTCAAATTCATTGCTCCACTTAAAAATGTTGTACAGTTGCTTAAACCGACCGAAGGCCCTTTGAAGAATGTGGGTCACATGTTTGATGAAATTCATTTTTGGGGTATAAATTACCCCAAGATATTTCATCCTGTCCTGTGGTCTAATCCTAGTACCTCCTATTTGTATTCGGATATTCTGTGAATATCGAGAAGTGGGTTGGGAGTGTTTACTACTCAGATTTATAGCTACTGCTTTGGATGGGTCGAATTTTCCATCGACTGTAATTCTGATACAGTTCGTCCAGGTGACGGTTGAGTCGATTTGTTTCGAGTTTAGGGCTTTTGGATGACGTGTACACTAGGACGTCATCCGCACAGTATCTGGTTTACTCTCGCGTCCACAGGGCAAGGAATATCTAAGGTATAGATATTAAATAGGATGGGGCCATGTGGTACGCCTGCGGTGGCACTCAACGATTTAAAAAATTCCATCCCCTTATATACCATTCGCTGATCGTCCTTGTGCGCAGTTGTCTGATACGCAATTCTTTCATGCGGAAGTTGTGCAGGTAGCAGCTGCCCTGTGGTTACTATTCCGCCGGGAGCTTCTTCCTAGGATCGACTCAATGTTGATGCGTAATTTTTTAAAGCGCAGTTGTCTGATGCGCAACTCTCTCATGTGCAAGTTGTGCAGATATCAGCTGCCGTGGTTGCTGTTATTGCGCCGGTAGCATATTTCCGGGATTCGACACAATATCGGTTTGATGCATTGTATGTTGCGCCCTCAACAGTATCAGTTTCGATTACTTCCGTACCTTTGCAATGTGTTTCACAATGTGCTTTATAATTTACAGTTTTCTGATCCAAAGTTTGCGACAAATGTCTCAATTACTCCTTGCTTCAAATCTGTCGTAAAATATAGTTTTTGTCGCCCGAAGAAAATTTTTTATATTATAGAATAGAAGGATTATTTATTTTTTAATAAATTACGCAAGATCAAAACGCAAGCTGTCAAAGGACTGCTGATAATCTAAAAATCGCCTGTAATCAATTAGGAACAATTAAAAAAAATTAATTTGCTTACACAGACATTCTGTTGAAATCATATTTTCCGCATCATCGTCATCATCGGAACTGCAACCGGGATCCGGTTTGGCCTTATTTAACAAGTCTCTCCACCGGTATCCGGTGCTTATATAACTTGTTTTTACGGGCAAGGGCCTTGCGCCAACCTTTCTCAGGATATCGCTGCATGCATTGGTTTACTCTTTGGTGGGTGGCAAAGTAGCTATCCAGGGGTGTCACGTGGAGACTGCATGTCAACTTGGATTGAACAGGGACAAGGATCCTTCCTGGCCTTCGCGGGGTTGAAAGCAGAGACTTTACCCTGTATGTTCGCTCCCATCTCCCATATTTTCCACATCGATATTCTTAATTTCCGTTGTCGAAGAAACGCTACCGTCATCACCTTTTTTATAATACGGATTTTGTAACACGCTTAAAAGTCAATGCACAGTGCGGGCGGAAAGAAGGGAAAAGATAGCGAAAGCATGTGTCGATTCATGTTGATATTGAATACCTAGAGATTTAAATCGTGAAGGAAACCACAGTCAAGCAGATCGTTCCATTCTGGTATTGTTCGTTTAAAAAATGATTCCCTCTTGAAATCGACTGATATTATGAACCGGTGAACGAGGTCCTTACCGACCCAATAAATAACCGCAATCTCACAAGCCACTTTAGCCATGTTTATGGTAATATCTGAACAACAGAAATGATCTGAATATGTTTTACCTGTTTTCGAATGATAGAATTGAACATGTCCAACACGACCGAGCCTCCTATGACACTCATTTTACATTCTATCAATGCAATGCAGTGGTCCTTTTCGAAGCAACGGCCAAAATACGTAAATGGAATTGGATTGAACTACATACGTCTGGGTTCCCAATGAGTTTCATTGCTCGTCTTTGCATCGTATCCTATAATCTACTGCAGTTTCGTATGCGCCTGACCAAGTATGAGTATTGAATTCCATTTTAGGGCGAATAAATTTCACAAATGTCCAAGAACGTCTACTACTTTTGGAACAGTGTAGAGTTGTGTTACCTCACTTTTTTGTCATGAAATAAGTTAGGGCGTTCAGTGCTCGCTGGGGTCTCTACATTCTTCAGTTCATACAACCGATGGTTCAATAGCTCACTTAAACCAAGAATCAAACCAAAAGTTCGGCTTTGATTTGACGACCTGTACTCTGTATATGAAATAATGTGCTTTATGTCAAGGCAAAAGGGGCTTATTAATGTATCACCAGTTGTTAAGACCGTTTCAACTTGGCATTGTCGGCTCGTTTTGAAGCTTTCTTTGTTCATTCTGTTGATACTCTGGAGAAATTTATACGACCGAATGCAGTGGTCAAATAAACTTAGGGTGAGATGAGGTCAAGAGAACTGGTTTTCGCGTCGTTATCGAAAATGATCAAAATAAAACTACAAATCAATCTAATATGTTTATTAAAATTGGATCTTAATTAATTCAGTTATGAAATTGCCAACTAGATTTCGGGTCTTTAATTAAAACCACACAACACGGGCAACTAATTCCCAATCCACGAGAGTGGCTTACGTTAACTAACCAATAGACAGAGAACAATAACAAAAACCGACGCCATCGAATTTTAGAGAAATTTCACCTTGCTCTGTATCTCTAACTTTCGCTGTTTGCTCATGAATGTAAGTTTCCGAAAACCACGAGATCGGTTATAAGGGTTTCAACACGGCAACTAATTACCATTCCATGAGAGTGGCTTTAGTTGAGTAACCAACAGACAGATGACAATAACAAAAACTGGCGCCGACGAATTTTAGAGAAAGTTCGCGTTGCTCTGTATATCTAACTTTCACAGTTAACTCATGAACGTGAATTGCCGAAAACCGTGTGATCAGTTTTAAAGCGTTTCAATACTGCAAGTAATTTAATTACCACTTCAGTTAACTAACTAACGGGCAGAGAACAACAACAAAAACAGACGCGATTGAATTTTAGAGAAACTTGGCGTTGCTCTGTATCTCGAACTTTCCCAGTTTACTCATGAATGTTAATTGCCGAAAACAACGAGATCGCTTTTAAAGAGTTTCAACACAGCAACTAATTATCACTCCATGAGAGTAGCTTACATTAACTAACCAACAGACAGATTACAATAACAAAAACCGACGCCATCGAATTTTAGAGAAACTTCACGTTGCTCTGTATCTCTACCTTTCGCAGTTTACTCATGAATGTAAATTGCCGAAAACTGCGTGATCAGTTTTAAAGACTTTCAATTTGTCTTGTAGACTTCTCTCATTTTCGCAGCTCACTCCTGAATGTTCGTAAACTGTCGATTGGATAAAGTTTTAAAATCTGGAAGCAGAATAATTTAGAGCCGCCCCTAACTTAACTTAAGTAAGATAAACTTATTGCCCGACACAAAGATTTGAACATATATCCCATCGGCTGTTATCTGTTCTGAATAGTAATCTCAGTATGCAGGCAGAGAAATGAGGGCTTACCCATACAATCGGATTAGACATATCATTCTTTAAATAATGCATTACGACTCAATCTCTAGTGAAAGTAATCAGGTCGCGAAGATTGATATGGACCGGACATGTGGCGCGAATGGGCAACGATAGGACCATGCGTAGTATTCTTGACGGTAGATCAGCGGGAAAGAGATCGGCAGGACGGCCGCGACGGAGATGGGAGGACAATGTTAGGTTTGAGCTTGAGGAGATCGGATCGGTTGGTCAAGCGTGGAAGGAGAGTGCATAGGTCAGGGAACGATGGCGGAGTCGAGTCGATGAGGTCATGAACTTCCGGGTTCCTACAGGCCAATAAATAGTAAATTACGACTCAAGCTCGTGGTTTATTGAAGTAAAAGTAAGTGACGGAAATTTTTAAAAACTTGAAATTTTAATCTCAAGATGTTAAATTCCGGAATGGACCAAACACTATATTGTGAGAAATTGGACAAACTAGACTTTTTCAAAAGCGAATTTCCAGAAATCGTTTAAAACTCCTCGATCGGAAAAAGATCAATGAAATGGAGGCGCATGTTGAAGGCAATGAAGTGATGTCGATTGATCCTTTTCGACCAATCGAGAAACTTTGCTAGAATAAATTCGATGTCAGTCATTTTGTTTGAAGTAAAAAAAAAAAAAACACGAGCAGATTTTTCCTGAGACAGAGTAGTGTCCTTTTGTGTTTAGAAAATGAAGAAAAATCGCAGAGACTTACATCTGGACAACAAGAAACTTTACGATCCTTATTTGTGATTGTATATCACCGATCTGGTTTTGAATTGTACTATAGCATCGGAACTACCGATCAATTTTTAAGGAAAATTTAACAAGCCTCGGGACTTGCCAAATAAGGCCAAGACTGGATGCCGGTTGTAGTGCCGATGATGATGACAATGATGAACTGATCAATGGGTTTTTAGCAGACTAGTGAACACAAACCCTTCAAATCTCGATTTTATTATAAACGCATTTTCACCGACTTCAAAATACAACGGCAGTTTGATAAATCAGTGACTTTTTGAATAAACATATTTTTCGGCAAACATGCATTTTATCAACAGACTCTTCTTTTAGCTCGATACATTTAGTCCAGCGTTCTTCTAATTTTTTTATTCCGTCCAAATAATACGTTTCCTCATCATCATCATCGGCACTACAACCGGGATCCGGTCTTAGCCTTATTTAGCAAGACTCCACCGGTATCCGGTTCATATTCGGGACTTGTTAAATTGCCGATAATAATTCGTTTTTCCGGGCAAGGTTATTAGTCTGTGGCGGTTCCCTTAAACCCCACTGACTACTTACCTAAAGAACCCCCATCCCTACAACCCAGTCTGTAACAACTTTCTGCTAATGCAACCGCATTAAGCACCTGTAAATGCTCCACGCAACAAAATTCACCAAACGTCTTTACCTAAAAGCTCCTGAAAGAGAATTCTTACCTGCATTCATTTATTCGAATTCAAAATTCCTCTTAAGAATTCTGTTCCAAACAGCATATTCCTGAAAAGAAAACTTATCGGTTCACATATAATGTAACCACATAGTCAGCGCATCTTAGCCTTGAGTTGGCTATTCCCAGCCTAACATGTGTACAACTTGTTTTACATACACATAGATCCATTGTCCAACTGCCAAGCAGCGTCGGGCAGCTTGTTTGTTCAGTTGGCATATACCCGACCATGATCCCTCTCCTAAACGAATAAATAATCACAAATTTCGTTCTTTGCCACAGACGAATTTCCCTGCATATACAAATGCAAGCAAGGGATTCGTTTAGTCCACCAACCCATTAACACCATTTTTTCGATGCGTCGCGTCTATTTATTTAGCCGCGACGCACATCTCAAACAAAGATCCAATTAGCATCCGACGAATTTCGGTTTTGTTTGCTTTACCGAACTCGCATCTAATGAATGCACATTTTCCCTTTCTTTGTTTCAGGTTCGTTCCCATGGCCTTGTGTATGAAAAAAACCAATGTGATCTTCACTTACACATACACATGCATTGCCAAGTTTTTCTTCCTTGTTTTTACCACGAGAGAAACACTTTCTCTCTCGGGAAAACTCACCCCAAACGATTGAATATCGTGGAGTCTAATTCCATCAGCCGACCACGCTGGTCGCACGAACTCCCGCTCTCCTGTGGGCACGGAGTACATACATACATACCCGAATATACCCCGGAGTCGTTGTAGTAGTGTTGAGTGCCTTTTATAAACGAGATATTTCCCAATACATTTTGTACAGTGCAGTAAAGTCGCATAATTACGTGTTCAGTCAATTGACAATTATTCATCATCATCATCATCATCATCGGCACTACAACCGGGAACCGGTCTTGGCCTTATTTAGCAAGTCCTGAGGCTTGTTAAATTTTCCATAATGATTTATTTTTTTCTGGGCAAGGTCATTAGTCTTGCGCCAGAATTGACAATTATTAGTAAGTTGAAAATGCCGCTAAACATGAACAATAAACTTAATTAAATTTAGTGAAACCTTCCGAGTTTTATTTCCTTTTGCATGGTGATTAGGAACACTCGAATAAAATTCCGCAGCAATTTCGTGAATTTGCGATACAGGCAAAATAACGGAGAACAATAAAGGAATATCAACAACCAACAATCGAGTGTTTCATTTAACTTGTTGCCCGCGGACGCTGAGTTGTGATGCCTGGTTGCTTTTCTTTTCTTTCGGGTGAACAGTGTGTCTTTCGTTTGTGTTGCTTGTTCTTGGAGAACGATCAGCAGCGGAACTGTGTTCAGGAGTTGTGAGGACGAGGTAGAACCCTCGCCCATGCTAGCGTCACGATCTCGCCCCCCACAAGCCTTGCGCCAAATAGGTGTCCTCAAGGCCCCCAAAATAGGCGTTCGTTTCTGTGTTGACCCCTTCATCATCATCATCATCGGCACTACAACCGGGATCCGGTCTTGGCTTTATTTAACAAATCTCTCCCCCAGTCCCGATTTCGAGCCGATGTCATCCAGTTTGGCACTCCCAGGCTCTGGGCGTCCTGGTCTACGCCATCCCTCCATCGCAGACAAGGTCTGCCGCGCTGTCTCCTTCCATGCATCCTGCCACAAAGGACCCTCCGGACAGGCTCCTCTTCGCTCATTCGAGCTAGGTGTCCCACCCATCGGAGTCTACCGAGCTTGATTTTTCTTACAACATTAACTTCAAGGTAGATTGCGTACAACTCATTGTTGTAGCGTCTCCGGAATCGTCCTCCCTCACATACGGGGCCAACAATTCTCTTTAAGACCTTCCTCTCGAATGCGGCTAAGAGTTCAGAGTGCCCTTTATTGAGCACCCAGGTCTCAGATCCACACATGAGTACTGGGCTTGTACAGTAGTAGCTTGGATGTTCTGGATAAATTTCGGGATTTAAAGAGTCTTGATAGACCATAGTAGGCTTTGTTGGATTTGATCAGCCGTTCGCGTTTTCTTCTTCCATATTGTTATCGGCTAATACTATTGACCCAAGGTAGTTAAAGGACTGCACTACTTCAAATTCGTGCTCCGCTACCTTGATAGTTTGACCAACATTAGGTCTTCTCTTCGCAGGAGTTGCCACCATGTACTTTGTTTTTCCCTCATTAATGTGCAGTCCCAGTTTTTGTGCTGCTCGATCTGGGTGAAGGAGTACTGTACAGCCGATGTGGATCTACCGATGATGTCGATGTCATCTGCGTAGACAAGTATCTGGCTGGACTTGGTGACAATAGTCCCTCTAGTTGTGACGCCAGAGTCACGGATTGCTTTCTCCAACGCCAGGTTGAGAAGAGGCAGGTCAGACCGTCCCCTTTTCGGAGTCCGTTAAAGATGTTTGGACAGCAATCCCTCTATTTTTATTTGACTAGTTACGTTGGTCATGGTCAACCTACAAAGTCGTATCAATTTGTTTGGAATGCCAGAATCTCTCATTGCATGATATAGTTCTACCCTGGCTATGCTGTCGTAGCTGGTCTTAAAGTCTATGAACAGATGATATAACGGAATCTTAAATTGCAGACATTTTTCCATCGCCTGCCTAAGGGTGAATATCTGATCGATCGTTGATTTGCCTGGGCTGTAGCCACAGTGATATTGACCAACGATGACTTTAGCGGATCTTGTAGGATAGTGGAGAGTATATTATATGCGGTACTCAGCAATGTTATACCCCTATAGTTGCTGCACAGTGTGATATCTCCCTTCTTATGTATGGGGCAAATTATTCCACGAGGCCAAGTTCCGGCATCTCCTCTTGCTCCCATACGTGCACCACAATCTCATGAATTGCGTGATGTAACGCTGTCCCTTCTTGTTTGATCAGCTCAGATGGTATGCAATCAGCTCCAGGGGCTTTATTTGTTTTGAGCTGTCTAATGGCTTTTAATGTTTCCTCAATGCTTGGTAGCGGCAGCATTTGGGCTTGATTTTGCATTGGTGGAGCTTCCAATTCTTCTGTGAGCTGACCATTTAGCAATTCATTGAAGTGCACTTCCCATCGCTCCAGAATGCCTTCAGGATCGGTGATTAGATTACCCTCTTTATCCCTGCAGTAAGTGCACCGTAGTGTGTACCGTGTCATACTGCGGATTATTTGGCAGAACTTCTGCCCCCTGTGCGGACCTCACTCTCTACTTTTCTCTATTTCACAGACAAGGTTTTGTTCCCAGTCACTTTTCTTTTGTTTGTGAAATTTTTTTTTAGATCTTCTGAGCTCTTTGTATTTCTCCTCCCACACCCGCGTCAAATAACCAGTCGCTCCGATCTCTACGACTACTGCCTAAGATGGAGTTGGCAGTACTAATGACAGTATTCTTAAGGCGTGTCCATTTCTCTTCTACGCCCGGCATTTTGGCCCCAGGACTTACTCTCCCTCCGTCGAGCTCTCCGAGGGTGAGTCCTAGCCTATGACCAAATGTGTTACTGGTATTCTCATTGCGTAAGGCAGTCGTGTTGATTCGAACTTGATTGGCGGATGCAATACGTCTCCGTAAGGCAATCTGCGCTCGGAAAACTGTACCAACAAGATAGTGATCCGAGTCGACGTTGGCACCTCGGTACGTTCGTACCGTCATCAGGCACGAGGAGTGGCGGCGATCTATCAATACATGGTCAAGTTGGTTGCGGGTAGCTCCATCAGGTGATACCCAGGTGGCTTTGTAGATATCTTTACACGGAAATCTGGTACTCGCAACGACCAAGTTGTTTGATGCTGTCAATTCGAGCCTCGTAGTCCATTGTCATTAGTGTTCTCATGCAAACTGTGAGAACCTGCGTAGTGTCTGAAAACCGGCTCCCGACCTATTTTGGCGTTCAAATCACCAACAACGATTTTCACATTTTCACGATTCCCCTGTAGGTCCGTGAACTTTTATGAGTCTTATGTTCTTTTAGAATTTTTCTTTTTCGTCGTCCGGGGACTCCTCTGTAGGTCCGTGGACGTTTATGAGGCGTATGTTCTTAAACTTGCCTCGCACGCGAAGAGTGCATAGCCTTTCATTTATTGCATTAAAGCCGATGATGGCTTCAGTTTTTGGCTGACTAGTAAGCCTACCCCGAGCACATGATGTTTTGCATGACAGCTGTAATAAATGTCATACTCGTTTCTTTGAATAACACCACTCCCCGTCCATCTTATTTCTTGTAATGCTGTTATGTCAGCCTTATATTCGGACAGGGCATCGGCTAGCTGCTGTGCAGCTCGAGCTCTCTATAGTGAGCGGACGTTCTATGAAAAAATTCTTAAATCGTTTAGCCATTTTAGTTTCCATGGTCGTCGCCGTGTATCCGGTCCATATACGAGGCTTGTTAAATTTGCCATAATAATTCATTTTGACGGGCCTGGTTATTAGCCTTGCGCCAACCTTTCTCAGGATGTCGCTGCATGCATTGGTTGACTACTTGGAATCGGTCTTTGCCTATTTTGGCATGTCTCTCCACCGGTATCCGGTCCTTATCCGCGACTTGGTAAATTGTCCATAACAATTTGTTTTTCCGGGCGAGGTTATTACCCTTGGGCCAACCGTTCTCAGGATGTCGCTGCATGCATTGGTTCACTACTTTGCGGGTGTCAAAGTAGCTATCCAGGGGTGTCACGTGGAGACTGCATGTCAACTTGGATTGAACAGGGACAAGGATCGTCCTGGCCTTCGCCGGGTTGAAAGCAATCAGTGGCTTTGCCCTGTATGTTCGCACCCATCCCCCCTGTTGACCCCTTCATTCGACCCAAATCTCTTACCGCCCAGCCATTTCTTCAGGTTTCGAAACAGGAAACAGTTGCAGGAGTTAAATCTGGAGAATATGCTGGATGGGGTAGCAATTCGTAGCCCAAATTATGGAGTTTGCTTGAACATGCTTCATCAGCACATTGTTTTTTTTTTTTTTTGGTTTTTTATTTTTATTTTTTTCGATCCTGACGGCGTTTGCACTGTGACTGAGACCGGAACAGGTTATAATCACTTGGTGCCAGGTCCGGACTATAAGAAGAATGCATAAGGACCACCCAATCAACATCCCAGTGCTTCTGGAGTGTTACTATCGATGTGTGTGGCCGGGCGTTGGTTTTATGAAACTGTTGCTTTTTATTTATAAGTTGCACAAAGAAATATAGGAAATGGGTTTGTAACGTACTTACGGCTGTCACACAAACCTTCCACGATTTTTCCATTATCCGAGCTGTCACACAATAGCTTAATTTTGTGTGATAAAGTCTTTGAAATGTAAAATTTGTGACACGCTAGTTTCATTTCAGCGGCTGCTGTTGTTGCTACGACTTCCAAATAAAATGCTTCTTCATTTTTGTTGTCGTTTTCTTTTTTCTCTATTCTTATTTCAAAGTAAATTTCGTTTTATCAATTTAACTAGGTTTATAAATGCTCTGATAATAATGGTCCAAGGGTAACTTTTAATTATATTTTATTAATATTGAATACCTTTATAACATAAATATTGCACAGTAAAATTAATATTATCATCATCATAATCATCGGCCCTACAACCGGGAACCCGTCTTGGCCTTATTTAGCAAGCCCTGAGGCTTGTTAAATTTTCCATAATGATTTTGTTTTTTCCGGGCAAGGTCATTATTCTTGTGCCAGAGGCTGCCCGACGGGGAATCGAACCGCGGTCTCAGGCGTGACAGGCGGGTATACTAACCACTATACCATCGAGGAGCCAAATTAATATTATACTCTACTTTTTTCGCTCTCTAACGACCGACGCCTCTCCCGCTTGGTAGAAACCTTGACGTGGGGCGGGGGCTTAAACTACAATGAATCACTCAGGCTATGCTGACGGAAGTATACTCTTCCAGTAGCGCCACCCATGTCAGATAGGCTAGCGAGGAGTAACACACAAAGATCTACCACCGCTAATCCAGGGTGTTACGCGTCACCGTGCCCATTGGATGGTTTGCAGTCAGGGATATACCGGCTGTATTATAACGGCGCCTCTCTGACACCGGGTCGAATCAGAGGAGTAAGCAGATCTTACCATATCAAAGAGGGGCTCGGATATGGCGGACTATCTGAAACCCCAAGACTTGTGGGATCAAAAATGAAAAATGAGTTTATACTTGCACACCTATTATCCACTTCCTCTCCTTCCGCTCACACTGTGCTCTGACATTTAAGGGTACTTCACAATCTCCTTTTGTGCGCGCGTTTGTCTAAAAAAAAATATGTATATTATAAGGAAACTGGCGCAAGACTAATGACCTTGCCCGGAAAAAACAAATCATTATGGAAAGTTTAACAAGCCTCAGGACTTGGTTAATAAGGCCAAGACCGGTTCCCGGTTGTAGTGCCGATGATGCTGATATTATAAGGAAAACTTTACGATTAACAATAAACCTTTCATGATTTCGTTAATGTCACGTTTCGTTCTCTATGGCCTATTTAATTATTGTAATTATTATTACATATCATGGTAAACGGAGGAGAATTCTATGTTAGGTATACAATTCTGTTCCATTTACCATGAAGCTTGCCAAAAATGAAATGTTCTTGAAGACGGTACACATTGGGAAACTTCGCTGGCTGACACACGTACAGAAATCGACTTTGAAGACCACTATGTGTGTACAATTGCAACATAATGAAACCGCTGAATGTCTCTCAAAACAACTGTAGAATCTTGGGCCTGGGAACATAGCAGTCGATGCATCCATAGAATGTATCAATTTGAATGAGGTGAGACCTTTCAAATGAAACTAACGACTAATTTTCGTACATGTTACAAGTCGGCAGATACGTTCTCATTATCGGCAACCATCAAAAAAGACTGAGCAGCATACTGTCTTTAATCTCCAAAGATAATTTTTATAAGTCGCGAATGTGTGTGATTTTTTTTATCACACAATCGTCCTCTATGCGCCAGTCAAGTACTTCTGAAACCACGGTTGTAACTCGACGAATACCTGAATGTATCTTTTTTGGTACAAGTAGTTAAATAAACCGGTAAGTGGGTAGATTAGTGGGTCATCTGTCCCCATTTCTTCACTGCGGTGGTTCTGTGTGACGTCGTCGAACCATCCGCTCAGGTATTCCCATGCTTTCTTGCAGTGTGCAACTTATCTAGAATTAGCCAGTGGCGTAAAATATATCCGAGAGAGTGTGTTTCTGATTGTTGGGTATCGCGGGAAAACAGTTGGAGACGTGGAGTATGCTCAATTGAGCAACTCCTGTGAAAATACCTGTAGAATACGATTACACTCATGTTCTAACGACGGAATTCAAACACAGGCGACTGGGTTCCAATGAGATGCACTGCTCGTCTTTGCATCCTATTCCAAATGGAGTAATTGAATTCAAGTTTAGAACGAATATGTGCCTTGTAATTAACTTGTGGCCGGGTTGCTATTACTATTAGGTGTACAAATAAGTTTCCGTCGTTTTCTATAAGAAATTAGGAATTTATTGTGAAAGAACGGTACATTACGTTTTATTCAAAGTATTGTCCATTCCTACCAGGTGTACGGGTATGAAGTGAGCGTTTTTTTAAAATAAAACTAAAACTTTGATTATTTCTTTGACGGGTTTTGCTGTATGACTCGGAGCATTATCATGCAACAAAATTACCTTTCCGTGTCTTGTGGCCCATTCTGGTCGTTTTTGGATCAATACATGGTTCAAATTGATCGTTTGTTGTCGGTAGCCTGGCGCATCAACAGTTTCGCCAGGTTTTAGAAGTTCATGATACACCACCCCCTTCTGGTCCCACCAAACACAGAGCATTGTCTTTTTTCCGAACCGATCAGGCTTTGCAGTCGCTGTTGACGCTTCTCCTGGATGTACCCATGATTATTTGCGTTTAGGATTTTTAAAATAAATCCGTTTTTCATCACCGGTCACAATTCGATGCATTACTGACTTCCTTTCGTGTCATAGAAGCAACGTTTCACATGTGGTGTTTCGTTTTTCCATCTGCTTGTCATACAATTCATGTCGCACCCAGTTTCCACACTTTTGGATCTTTCCCATAGCTTTTAAACGGTC
The DNA here is from genome assembly GCA_963931805.1 of Microdon myrmicae. NCBI lineage: Eukaryota > Metazoa > Arthropoda > Insecta > Diptera > Syrphidae > Microdon > Microdon myrmicae. Next base: position 143,898,078 of record OZ007500.1, on the reverse strand, counting down.
AGAAATTGTTTGCTGTGCAACACTTAGCATTTGTGCTTTTGACTTAAAGTGTCATCTTATCCAATATTGCTTGCAATTCGGCGTCGTCAAACTTTTTTGGTGGTCTTCCACGTTCTTCATTTCGCACATCAAAATCATTATCTCTGAACCGCTTAAACCATCTTTTGCATGTTGCTTCCGATAGAGCATGATCACCATAAACCTCGACAAGCATTCGATGCGACTTTGCAGCACTGTTCTTCAAATGAAAACAAAAAGTTAATGCCATCCGCAAATCATCATTTTCTGGTACAAAATTCGACATTTTTAACAGGAAAAAAAAATGATGTTTGTACAATGACTTGATGCATACTAAATATGTTTGACAGATGTCATAGCAACCATATAAAAAAATAGAAGGACTCGTTCACAACAAACGTTCCCTATCGATACATTTGTATCTTGACGCTCACTCTACACCGGTACACCTGGTAGACACTACTTTTCCCCATCTTTCTGGTAGCATCCGAATATCACGTCGGAGGCACTCTTCATCTTTTGAGGATATCCACGTGTCGACCCATTTTTTGGAATCTTCATATGTTGTAAAATGCTGTCGGACAGACCATGTGCCATGGATCGAAATAAGTGATAATCAGAAGGGGCAAGGTCTGGGGAATACGGCGGGTGGGGTAGGACTTCCCAATGAAGTGTTTCCAAATAGTTTTCCACCGGCACGGCAACATGCGGACGAGCATTATCGTGAAGAAGACTAATTTTGTCATGTCTGGAGTAGTAACGGGCGCATTTTTTCTTGACTGCTCGGCTCAATCTCACTAATTGTGTTCGATAGAGAACTCCAGTGGTGGGTTTACTTGGCTTCAGCAATTCTTAATACACGGCACCAATCTGATCCCACCAAATACACAGCATGAGTTTTTTCCCATGAATATTCGGTTTTGCTGTCGATGTTGAAGCATGGCCAGGTGGTCCTCATGATTTTCTCTTCTTTGGGTTATCGTAGTGGGTACATAAAATGTTATGCTCGAAGGCGCGGAATTTGTTTTCTTCCCGTTTTGTGAGAGCCTATGTTTCGCATCCGTATAGAACAATCGGCATGATTATGGTTCTATAGACACGGAGCTTTATGTAACGTGATAGCAGTTTGGATTTCAGCAGTTTACTGACTGCATGCCAACTAGCGTTGCCGGAGTAGTCTCTTGTTAATTTCGTTCCATATTTCGTTACTGGCCGTCAGTATCGTTTCCAGATATTTAAACTCTTTAACTTTTTCAAATATGGTATCTTCCCTCTGACGTTTATATGTGTTCCCTGAGGTCCACCTGCTCTCGCCGTAATCATGTATTTTGTTTTGTCTTCATTTATTTCTAGGCACACCTCTTCTGCCGCTTGCATGATGATTTCACTGTTTTACTTACAGTTTATAGATTATCTCCCGTAACGGCGATGTCAACCGCATATGCGTGCACTTATGTGACCCCGTTCATGGATGATCCGGCCATGTTGTTGTCTTGTACCTTTCTGATGACATACTCGAGCACAAGGTTAAAAAGACACGGTGATAGACTGTCTCCCTGTTTTAGTCCGTCCCGGATTTCAAATGGTTCTGAGAGGTGGTTTTCTATCTAACTCGCCCTTTGTTTTCGTTCATGCAGATTTGAATGAGGGCGGTATATTTTTTGGGGACTCCCAGCTCAACTACAATATGGTAGAGTCTGTGCCTTGCGACTGAGTCGTAGGCTTTTTGGAAGTCAACGAGCAGTTGGTGAATCGTCTCTCCGTATTCCCACTTTTTTTCCAGCAACTGCCTTCCTGTGAACATTTGGTCGCTCGTTGACCGGTTCCTACGGAATCCGCACTGGCAGTCTCCCAGTATTTCTTCTGCGTACGGCGTAATTCTCGCCAGAATGATATTTGTTAATATTTTGTATACGGTTGGAAGCAATGATATTCCTCTGTGGTTTTCGCAGTCAGATCTGTCACCTTTTTTGAAAATGGGGCCGACTATTGACGTTTTCCATTCTTCCGGAGTGACTTCCTTATCCCATATTGTTTGAATCAGTTGGTGGATCTGTAGCGATTCTAACAGATACACACACAATTCACAAGCAAAAATAGTGAAGAACACCGAACGAAAAATCGAATAAGAAAAATACATCAGAACCGTATACCAAGCGATAAAATAAAAATAATTCATACCAGTGGAATATAGTCGAGTTTGGAAATCAAATTCTAAACACGGTCAGTAGCCTGGTGTGTAACGCTTAGGTAAAATTTTTTTCGTGATTCGAGCTGTCATAGCGTCAGTTCGAATCACACGATCTTCTTCACTATTATTTCAAACGCTATAGATCTTTAGAGCGGTTGCCTCTCCTCCATGCTTCACAAGCTCAGTCGGTATGCAGTCGACTCCGGGAGACTTGTTGTTTTTCAATCGATTTATTGCATCTACAACTTCGTTGAGAGAGGGCTCTGAGCTCTGAGATCTGAGGCTCGGCTGTATGTACGTCATCATCATCGGCACTACAACCGGGAACCGGTCTTGGCCTTATTTAGAAAGTTCTGAGGCTTGTTAAATTTTCCATAATGATTAGTTTTTCCGGGCAAGGTCATTAGTCTTGCGCCAGAGGCATCCCGACGGGGAATCGAACCCCGGTCTCCCGCGTGACAGGCGGGTATACTAACCACTATACTAACGAGAAGCCTGTATGTACGTCAGGTGCGTTTATTTGTGGTTGGTGGGTGCGCACATTGAGCGGGTTTTCAAAGTTTTCTTCTGTGACCAGACAGTTGTTTGTGTCTCGAAGTATTTTGGCTCTCCCTCGGTATCCATTTCGAATTGAATTTATGCCGGCATAGATACGTCTGATGTTCTTTGCTCCGGCATTTTCAAGTATTTTTTCGATCCGACTCTACTCCCATCCTGGTTTTTTGCATTTAAAAGGGCTCTTTGTCTCTTTCCGTATCGTTGTGTATCTTTCTTCATTGTCTTTTTCCGAAACTGCACTAGGCACAGGAATTTTTTTTTTTCTAAAGATACCGTTGGCCTGAGCCTTTAGTATATATTATGTTGTGTAGCTCTACTCCTGCGTGCTAAAACACACTCTTGTATCGCCTACAGCCCTCCATACTAATTGGTGTATTTCCCACGTTGTACTGGCTTCCGCGGGTAAATTTTTCCTCGCACTAAGCACAGGCATGAATTCTTTCGAACATACTTATCTTTTCTGCTAAGATACCATCAGCCCGAGCCTCTGGCATGTACATGGGTGACCTGAAAAGTTTCCGGATTTTCTTTTTCTGCAAATGTGCCCATTTTTCCCCAATTTCTGTCTTCAATTGGTCAAGTAATGATGCGTAGTATGCTCCTGTAATTGTTCTTCCTTTTTGAAGATAATCGATTAAGATAACTCCATCATCATCATCATCGGCCCTACAACCGGGAACCGGTCTTGGCCGTATTTAGCAAGTCCTGAGGCTTGTTAAATTTTCCATAATGATATGTTTTTTTCCGGGCAAGGTCATTAGTCTTGCGCCAGAGGCTCCCCGACGGGGAATCGAACCGCGGTCTCCCGCGTGACAGGCGGGTATACTAACAACTATACTATCGAGGAGCCGAGATAACTCCATGACTATCCCAAAAAACAGCCGCCATCACTTTCCCAGACGAAATAACAGTTTTTGCTTTTTTGGAGCCGATTCCCCGTTTGCAGTCGACTGTTTTGACTCTATTTTTGTTTTGGGCGTATAATGGGGTATCCAAATTTCATGTACAGTAATGAAACGGCGCCAAAACTCGAATTTATTGCACCTAAGCTGCGCCAACAGAGCGTTGGAAATGTTCATTCGAACACGTTTTTGGTCTAACGTGAGCAAACGCGGTACCCAACGCACGGACAGCTTTCTCATGCTTAAATCTTGATTTAATATGTGACAAACACGTTCTTTGGACATTTTCATAGCCTCTGCTATCTCTCTCACTTTAATTCGATGGTAGTCTAGCACCATTTTTTTTTACACAAACGCGCGCCAAAAAGGGAATTTTGGAACTTTAGCGTTGTTATCTTCAGTTGTTGCAGTTTCGACGTCCCGAACGTTCATCGTCTCCCAAGTTCTGACGGCCACGTTTAAATTCAGCTGCCCAAAATTTCGCTGTGGTAAATGATGGTGCAGAGTCCCCATACACAGAGTCCAACTCATCTTTGATTTGCGTAATAGTATTGCCTTTCAAAAACATAAGTTTAATGACAGCTCGATACTCAATTTTGTACATTTTCGCAAAAACACTCACATCGACTCACTCAAACGACTGTCAAATAAAAACTACGCACCCAAAATGGCTGAAATTGGTGAGTAACTGTCAAAAGATACACAACTACATTCACTAGCTTTTATTGACGAGTGCTGCTATCTTCACGTTGACGTCGGAAACTTTTCAGACCACTCTCGTACAATGTTGTATGTAACCTTACTACTTATCCACTTCCTCTCCATCCGCTCGCACTGTGCTCTGACATTTGAGGGTACTTCAAAATCCCCTTTTGTGCGCGCGTTTGTCTAAAAAAAAATACACTCGTTTCTTTGAATAGCACCACTCCCCGTCCATCTAATTTCTTATAATGCTGTTGTGGCGGTTCTACGAACCACACAACCAATATAGGTTGAGATGTCCTTTCCGCCAAGGAACATACTCACCTTTATCCATTACACGTGCCCACAGACACGTGTCCCCAAAGTTCTTACTCCCACCTGAAACAAAAGGTAACATTTCAGGCACCAACGTGGAATTCAATAGCAAAAATCAATCGAACTAAACGTTCAAAAGCCTCTAATATTGAATTCAACGCATCCAATTCGACGCCCCAATTCAACGCATCCAATTCAGGGCATCAATGCAATAGATCCATTAAACGCGTGCTTTGGTAAACAAACCGAACAACGAATATCTCCGCTTGTAGCTTATAGCAATTAGCACCTAAATTCCTAGCATGACCCAAAACCTAAAAGGCACACTTGTGCAAACAAAGGATAGCGAATCGCCGCCGACCAACAGTCATGCAATCATAAACATCTTAGCGTAGATCGCACGCTAGATGTTTATGATTTGGGAAATGCGATCTACAAACCAAATCCCACAGTTCCTTTGTTACCCATCTGAAGCACACAAAAACTCTGTTGTCGTAAGCCAGATGGGTAACGTAAACAAAGCCCATGATAGGATCAAGAAAGAAGTGGCGGCACGCTTGATCCTTCGAGACAAGATTCCGATAAGAAGTTGGAATCGAAAACCAAAATGGAAATTTCCTCTTGAAGATAAGAGATAAGAAAAAAAAAACAACCCTGCACGAACATACCTTTGCATCTCCCGCCGTTCTCCCTGTGGGATTGACTTTGGTTTTTCTTCGGGTGACTAGTTAGCCCTCTCTGTGTCATGTCTCTAGCTTGGCCTTCTATTGCTTACCGTAACTTTTCGTTTTGCTCTTCCGAGTTTGCGAAGCTTGTTCTGCGTTAGATTTACTAGAAGGCATTTTTCGGCCCACCACTTGTCTAGTCGCATCATATAATCTACGAGGGGCATGGGCCTCGGGAGGGTGATAATCCATTGCTCTACAACCTCTTTTGGCTGGAACTTTACAGTCGTCCACACTCTTCTCGTTGTATACATGAATAACATGTTCAGCATCCTCTTCTCGCTCTTCACATTGTGAAGAGAGAGGTGAACTGTCGTGTCCAAATCGGTACAGGTATTTTTGATACCCACCGTTAGGATAAGAGCTAGCTGCAGTTTCCGCGTGGGCACCTTATCCAAACTACTACGGATGAGATTAGATTAAAAGTCCATCTACCTTTTAAGTCCGTGTTCTCTCTAGCATCCCATATAGTAACAGAAGCTTCTCTTCTAACTATATATTGGCGCCACTGCAACAGACACTTCATCCCTCCTTCAGTCCTTACAGAGAGCCAAAGCGTCTCCTCAGCTGGAATGTCTATGGGAAGTAATTCAACTATAACAAATGATGCTCCATTGGATATTCGTCCCGAAGCTGCAAATATTCCTTAATGCGCGAAGTCTGTGTACTTTTCTCATAATAATCTTCATGTGTTTCGTTTATAGAGCCTCTGCTCACACTGGCGCGGAATACAGTACTCTTGACAGGATCATTTACTTACTACAATATATTGGACAGAATTCTGGATAGGGCTGCCTGTACGCCTGCGGTTTTTTTGCTTGCATACTCTACGTGTGATGGCGCAAGGCTAATAACCTTGCCCATAACCGGTAGACTCCGGTGGGCGGGACACCTTGGTCGAATGAGAGAAGAGGAGCCTGCCCGGAAAGACCTTTGTGGCAGGATGTATGGAAGGACCCAGCGCGGCAGACCTTGTCTGCGATAGAGGGATGTGGCAGACCAGGACGCCCAGAGCCTGGGAGCGCCAAACTGGATGACATCGGCTCGAAATCGGGACCGGTGGAGAACCTTGCCAAGACCGGTTCCCGGTTGTAGTGCCGATGATGATGATGACTCTACGTGTGACTTCAACTTGAATCTATTGTCGAACACAACTCTCAAGTACTTGAAAGCTTCTTTTAATCGTACCATATAGTTTGGTTTTTGGCTCCTCGATAGTATAGTGGTTAGTATACCTGCCTGTCATGCGGGCGACCGGGGTTCGATTCCCCGTCGGGGAGCCTCTGGCGCAAGACTAATGACCTTGCCCAGAAAAATCAAATCATTATGGAAAATTTAACAAGCCTCAGGACTTGCTAAATAAGGCCAAGACCGGTTCCTGGTTGTAGTGCCGATGATGATGATAGTTTGGTTTACAAGAGGGAAGTTAGTATATTATATTCCACATGCTTTTGACTAGTTATAAGAACTGCCTTCGTTTTAATGTAATCTAGTTCAAGAGCAGCATATTGTAGCCAGTCTTTAATTAGTCGAATTGTCTCGTTACTTGTCGCTTCCACCTCATGCATGTCTAGGGTTAGCAATCCTTATAACCACGATCTCAGCGGTGAATCCAATAATCTCCACTCCCTGTCGTTGCCTTATTCGTAAAACTCTATTATACATAATATTCCAAAGGAATAGACCAAGAGCTGACCCTTGAGGAGCTCCTGCTGAAACGTCATAGATTTTCTGCCTTCGTACCGTACATCAGCTTTCTGTTGGTAAAGCAGCTTATGACCATTTTCAGGAGGTAGAGCGAAGAACCCATTCGACTAAGGGCTCTTTTGTTGGACCGAGTTAATTGTATTTCTTATTTTCGACTTTGCCACGACGCAGTATTTCTTTGTTTCCCCTATCCATCTTTTCCCTATTATTGCTTTGGGTGCCATATCGACCTCTAACGCCATGTACACGTTTTGATGACGAACGCGTGTTTGTGGAGATCCGATTGTTTACTTTCGACTGCACGTTGAACTTAGGCACAAACGGATGACTGCGTCTACGTAGCCTGTGTTTACTTAGGATGTTTGCACTACAACCGACTGCACAAAAGAAGTAAAAACGTTGATTTCGTGACAGTTGACAGTTTGAATGACAGATTCAGCTTTGACAGTGTATCGTCGGCTGCTCCGTGTTTATAGAACCATGATCATGCCGATTGCTCTATATGGATGCGAAACATGCAAAGCGGGAAGAAAACAAATTCCGCGTATTCGAGAATAAAGTTTTATGGGTTATCTTTGACGGTAAATATGACGAGGAGGCAGGACAATGGAGGAAACTTCACAACCACAAACTGGAAGAACTATACCGCAAACCTACAATAGTGAGAGTAATCAAGTCGCGAAGGTTAAGATGGGCCGGACATGTAGCGCGAATGGGCATCTATAGGACCGTGCGTAGAATTCTTGACGGTAGACCAACGGGAAAGAGACCGGTAGGACGGCCGCGACGGAGATGGGAGGACAATGTAAGGTTTGACCTTGAGGAGATCGGATCAGATGGTCGGGCGAGGAAGGAGAGTGCACAGGACAGGGAACGATGGCGGAGTCGAGTCGATGAGGTCATGAACTTCCGGGTTCATACAGGCCAATAAATAATAATAATAAATCGTCGGCTGCTGTCGACCACGAATTTACCGCATCGTCACATAAGTGTAGTAGATCAATTTTATAAGGTTTTCATTGCGTATCGAGATTCATATGAATTTTAATTCCTTTGTAAAGACGATCAAGAGTTTGTTGATTGAATTTTTAGTATATTTGAATACCGATCGTAGAGTATTCTTATATTAGTAAAGTATTAATATAATTTTAGAGAGTGGCTTTGAAGTATTGTGTAAATTAGTTAATACGTTGATAGTCGTTTTGTGTTAGTTATACTATAGAAAAGAACGTTGTTGCATGTTGTAGTGGGTAGAGCATAGTAATGTTGATACGTTCAGGGGGAAATACCTTTAATTAGACGTGGTGCTATTGATCCAAATATTAGACTGTTGTACCTGTTTCCATGGTTGTCCCTTTATCGTCTGTTGTTTTTTAACTTCGGCAATATATAGGGAGCTTTTTATGTTCTGGGCCGGTTTTTTTTAATAACTAGCAAATGGAAAACAATTTTAAACCTTATATTCTACTGATCGAATACATGGTTTTTAACACTATGAATTGAATATGATGACGGTCAAGGGGGCATGTTTGGCCGTGGTGCAAAGACAAGTTCCTTTAAGCACATTTTTCGTAATAATTCCGCAGCCTTCTGGTGTTATATCAGGAATTTCGTTGTTTTTATTCATCAAGATCGTGGTTGGTTTGTTCGTGTATACCTTTTGCTTCTATTTTTTGTTACACTAACGCGCACACAAAAGGTTATTTTGAAGCACCCTTAAATGTAGAGCACAGTGCGAGCGAACAAAGAGAAGACAAAAGTATCGGGAGAAACTAAATAGTTGTTCGAGCATGAGGATTGCCCCCCCCCCCCCCCCCCCCCCCCCCCGAAGCTTTTGTAACGCCACTTGAATTTGTGGCGTCGTGTTGGCCTTTACGGTGGGTCGCTTAGGGACTTAAATATGTTTTTGAGGGGGAGGAGTGGAGAGAGTTTTTATATCCGACGGATCTCACCAGTTTGTGGTTTATCTCCCGACGGTTCGAACAATAACCTGCATCAGAACTCGTTCCGTTACAGAGCGGGGAAGCTGTGGAACTTCCTTCCCGCACGAGTGTTCCCGGAGCATTACAACCTGCAGCTGTTCAAGAGGAACTGCAACCGTTTTTTTGGTGGCATCTCGGGGCGTCCACTCAGCGCTATAGGTTCGCCTCTCCCGAGAGAAGTGTAATAAAAAAAATCACTTTGTTTGTCGTCCTTTAAGTATGCCGGCGAATGTAAATCCATTTTGGATGAAGTTTTGTCTGGCCTATTTTCCGAAGTCGGACTTGATTATTTGCTTAGTTCGAGTCTCGTTGGATCTCTGGACTATCTCTTTATATTTAGAACAGCTCCTGCAACTGGCCGGGTGTCACCTCTTGCCGCAATTGCAGCAAGTTGGCAGAGTTATTTCATCCTGCACATTTGATATGGGATCATATTTTGCTGGCGGTAGTTCGCACTTCCCAATATCGTGGAATGTTCCGCAGCGACCGCAGCGGCAGTTCATGTTGCTGTTTCGAGAGACATGCCCGAAACGTTGGCATTGAGGTATTTCATTGTTATGAAATACCTCGAAGACAACTCTTTGATGAAGGATTGCAAGCGACTCTATCCCCATTAAGGAATCTATGTTGGTTCCCGAGGCAATATGCTCTCATATGTTCACCCTGTTGTACTTTTCCGGTCTGATTTCCCAAACCGTTGTGGCGGACAGCATTTTTTGGCGTCTGTGATCTTGATGTTAGGAAATGTTGCCCCAAGGGCAATCACGATGTCGTCCTTTTCCCAACAGGCAGCGACTCGTTTTAAGAGGATGGTCCTCGACTTTTCGTCGTCCGGGGTGAATGTGTAATAATTCACCTCCTTGGCATTGAGGTTGTCGTTAACCTTGTGGTAGGTCTCCCTATCGTAGGTTACGATTTTGTTTAGGCATGGGATCACGGACTTTGCCTTGAAGTTGGAAATCCCTAATCGGTTAATATCACTGACGAAATCCTCTTTTTTTTACACAAACCCGCGCATAAAAGGGGATTTTGAAGTACCCTTAAGTGTCAGAGCACAGTGCGAGCGGAAGGAGAGGAAATGGATAAGGAAAGGAGGTATCGACGTACATTGGTCTCAAATGCGTGGACATTACAACCACTAGGAAACACATGATCAGGTAGAGCATTCCACATTCGTGTGGTTCGGCTAAAGAATGACTCTATGTTTATTTGTGCATCTGAAGTTGACTTTCAACGTCAACCGATGCATATTCACAGATTGACGGCTGTCGCGGGAAAATGTCTGAAGGGGCTGACCACATTCAGCAACTTCAGTTGAGCAATGACCGTGGCAATACCTATAGAAAAGAGACAGGCATGATACGCTGGTCGGCGCAAGGCTAATAACCTTGCCCGTAAAAATAAATTATTATGGAAAATTTAACAAGCCTCGAGACTTGCTAAATAAGGCCAAGACTGGCTCCCGGTTGTAGTGCCGATGATTGATTGATTGATTGATTGATTGAAGGTGGAACCTCCATTTTTATTTAGCTTAATGCAAGCTTAAATTAACTTAACATAAATGATGATGATGATACGCTGGGCCTATGTTCTAACGACGGAATCAAACGACTTACAGCTGAGTTCCCAATAAGTTTCACTACTGGTTTTTGCATCCTCTCGAGCACAAGTCGCGCCGTTTTGGATGCGCCTGACCAAATACAGGAGTTGAAATCCATTTTGCGAGAAATGTACGCCATGTAAATAGTGACCAGTTTGGATGGAGTGAAGTATCTTCTGCATCTGTTAAGGAACCTCATACATTCGGCTGCACTTTTCCCAGCTTCAAATATGGTGGTCGCTCCAATTAAGTGTCGAATTAATTCGAGTGTCGAGGATTGATACTGTGATTGAAATACAAACGGTAATTTCTTTGTGTGCTTAATAACTGTATATTGAATAATGTTACGCACTAACTATACTATCAACATTTTTCAATATAGTCTCCTGCGTGATCCACACACTTTTGCCACCGATTTGGAAGCTCTAATATCCCTTGGGTGGCGCAAGGCTAATAACATTGTGGCGTCTCTGACAGATACACACACAATACACAAGCAAATAGTGAAGAACACCGAACGAAAATCGAATAAGATAATGCATCAGAGCCGTATACCATAGCGATAAAATAACAATTCACATCAGTGGAATATACTTGCGTTTAAAAATCGAATTCTAAGCACGGCCAGTAGCCTGATGTGTTACGCATTGGTTCAATTTTTGGTGATTCTAACTGTCATAGCGTCAGTTCGAATCACACGTTCTTCACTATCAATCCCAAACGCTATAACCTTGCCCGTGAAAATAAATTATTATGGAAGTTTAACAAGCCTCGAGACTTGCTAAATCTCGACCGGATCCCGGTTGTAGTGCCGATAATGATGATGAATATCCCTTGGTCGTAGAAAGATTTAGGGCGAGTTGTCAGCCAATTACGCACGTGCTTCTCGACTTCTTCATTACTTTCGATTTTGTTTTCCTCCAAATGATTCCTTCAAGGGTGCGAACAAAAATAGTCACAGGGAGACAAGTCTGGGCTATAAAGAGGGCGTTCGAAGGTTTCCCAGCCCATTTCTTCCAATATCCAGTATCCCTTGTCAATGAGGCGGTGTGAGGCCTGGCGTTGTCATGAAGAAGGATGACATCTCGGATGGGCATACCATGTTTTTTGTTTCGGTATGCGGCTTTTGCCGACTGTAACAACTGACAGTAGTAAGCTGCATCCACTGTTCGTTGTTCGTGAAAAAAATCAATCATTAAAACTCCCCGTTAAGTTTAGTGGGACTACCACCCCATTTATTGGCTTAATTCAAGCAACATAATTACCTACAACTAAAGTATATATAAGTTTCAAACTAGAGAACTTAAGAACTATCTTAACTAGGCTTAACCTTGTCTTTTGTTTCGATATGAGGTTTTTCCATGGCTGATATCCATTTCTGATGAGATGTCTCCAACAGTTAAGCGACGATCAGTTTAAATAAGCCATCGAATGGCACGGATGTTATCATCTGTACGAATCGTCCTTTGGCGTCGATCATGACTGTCGTCTTCGATGCGTTCTCTCTCACTTTTAATTTCTCCGGCCCACGTATACACGGGATTCTAAGACAGTGTATCATCACCAAACTGTGCCTTCAATCGAGGAAACATTTCCGAGGGTTTAACGCCTTCATTTGTTAAAACGTTTATAATAATCCATTGCGCAACAAACGTATGCACCTCTTGCTCGCTCATGGCTGTACTGACTACCAAACTGTGCCTTCAATCGAGGAAACATTTCCGAGGGTTTAACGCCTTCATTTGTTAAAACGTTTATAATAGTCCATTGCGCAACAAACGGTATGCACCTCTTGCTCGCTCATGGCTGTACTGACTACAAAGTCGAGCGCGACCACTAGCCAAGCCAGTTCCCCTACTCTTCATAAGTCAAACAACAGCCACGCACAAGATTATCTAGCTCGCAACTTGTTGCTAAGCAAAAAAGTAAAATTACCGTTCATATTTGATTCACCCTCGTAGTTCATTGGCTTCGTCGATAGAAGTGCTGTTCATGGACAGTATTTTTACTTTGGGGTTCGCCTTTGACGACAAGAGACAGCACTGACTTTTTAAGGCATTGAATTGTACTCGCTTAGATAATCCCGATTGATATATCATGTTGAGGTCAGTATTCAACGTATTCAGCATAACCTGCCGGTATGCTGAATTCAAACGTGGTCGTACAAACACCGGTGATACTGGACGCGCTCTGGCCGCCCAAAAGAGGCAGCTGTTCCGAAACACATAGAGAAAGCCCACAAAACGGTTTTCGCGGCATTAAGCATAACCAGCTGATTGGAAATGTTCGTATGAGTATGAGAAACTCAACGTGCTATCATCATCAAACAAGCGAATTGGGTTGTGGGTAGTGGACAAGAGATCATGTATACAAATGAAAAGAATGGGTGAGAGTATAGAACCCTGGGGTACACCTGTATTCATCTGATGGGAAGCAGATTTGACACTGGCGTTTCTGGCAGATACACACACAATATACAAGCAAATAGTGAGGAACACCGAAAGAAAATCAAATGAGAAAATGCACCAGCCGTATACCAAGCAATAACAGCAATTCCACATCAATTGAGTGTATTTGAGTTTAGAAATCGAATTCGTACACCCGGCAGGAGCCTGATGCTTCAATGTTTCGCTTCACACCCGTTTCATCGTGTGTTCAATTCACCATCTTCACTATCCTGGCTTAATGCAACAACATTGACGTGGTCTGTGTACAAATAGCACACACTCTCCCATAGTAAAACAGGACTTTACTACTACGGTCCCGACTTCCGCGTAGAGCACCGGCACACGCGCCTGTTCCGAAGTTCTCTCGCTCGATCGCACCTCACTCCGTCGTTCGCACACGAAGTTGATGGTGTCAAAGTTACTGAAGAAGGAGTAGTGTGGCATTTCTAACAGATACACACAATACACAAGCAAATGGTGAAGAACACAGAAAGGAAATCGAATAAGCAAAAGCGTCAGCCGTATACCCAACAATACGAATTCGTACACGCGGCAGTAGCCTAATGTGTTGAGCATTGGTTCAATTTTTAGTGATTCTAACTGTCATAGCGTCAGTTCTAATCACACGTTCTTCACTATCATCCCAATACGCGACAACACCATCAAGAATCACTTGGGTTGAACGGCCAGAAAGATACCACATGTGCTGAAAAGTCCCGGGATTGTTCAATAGGCTTGTGGGTAATGGACAAGATATCATTGGGTTAATTGGGTTGTGGGTCAGATCAAGGCTAATAACCTTGCCCGTAAAAATAAATTATTATGGAAAATTTAACAAGCCTCGAGACTTGCTAAATAAGGCCAAGACCGAATCCCGGTTGTAGTGCCGTTAATGGTGATGATGATGGTAGGACGGAGAAGGGGTTGTGGTGCCGATGATGATGATGGGTCAGATCATTTATAAAGATGAGGAAGAGAATGGGTGAGAGTACAGAACCTTGGGGAACACCTGCATTAATTTTATGGGAGACAGATTTGACACCGTTAAGGACAACTTGGATTGAACGGCCAGGAGAATAGTCTCTTATCTATCGAATCAGGGGAATTTTCCACTCCATAGGAATATTATTTTAACAAAAGGACTGGATGTCAAACTCTGTCGAAGGTTTTTGAAATATCCAATGCGACAATCTTGCTTTCGTCCGAAGTACTCGATGGAATGGCTCCAATTTTTGGGTAAGGTACGCCATCAGATCTCTTGTGGACCCGTTGGCACGAACGCCATATTGGCGGTCATTGAGACGGACATTTGATTCCAGATATTTCGAAAGTTGATGCTGAATCTGAAACCTTCGAGAGAATAGAAGTTAGTGCTATAGATCGATAAGAAGAGAGGGACGATTTGTCACCCTTTTTGGGAATTGGCTGAACCTTCGCTACTTCTATCTACTTGGGAAACGGCCAGTACAATAGGATAGACGGAAGAACTTCCGCAGTGGTTTAGCGAGTGAAGAGGAATATCTCTGCAAGAGAATCGGGGGATTCCCATCAGGACCAGCGGATTTTTTGTGTGCGTTTAGCTCCTTGAGTGCGCGGGCAACAGTACGCGTTCGGAAGCGAATCTAGCCCATGGTGTTTTGCTTGTGCTCAAGATGAGGCGGAACTGATGTGATACCAGGCAGCATTGAGTTCGATACAGTTGTATACACCCTTTTTGGGAATTGGCTGAATGTTGGCTGACTTCCATCTATTTGGGACACGGCCAGTAGAATAAGACAAATGGAAGAGTTTCCGCAGTGGTTTGGCGAGTGAAGAGGAACATCTCTTCAAGAGGATTGGGGGAATGTCATCCGGACCAGCGGATTTGTTTCCGTTTAGCTCTTTGAGTGCGCGGGCAACAGTACACGCTCGGAAGCGAATCTGGCTCGTAGTATGCTGCTTATGCTCAAGTTGAGGCGGAAGTGATGTGATACCAGGCTGCATTGAGTTCGCTACAAAATGCGCAACAAGTAGATTCGCTTTCTCTATTGCACTGGTGACTTGTCTATCATCGACTATAAGCGAAGGAATGGATGAGGAGACCGAGTTTTGGGTGTTTTTCACGAATGCCCAGAAGTTTCTCTTACCTGTGGGAGAGTGTATTATTTTTGTCTCACTCTTTGGTCATACAAGAACTTTGCACGTCGGATATGCACATTGGAGTCATTTCCTGGTGACTCTTATTATACTGGTGACTGGTCCGTCATCGTTTGTAACTGAAGAAATGGACGAGGAGACTGAGTTTTGGATATTTTTCACGAATGTCCAGAAGTTTCTACTACCTGTGGGAGACTGCAGTATTTTTTGTCTCGCTCTCTGGTCATACAAGAACTGTTCGCGTTGAATATGCACATTGCAGCCATTTCTAGCTCTCTTGTGTCCTTTCCAGTTTTCCTCTGTCTTGTTCGATTTATACAAACGGGAGTTCAACTCTATAGCCTTAATGGCTATCTGCAAACGGAATATTTCTCTTGGGTTTGATACACTTTACTCTGGGTGGAATAAAGGGCCACATGCCAAGCAGAATCGTGTCCGTCAATGTGTCCGATATAGAGTCAACATCGTGATTGGGGAAAAATAACGACCAATTTAACTTCCCAAAAAAATCGTTCAGACCTTCCCAGTTGGTTTTCTCATAGAACCATACTATTTTTTGGGAGTTTTCTCGTTAGCGTTGCTGTTGGTTAGAGCAAATTTAGCTGACACGACACAGTGGCCTGAAGTGCCCAAGGGCGAAGAAACTTCAATTGTGTATTTGTTTGGGTGGGAGGTGAGAAACAGATCCAGTGTGTTGGGGTAATGACCATCTATGTCTGGTACCCGTGTTGGCTCATCGACGAGTTGAGTTAAATTATTTGACTCAGCAAAGAGCTAAACATACTAACCCTCAGGTGTAGTGTGTCCGGAGTGGCGAAGCCACTGAGAGTTGTGCACATTGAAATCACCCGCTATAACGATTTCAGTGTGGGGATACAAGATCTAGATCCTATCGATAGAATCAGATAGAGCAACAAATTCGTTAAAGAAAGTGTTTCTATCCAGTGCTCGCACTGTGCTCTGACATTTAAGTGTATTCCAGAATCCCCTTTTGTGCGCGTGTTTGTATAAAAAAAAAGTAATGTACGAGGGCAGTTTGATAAGTCAATGACTTTTTGAATTAAATATATTTTTTTCGCAAATAACCATTTTATTTTTGAACATAGTGTCCTTTTAGCTCGATATATTTAGTCCCGCGTTTTTCCAATTATTTTATTCCTTCCAACTAATAGGTTTCCTCAAGGCCCCCACAATTGGCGTTGGTTTCTCTTCATTCGACCCAAATCTCTTACCGCCCAGCCATTTGTTCAGGTTTGGAAACAGGAAGTAGTCGCGTGGGCTAAATCTGGAGAATATGCCTGGTGGGGTGGCAGTTTGTAGCCCAATTTATGGATTTTGCTTGATTATGCTTGATCAGCACACGAAATTCACTTTTTTCCATTTTCGTTAACATTCACGAGGTTGTCTGCCTTCAATGGCTGTCAAACACAAACTAAATGACGCAGCTTGCTCAAACTTTGACAGTAGTTTACCTAACACTGTAGTCAGTAGTAGGCTGTCTAGACAGTAATCTGTCTACCAGTTTACGGGAGCAGTGTTGCAGTTAAAGTTACTCCGCTGGAAATTCAAAAAGTCACTGACTTATCAAAGTGTCCGTATGATATGCTTACGAACGTGAAGTTTTAGCCACGAGAAATTAAATACCTAATTGGACGTGAGTCCATACTGTTGCAGAAGGTGACAAGCAATATCACTTCCTATGTAGGTGGCTAGACTACGATGTGGAAAGACCAGAGGCACTAAGTTATAATCGGGTATAGTAAAATCAGAAATATCTGTATTAGTTATTACCTGGGTCTCGTTAACTGCAAGGATTGCTCGTTTCTGGTTTGAAACGTGGGCAGACTTAGAGGAGAGATTGCATCTTAGGCGGCGAATGTTACAAAGATCGCCCATTCCATTAGAATGGCCCGACAGAAAACCAATACCGCCTCAGAAAAGGATGCAACTCAGGACCAGCGATAGATAAGCGAAAGGAACCCCATTTTTTTCTTTTCTTTCCCTTAGTTCTCCCAGGGAAGTCGAACCTATGGCGCTGAGTCAGCGCCCTGGGATGCGATTTCTTCTCGACCGCGTTCATCAGCCAAGTTCCGAAAGATGTTCAAGGATTTCTCCCAACCATTTCACGAAACAAGGCTTTTAACCTTGCCCGTAAAAACAAATTATTATGGAAAAGTTAACAAGCCTCGAGACTTGCTAAATAAGACCAACACCGGATCGCGGTTGTAGTGCCGATGTTGATGATGATTTCACGAAGCCTATAGCTTAATGGGGTTTTTTTCTTGACCGGGTCCATCAGATAAGCTCCGAAAGATGTTCAACGATTTCTCCCAACCATATCACGAAGCCTATAGCTGAATGGTGGCGCAAGCCTAATAACCTTGCCCGGAAAAAACAAATCATTGTGGAAAAATTTAACAAGCCTCAGGACTTGCCAAATAAGGCCAAGACCGGCTCCCTGTTCAATCCAAATTGCAGTCTCCACGTGACACTTCTGGATAGCTACTTTGGCACCCCCCAAGTAGTGAACCAATGCATGCACCGGCATACTGAGAAAGGTTGGCGCAAAGCTAATAACCTTGGCCGGAAAAACAAATTAACGACTATTTAACAAGTCTCGGATAAGCACCGGATACCGGTGGAGAGACTTGCTAAATAAGGCCAAGACCGGATCACGGCTGTGCAGATGATGATGATGATAGCTGAATGGGGTGGTATTTCACAGGGCGGCTGGGCCTTGGGATTCAACCGTACAATAGTAAGACTCGTCAGTTGAACCTAGGTTTGCATAATCAAACGCAAGACAAAACCTCCTTACTAACTCAGCCATTGAGGCGGCAGTGCCGGTGTTATGCCCTTGTAGTAGGTGCCCCAGTAGTAGGTGCTCCACTAGATCCGTGCCGAAATCCAGGTCACATCCCTTCCTTGAGGAATATTACGTCACTCAACAGCAAAAACTCTCCAAAGAGTATAAATCAATCGAAAATATTCCTGCCCGAGGGTGGCAAGAGGTGTGTGAAAAGGAAGAAAAACAGTCGCGAGGAAAGGAAAGAGTAGAAGGTTTTCCCACACCTCACTCGCGTGTATATTTTCACACTTTCCACGGCACTAAGACACTGATAACGCAGCACTGCACACGTACGCGTGTGTGGAGATCCGTTTGATTGCTTCGTATCCCACAGATAACACAGCACTGCACACGGACGCGTGTGAATATCCGTTTGACTGCTTCGGATCCCACAGATAACGCAGCACCGCACTCGGACGCGTGTGGATATCCGTTTGATTGCTTCGGATCCCACAGATAACGCAGCACTGCACCCCGACGCGTGTGTGGAGATCCGTTCGATTGCTTCGGATCCCACAGATAACGCAGCACTGCACTCGGACGCGTGTGGATATCCGTTTGATTGCTTCGGATCCAACAGATAACACAGCACTGCACTCGGACGCGTGTGGATATCCGTTTGATTGCTTCGGATCCCACAGATAACGCAGCACTGCACTCCGACGCGTGTGTGGAGATCCGTTCAATTGCTTCGGATCCCGCAGATAACACAGCACTGCACACAGACGCGTGTGGATATCCGTTTGATAGCTTCGGACCCCACAGATAACACAACACTGCACTCGGATGCGTGTGTGGAGATCCGTTTGATTGCTTCGGATCCCACAGATTACGCAGCACTGCACTTGGACGCGCGTGTGGATATTCGTTTGATTGCTTCGGATCCCACTGATAACGCAGCACTGCACTCGGACGCGTGTGGATATCCGTTTGATTGCTTCGGACCCCACAGATAACGCAGCACTGCACTCGGACGCGTGTGGATATCCGTTTGATTGCTTCGGACCCCACAGATAACGCAGCACTGCACTCGGACGCGTGTGGATATCCGTTTGATTGCTTCGGATCCCACAGATAACGCAGCACTGCACTCCGACGCGTGTGTGGAGATCCGTTCGATTGCTTCGGATCCCGCAGATAACACAGCACTGCACACAGACGCGTGTGGATATCCGTTTGATTGCTTCGGACCCCACAGATAACACAACACTGCACTCGGACGCGTGTGTGGAGATCCGTTTGATTGCTTCGGATCCCACAGATAACGCAGCACTGCACTCGGACGCGCGTGTGGATATTCGTTTGATTGCTTCGGATCCCACAGATAACGCAGCACTGCAATTGGACGCGTCTGTGGATATTCGTTTGATTGCTTCGGATCCCACTGGAAGACTTGTCACACGAACCAATAGTGCAACTGGGTATCTTGTGTTTAGTACTGTCATTGGAAGAAATCAATAGGGCTCAAATCAATGGAATCTTGCGGGGCGATCGGTGTTATTACTTTTTTTTGGACATTACCCGTCCGGACAAAATTTCTTGCAAAATTTGCATTGCAGCACGAGCTGTATGTACTGGTGCCATCTTGTTGGAATCAAATATTCTCTAGGCCTAATTGATTCAATTCGGGTGCAAGAAAGCTATCCCAACAACTGGTACAGCATTGTTTATAGCAAACTCGAAGAAATAAGCCCAATAATGCCGCCTGCCCAAATGCCGCGCCATTCAATTACTCTACAAAAGTGCAGTAATTTTTGGGGTATCAATTAGGGCGTCCCAATAGTGGCTATTCTGTTTATTAACCAGGTCGGCCAAGTCGAAATATTCTTCGTGGCTCATAATTATTTAAATAAAATGTTCGACACCTTATGACCTGGGTGACTCCATAACTATCGACCCGACCATTTTCTAAGGCTGCCAAATCATCATCATCGGCACTACAACCAGGTTCCGGTCTTGGCCTTATTTAAGCAAGTCTCTCCACCGGTATCCGGTGCTTATCAGA
Organism: Microdon myrmicae; assembly: GCA_963931805.1. NCBI lineage: Eukaryota > Metazoa > Arthropoda > Insecta > Diptera > Syrphidae > Microdon > Microdon myrmicae. The sequence continues at coordinate 143,877,942 of OZ007500.1, read as the reverse complement.
GACTTGTTTAATTGTCCATAATAATTTGTTTTCCCGGGCAAGGTTGTTAGCCTTGGGCCGAAAAGGCTGCCAAATGACAACTGATAAATGTTATCCAAACCGAAATGACAGCTAAATAAAGTAGACCTTGAACATAAAAAGCTCCCTATGCCTTCAGAATTCTTCTAATACTATATGGACCGGGAACTGTTGATGTGTACTCTACTCTTTGAATATTAATGTTTTATTAATGACATCACTTGATAATATAATGTATGATTTGCGTGATTTGATGCGTTGATGGTTTTATGTCGCGAATAAGTATTTTTGATACGTTAAGTTTTAGTGTTGAAACAAGTTGTCGGCCAACGGGTATTATGTTAGTAATAAAGTTGATAAAGAAACGTTTTGTGTTCCGCAGTACTGTATTGTTATGTATACTGTTGATATGTTGTTTGAGATGTATTAAAAAAACAAGTAAAAAAATATAATAAATAAATAAATACTATCAGGAAAGCGTTGCAAAGAATGATGCACCACAAAACATATCTACTTAATTGTGCAAATGAATTGAAAAAGACAACCAACAAACAAAAACTTCCTTTTTGTTATCGTTTATAGACCCCGACAAAACAAAATGCAGAATGCTAATCATGGCAGAAGCTAGTGGTGAATACAATTCGAATTTGAGAGGATTCCAGCAGAATTATGATGGCAACAATGATATAATGCACTCAAGACAAAGTCGGCGGCACCGTTCATCAAGATTTTCCTGCCTGAAATGCTGTGGCGACCTGATTAACTATTTAGTTAGACTGCGAGTCAGCCCGGAAGAGATGGAACAACGTCATATATCAAAGGAAATAGATAAATTCTTAGAAAAGGATAAGAGCGCATTTCGACGGCAAGTTAAACTGTTGCTATTAGGCGCAGGTGAGTCAGGAAAATCAACATTTCTTAAACAAATGCGTATAATTCATGGAATGAAATTTGAACCAGAACTTATACGAGAATATCAATTTATAATATACCAAAATATTGTTAAGGGTATGCAAGTATTAATCGATGCCAGAGATAAACTTGAAATACCATGGGAGAATCCAACATCTGAAAAAGATGCATATTGTGCTAATTTAATGCAATGCCAAAGTCTCGATGTTAAATTATTTCGACAGAATTCATCAATTATACAAAAACTATGGCAAGATCGAGCTATTCGACGTGCATATGAACGACGAAATGAATTTCAAATAAGCGATTCAGTTAGTTATTTTTTAAATGAAATCGATCGAATATCTGAGCTTGATTATATACCATCATATAAAGATATATTACATTGTCGAAAAGCAACCAAAGGCGTTTATGAGCTCTGCATTCGAATACAAAACATTCCCTTTGTGTTTGTTGATGTGGGCGGTCAAAGGACACAACGTCAAAAATGGACCAAATGCTTTGACTGTTCAGTAACATCGATAATATTTCTTGCATCCAGTTCAGAGTTTGATCAAGTTTTAGCTGAGGATCGAAAAACAAATCGATTAGAAGAATCGAAGAATATCTTTGATACCATTGTAAATAATCAAACATTCAAAAATATCTCAATAATATTATTTTTAAACAAAAAGGACCTTTTGGAGCAGAAGGTGAGCAGCACCGAGACCGATATCCGTTGGTATTATCCACAATTTGCTGGTAATTCACATTCAATTGTCGATGTACAGAATTTTATATTACAACTCTTCATGAGTGTCCATACGGGTAATCATACTCGAACATACCATCATTTCACCAATGCAGTTAGTACAAGAAATATTGAACTTGTGTTTAATTCAGTTAAAGAGATCATCCTTCAGCGGAATTTAAACGCCTTAATGCTGCAGTAATCATTCCACACGACTATGTATAGTTCAATACAAAATGTATGTGTAGCTATGCTATAAAGAGAACAACAACAACCGCAACAAATATCTTTGTTTTTTTTATGTAATTTTAAATAATCAAACTAAAACGCTTACAAAACACTAGCTGCAACAAATAAAACGTCCACAATCGAGAATATGATATATTACTCTATAACACACACGCCACCAACTTCAAATGTTTCTGCTAGAAGTAAGTAATTTTATTACAATGAGACAAAAAACTTTATTATAATTCTAATCAATTGTTTTTCTTAAATTTTTAAGGATAATAAATCACACTGATACTACCGATAAGATGATTCACAGGATTCTGTATAGATCGAAATCAACTGGATTCTACGATGACGATATCGACCAAGACGAAGGATTATGAACTAGACAGTCGAGTTCTACAGCAAATCGCAGTGTAAAGTTATTTTTTCTTTTTTGTTAAAAGCAAAACAAACAAACAAAAACCAAATTACATATATGTATTAACATTACTACAATATCTCCACTTGTAGGAGAATGTTGTTTTGTTTGGCTTGATAGCTGCAACATTACTATTATTAATGTCCATATTGCAAATAATAATATTTAAAAGAGATCCTTAAAAAATAATAAATAAAAAAAACAAATTATTGAACAAATTAAATACATATAATCAATCAGAAACACCAAAACAAGTGTAAAGTGGAAGACTGACGCAAAACCGCGCTCTAGATATATTACAGAAACGAATAAAACCAATCATAAAATAAAATTAAACAAAAAATATGTCTACATATATATATATATATACTAAAAATCAAAATGTTTGGAACTGGTGTGAAATTTCGTTATGTACAATTCGTATCTCTTTTTTTTCTATTGCTTGCTTTTTTATTATTTAAATTGATGTATACTTTATATATGTTATGTCCCACATATACACGTATGTATGTAAATATATTTCATTGTTTTTCTCTCTTTGATCTTAACCTCATTTTCATCTCAAAAACAAAAACCACATCTATACTTTGTTGTTGGAAAACGAAATTAGTGGAAGCCGCCAGCGCTAGACATACTAACTGTGACCTATTATCAATTGTTTGTTATATTTTAATATTTATTTATTCCTTATGTTTACGATAAAATGAAATCAAATGTTAAAAAACATATATATATATATATATATATATATATATATATATATATATATATATATATATATATATGTTTTTTCTTTTAATACAATGAATCATCAGCAAGTATTCGAATAAAATAATTGTAAAAAATAAACAAAACATATACACAATTTTTATATAAATAATGTGTATAAATATAAATATAAATATATTATATATTTATATGTATATTTATATATATAATCAATTTACTAAACCTAAATTAAGTAAGACCTTCTTTTTGATGAAGCGCCTTAAGATTTATAGTATTTTTTTACTGTTGTATATTTTCTTATGAATTTGATTAATAATCTTTAAAATACTCTTTGTAAATGTAGCTCTATATCTATACACATAAATGCATATATAAATAATATATAATATTTATATATAAATGTTTATGTGCCCATGTAAGAAAAAAAATCTAATAAATAAAATGTTTACTTTTATACCGAGACTAACGTACTTTTTATTTATATTGTAGCGACCTTAGGGTTCACTGGATTAATTATTTTAATAAATAAGAACCGTTAAATCGATTTTGAATTAATGTAACACTTTATTAGTCTGTTAATAACAACCGTATCTTGCTACTTCGCTTGTGGGGATTCTCTATACCACATGGAGAACCAACCCACAATGCCAACCAATCTTGACCGCTAACAGCGCGCCACCTCAACCGAACTCCCCATCCCAAACCCGCAATACACACATTCGCAACCATGCAAAACCTGCAAGCGCACCCATCCCAATACGCAACAGCATCCGTCCCCAATCCGCAATTGCATACATCCCCCAATTTACCAGGAACCCATTACTCAATCTGAAATAAATGCATATTCCAATTTACAACGGAATATTAATCATCTCCTTCAATTACATCACCCCACATACATTTTCCAAAAATTGCTTCGGTCAATTCTTTACTTAAGTTATATTCCTTCCTTGCGACCAAGCAATCTTCATCATCATCATCATCCGCACTGCAACCGGGGACCGGTCTTGGCCTTATTTAGCAAGTCCTGAGGCTTGTTAAATTTTCCATAATGATTTTGTTTTTTTTTTCTCCGGACAAGGTCATTAGTCTTACGCCAGAGACTCCTCGACGGGGACGACTAACCACTATACTATCGAGGAGCCAAGCAATCTTAATTTCCCCGAAATTCATATGCTGTAATAAAACGTATATTCAAACCTACAACGGAACATTAACCATCACCACCAACTATACCGCGCCGCATACATTTCCCCGAAATTGCTTCGGTTAATATCTTATCTAAATGACATTCCTTGCTTGCACCCAAGTAATTCCAATTTCCCCCGAAAACCATTTCGGTTCATTTCCTCCTTAAATCATACTTCTCGTCTGCGACCAAGCGACAGCTAATTTTCCACGAAACAATCACAACGATCAAGACCCTCGATCATACTTGGCTATGCCAATTTCCCGGTATACACAACCAACGAACCCAACTCAGCTTATACGGCGAGGATTCGCTGGAACTGAATCCTTATGCAAGCATAGCAACTCTTCTCGAAATTCCTCGGAAGTGGCAGTGAGTTTATTTCTGCTATGACTCAACCGTCACGACGCGATGAATAGATTTCTTTCCATTCATTAGTCAGTCGAGCTTCAACCGGCAAGCCACCCACACCGGGTCAGTCGGGTCCCAACCGCTCAGTGCTACTAAAATATTCCGGACGAAAGTTTTGATCCACGCGGGGCAAAACGGGGCGAGTGCTCGCGGGTGGTTGTAACGTAATAAGTAATAGTATTTGCAAATAAACAAGGCGTGGGCCGGAATAGTGATTCGCCGAATTAAAAACGAACAAGGACGATCGTCCTCACCACACGAAATGCTCGGGTGCGTAGTCTTCAAATCCTCCGATGATTTATCAAATATGACTGTAAAATATTTTCGAACGATGTATACAAAGTGACAAATTTCATTCAGGAACATAACAATAAAAAGGAAAAGTTTATAACCAAACAACCCGCAAGTGTTTCACTTTTCCTCCTTCTTGGTGGACGGTTATCGACGGAACAGTCAACTATCCTGCTGGGAAATCCCAGTGAACGACCTTCAGCTTATTAGACGGTGGAAGCTTGGTGAACCCCGCGCCTTTGACGGCGCCCCAATTAAAAACCCCCACACGCTCCTTTACTTATCGCTTTCTTACTTATCGCGTCTTTGACTGCTTACTTCTTCCCTCTTCTTGATCTGCGTACGACGTATTTATACCGTTTTCCTCATTCTGATTCGGCGTTTCCTTTCCGTCCGTTCCATAGCCTCGAATTTTCTACTGCTCATAGTCTCCAGTTTTCCAGTACCTTCTAGAATATTCTAGTACTTTCTTTTGGACTTTCTAGAATATTCTAGTACTGATTATCATATGCGTCACAACATTATTAATGTATTCACACTTTAAAATATCAACTTATTATATTGTAGCGAGCTTAGGGTTCGCTGGATTAATTATTTTTAATAAATAAGAGCCGTTAAATCGATTTCGAATTAATTATTATTATAATTATTTATTGGCCTGTAGGAACCCGGAAGTTCATCACCTCACCGACTCGGCTCCGCCATTGTTCCCTGTCCTGTGCGCGCTACTTCCACGTTCGACCATCCAATCCGATCTCCTCGAGGTCCAATCTAACATTGTCCTTCCATCTCCGTCGCGGCCGTCCTGTCGGTCTCTTTCCCGTTAGTTTACCGTCAAGAATTCTACGCACGGTCCTATCATCGCCCATTCGCGCTACATGTCCGGCCCATCTTAATCTTCGCGACTTGATTACTCTCAATATTGTAGGTTTGCGGTATAGTTCTTCCCATTCGTGGTTGTGGAGTTTCCTCCATTGTCCTGACTCCTCGTCATATTTACCTCCAAATATACCCCTTAAAATTTTATTCTCGAATACGCGGAATTTGTTTTCTTCCCGTTTTGTGAGAGCCCATGTTTCGCATCCGTATAGAACAATCGGCATGACTATGGTTATATAGACACGGAGCTTTATATTACGTGAATAGCAGTTTGGAATTCAACAGATTACTGACTGAGTGTAGTCTTTTGTTAATTTTCTTCGACATTTCGTTACTGGCCGTCAGCATCGTTCCCAGATATTTAAATTCTTTAACTTTTTCAAATATCTTGCCCCTGACATTTATATGTGTTCTCTCTCATTTATTTCTAGGCCCACCTCTTCTGCAGCTTGCATGTTGATTTCACAGTTTTTACTTACAGTTTCGAGATTATCGCCCAGAACGGCGATGTCATCCGCATATGCGCGCACTTGTGTGACTCCGTTCAGGGATGATCCAGCCATGTTGTCGTCTTGTACCTTTCTGATGACATACTCGAGGACAAAGTTAAAATGACATGGTGAGAGGCCATCCCCCTGTTTTAGTCCGTCCCGGATTTCAAATGGTTTTCTGTTCTGACTCGCCTTTTGTTTTCATTCATGCAGATTTGAATGAGGGCGGGACATTTCTTCGGAATTCCCAGCTCAACTACAATATGGTAGAGTCTTTGCCTTGCGTCTAAGTCGTAGGCTTTTTTGAAGTCAACGAACAGTTGGTGAACCGTCTCTCCGTATTCCCACTTCTTTTCCAGTAGTTGCCTTATTGTGAACATCTGGTCGCTTGTTGACCGGTTCCGACGGAATCCGTATTGGTAGTCTCCCAGTATTTCTTCTGCGTACGGTGTGATTCTTGCCAGTATGACATTTGTTAATATTTTGTATGTGATTGGAGCAATGATTTCCTCTGTAATTTTCGCAGTCAGATCTGTTGCCTTTTTTGAAAATATAAATGACTATTGAGGTTTTCCATTCTTGGAATGACTTCCTTGTCCCATATTGTTTTAACCAGTTGGTGGATCTTTCGAGCGGTTGCCTCTCCTCCATGCTTCACAAGCTCTGCCGGTATGCAATCGATTCCGGGATTCTTGTTGTTTTTCAGTCGATTTATCGCGTCTACAACTTCGTCGAAAGAGGGCTCTGGGATCTGAAGCTCGGCTGTATGTACGTCTGGTGCGTATATTTGTGGTTGATGGGTGCGTACATTGAGCAGGTTTTCAAAGTACTGCTTCCATCTTGTGACCATATTGTTTGTTTCGGTGACCAGACAGCCGTTTGTGTCTCGGATTATTTTGGCTCTCCCTCGGTAGCCATTTCTAATTGCATTTATGCCGGCATACATACATCTGATGTTCTTTGCTCTGGCATTTGCTATGATTTTTTCGAGCCGAGTCTTCTCCCATTCGTGTTTTTTGCGTTTGCAAAATCTGGTTGTCTCTTTCCGAAATGTCGCGTATCTTACTGCTTTGACTTCATCATATGCTTCTAAGTGGATCATTCTGATGCGTTTACATTCTTCGATCTTTGCCCTGCACTCATCGTTAAACCAAAGTTTGGACTTAGTTGTTTTCTTAAATCCTAATACCTTTTGATGTGTTTGTTTGATTGTGTCTCTGATCGATGCTCATTTAGTGTCCACACTATTGGCTTCCTCGTCCTCACTACTGTCATTCTCTAGGATGCTAAATCTATTCGTTAGCTCGTCTTGATATTCAGTCCTTTTGCACAGGTCTTTTAGTTTATCAAACTCGAACTTTGCTCGTATCCCGTGACAGTCCATGTGGGTTTGCTGCGAGCCGACTTCTAATTTGGCCCATCACTAGAAGGTGATCGGAGTCGCAATCTGCTCCTCTATATGATCTTACGTCAAGGATATTCGAGTGGTGTCTTTTGTCTATGAGGAGGTGGTCTATTTGGTTACGCGTTACGCCGTCGGGTGATATCCATGTGGCTTTATGGATTTGCTTGCTTGAACATCGTGCTTTTCACTACCAGATCTTTTGACGCTGCGAACGTGATAATCCGAATTCTATTATCATTTGAAACGTCATGTAGGCTTTCTATACCTATAGTTGGTTGGAAGATATCTTCCTTTCCAATTTTCGCATTGAGGTCGCCGAGGAGGATTTTAACATCGAATGATGAGATCCCATCAAATACTTCCTCTAGGGTCTCGTAGAATGTGTCCTTCGTTTCTTCGTCGGTAGATTCTGTTGGGGCGTGTACGTTTATAAATACATAATTGTACCATGGGCCCTGTATTTTTAGCAGCGACATTCTGTCATTAATAAATTTCACATCTTTTACATGGGACGTAATCTTCTTGCTTATGATGAAGCCAGTTCCGAGGTTATGTGTATCGGTACCTCCACACACCAGTGTAAACCCGTTGGTTTCGATTACTTGATGTGGGAGTCGAACTTCCTGAAGCGCGACGATGTCCATTTTATATTGTTTCGCGTTTTCTACGACCGTCTGTATCCCGCCTGGTTTATATAACGTTCGAGCATTCCACATGCCGACGCGTATATCCCGCTTTTTACGTTTTTCCCTACGTCTTCTTTTTGCCGAGTCGGTGTTTTCTTGATGATTTTTTCCCTTATGGTAGTGTCGGCTCATCACACCTACGCCTACCGGGTTTTTCGTGGGATTGTTTTTTGTATATTGGTTATTCATTTTTGATCCCACGAGACTTGGGGTATCAAATAGTCCGCCACATCAGAGCCCCGTTTTGATGTGGTAAGGTCTGCTTACTGCTCTGATTCTACCCGGTGTCAGAGAGGCGCCGTCATAATACAGCCGGTATACCCCTGACTGCAAACCATACAATGGGCACGGTGACGCGTAACATCCTGGATTAGGGGTGGTAGATCTTTGTGTGTTACTCCTCGCTAGCCTGTCTGACATGGGTGGCCCTACTGGAAGCATATGCTTCCGTCAGCATAGCCTGAGTGATTAATTGTAGTATAAGCCCCCGCACCAAGTCAATGTTTCTACCAAGCGGGGGGATTTTGAATTGATGTAACACTTTATTAGTCCGTTAATAACAACCGTTACTTTTGCCGTACACATAACGATTTCTTGACTTATCGCTTCAGTACTTATCGCGTCTTTTACTGCTTACTTATCTTCCCGATCTGCGTGCGACGTATTTATACCGTTTTTCCTCATTCTGATTCGGTGTTTCGTTTCCGTCCGTCCCATAGCCTCGAATTTTCTATTGCCCACAGTCTCCAGTTTTCCATTACTTTCTAGAATATTCTAGTACTTTGTTTTGGACTTTCTACAATATTCTAGTACTGATTGTTATATGCGTCACACTGCCCTCCGCCTAGATTAGTTCGTCGCGAACTAAGTTCACTGGTCTCCTGGGTTAACAAAAAGTCGCCAGTCGGTCACGATGTACCACTTTCATCTTGGCGATCGGTCTTCGCTGAATCTTATAGACAACGTCTTTAATTCTTGTGAGAATCATATACGGTCCTTCCCAATGTCGCTGCAACTTCAGAGACCTTCCTTTTTGCCGATGAGGTTTATAAAGCCATACGTTATCGCCTGCATTAAATCCAGATACGTTGGCTCGAACGTCGTACCTTGTTTTCATCCTGTCACTTGATACCTTGATTTGCTTTCGAACCAAATGATGGATCTCATCGAGGCGATTTCTCCATTCGGCTACGTAGTCTTCGGTCTTATTTATGGCGTCTGGAGGTATTCGAATCGCAGATCGGCTGGTAATCGTATATCTCGTCCAAATATAATTCTTGCTGGAGAATGGCCTGTCGTATCGTGATTAGCCGATCTATAACTCCTGAGAAAGGTTTGTACATATTTGTCCCAATCTCGTTGGTGATCACTAACGACCTTCGATAAGTGCTCTTTCATTATTCGGTTGAACCTTTCGACCATTCCGTCTGACTGCGGATGTAAGGGTGTGTTCCTCTTTTTCCTTACGCCCAGTGCCGCACAGATGCCTTGAAATATATGTGATTCGAAGTTTCGGCCTTGATCTTGAATGAAGCTCATGGGGAACTCCATATCTGCTGATCCAATTATTGATAAGCTGCTCAATGATGGTTGTTGCTTCTTGGTTTGGAATTGGAAGGACTTCCACCCACTTACTGAAGTAATCCATGATGACCAACATGTATTTGTTGTTGTCGTTTGTTTTTGGGAATGGTCCTGAGATATCAATCGCAACTCGCTCGAAATGGGCACCCACGTTGTACTGCTTCATAGCGCTCCTTGGTTTTGCTGTTGGTCCTTTGGTCGCAGTGCAAGTTGTGCACTTCCTACACCAAGACTCGACGTCATCTCTCATGTGAAGCCAGTAGAATCGAGATCGTAATTTTGAAAGTGTCTTATTAACTCCCAGATGTCCACCGGAGGCCCCGTCGTGTATTTCTGTTAGTACACCTGTGGCGGTTCCGCCAAACCCCACTGACTACTTATCTAAAGACCCCCATAACTTCGACCCAAACTTATAAGTATCGCTAATGCAATCGTATTAGCACCTTAAATACTTCATGCATCAAATAGATCAAATCTATTTAACTAAAAGTCCCTGTAAAGAATTCTTACCTCTCATGCATATCTTCGCATACAAATTCCCTATAAGAATCCTTTCCTAACTAATCATGAATGCCTAAACCATCCGGCACTCTGGTATGCCAAGCAATTCCGCTGTCCACGTGCACACCGCATGTCCCTGGCAATTCCACGGCCTCGGCAGCCTTTTGTCCAAGGGACAAAAGCAAACACAAATTTCTTCGCATGTAAACATGCATAAAAATTCGATCCCATTTCGTTCAGCAAGATACGGTACACGACCATCCATCGTATACCTTAATTGCTTTAGCATCACCAGCATAATAGCAACACGGCCATTTACCCAGGTGCAGTAGATTTACCCATGATTTGTTTTCCAACGAACAGACAATCACAACTTCGTGCTTAGCCACCAAACGAATTATCCAGCATATACAAATGCAAGCAAATTCGGTTCGGCCACCGACCCAAGATACGATATCCGATCTCCATTGTATAAAGTATCGCAATCCCTTTTAGCATCTAATGAGTGGCTGCTATTTACTTAGCCTACCCTCATTACCGGACGATACATTCGGTCGCTACTTCCTTTGTTCGGCATCCCTTGTCTAAGTTTCGTTTCGCTTTTAACCTGCAAGCGTTATGTAAACAATCTGATCTCAACGATCGACTTCACGCACACCACTACAGGACCTCACCAGTGAGATCCTCTTTCCTCGTTTTCACCACGAGAGGAACACTTTCTCTCTCGGGGAAACTCACCCCATTAGCGATTCGGCTCTGCACGAGCCGTCTATCGCTGAGTCCCTTTCCATCACCAGACCGAGCCGGTCGGGTCTCCACTACGCTACCGTATCGCTGCGGGACGCGTAAATACGATGGGCCACCTTTTTACCATCGAGGGGTGCGATCGGAGTTCGCACCCCTGTGAGTCGTGTGTGTGCAAAATGGCAAACGCAAATATCCTCCGTCCGTTGGATGTGACATTTAAATCGCATAAAGTAAAATAACTCCTAATTATGAGCAAAGTGTAATTTTCGTAATAAGTTTGATGTGTAGTCTGATGAAGTGTGATGTCTACATTAGCGGAGACATTAATAGTGCTTATCTTTAAAGTAGTTTGTTTTGCGCCAGCCATGAAAGGAACAAATAAAGTGATGATCTAATTAATAACTTAAATCAGTGCGTTTGACTTTCTTTCCCGGTATAGGTCTCGCCCTGCGGTTTGGAACTTTTACTCACCAGGTGAACTATCTTTCAGTGGAACTTTGTCTTCGTTAAGCTGGTGGAAGGAAGTGAACCGAGCGCCCCTGCCTGGCACAATACTTCCTCCGCACATATCCTTCACTTTTGATGGTGGGACTAGAATCTGCATTCGATGGGATTTTCCGTCCGCGGCTTCCCATTTACGCTTTAGAATTCCATCTTCCACCAACAAGGAATTCCATTGTGCCCAATATGCCTTAACTGTTCCACTCTTGTCGGAAATATTGTTCCAAGTTGGCCGCTCGTTCTTTTCTTTGTGTTCCAGAATTAGCGACATATCTTCATCCTGAAGTTGAGCTGCGCGTATAGTATCACTCGTCCACCCATCTAGCATTTCTACTCGTACATTTCGAAGGTCGTACGCCTCTTGTTTTTCACATTGAATTATGGATCTCGTTGCTCCAGTGTCGATTGTCACTGTTGTTGTCCTTGCATTAACAATTGTAGTTATAACCAAACTTTGGTTATCCCGTTGGAGTTGTGATACAGTTACGATGCTGGGGCTGCACATTCCACCAGGCGACTTTCGCCCTGTAAAGTCTGCCCTTACAAGTTTCCCGAGCTATTGACCTCAGGTTGGTCCGTTGATAGTCTCCTCTTATGATTAGCGCATGAACAACAATTCTCACTTGATGTTTCATTCATTCGTCGACGTTTCCTACAGTCAAGAGAGATATGGCCGACTTCGCCACATGACCAACACTTCATATCAGTTCTTGGGGTTGTCCGTTGTACATGACCGATTCTTTGGCAGGAACATTCCTGGACGGACATTTCTCGGACTCTATATGTACTCTTGGTAGCCAGTTTAGCAGATTCATATGCCAATGCGAAGGCCAGTATTTCATTAGTCGTCTTCTTTCCCGCCAAACGAACGGCTTGTTGCAAGTCTCGATCTTGGAGTGCGTTTATAAATGCATCCATGGCTACCTCGTTCAGAAATTCCTTAGTCATATTTGAATAAGACAAGTTTGCCAATCGCTCAATGTCTGCCTGCAACTGTTGAAGATTTTCTCCAGGTTTCTGCGTTCTGCTCCGCAGTTGCATGCGGTAGACCTGCTGCATGCGGTTGTCTCCATACCTAGCTTGAAGGCCGTCTCTTACCGCTTGGAAATCTGTTTGTTTCTCTGCTGGTATCATCATCATCGGCACTACAACCGGGAATCGGTCTTGGCCTTATTTAGCAAGTCCTGAGTCTTGTTAAATTTTCCATGATAATTTGTTTTTCCGGGCAAGGTCATTAGTCTTGCGCCAGAGGCTCCCCGACGGGGAAACGAACCCCGGCCTCTCGCGTGGCAGGCGGGGGTACTAACCACCATACTATCGAGGAGCCCTCTCTGCTGGTATGGTTTGTAGCAATTCTGCAGCCGCCCTGCGGAGTGACAAGATTAGTGATGTTGACTTTTGCTCATCCGACCACTTATTATAATTGGTCGCGGCGTCAAACTGACGTATAAATACGGAGAAGGGTCCCGTTCCATCGAAGGTTGGCGGTTGCATCCTTGTATCTTTGTAGTCATGTTGATTGCTAGGCGATGTCTTATGTCTCTCAACACACTCAACTCTCTCTTCGATTCGCGTTATTTCATCGGTGACTTTCTTAAATGCAGCTTCGTTTTTTAGATCCAGATTTTCTACTTCGTTTCGAATTTTTTACGAATTTCTTCCTCAAAGTGTTGAAAATGACATTTCATCCACTGCGTTTGGGCATCCAGTTTCGCATTCACATCTGCAGCTTGTGCGTCGAATTTTGAATTTTGGGCATCCAACTTTGCATTCAAATCTGCAGCTTGCGCGTCCAATTTTGTCATAATCATCCTGAACATCTCCGAAATGTCCAACTGTGGCGAACTCTTCTCCGTTACATTGGCACCATCGACTCGCTTTCTTCTCCATCCAGACAGTCTGGCCCAATCGTAAAAACATATGTGTCGACATCGATACCCTCTTCCTCCATTGTTGCTTGCAGACACTGTCGAAGTATTTGTTTCTGTCCTCTGTTACCCAGATTCCAGTCCTCAAGTTCCTTCTTCAACTCAGGAACGCGAAGATCCTCTAAATGTCGAGCTGACATCGTCACAACATACTTTCACAGACTTATTTACTTCACCAATAATTAATCCCACTTCTGACACCAATTGTAGCGCGCTCTGGGTTCGCTAGATTAATTATTTTTAATAAATAAGAGCCGTTAAATCGATTTTGAATGAATGTAACACTCTTTTAGTCCGTTAATAACAACCGTTACTTTTACCGTACACTTAACGATTTCTTGACTTATCGCTTCCGTACTTATCGCGTCTTTTACTGCTTACTTCTTACTTATCGTCCCGATCTGCGTGCGACGTATTTATACCGTTTTTCCCCATTCTGATTCGGTGTTTCGTTTCCGTCCGTTCCATAGCCTCGAATTTTCTACTGTTCATAGTCTCCTGTTTTCCAGTACTTTCTAGAATTTTCTAGTACTTTGTTTCGGACTTTCTAGAATATTCTAGTACTGATTGTCATATGCGTCACAATATATTTCTAACAATACACGCATAAACACACGTGTAGTCAAGACTTCTATCCGTCACAATAAGCACGCATTAAAAGAGCTTCTTTTATTTGTAATCATTCTCAAGTGAGACAAACTAACCAGCGCCCGGAAATCATCATCATCATCGACACTACAACCGGGATCCAGTCTTTGCCTATTTTGGCAAGTCTCTCCACCGGTATCCGGTCCTTATCCGAGACTTGTTAAATTGTCAATAATAATTTGTTTTTACGGGCAAGGTTATTAGCCTTGCGCCAGCATGTTGTAATTACTTTTTATTCAATAAAAGACGTGTATTTTGCACATTATACTGTACATATCATCATCATCATCGGCACTACAACCGGAATCCGGTCCTGGCCTCAGTTAGCAAGTCTTTCCAACGGTCCCGATTTCGAGCCGATGTCATCCAGTTTGGCGCTCCCAGGCTCCGACCATCGTGGTCCACATCATCCCTCCATCGCAGACAAGGTCTGTCGCGCTGTCGCCTTCCATACATCCTGCCACAAAGAACTATCCGGGCAGGCTCCTCTTCGCTCATTCGAGCTAGGTGTCCCGCCCACCGGAGTCTACCGAGCTTGATTTTTCTTACAACATTAGTTTCAAGGTAGACCGCGTACAACTCATGGTTGTAGCGTCTCCGGAACCGTCCTCCCCCACATACGGAGCAAACAATTCTTCTTAAGATCTTCCTCTCGAACGCGGCTAAGAGTTCGGAGTGCCTTTTATTGAGCACACAGGATATATAGATTTTCACTAAAATACAAGGTGGTGCAAAATTAATCACCCTATCAGAAGATGTTATAATTTTTCCAAATAGCGTCGTACGTCAATCATATTTGACATTTGTGAACTACACAACTGCAGTATGCAAACAGACAGTCAATGGAGCGCTATACCCCGCAAGAGCGTGGAATAATGTGTCGATTTATTTATCCGGTCCTTATCCGAGACTTGTTAAGTTGGCCATAATCACTTGTTTTTCCGGGCAAGGTTATTAGCCTTGCGCCAACCTTTCTCAGGATGTTTGTCTAGAATAATACCTAAATATCTACAGTCTTGCGAGCAATCAATATCAAAAGTGTACATACTGAGTTAAGTGCCATTCGGTAAGTAGCAGAGTTTCCCACATCTTGACAACCAGACAGCTTGTGTTTTGTTACAGTTTATTTTTATTTTCCATTTTCTGAAATCAGTGTTCACTTGACGTTCGAACGGCAAAGACGTTTTATATCGCGGTCCTCGCGACACATCGAATACACACACAAAAAACAAAACTGAAAGAAAATAAATGCGTACGCGGGTTCTCTGTCAATGGTAAGTGAATAGTGTAAACCACAAAAAAAAAGTGTAAAAAGCAACAACAAAAGACATGTAAAAACAAAACAAAAAACCTGTAAAATAAGACATAATAATAATAATGGACACTACATCATTCCATTTTTTCATTTTACTACTATTTATTGCCCTGTAGGAACCCGGAAGTTCATGACCTCACCGACTCGACTCCGCCATCGTTCCCTGTCCTGTGCACTTTCCTTCCACGCCCGACCTTTTGATCCGATCTCCTCAAGGTCAAACCTTACATTGTCCTCCCATCTCCGTCGCGGCCGCCCTGTCGGTCTCTTTCCCGTTGGTCTACCGTCAAGAATTCTATGCACGGTCCCATCGTTGCCCATTGGCGCCACATGTCCGGTCCATCTTAATCTTCGCGACCTGATTACTCTCACTTTTGCAGGTTTGCGATATAGCTCTTCCAATTCGTGGTTGTGGAGTTTCCTCCATTGTCCTGCATCCTCATCATATTTACCGCCAAAGATACCCGTTAGAACTTTATTCTCGAATACGTGGAATCTATTTTCTTCCCGTTTTGTGAGAGCCCATGTTTCGCATCCGTATAGAGCAATCGGCATGATGATGGTTCTATATCATCATCATCATCGGCACTACAACCGCGAGCCGGTCTCGGCCTTATTTAGCAAGTCCTGAGGCCTGTAAAATTTTCCATAATGATTTGTTTTTTCCGGGCAAGGTCATTAGCCTTGCG
Organism: Microdon myrmicae; assembly: GCA_963931805.1. Lineage (NCBI taxonomy): Eukaryota > Metazoa > Arthropoda > Insecta > Diptera > Syrphidae > Microdon > Microdon myrmicae. The sequence continues at coordinate 143,861,636 of OZ007500.1, read as the reverse complement.
CCAGAGGCTCCCCGACGGGGAATCGAACCCTGGTCTCCCGCGTGACAGGCGGGTTTACTAACCACTATACTATCGAGGAGCCCATGGTTCTATATACCCGGAGCTTTATGTTACGTGATAGCAGTTTGGATTTCAGCAGTTTACTGACTGCGTGCCAACTAGCGTTGGCGGAGTGTAGTATTTTGTTAATTTCCTTTGACATTTCGTTAGTGGCCGTCGGTATCGTTCCTAGATATTTAAACTCTTTAACATTTTCAGATATCTTGCTCCTGACGTTTATATGTGTTCCCTGGGGTCGACCTGCTCTCGCCGTAATCATGTATTTTGCTTTGTCTTCATTTATTTCTAGGCACACCTCTTCTGCCGCTTGCATGATGATTTCACTGTTTTACTTACAGTTTATAGATTATCTCCCGTAACGGCGATGTCATCCGCATATGCGTGCACTAATGTGACCCCGCTCAGGGATGATCCGGCCATGTTGTTGTCTTGTACCTTTCTGATGACATACTCGAGCACAAGGTTAAAAAGACACGGTGATAGACCATCTCCCTGTTTGAGTCTGTCCCGGATTTCAAATGGTTCGGAGACGTGGTTTTCTATTCTGACTCGCCCTTTGTTTTCATTCATGCAAATTTTAATGAGGGCCGCATATTTTTTTGGGATTCCCAACTCAACTACAATATAGTAGAGTCTTTGCCTTGCTACTGAGTCGTAGGCTTTTTTTGAAGTCAACGAACAGTTGGTGAACCGTCTCTGCGTATTCCCACTTCTTTTCCAGTAGTTGCCTTATTGTGAACATTTGGTCGCTTGTTGACCAGTTCCTCCGCAATCCTCACTGATAGTCTCCCAGTATTTCTTCTGCGTAGGGTGTGATTCTCGCCAGAATGATCTTTGTTAATATTTTGTATGCGGTTGGGAGCAATGATATTCCTCTGTAGTTTTCGCAATCAGATCTGTCACCTTTTTTGAAAATGGGGCCGACTATTGAGGTTTTCCATTCTTCCGGAGTGACATCCTTATCCCATATTGTTTGAACGAGCTGGTGGATCTCACGAGCGGTTGCCTCTCCTCCATGCTTCACAACCTCTGCCGGTATCCAGCCGACTCTGGGAGCCTTCTTGTCTTTCAGTAGATTTATTGCGTCCACAGCTTCATTGAAAGGGGGCTCTGGGATCTGAAGCTCGGCTGCATGTACGTCTGGTGCGTTTATTTGTGGTTGATGGGTGCGCACATTAAGCAGGTTTTCAAAGTACTGCTTCCATCTTGTGACGATATTGTTTGTTTCTGTGACGAATTATTTTGGCTGCCCCTCGGTAGCCATTTCTGATTGAATTTGTGCCGACAGTCATTCCTCTGATGTTCTTTTCTCTGGCATTCTCTAGAATTTTTCGATCCGAGTCTTCTCCCATTCGAGTGTTTTGTGTTTAAAAAGTCTCGTTGTATCTTTCCGAATTGTCGCGTATCTTTCTGCGTTGACTCCATCATATTTTTGTAAGTGGATCACTCTGAGGCGTTTACGTTCTTCGATCTTCACCCTGCACTCATCGTCAAACCAAGGTTTGGACTTAATTATTTTCTTAAATCCTAATACCTTTTGGGCTGTTTGTTTGATTGTGTCTTTGATCGATGTCCATTTAGTGTCCACACTAGTAGCTTCCTCGTCCTCACTGCTCCCATTCTCCAGAATGCCAATCTATTCGTTAATTCGTCTTGACATTCAGCCCTTTTGCGCAGGTCAATCAAACAATATCTTCTTTTTTGTTTTTATTTACTGGCCTGTAGGAACCCGGAAGTTCATGACCTCACCGACTCGCCTCCGCCATTGTTCCCTGTCCTGTGCGCTCTCGTTCCACGTTCGATCATCCGATCCGATCTCCTCGAGGTCCAATCTAACATTGTCCTCCCATCTCCGTCGCGGCCGTCCTGTCGGTCTCTTCCCCGTTAGTTTACCGTCAAGAATTCTATGCACGGTCCTATCATCTCCCATTCGCGCTACGTGTCCGGCCCATCTTAATCTTCGCGACTTGATTACTCTCACTATTGTAGGTTTGCGGTATAGCTCTTCCAATTCGTGGTTGTGGAGTTTCCTCCATTGTCCTGACTCCTCGTCATATTTACCGCCAAATATACCCCTTAAAACTTTATTCTCGAATACGCGGAATTAGTTCTCTTCTCGTTTTGTGAGAGGCCATGTTTCAATCAAACAATACTGAGGAAAACCGGAAAAGATTTAAGAGAGTGTTACACGCAGAATCCCAATATCCTCATCCAGATCTAATAATTAAACCTTACATTTATCCTGCAAGAAACAATAGTATTGCATACATATGGGACAACATTAATTAATGTTAAAACCGAAAGCATTCCCTCAGTGTAGGGTCAAATAATTTCTTGCTACAATCCATGGAATCCTTTTGGTGCAGCATGTGAAACCTTATTACATGTCTAATTATTGCTAACCGCATTCCCAATTCCCATACTTAGAATTGCAATCTTGCATTTTCCCACATTTTACAAACTAATTACCTTGAAATGCATGCATTTCCATAGCAACATTTAAATTGCAATTCTGCAATTCCCACACCCAACGTACTCATCACTTATGTGAAAAATTAACCCAACACCCCATCATCGCGCAGGTAATTCTATCTGGACACTGTTCGCTATGAGAAAATCAGATTCACGTCACCGTGAATCGAAATGTTCCCATAGCCTTGGGGAAAAGAATTTTGCAAACGTTGCGATTCTTATCGTCGTTGGCTTGGCCTTCGACTGCGACTGGCATCATGTGGCGGTCTGGAGGACAGCTATGATCGTGGGAATGTATGTAGAAATTTCATGTAGATTCTGACTATAAATAGGGAGTTCCGTTAGGAGAATAATGAATTAGTATCAGACAGACATAGGCCAAGACCGGTTCCCGGTTGTAGTGCCGATGATGATGATGATGATCAGACAGACAAGCGTGGCACATCAACTTAACTCAATCGGTGAGGTGAACTTCTGAAGTCTGCTGAGACCTTGTTTAAAGTTAAAACGTAAACTTAAAATTAAAACATAAAACCTTAAACGTAAAGAACTTAAACTTAAATAACTTAAACTTAAAAAACTTAAACTTAAAACTTCAACTTAAAGAGAAAAATAAATGATCGCACCGCGATTAAAAAATACTACAAACAGCGTTTTACTCGGTGGGCACGGCGGTTGCTCCTTTGGGTAAAGCTACAGGCGGATGGAAGGACAGCGACCAAAGACAAGGAGGCCACCCCAGAAAAATATTGCAGCCTCAACCTCACACCTACGGACCAACAGTCGGAAGCCAGAAGAAGACACCCACGGGCTAGCCAGCCGAAAGCCGGTAAGTTGTGTTTTAAATGTTAATACAACAAGAGCTAGAAATGACTGCAATGCGTATATTCAACGCGCCAAGTTCTTGCATGACCAGAGAGTGAGACAAAAAATACTACACTCTCCCACAGGTAGCAGAAACTTCTGGGCAGTCGTGAAAAACATTCAAAACTCAGTCTCGTCATCCATTCCATCGCTTATAATAGACCAGTCACCACTGCAATAGAGACGGCGAATCTACTTGCTGCACATTTTGCAACCAACTCAACGCTGCCTGATACCACATCAGTTCCGCCTCAACTTGAGCATAAACAGCCCACCATGAGCCAGATTCGCTTCCAAACGCGTACTGTTGCCTGCGCACCCAAAGAGCTAAACGCACACAAATCGCCTGGTCCGGATGGCATTCCTCCAATCCTCTTGAAGGGATGTTCCTCTTCACTCGCAAAACCACTGCGGAAACTCTTCCATTTGTCTTATTCTACTGACCGTTTCCCAAATAGATGGCAGTCAGCGAACATTCAGCCAATTCCCAAAAAGGGTGACAAATCGTCCCTCTCTTCTTATCGACCCATAGCACTAACTTCTATTCTCTCCAAGGTAATGGAATCTCTTATCAACCGTCAACATTCGAAATATCTGGAATCAAATGACCTCCTCAATAACCGCCAATATGGCTTTCGTAGCAACAGGTCCACAGCAGATCTGATGGCGTACCTTACCGAAAAGTGGACCCATTCCATCCATTACCTCGCTGAAAGCAAGGTAGTCGCATCGGATATTTCAAAATCTTTCGACAGAGTTTTGCATCCAGCCCTTTTGTCAAAATTGCATTCATATGGAGTGGACTATTCCCTGATCCAATGCATAAGAGACTATCTTTCTGGCCGTTCAATCCAAGTGGTTCTTGATGCTGTCAAATCTGTCTCCCATCAAATTAATGCAGGTGTTTCCCAGGGTTCGGTACTCTCACCCACTCTCTTCATTATCATCATCGGCACTACAACCGGGAACCGGTCTTGGCCTTATTGAGCAAGTCCTGAGGCTTGTTAAATTTTCCATAATGATTTGTTTTTTTCCGGGCAAGGTCATTAGTCTTGCGCCAGAGGCTCCCCACTCTCTTCCTCATCTTAATAAATGATCTCTTGTCAATTACTCACAACCCAATTCACTTGTTTGCTGATGATGAGCACGTTGAGTTTCTCATACTCATAGGAACACTCCCGTCCAAACTCTTCGAACATCACTACCAACCAACAATTTATGCTTGATACATTAATTTCAGACCTCAACAACATATATCAATGGGGATTATCTAACGGAGTAGAATTCAATGCCCTAAAAACTCAGTGCTGCCTCTTGTCGTCAAAGATGAACCCCAAAGTAAATATACTGTCGACGAACGTCACTTGCATCGACGAAGCCAAGGAAATATCAATCCTCGGCACCCGGACTAATTCGACTCTTAACTGGAATGACCACATATTTGAAGCTGTGAAAAGTGCAGCCAAATGTATGGGGTTCCTTAAGAGATGCAAAAGATACTTCACTCCATCCAACCTGACCACTAATAACCTTGCCCGGAAAAACAAATTATTAGGGAAAATTTAACAAATTTTACTTGCGAAATAAGGCCAAGGGTGGATCACGGTTGTAGTGCCGATGATGATGATGATATTCGTCCAAAAATGGAGTTCAACTCCCATATTTGGTCAGGCGCATCCAAAACTGCACTACACGTGCTCGACAGGATGCAAAAACGAGCAGTGAATCTTATTGGGGACTCAGCCGTAAGTCGATCAATTCCGTCGTTAGAGCGCGGGCGCAACGGATCATGCCTATCTGTTTTCTATAGGTATTACCATGGTCGTTGCTCAACTGCAATTACTGAATGCGTTCCGTCTCTTCAGACATTTTTCCGGGATACCCCTCAATCTGTGAATGGGCGTCAGTTCACGTTGAAAGTGGACCTCAGGCGCACCCGCGAGTGGTAGCCGGGGTCCCAACGCCCTGTGCGCCCGGTGAAATACCACCTCATCAAGCTTTAGACTCCGTGAAATGGTCGGGAGAAATCCCTGGCCATCTTTCGGAGCTTGGCTGATGGACCGGTCCGAGAAAAGGTTGGTTAGGCGGTAGTCGGTCCCAAGGTGAGACACCACCCCCTCACGCTGTACATTCCGCGATATCGCCGAGAGAAATCTTCGACTTTGTTTCGGATGTGTGGCTGATGGCCCGGACTGACACGGTGATAAGTCATTATCCGATATAAAGAATTCTGGAGGTAAACTGGTCTCCCATTCGGATCTTCGGGCGGACTATGTCAGGGGGAATATCATGCAGATATCATGATAAATAATGGAGCTTTGAGGGGTTCGTCATCGCACAACCGGACTAGCTCTCGAGGCTCCGCCCACGCTCGGCTGGTGATGGCATTTTGTAACATCGGGGGCATCGGTTTCACCAATACGAATGTAATCACCGTCCACCAATATTTGCAAACCACGAAACCTGATATCCTTGCCCTAACTGAGACCCAGGTCGATTCGTCAACTGATTCGACATATCTTCGTTGCTCAGGATACGACTTACATTCGAGATTTCGTTTTAAGGACGGAGACTGCGTCTTCGCGCGGTCCAATCTAGCTTGCCAGCGGATGGAGGCGTTGAAACCCAATAATATGGACATCATGTGCTCGACGGTCGTGATGGGGAATTCCGTTAAATTTCTTTGTTGTCTTTACCGCTCCCCGAATGACGATCGACCGGCGACCTTCTCCGAATTTCTTTCACATACCGTCGACTGGATACAGATCAACCACCCAGCTTCTGAAATTGTTATCCTTGGCGATTTTAATGTGCACAATTTCGGCTGGTTGTTACATTCTAACAGAACCGACGAGGCTGGGAGCCTGGCGGAGATGTTTGCTGTAAGCCACAACTTGACCCAACTCGTGAGGGAGCCAACGCGAGTGCCGGATGCCCGAGGTGATTATGCGAACACCCTGGATCTGTTTTTGACATCCGAACCGAGTATTTATACCGTAGAGGTTTGTGCGCCGCGGGGAAAATCAGATCACTGCTTGGTATCTGTCCCGCAAGCACTTGCATTTCAAGCGAATAATCGACCTAGGCAGCTTCGCCATGTATGGAAGTATGGGACTGCTATCTGGCACGATTTGCGAGATTTCTTCGCATCCTTTCCATGGTCCGAGGTGTGCTTCGGAAACTCCGATGTTAACGCTTGCGCGGAGTCGGTATCAGAGATTATTCTTCTGAGGATGGAGATTTATATTCCACATTCCATCAAACGAAGTTCGTCTGATAAACCTTGGTTTGATAAAAAATGCGAGCTGATTACTGCCTCAAAAAATAGAGCTTTTAAGCAATGGCGCTGTTAACAGAACGAATTTTGTTAGAATCAGAAACGCGTGCAACCAGGCGATTGATACTGCGAAGAAGGCTTACAACAACAGGGTGATCAATAAGCTCCTTCGGTGCCCAACTGGTTCGCGTTCCTCCTGGTCAATGGCAAGCGCTGTCAACAGTAACTTCCCTTCCTCCTTTTTCCCTTCGTTGGTGACACACGGCGGGGCGTTAGTCACAAATTCAAAGGATAAAGCTAATGTGTTTGCGAATTTATTTTCCGCGAATTCTAGCCCCGATGACGGTCTTTTGGAGCCACCTGTGATCTCGCCGGTGCGGTCTTCCATGCGGGATGTGAGATTTCGTCCGCGCACTATTCAACGCATTCTACGTGGACTGGATTGTAGGAAGGCAACCTGCCCGGACGGAATACCAGCAATAGTCCTTAAGAACTGTGCTCCAGAACTATCGCCGGTTCTTGGCAGACTCGTCAGCTTATCTTATGCACGGAAAACCTTTCCTGCTTGCTGGAAAATCGCTCGAGTTCAGCCAATCCCAAAGAGAGGAAAAAAGTGTCTCCCACTAAATTACCGTCCGATAACATTACAGTCTATTTTATCTAAGGTAATGGAAAAAGTCATCAATACAGAGTTGGTTAAGTATTTGGAGTGCAACGGACTTCTGAATGATCGTCAATACGGATTCCGTGGCAGGCGGTCCACTGGAGACCTTTTGACACTTATAACCGATATATGGACATCTGCGATTGAGGGACATGGTGAGTCAAGGGCGGTCGCATTGGATATCTTCAAGGCTTTTGACCGCGTCTGGCACGAGGCATTGCTGAGCAAACTTCGTTCATATGGACTTTCCCAACAGCTTTGCGACTGGACGAGGAGCTTCCTCGAGAATCGATCGATCCGGGTTGTTGTGGACGGCGAGTGTTCGGATCTGTATCCTGTTAATTCGGGGGTGCCCCAAGGTTCTATTTTGACTCCAACTTTGTTTTTGCTTCACATAAATGATTTGTTGGAGACAACGGATAACAAAGTGTTCAGTTGTGCGGATGATAGTACGCTTGTTTCCTCCTTTTTGAGTGATCAACCGCATCTGCGTCGCATCAGCTGAGATGCAAACAGATTGACTCTCTGAAGCAGGATCTAGATAGGGTCCTGCAGTGGGGAAGGACTAATCTCGTCGACTTCAATGCAGTGAAGTCTCAATACACAACATTCACAAAGAAAAGTGGATCATCGGTACCACAGCTGATGATGAATGGCCAGGCCCTCGAGGCTGGGGAGAGTTTGAAACTGCTCGGCGTCACGGTCTGTGGGAATGTATCATGGCATAAACACGTGTCGAGTATCGCCAGGTCAGCCTCAGGAAAACTGAGCTATCTTTTTAGAGCCAAGAAATATTTTACTCCGGCCCAACTTCTTCTCCTATACAAATCACAAATTAGACCCGCGCTCGAATATTGCTCTCATGTTTGGAGCTCGGCTCCTAAACATACCCTCGACCTACTTGAAAGCATACCGAGACGAGCGATCCGCGTGATCGGGGACTCGGCGCTGACGTCGGGACTACAGTCGCTATCACATCGAAGGCGCGTAGCCGACCTCTGTCGATTTTACAGATATTATCAGGGGTACTGTTCTTCGGAGATTCTTGGTATTGTTCCACGCAACTCGGCTTATATGCGCTCCACAAGACAATCCGACGGATCGCACCCGTTTGTGGTTCATCTCCCGACGGCGCGAACATCCCTGCATCAGAACTCGTTCCGTTACAGAGCGGGGAAGCTGTGGAACTCCCTTCCCACGCGAGTGCTCCCGGAGCGTTACAACCTGCAACTGTTCAAAAAGAACTGCAACAGTTATTTGATGACATCTCGGGGCGCCCACTTGGCGCTATAAGTTCGCCTCTCCCGAGAGAAGTCTAATAAAAAAAAATGAAATGAAAAAAATATGTAAATAAGCAGAGAATCATTCTTTAGCCGAACCACACGAATGTGGAATGTTCTGCCTGATCACGTGTTTCTTAGTCGTTGTGATGTCCAGACATTCAAGACCAATATACATCGACACCCCCTGTCCCTATCCATTTGCTCTCCATCCACTCGCACTGTGCTCTGACATTTAAGGGTACTTCAAAATCCCCTTCAGTGCGCGCGTTAGTGTAAACAAAATAAATAAATAAACGTTTATTACGTTAAATAAATGATCAACAAAATAATATTTGTAGTTTAATTCTATTCGTGTTTCAAATGTGCAAACGTTTATGGCCCACCCTTTACAATTCCTTATTGACAAAATCAATCGTAGGTTTTTCGTTAATTGTTCTTTTTCTGACAATGTTCTCGTTTCTCGTCTTGCGTTATCCTAGATTACTACTCATGTACATGTACTCTGTTTATGAAAATGCTATAGGGGTCATAATTACATTAAACTAACCGGAAACATGTGCAATATTAATCTTAAGATTCAAATAAGGGTTTTTTCTTGTAGTTTTCCCTTAATTATTTATTGTTTATTGAAATTGTACTATTTTCATTTTATTGATTTAAGATTATATCGGGTTTTTCAATAGGAACTTGACAGCGCACCCCTTCACTAATCATCAGACTGTCACTGTCAATTTATTCAGTAAACTCAACAATTTCATCTTGGTTAAGTACACGAACGAACAACGTCTGCAAATTATAAAAATTTACTACCGAAAAAAAGTTGTCAAGTCCCTATTGGAGAACCCATTAGTTGTAAAGGATTGCTGTCCTAAATCTCTAAGAAAACTGGTGGCATATTCTTAAATTGAATTACTGGATTATCTACTTTAATATAAATTGAATTGAATTGAATATGTCCTTACGTCGTACTTTGTAAAAAGCTTTTGTTAAATCACAAGTGCCAACTTATTGCTCGTATGACTGACTTATTCCCACAGTAGCCTTCAGTAATTAAGGAGCATATAAACCCCTACTCCACTCTTATAATAAAACCTCACCGTGACTTCCTAATGAGATTATGTCTAACTACACTATATACGTTAACGCTTTTGTTTCAGCCGCTTCTCAGGTACTTTGTGTTCGCATTAAAGGATCCAAACTCTTCCTCCGTTGTTCAGACTAAGATGATAATAACCACTTTTTATTGCTTTTGTGATCTCTGCTCGGCATGGTTCTCTCATTATTCCCAATTCATGGGTATGTCGCAGTTGTTCGTGTTGCAATACCATGAACTGCTACCAGACTTCTCTTCTGAAAAATTCGCAGAAAATTCGATCGTCAATTTGCGCTTATGGACCGTCGTGCACTTTGAACGAGTGTTCTAGTATCACACTGTGCCAGGGATCTGCTTTTGACTGTTGTTTTTGCAGATGTTGGTGTTTTTTTCCTTTGCGGTTGTGGTTCTGTTTCTGGCATTCGAGTGGCCAATGAAATCTGTATTCATAAGTTCTTATAACACCAACAAAAACACAGGATATTGAAGTGAAGCCTATGGGATCCCCTGTGGTAAACAGCCCATGTTGGAACGACGAGGAATTTCAAGGGAATATTCCTCTTGGTTGTTAAGTTCGGCACATGGTGTGCAGGTTTTTGAACTACGTCAAGCGGGTTTTAATTTTAACATGTAATTATATTTTTTAGACGATTTGAACTGATTTGACTGCATGTGGAATTGTCTTAATTGTAGTACCTTCACTGTATAACTCACTTGATTGATAGAGTTCCTCTATTTTCTTTTTACAATAATACTTTTCTATAAAGTAAATAGACATAAACGACGTTCGTAAACCATGTGCAAAAACTCACTAAAAGTATTGCAAACATTGTACTTCCTGCATATGATTAGCATGGGAATAGTATCTAGTGAGCGAAAATAACCAGAAAACTGTTCGCCATAAACAACCATTTATTGCAGGGGTCCGCAATCTTTTTTGGCTGAGGGTCAAAATCAACCACAATGTGAATATTAAAGGGACGTTTGGCTCAGTGATATTTTCATTTTAAAACAGTCTTTTAGTGAATAATGCGCTTTTAAACTTTAATTATTATTATAAAACTAATGAAATTCTAATTATTATAAAAACAAACATAGTTGAATGAACTTTATTTATAAACGTTCTCTTCGATATGAATAGCTCCCCTGATATTGAACTTGTGACGTCAATTCAGTCAAGTCTGGTGCATCGTCATCATCATCGGCACTACAACCGGGAGCCGGTCTTAACCTTATTTAGCTAGTCCTGAGGCTTGTTAAATTTTCCATAATGATTTGTTTTTTCCGGGCACGGTCATTAGTCTTGCGCCAGAAGCTCCCCGACGGGGAATCGAACCCCGGTCACCCGCGGGACAGGCGGATATACTAACCACTATACTATCAAGTCGGCTCCTCGATAGTATAGTGGTTAGTATACCCGCCTGTCACGCGGGAGACCGGGGTTCGATTCCCCGTCGGGGAGCCTCTGGCGCAAGACTAATTACCTTGCCCGGAAAAAACAAATCATTATGGAAAATTTAACAAGCCTCAGGACTTGCTAAATAAGGCCAAGACTAGTTCCCGGTTGTAGTGCCGATGATGATGATGATACTATCAAGTCTGGTATATAGTCAGTTGTTTTAAGACGAATGCCAACATCTGAATTTTCGGTAGTTAACCTGTGGGGCTTTTCAGGGCCCGAAGAGCCACGCATCGCTCGATCCACACCATTACCGGCAAATACAACTTACCTCAAAGTCGAATCTTCGGCAAGGTTATACAACCTTGCTATGGCATTAACTGCCAACCAATTCGCTGGAATCAATTCGGTTATCCCCACGGATAACCGACATAAATACATCATAGGCAGCTTAACTTTTCAGGGGTTGTTCCAAGCCCTCTTCGGGCGGTCATTCCTGGAAGCATGAAACCTTATAAAATTGATCTACTACACTTATGTGACGATGCGGTAATTTATTATTATTATTTATTGGCCTGTAGGAACCCGGAAGTTCATGACCTCATCGACTCGACTCCGCCATCGTTCCCTGTCCTGTGCAGTCTCCTTCCTCGCCCGACCATCTGATCCGATCTCCTCAAGGTCAAACCTTACATTGTCTTCCCATCTCCGTCGCGGCCGTCCTACCGGTCTCTTTCCCGTTGGTCTACCGTCAAGAATTCTACGCACGGTCCTATCGATGCCCATTCGCGCTACATGTCCGGCCCATCTTAACCTTCGCGACTTGATTACTCTCACTATTGTAGGTTTGCGGTATAGTTCTTCCAGTTCGTGGTTGTGGAGTTTCCTCCATTGTCCTGCCTCCTCGTCATATTTACCGTCAAAGATAACCCATAAAATTTTATTCTCGAATACGCGGAATTTGTTTTCTTCCCGCTTTGCATGTTTCGCATCCATATAGAGCAATCGGCATGATCATGGTTCTATAGACACGGAGCAGCCGACGATACACTGCCAAAGCTGAATCTGTCATTCAAACTGTCAACTGTCACGAAATCAACGTTTTTACTTCTTTTGTGCAGTCGGTTGTAGTGCAAACATCCTAAGTAAACACAGGCTACGTAGACGCAGTAATCCGTTTGTGCCTAAGTTCAACGTGCAGTCGAAAGTAAACAATCGGATCTCCACAAACACGCGTTCGTCATCAAAACGTGTACATGGCGTTAGAGGTCGATATGGCGCCCAAAGCAATAATAGGGAAAAGATGGATAGGGGAAACAAAGAAATACTGCGTCGTGGCAAAGTTGAAAATAAGAAATACCATTAACTCGGTGCAACAAAAGAGCCCTTAGTCGAATGGGTTCTTCGCTCTACCTCCTGAAAATGGTCATAAGCTGCTTTACCAACAGAAAGCTGATGTACGGTACGAAGGCAGAAAATCGATGACGTTTCAGCAGGAGCACCTCAAGGGTCAGCTCTTGGTCTATTCCTTTGGAATATTATGTATAATAGAGTTTTACGAATAAGGCAACGACAGGGAGTGGAGATTATTGGATTCACCGCCGAGATCCTGGTTATAAGGATTGCTAACCCTAGATATGCATGAGGTGGAAGCGACAAGTAACGGGACAATTCAACTGATTAAAGACTGGCTACAATATGCTGCTCTTGAACTAGATTACATTAAAACGAAGGCAGTTCTTATAACTAGTCAAAGCATGTGGAATATAATATACTAACTTCCCTCTTGTAAACCAAACTATCATCATCATCATCATCATCGGCACTACAACCGGGAACCGGTCTTAGCCTTATTTAGTAAGTCCTGAGGCTTGTTAAATTTTCCATAATGATTTATTTTTTCTGGGCAAGGTAATTAGTCTTGCACCAGAGGCTCCCCGACGGGGAATCGAAGCCCGGTCGCCCGCATGACAGGCAGGTATACTAACCACTATACTATCGAGGAGCCAAAAACCAAACTATATGGTACGATTAAAAGAAGCTTTCAAGTACTTGAGAGTTGTGTTCGACAATAGATTCAAGTAGGCAGCTTACCTTTTCAGGGGTTGTTCCAAGCCCTCTTCGGGCGGTCATTCCTGGAAGCATAATTCATGGCAAGATTATCATCTTGCCATGACATCAATCAAGCATTAATCGATTTTCATCGGCATGATCTATGATCCACCTTTCCCAAGGAGAAGATGTTCTAATTTTCATTGGCCTTGCAGGCGCGCATATTTGCTTGGCCATCAGCATGACTGATTTTATGATCCGTTACCGATCGGCCATTACCACCAATATTTATTTAAGCAACGAGTAGCCACGTTTCTCACGCTGGCTATCGAAGCTGTCTTCGTTTACACAAAGTAAACGCCCAAGCGGATGCTCTCGCCTGATGGCACCACAACGGGAGTAATATACCCTGAAACAACATGCATCAAATTGTATCTGGCCGTTAAGTGTTTATTTTAAACAACTGGAAACGGTTGTATCCTGTATTCGTTCGCGGAACCAAACGTTGCATCCATGTCTTTGAGATTGTTTACCTACATCGAGATTTTCTATTATCGCCCGCCAGCGATAGAAAACAGCATATCAATCAACTAAATGTTGATTTATGGCTTCTCCTATGTGCGAGCAGATCTTCGGTGCGTTTTCACACCAGAAGGGTCTGCCGCCGGCAAGCGTTACACAAATCAATTGTGTACACAGCTGCCGACCCATGCAATGTTGGCGAACTCAAACAATTCACATCCCTTCGTGCGATCATGGAAATAGCGTTTCTGTTGACATTAGATCGCAGAGACCTATTCCTTCACCTAATGATCATTACGATGGGTTACAATAACAACGCCCGCATCCACCTATGTTCGGTCGTTGTTGGTTTTCTGTAGCGGACACACATACATGGGAAATCCACCCCATGTTATCTAACCCAACCACGATTGACTGCCTCTGGTTGCTGTTTCCCTCCTCCCCTTTTGAGGCTATTCGTCACAAGGTCATTCTGATGTTGGCGAATGGATTTTAGTCAGATATTAACCGCGTAAGTGTACGCACGTATTGGAGGTCGTTAATGTGGGATCCAAATTTTGTCACCCATCGGGTACTCTCATACACGGTTTTCAGTGGAGTTTTTCGCGATCAAGTCACGTTCTAGTAAAGCCGAATTTTCAACCCCCGATGCGCGCTGGAGTATCGTGTCCTAACAGGACTTTGCCTGAGCAATAGTGAATGACAGTGTGCAACGAGTCAGGATTAAGTTAAAGAACATTTAATTATCGATTGACAATCACGAGCGCGATTTAAAGTAACGAACATTTAGATGCCCATTAAATAACCCCGTGTTTAAAATTTGATTGGAGAACGTTTAATTATCTTATAAGCAACCACAGTGTTCAGAATTAAATTCGAAAGTTTTTTGTAATCCACAGATCATTAAAATAATAACCCCGAGCGAAGGGCAATTAAAATCTGCCGATCATCAGAATAAAGAAATCGATTACTAATATACAACGTGTTTCATTTATTTCCTGTTTTCTCGGGTGAACTTTGCTTTTATGTTTTATCACTATTTGGCCGGTGGACAATTATCAGTGAACAATCCGTGGTGTGTATGTGAAACCGTGTCCGTGTTGACATTCCAACGTACAACCCCACAAACCTGCTCCTGAGCTTGCTTAAAATAAATTTCATTTGTGAAAATATTTGCTCACATTTATAAGTTGAACCGAATGTGGACAAAATGGCAAAGCCAATTTTTTTTAAGGATAAAAACCGTGTAGGAAGTGTGCCCAACACGTTGATCATCATCATCATCGGCGCTACAGCCGGGATCCGGTCTTGGCTTTATTTAACAAATCTCTCCCCCGGTCCCGATTTCGAGCCGATGTCATCCATTTTGGCACTCCCAGGCTCTGGGCATCCTGGTCTAGGCCATCCCTCCATCGCAGACAAGATCTGCCGCGCTGTCTCCTTCCATACATCCTGCCACAAAGGGCTTTCCGGGCAAGCTTCTCTTCGCTCATTCGAGCTAGGTGTCCCGCCCACCGGAGTCTACCGAGCTTGATTTTTCTTACAACATTAGCTTCAAGGTAGATTGCGTACAACTCATGGTTGTAACGTCTCCGGAATCGTCCTCCCTCACATACGGTGCCAACAATTCTCCTTAAGACCTTCGTCTCGAATGCGGCTAAGAGTTGAGAGTGCCTTTTATTGAGCACCCAGGTCTCGGATCCATACATGAGTACTGGTAAGACCATGGTCCAGTACAGTAGTAGCTTGGATGTTCTGGATAAATTTTAGGATCTAAAGAGCCTTGATAGACCATAGTAGGCTTTGTTGGATTTGGTCAGCCGTTCGTGTATTTTTTCTTCCATATTGTTATCGGCTGGTACTATTGACCCAAGGTACTTAAAGGATTCCACTACTTCAAATTCGTGCTCCACTACCCTGATAGTTTGACTAACGTTAGGTCTTCTTTTCGCAGAAGTTGCCACCATGTATTTAGTTTTCCCCTCATTAATGTGCAGTCCCAGTTTTTGTGCCGCCTGCTCGATCTGGGTGAAGGAGTCCTGTACCGCCGATTCGGTTCTACCGATGATGTCGATGTCATCTGCGTAGGCAAATATCTGGCTGGACTTGGTGACAATAGTCCCTCTTGTTGTAACGCCAGAGTCACGGACTGCTTTCTCCAACACCAGGTTGAAGAGGAAGCAGGCCAGACCGTCCCCTTGTCGGAGTCCATTATAGATGTTTATTGGTTTGTACAGCAATCCCGCTATTTTTACTTGACTAGTTACGTTGGTCATGGTCAACCTACAAAGTCGTATCAATTTGTTTGGAATGCCGAACTCTCTCATGGCATTATATAGTTCTACCCTGGGTATGCTGTCGTAGGCGGCCTTAAAATCTATAAATAGATGATATAATGGAATCTTTAATTCCAGACATTTTTCCATCGCCTGCCTAAGGGTGAATATCTGATCGATCGCTGATTTGTCTGGGATGAAGCCACACTGATATTGACCAATGATGGCTTTAGCGTATGGGGCTATCCGATCTTGTAAGATAGTGGAGAGTATCTTATAGGCGGTACTCGGTAATGTTATACCCCTATAGTCGCTGCACAGTGTGATATCTCCCTTCTTATGTATGGGGCAAATTATTTCACGAGGCCAACCTTCCGGCATCTCCTCTTGCTCCCATACGTGCACCACGATCTCATGAATTGCGTGATGTAATGCTGTCCCTCCTTGTTTGATCAGATCAACTGGTATGCCATCAGCTGCGGGGGCTTTACTTGATTTGAGCTGTCTAATGGCTTTTAATGTTTCCTCAATGCTTGGTGGTGACAGCATTTGGTCTTGATCTTACATTGGTGGAGCCTCCAATTCTTCTGTGAGCTGACCATTTAACAATTCATTGAAGTGCACTTCCCATCGCTCCAGAATGCCTTCAGGATCGGTGATCAGATTACCTTCTTTATCCTTGCAGTAAGTGCAGCGTGGTGTGTACCGCGTCATACTCGGATTATTTGGTAGAACTTCCGCGCCTGGTGTGGACCTCGCTCTCTACCTTTCTCTATTTCACGGACAAGGTTTTTTCCCGAGGCACTTTTCTTTTGTCTGTGAAGTCTTTTTCAGATCTTCTGAGCTCTTTGTATTTCCCCCCGCGTACCCGCGTCGTATGAGACTGCTGCATTGTCCGGTATGCAGCATTCTTACGTTCAGTCGCTAGTTTGCACTAATCATCAAACCAGTCGCTCCGATCTCTATGACTACTGCCTAAGATGGAGTTGGCAGTACTAACGAGAGTATTCTTAAGGCGTGTCCATTTCTCTTCTACGCCCGGCATTCTGGCCCCACGACTTACTCTCCCTCCGTCGAGCTCTCCGAGGGTGAGTCCTAGCGCATGACCAAATGTGTTACTAGTGTTCTCAATCCGTAAGGCAGCCGTGTTGATCCGAATCTGATCCGCGGATGCAGTACGTCTCCGTAAGGCAATCCGCGCTCGGAAAACTGTACCAACAAGATAGTGATCCGAGTCGACGTTGGCACCTCGGTACGTTCGTACTGTCATTAGGCTCGAGGAGTGGCGGCGATCTATCAACACGTGGTCAATTTGGTTGCGAGTGCCTCCATCAGGTGATAGCCAGGTGGCTTTGTGGATATCTTTACGCGGAAACCTGGTACTCGCAACGACCAAGTTTTTTGATGCCGCCAGTTCGACAACTCGTAGTCCATTCTCATTAGTGTTCTCATACAAACTATGGGAACCTGTGTAGTGCCTGAAAACCGGCTCCCGACCTATTTTCGCATTCAAATCGCCAAGAACGATTTTCACATCGTATCTAGGGCAAGCATTGAGGGCCCGTTCGACGCTCTCGTAGTATTCTTCTTTTTCGTCGTTAGGGGACTCCTCTGTAGGCCCGTGAACGTTTATGACGCATATGTTCTTAAACTTGCCTCGCACGCGAAGAGTGGACAGCCTTTCGTTTATTGAATTAAAGCCGATGATGGCAGGCTTCAGTTTTTGGTTGACTAGAAAGCCTACCCCGAGCACATGGTGTTTTGCATGACAGTTATAATAAATGTCATACTCGTTTTTTTTGAATAACACTACACATCGCCCATCTTATTTCTTGTAATGCTGTTATGTCAGCGTTATATTCAGTCAGGGCATCGGTTAACTGCCGTGCAGCTCGAGCTCTGTATAGTGAGCGGACGTTCCATAAGAAAGTTCTCAAATCGTTTAAACATTTTCGTTTCCATGGTCGTCGTCGTGTATCCGGTCCATATCCGAGGCTTGTTAAATTTGCCATAATAAATTGTTGTTACGGGCATGGTTATTAGCCTTGCGCCAACCTTTCTCAGGATGCCGCTGCATGCATTGGTTCACTACTTGGCGGGTGCCAAAGTAGCTATCCAGGGGTGTCACGTGGAGACTGCATGTCAACTTGGATTGAACAGGGACAAGGATCGTCCTGACCTTCGCCGGGTTGAAAGCAATCGTTTAGCCATTTTCGTTTCCGTGGTCGTCGTCGTGTATCCGGTCCATATCCGAGGCTTGTTAAATTTTCCATAATAAATTGTTTTTCCGGGTAATGTTATTAGGCTTGCTTGGATTAAACTGGGACAAGGAACGTCCTGGCCTTCGCCGGGGTGAAAGCAATCAGCCCCCCCCCCCCCCCTCTACAAGCGGCTTTAAAATTGGAGTAAGAGAGACATCTGTAACTCAAAATTAAAATCTGGAAACTGAATGTGTCGTAATAATTCATATAAAGAATAATAAAGACCCCAAACGCATGCTTCTCCGCGCAACAGAAAAACCGCCAATTTTGATTCAGGACTTACAAGTTTCTCCCCCTCATAATCGACTTTTTTGAATCATCCATGACTATTTTCAGTGGTGTTTAAGCTAATAAAACAAATGCGACAATTTTGCTCATTGACGTACCTTTTGTTACAGGCACCCACTCTTACGATTTTTCAAGAGCATTATTCGTCTTCCAAGAATAATACTGGTTTTCGAGAGGGGAGCTATTGATTTCCATATGAACCAATTTGTGGGAAAAGAAGTCGTGGTGTCACCACAGCACTACGTCCGGCCTTTTTCGGTGGAAAGTTATTTTTATTTTCATTTTTTATAACATTTTTTATTTCTTCCTCTTATTATAAATTTACTTACTCGGCAGACAAAAA
This sequence comes from Microdon myrmicae, assembly GCA_963931805.1. Classification (NCBI taxonomy): domain Eukaryota; kingdom Metazoa; phylum Arthropoda; class Insecta; order Diptera; family Syrphidae; genus Microdon; species Microdon myrmicae. The sequence continues at coordinate 143,842,782 of OZ007500.1, read as the reverse complement.
TGATTAATCTCTGGAAAGTTATCTTTTTCTTAATGTGTCCATTTCGTATGAAATTCAATATAAAAATTTCACATGAAAGCAAACCGAAACTGACATTCTTTCAATCCTATTTCGCACTCGAAGGCATCTTAATTCTTCATCAGTATCGTAAAAACTGTGGGGTGGCAGTATATCCTTTTCAAGCAATAACAAAACATAGGTAAATTCTTTCATGCTAATTGTATATTGTCCTTAGTTACAGATTGGCACACTAACAGTTCGGTATTCGCTATATTAAAGGTAGATGATTCTGAGAAGCGCAAGGCTAATAACCTTGCCCGGAACAACAAATTATTATGGAAAATTTAACAAGCTTGGATATGAACCGGATACACGACGACCACCACGGGTCGGTTCAAAACTGGGACCGAAAGAGAGACTTACTAAATAACGCCAAGACCCGATCCCGGTTGTAGTGCTGATGGTGATGATGATGATGATGATTCTGAGAACTCCTCTAGCGCGTTTTTTCAACAACATTCATACCGATGCATACTGAACCTGACAATCTTTTAATGTCATCTCACACTCGAATGCATCATAATTCTTCATGTATGTCATTTTCAATCTATCAGGGTAATGGAGCACGAATTTGAAGTAGTGCAATCCTTTAACTACCTTGGGTCAATAGTATTAGCCGATAACAATATGGAAGAAGAAATACACGAACGGCTGATCAAATCCAACAAAGCCTACTATGGTCTATCAAGGCTCTTTAAATCCTAAAATTTATCCAGAACATCGAAGCTACTACTGTACTGGACCATGGTCTTACCAGTACTCATGTATGGATCCGAGACCTGGATGCTCAATAAAAGACACTGTGAACTCTTAGCCGCGTTCGAGAGGAAGGCCTTAAGGAGAATTGTTGGCCCCGTATGTGAGGGAGGACGATTCCGGAGACGTTACAACCATGAGTTGTACGCAATCTACCTTGAAGCTAATGTTGTAAGAAAAATCAAGCTCGATAGACTCCGGTGGGTGGGACACCTAGCTCGAATGAGCGAAGAGGTGCCTGCCCGGAAAGTCCTTTGTGGCAGGATGTATGGAAGGAGACAGCGCGGCAGACCTTGTCTGCGATGAAGGGATGGCGTAGACCAGGACGCCCAGAGCCTGGGAGTGCCAAACTGGATGACATCGGCTCGAAATCTGGATCAGTGGATAGATTTGTTAAATAAAGGCCAAGAGCGGATCCCGGTTGTAACGCCTGTTGAGGTACCATCGATATAACTGTAGAATGGAATGGCTTACCTACTGGGGAGGACGTCTTACTGGTTTCTTTGGACGTTTCTGGGCAGGAGGGCCGTTTACCGCTTGAGTGGGCGGCGAAGGAAATGTGTCCTCGTAGCCCCCTCCGGTGGGCGTGGGGGTTTTTTTTAACGGGACACTCTGCTGTTGCGGTTTCCTTGTTGTAGGGGGTGGTCCTTGAATCGTTCCCTCTGGTCCTCTTGTCCCTTATATGTTTTTGTTTATTTGCACTGCGTCAACTAGAAGTTTACCGCCGTTTACCGTCTCTCTTTGATTTTTATTAATTTTGGTTTTATTTGTTATTTTTTTAAATTGAACGGTTGGATATAAAATGTTGGACTTGGATTTCTAAGTCTGGAAACTGGTTGGTCGTTCGACCAGCGCTCTGACCTTCGGAACTCCACTGATCATGAAATAAAAAAAATAAAAAACAAAAAAATGGGTGGCGAGAGGGCCGACTTTAGCGAGACAAGGGCAGATGTGTCCTTCATCTTGTCTCTGACTTCTGGTCATCTTGCGATAACCAGAATCACCCATATCCGTGAGGATGTTGGGGTCGGTCTCGCGATATCTGAAAAGAAAAGAAAAAAAGGGGGGTATCCAAGGATAGTGTGGACAGTGTTAGTCCAGGTGTTCTCTAACTACTTTTATAGAGGGATGGTGGAAAAAAAATCATACAAGACCGGTAGGTCTTGGGTGCGGTAGTAAACGCAGATCACGTCTTTGGCGTCTAATGATCTGCGCTTTGGTCGGTGTGTGTGTGTGTTTGTGCCGTCTTGTACTGTGCGTCCGTGTGTGTGTGGTTTCTTAGGAGTAGACCCTATGGGATGGATCCAGGAATCCTCTATTATAGAGGGGAATGTTGTTGGGAAGGGTACTTTCTTCAGTTTTGTACTGAAGAAGAAATTGTGGGGGTTTGATCCGAAGAGATCGAGAGAGGGAAGGGTCAACAACGCAAGAGTCCCGTACAAGTAGGTTCTCGCTGTTCTGAATGTTTTCAAGGTACTTGTATGCTAATTGAAGCAAGTACTCGTCGATAGGGGTAATGGAGGCGCCTTCGTATAGGTGAGAGTTGGGGTAAAGACGACCGTCAGGCCTTCTCGAATGATTGGTGATCTTCTGAGGAATTTCCTTTCAAAAACCCGAAGTCTTTCCATTTGAGCCGAAGATATGCAGGACCATATAGGAAAGGCGTACGATATTCCAGATCGGATTAGCTGCTTATAGCAGAGAAGCTTAACTTTGGTGTCAACTTTGTTGCTCCACTTCAAGATGTTGTGCAGTTGCTTAGACCGACCGAGGCCCCTTTGAAGAATGTGGGTCACATGTTTGATGAAATTCATTTTTGAGGTATAAGTGATATATATTTCATCCTATCCTGTGGTCTAATCGTAGCATCTCCCATTTTTATTCGAATATTCTGTGAATATCGAGAAGTAGGTTGGAAGTGTTTACTACTCAGAATTATAGCTACTGCTTTGGATGGGTTAAGTCGAATTTTCCATCGACTGTAATACTGATACTGCCCGGAAAAACAAATTATCATGGAAAATTTAACAAGCCACATGACTTGCTAAATAAGGCCAAGACCGGTTCCCGGTTGTAGTGCCGATGACAATTCAATACTGATACAGTTCATCCAGATGACGGTTGAGTCGGTTTGTTGCGAGTTTTGGGCTTTTGGATGACGTGTACACTAGGGCGTCATCCAAATAGCAAATCTGGTTTACTCTACCATCCACAGGGCGAGGAATATCTGAGGTGTAGATATTAAATAAGATGGGGCCTAGAATGGAGCCCTGTGGTACGACTGCAGCGGCTTGAAAAGTTCGGGAAAGCTTTCCATTCACTCTAACTTGGAAGGTTCTGTTTCGACCGAACTGGTAGATGATACTACATAGCGTTCTACTGAGGCCAGTATTCAGCAATTTAAAAGCGAGACCTTCGATCCAAGTCGTGTCAAAAGCTTTTTCAATGTCCAGGCTCACCGCAACGGTGGGTTCCTTATTAAAGAGCCGAACGCAGACGTGGTTTTGAAATATGTTGAGAGCCATAGTGGTGCTGTGCGCTCTTCGAAATCCAAATTGGAAATCAGGTATTAGGTGCCCGGCACCGACAAAGTTATTTAGTTTCTCGTATATGAATTTTTCATATATTTTGCTGATGCAAGTGAGAAGCGAGATAGGGCGAAAGCTTGAGAGGTGATACGTTGATTTCCCAACTTTTGCTATTGGACAAATAATAGCGTGCCTCCAAGCTTGGGGAAAGTACCCCATGTTGTAAGCATGGTTGAACAGAATGGAGAGCTTTATAAAGAATAAGGTAGAAAGCCTTCGCAACGAGTGGTATGACATGTTGTCGATACCAGGTGACTTCTTAGGGTTTCGAGATTTAACCAGGCTCTGTAGGGTATTTGGTGCGATGAAACCGTTACCATTATCACGTGTGTCATTGAAGTATGCACTGTTAGTTGGGTTAAAGACAACAATTGGCTCATTGAAGTCGTCCAACTTACTGTGGACCTCTGAACTAATGATCGCATTAGTATCCGGGTCGCCATCTTGAGAGTAAGTTTGTGATTGTTTTTTGATATGATGATATTTGCACTGATCATGAAATTGAAAATTATTGCCCTTTTATTCTTTTTTACGTTGAGATTTGTCAACGTATTTAGTGTAAAAATTCCAAGAAGCACACACAAGATTTTGTATGCTTCAATTGGAATTGTGTCCTGGGAATTGACTAAAGGTTTAGTTGGGTAGGTTCCTGGAAGAGAAATCATGAAATGCATTTTGAATTAAGCATTTCATGATGTCAGGATTTTAGGAATTGAATCAATGTGCGACGAATTAACTTTTGGTTTAATTCGTCGCTCATATGATTCAATATGGAATTTGGGTGTAAGTTAATGGGAAGTATTGGGGATTGGGATGGGATTATTGGTAATGTTGGGGATTTGGATGGGAGTGGCGATTTAGGATCGCTACACGCCGATGATGATGATGATGTCCTTTTTAATCACTAATAAGAAGAGGATAATTCCTTTATACATGGGTACTAATTTTATTTTGTCTTTAGTCACAGATTCTTAGAGTTCGATATTCTTGAAATTACAATTAGATGATTGTGATACCTCCTCTTGCACGCTATTCGCAATATTTATCGGGTTTTCCAATAGGGACTTGACAACTAATCATCGAACTGTCACTATCAATTTATTCAGTAAACCCAACATGTTCATCATGGTTAAGTACACGAACAAACAACCTCTGCAAATTATAAAAATTTACTCCCGAAAAAAAGTTGTCAAGTCCCTATTGGGAAACCCTATATAACTCGATTACTGTGCGACCTTCTTATTGTACATTATTAACAAAATGTTCGCTTCGACGGTTATAAGACCTTTCAATTTGTTCGATTTGCGTTCTGCAAATCGTCCGAAATGGCGTCATGAACAACGATTCGTTCTTTTGCCGTGTAGTGATGCTGGTTCCGTGGGAAGGACGTCCGGAACAATTGATATCTGCTGGAATCAATTGTAAATAAATTGAACAAACTGAAAAAGTTTACCTTTGCAAATAAATTGGATCTTCCCGGTGATTGAAAACGATGATGCTCTTGAATTCAATGATATATAGTATTTATTTTGTCTGATGATTGAGATTTTTAATGATTACAAAAGACGAACTGGATTCGTCAAGCGATTAAAAAGAAGAGAAATAGAAAAATAAAAATGGTTGTCAAGTGACAACCAACAGAAAATTCACAAATGTCAGCTGATTGCTGACATTGTTGAAGGTGATGCCACATATCTTATTCAGGTGGTGCCACAGATTTTTAATTGCCAATTCGCCGGTTGTTTGAAGGGCGAATCCGCAACACAATTACCGTTGTCGCTCATGCGTTCTCTTGACTCGTTTTCTTATGTGTTGTTATCACTGAATGACTGCTTGATTGACCGAATCTCAAGCACCGCTGTTGATGTCTGCGACAAACCGATAACAGTCGATATTATTGACTTTTGTTCCTATAGAAACGATTTCAAGCGACGCGATAACAACGTAACTTTTTGTGAATATGCTTCTGCTATTATCGTCTAAGTTTCGGAAGAAAGGATCCCAAGCGGCGCAGGTATGCAGTTAACATTGCATTGTGTGAATTCTATATAGGGAAATGTAATTATGATCGTATCCACCTGGATACTGGAACAGTGGACCTTGGCATCGCGGAATGTGTCCGCTTCGGAAATGCCACAATGCAAATGCACATTGTTTCGTTAAGTTTCGATTGAACTGGGTATTAATTTCGCCAGAGTGCTCGGATTCATAGCTGGGTAAGCGTGTGACTCAGTTCCCGAGGCCAGGAATTGCTCACGAGGTTAATATAATGTGGCATATCCTGAGCTTTTTCGTTTTGTATTACACCGAGCTGGGCTCCTCGATAGGATAGTGGTTAGTATACCCGCCTATCATGCGGGAGACCGGGGTTCGATTCCCCGTCGGGGAGTCTCTGGCGCAAGACTAATGACCTTGTCCGGAAGAAACAAAATCATTATGGAAAATTTAACAAGCCTCAGGACTTGCTAAATAAAGCCAAGACCGGTCCCCGGTTGTAGTGCCGATGATGATGATGATGATGATGATGATGATTACATCGAGCTTATGAGGGCTTGTAGAGTGACCATAGGTTCCTGATGGGATAATCATCATGTTGTTTGTGGCAAAATCAACAGAGGTATGGTTCTCGTCTGTTTTGTTCCAAACAAAATCTGAGTTCATTGAATAAGGAATAAGTAAGCATTTTTTATGTCTTCAACAATCTCATAAGTTTATGATGGTTCACTAAAACTGTGAGACTTGAATGTTTTCGATATTTGTTCGCTTGAATTCATTATATCTTTGGCTTGTATATAACAGTACCATCTTGTTTAAGGTAGCTGTGAAGCTTTCTCCATTTCTGCTAACAGCCTTGATACTACGGTGTGTATGCGTGTGTGATTCATGAACTTTCGCTCCTTATGCCCTGTGAGTAGGGCGTTAGAATAAACTCACAGCTATGCCAGTTTGTCGTAAGAGGCGACTAAAGGCCGAGTGGTAGCCGGGGTCCCAACGCCCTGTGCGCCCGGTGAAATACCACCCCATCAAGCTATAGGCTCCGTGAAATGGTTGGGAGAAATCCCTGGCCATCTTTCGGGGCTCGGCTGATGGACCGGTTCGAGAAAAGGTTGGTTAGGTAGTAGTCGGTCCGAAGGTGAGATACCACCCCGTCACGCTGTACATTCCGCGATATCGCCGAGAGAAATCTTCGACGGTGTTTCGGATGTGTGGCTGATGGCCCGGACTGACACGGGGATAAGTCATGATGGTATGTTCTGATATAAAGAATTCCGGAAGTAAACAAGTCTCCCATTCGGGTCTCCGGGGGGGACTATGTCAGGGGGAACATCATGCAGATATCATGATAAATAATGGAACTTTAAGAGGTTCGTCATCGCATAACCGGTCTCGCTCTCGAGGCTCGGCCCACGCTCGAGTGCTGACGGCATTTTGTAACATCAGGGGCATCGGTTTCACCAATACCAATGTAAACGCCGTCCACCAATATTTGCAAACCACGAAACCTGATATCCTTGCCCTAACTGAGACCCAGGTCGATTCGTCAACTGATTCGACATATCTTCGTTGCTCAGGATACGACTTACATTCGAGATTCCGTTTTAAGGGCGGAGTCTGCGTCTTTGCGCGGTCCAATCTGGCTTGCCAGAGGATGGAGGCGTTGGAACCCAATAATATGGACATCATATGGTTGAGGGTCGTGCTGAGGAATTCCGTAAAATTTCTTTTTTGTCTTTACCGCTCCCCGAATGACGATCGACCGGTGACATTTTTCGAACATCTTTCATATACCGTCGACTGGATACAGATCAACCACCCAGCTTCTGAAATTGTTGTCCTTTTGATTTTAATGTGCACAATTCCGACTGGTTGTTACATTCTAACAGTACCGACGAGGCTGGGAGGCTAGCGGAGATGTTTGCTGTAAGCCACAACTTGACTCAACTCGTGGCGGAGCCAACGCGAGTGCCGGATGCCCGGGGCGATTATGCGAACACCCTGGATCTGTTTTTGACATCCGAACCGAGTATTTATACCGTCGAGGTTTCTGCGCCATTGGGAAACTCAGATCACTGCTTGGTATCTGTCGCGCAAGCACTTGCATACCAAGCAAGCAACCGGCCTAGGCAGCTTCGTCATGTATGGAAGTATGGGGCCGCTAACTGGGACGATTTGCGAGACTTCTTCGCATCCTTTCCGTGGTCCGAGGTGTGCTTCGGAAACTCCGATGTTAACGCATGCGCGGAGTCGGTATCAGAGATTATTCTTCTGGGGATGGAGATGTATATTCCACATTCCATCAAACGAAGTTCGTCTGATAAACCTTGGTTTGACAAAAAGTGCGAGCTGATTACAGCGGCAAAAAATAGAGCTTTTAAGCAATGGCGCTCCAATCCCACCGATGTTAACAGAACGAATTTTGTTAGAATCAGAAACGCGTGCAACCAGGCGATTGATACCGCGAAGAAGGCTCACAACAACAGGGTGATCAATAAGCTCCTTCGGTGCCCAACTGGTTCGCGTTCCTCCTGGTCAATGGCAAGCGCTGTCAACAGTAACTTCGCTTCCTCCTTTTTCCCTTCGTTGGTGACAGACAGCGGGCCGTTAGTCACGAATTCAAGGGATAAAGCTAATGTATTCGCAAATTTATTTTCGGCGAATTCAAACCTCGATCCCGGCCTTTTGGAGCCACCTGTGATCTCGCCGATACGGTCTTCGATGCGGGATGTGAGATTTCGTCCGCGCACTATTCAACGCATTCTACGTGAACTGGATTGTAGGAAGGCAACCGGCCCGGACGGAATACCAGCAATAGTCCTTAAGAACTGTGCTCCAGAACTATCGCCGGTTCTTGGCAGACTCTTCCGCTTATCTTATGCACGGAGGACCTTTCCTGCCTGCTGGGAAATTCGCTCGAGTTCAGCCAATCCCAAAGACGGGAAAAAAGTGTCTCCCACAAAATGACCGTCCGATAGCATTACTCTCTATTTTATCTAAGGTGATGGAAAAAGTCATCAATGGTGAGTTGGTTAAGTATTTGGAGTGCAACCGAGTCCTGAATGATCGTCAATACGGATTCCGTGGCAGGCGGTCCACAGGCGACCTTTTGACACTTATATATGGACATCTACGATTGAACGGCATGGTGAGTCAAGGGCGGTCGCATTGGATATTTCCAAGGCTTTTGACCGCGTCTGGCACGGGGCATTGCTGAGCAAACTTCGTTCGTATGGACTTTCCCAACAGCTTTGCGACTGGACGAGGAGTTTCCTTGAAAATCGATCGATCCGGGTTGTTGTGGACGGCGAGTGTTCGGATCTGTATCCTGTTAATTCGGGAGTGCCCCAAGGTTCTATTTTGGCTCCAACCTTGTTCTTGTTTCACATAAATGATTTGTTGGAGACAACGGATAACAAAGTGTTCAGTTTTGCGGATGATAGTACGCTTGTTTCCTCCTTTTCGAGTGATCGGCCGATTGGAGCATCTGCGTCACACCAGCTGAGATGTAGACAGATTGATTCTCTGAATCGGGATCTGGATAAAGTCCTGCAGTGGGGAAAGGCCAATCTTGTCGACTTCAATGCAACGAAGACTCATTATACAACATTCACAAAGAAAACTGGATCATCGGTTCCACAGCTGATGATGAATGGCCGGGCCCTCAAGGCTGGGGAAAGTTTGAAATTGCTCGGCGTCACGGTCTGTGGGAATGTATCATGGCATAAACACGTGTCGAACATCGCCAGGTCAGTCTCAGGAAAACTGGGTTATCTTTTTAGAGCCAAGAAATATTTTACTCCGGCCCAACTTCTCCTCCTATATAAATCCCAGATTAGACCCGCGCTCGAATATTGCTCTCATGTTTGGAGCTCGGCTCCTAAACATACCCTCGACCTACTTGAGAGCATACAGAGACGAGCGATCCGCGTGATCGGGGACTCGGCGCTGACGTCGGGACTACAGTCGCTATCACATCGAAGGCGCGTAGCCGACCTCTGTCTGTTTTACAGATATTATCACGGGGGCTGTTCTTCGGAGATTCGTGGTATTGTTCCGCGCAATTCGGCTTATATGCGCTCCACAAGACAATCCGACAGATCGCACCCGTTTGTGGTTCATCTCCCGACGGCGCGAACATCCCTACATCAGAACTCGTTCCGCTACAGAGCGGGGAAGCTGTGGAACTCCCTTCCCACGCGAGTGTTACCGGAACGTTACAACCTGCAACTGTTCAAAAAGAACTGCAACAGTTATTTGATGGCATCTCGGGGCGCCCACTTGGCGCTATAGGTTCGCCTCTCCCGAGAAAAGTCTAATAAAAAAAAAAAAAAAAAAAAAAAATAGAGCAGCATTTTTCTCTGAACAAAGGCAATGAACTAAAGTTTACGGCAATTGAAGTAAATCGACGGAGAGTATTTGTCAGTTACTTTTCCTCGTACAGTAATGTTTCTAACACAAGGGAAAAGGCGATAGAAATTGTTTCCTTAGATGGAAACCTAGGTTCCAGAGTAATGCAACAATAAACATTGAAATAATATAAGCCCTTAATCACCGATAATGGAATATGCCAATATGTATATCAAACCATACAGAGAGCCGTGTATTGTTCCTTCGAGAGCACATATAGTACAATTTGCAAAACCACATTTAATATCTAATGCGAGTTGCAGACTTGTTTTAAGTGCATACATACTTCACCCCAAGGTAAAAAAGAAAAGACTAAAAATACTACAACGTGCTAAAGAATCATCATTTTAAGGGTTCTACGTAATGCAAGTTCTCAAATCTCCTCCAACGATTTCCCATAAATTTTTACTGAAGATTCTTACCACCCATAATCTAGATCTAGAGCAAACTCTCCAAGGGCGGTATCGCCTGTTATACTGAAAGGAACAGTAAAAACTGACTTTTTATGTCGGTACACCCACATTAGACCTCCATTTGAATGGTTATTTATTGATAGCAGAGCAAACCAAAGACACGAGATATGGGAACTACAAACGCCTTCCCACGAAAACGATAATTGTATTTCATAATTTATGAATGAGCTGCGATGACACAAAATATTTCCATTTAAATAACCACAGATACGGTCGTGGATTGAGATGCACAACCAAATAGGAAACATAAACACAATCATTCCTTTGTGGCCTTGTAACACGCATTGTGTTTTTCTATTCCGTGGGTGTGTGTGAACAAGACGACTGGAATTTCGTATCTCTCTAAATGGATTCTTAGAAAAATAAAACGAAAATAAAAGAATATAACAGAAGGAAGAAAGAATGAATATTTTGATAAGCGGCCGCCGCAAAGGGTATACAGGAATCTTAAGGACTTCACCGCCCCATAAACCAATCGATTGGGTAATAAATATGGAACGTCAGACTAGTTTATGTCTAATAGGATGGATTCCAGCTACAACGGTGCACTGTTAAATGTATTCATTAAATACATGATGGACTGGTTAAAATGGAAACCAGTTCAACCGGATTTGGGAAGATTATAAAAAGGACGAAAGAGAAATTGTGTACAGTAAACAACAACACAGCTTTGGGGAAAATTACATGAAAACGTACATATACCATGTGTTGTATGCAGCCGACGATCAAGTGGAATTCTTGAACTAAGTATACTGAGATCACACATATTTAACATACAATATCATGTGTTCAGTGGGGGTCGTCTAAGAGGCATCACTTGACCAAAGTAACGCAAAAACAAGTTAAAAAAAAGGATAGAATGTTGAAATTGATATCTTGACACCCAGGGCTAAAATGAAGTCTGGTCATGATCAACGGAAGTGGGTCACAATTTTCTTCAAATGATGACTAAATTCTCAACTTGCCTTAGATTTACAAACGGTTAATTTTTAAAACCGGCTATCTTGCCACCAAACGAGATGCGAATGCAGTTTGGTCCCCTTACACTATAGGTTAATTTTTAAGCCCGACTATCCTGTAGTCCAACAAGATGCGGATGCAGTTTAGTCCCCTTACAATTTACTAAGATTAATTTTTAATACCGGCCATTGTTTAATGAAGTACGAGTGCAGTTCAATCTGCTTACAATTTACTAAAGTTATCTTTTGGACGATTCAGCCATTCTACAGTTAATCCTTTGAGGACGACATTTTTTTTCGGCCCGCGAGGTAGCAGGACGAGGCGATTTTTACGAATAGGTTTGTTACGGTCCTCGCGTCCATGTCCTCGCCCAACACCCACTAATTTCCTCTAATTTCCCCTCTACCTGTAAATGAAATACAGGTATTCCCCGACTTACGACCGAGATAGGTTCCTGGTCATCGGTCGTAAGTCGATTAAGTCTTATTTCATATAAAAAAAATTTTTAGGGATTCCCCGCAACTACATATTTGTCTTCTTTAAGTATTTTCTATGAAAAACATTGGAAAAAAATGGTCGTAAGTGCGAATTAGTCGTAAGTCGGGGACTACCTGTAAATATCGTCAAGTAGCTAATTTGCATTGTGGCGGTTCCGCCAAACGTCACTGCCTACTTGCCCAATTACTCCCAAGCTTCCTGTGCTGAAGCCCTCAAACTCCATTGTTTCCCGCCAATGCAAATGCATTAGCACCTGTAAAAGTTTTACGCATTAAGGTTATCTAATGCATAACCTTAAAGCTCGTGTAAAAAGAATTTCTCCCACAAGGGCATTTTCCTTGCATCAACGCATCGGCAAAATTTTCCTAAAAGAATTCTTTAACGACCAAGCGTCATATTCCTTAAAGGTCAAACATTACTCCTGAAAAGAAACAATTCGGTTCACATATAATGTAACCACATAATAAGGGTCGGCTATTCCCAGCCCCACATGTGTACAACAATGTTCTTACATACACATTGGCTGGCGATTCCCTTGTTCAACGACCAAGCAGCGCCGGGCACTTTGTTGTCCAGCTGGAATATACCCGACCACGATCCCTTGTCTAACGAACAAACAACCACCAATTTCGCGTTTTGCCACAAAAGAATTACCCTGCATATACAAATGCAGACAAGGGATTCGTTTCTTCCACCGACCCAAGATACGATATACAATTTTCATTGTATAAAGTATCCCAATCCATTAGCACCTTTTTCTAATGGCTATGCGTCTATTTACGCAAGGGGATCACTCATCCAAGACTTTTATTATGCCCTTGTCCCATCTTTCCTCTTAGCACCATTTCCTCGATGCATCGCCGTCTATTTATTTAGCCGCAATGCACATCATAAACAATGATATTCACGATCCCTTTGTCCTTACCGTCTTTCTGCTTTGTTTTTACCATGGCCTTTTTTCATGAGAAAACCAATGTGATCTTCACGATCACACATACACCCATACATCATGATCTTCATTACGAGATCTGGTTTTCTATTCCACAAAGAGAGACTTTACGTTTCTCTTGTGGTAAGTTAATATATCCTTAGCCGAGAGGATATTCACCACACCAGTAATTGAGGATTGAATTCAAGTCAGAGTTCTATCCTCGAGGAGTCTTAATCCATCCACCGAACCGGTCGGTCGCGAAACGCACGGTGCGCACGGTACGGTGCGTACACACAGAGTCTCCGCGCGAGTTCAACTTACTAGTTAAATCCCTATTTCCACGGCAATCCTGTAAACGTGCATCGAATTAAAAGACAAATAAACTACTACTTTATGCAAATTCTACTTGGCAGACGAAATAATAAAAAACGGCCTCTTTCTCGATCGTAGAGTAATTCTTTTCCGCCTTATTCAAGGTTCGTCTGGCATATCCGCCTGGCTGGTCCTTACCGATTTCGCCTTGCGACAGTGCGGCACCCAGTGCTTCATTACTAGCATCCGCGGTCAGATTAAAGGGTTTAGTGAAATCTGGATAGATTAATAGTGGCGGCGAGACCAATAACTCCTTTCTGTTATCAAATGCTTGTTGGCATTTATCCGACCAGGTGAATTTAACGTCCTTCCTGAACCAGTTTGTTAAGGGGCGTACTATCTTCGAAAAATGTTGAACAAATTTTCGGTAATAATTCGCCAAGCCTAGAAACGATTGGACGTTCTTAACCGTCTTGGGAATGGGAAAATCCCTGGCGCTAGCAGTCATATCGGGATCTGGCATTCCCCTGTGGCGCTTCTACGAATCACACAACCACTATAGGTTGAGATATCGTCGTTCCACCAAGGAACATACTCACCTATACCCAGATTACACGTGCCCACAGACACGTGTCCTCAAAAGTCCTTCTTTCCGCCTGAAACAAAAGGTAACATTCCATATACCCAATATTGAATTCAATGGTCAAAACCAATCGAACTAAACGTTCAAAATTTCCTAATATTGAATTCAATGCATCCATTCAATTCAATTCAATGCGATTCCCCCATTTACTCAATTCATCCAGTTAAACGCATTTTTCTAAAAGCAAACAGAACAATGCATATCTCCTCATATAGCTAATAGCAATTAGCACTCTAAATTCCTTGCAAGATCCCACAACCCAAAAAGTGCACGTGTTCAAACAAAGGAATATCTATTCGGTCCGTCGACAAGCCTTTGTCCCTACCGCAATGCACTTCACCAAACAAAGCCATTGCCGAGAAAAAGCAATTAACTAAAACACTGTTCCCATAGGGAAAAGCAAATATAATCATCGCAAATGCTATAATTGTTGACTACGACGTGATCTGTGTACACGCAGCACATACTTTTCCGTAGTAAAACAGTTCTTCACGATACGATCACGACTTCCGCATAGAGCACCGGCACACACGCCTGCTCCGACGATCTCTCGCTCGTTCGGTCCTCGCTCCGTCGTTCGCACACGAAGCTGATCGTAACAAAGTTACTGAGGAGGGAGTAGTGTGGCGTTTCTAACAGATACACACACAATACACAAGCAAATAGTGAAGCACACCGAACGAAAATCGAATAAGAAAATGCATCAGAGCCGTATACCATAGCGATAACATCACAAATCCACATCAGTCGAATGTACTTGAGTTTAGAAATCGAATTCGTACACACGGCGGTGGCCTGATGGGTTGCGCTTTGGTTCAATTTTTGGTGATTCTAACTGTCATAGCGTCAGTTCGAATCACACGGTCTTCTCTATCATCCCAAACACTATACCCTTTTTTCGGAACAAATATGTCCCAGATATACTACTTCCTTTTGTAGGAACTTGCATTTCTCCGCTTGCAGCTTGAGGTTGTGGTATCTCATTTGATCGAGTACTTTCCAGAGTTTGTCATTATGGTGTTCTAGGTTTTTCCCATAGATGACAATGTCGTTCAGATAAACAAAGCATTCGATACCTTGCAACCCGGTTAGGACACGGTTTATGAGTCTCTGGAACGTAGCCGGTGCTCTCTTTAAACCGAATGGCATACGTTTGAACTGATAATGCCCGTAATTTGTGCTGAACGCTGTCTTATTTCGATCCTTCTGATCCACTAAGACTTGGTGGTGGCCGCTGGGTAAATTATGGCACTGGTATATGTTAAGAGGTCACCTTTGAGGTGGAAAATGTCATTAAACTCCTCACATATTTCCACTATGGATTGACACTCATGAGGACTTAGGTTTTTCCCTAAGTGGAGTTTCTCGTGTAATTGTGTCAACCGTGGATCTCTTGGTGATTCCTCCTCCGGGAATAGATGTCGGATATACTGGAGGTGTTCCCCCTCTGAAGGTTTTTTATCCAAATTAATTTTCGTTGAACGGTTGTCCTCATTTTCCAGCGGAAAGATGGAAAATTCCTTAATTGGATGTAATTCCACCTTAATCCGGTCTATGGTTTGGAGATAATTTGCGATATTGAGTGCCTCTACTTGGGCACTCTTCGCCTTCCCTACAATACAATTGGATATGAAAATACATGATTGTACTGCTTTAGGTACTAGCATTACTTCTTCCCGGATTTCCATGGGAAGTCTAATCATTTTTCGTGAACGTGCTGGTATTATCGCCGGTTTGTTCAGACAAATTTCTACCTCCGAAGGGTTTGGCAGTGAGTGCTCCACCACTGCTTCTTCTTCGTTTGCTTTCTTCGGTTTGTCAGATATCATCATGGGGTTGGGGTACTTGGAGTCCGACAAGTTTTCGCAGCCTTTCCCCTGTTTGGGTATGGTACCCGGTATACTACCGACCGCGGTCTGGACCTCTTTGGGTCCCCTTGGTGCGAGTTCCTGACTGGCTGCCTTATGTCCAGGCATCCGCTTCTTATCTTTTGTAAAGTTAATGGAAAAGCTTACCGGATTTAATCTTGTTTGGGAAAATTCCAAACAGTTTCCCGGTCCATTAACTTTACAATTCCTAGACAGGAAGTCATTCCCTAACAACCCATCTGCTGAAAATCCTGGTAGGGAGTCTATCACCTGAAAACTACAGGAGATTTATTGGGGAAATTTGAATATCCCCTTACAATAGCCGCAAGACTTGCCCTTGCCAAAAAGCGTTTGGAGGGTAGTTGCTTTTTCTGTGTCCAATGTGGTTCCATATTGGAGTGCCTTCAGCTTAAGAAGGCTGATCTCCGCACCTGTGGCCACTATTAGTCGTGTAGTGTTTCTACAACCGATGTCTAATGGGACCTGGACAACTGGAACTTTCGTTGGTGGGAGCTGAGGACAGGTTTCATTAGTTGGTGACTTTAGTTCGGACGGGTTGGGGAATTCCGACCCGACCTCTGGGAGTTTACCGACTTGTCCCATTTTGCTCTTTGTCGGCACAATGCCGCCTGCAAAATGTGCACCATTGACCGTTTCTCTGTCGCCGATGTCTCTACTTTGCAGTCTCTGAAACGTCCGTAGGAGTAGAGTTTGATTGGCTACGGTTCGACTCGGGCCGACGGCGTTGTGCTGACGTTGTTTCGTGCCTGTTGACCGCCTTTGTCGCGTGGCTGCCTATGGTCGTTCGAATTTTTTTTCGTTTGGACTATCTGCCATTCAATGTTGATTGTGCAGGTTGCGGAGTACAGACTTACCAACTTTGGGTGCATATGTTGTTGGCTTTTGGGATTGTACCCACATTGCCTTGCAATGACACTCGTCCCACGTGTTAACGCAACAACAAAAAGGCTAAACCGAATCGCGAACGGCGCTTTCTTCAGCGACGACCCAACGGTTTCTCCTTAGCGGACTGAATTTTCCGGCACTGGCCGGCCAACGATGATTTCTTCTAATTCGAGGGATTGTACCTCCAGAGCCGGACTCTTCTCTGAATAAACGGACGTTACAGTCTTGCCCAGTACGAATTCCTAATCGACTAACGTCAAAGTAAAAGGAAGGAGAATATCAAAAAGGCGGTACAACAAATTTGCTTATTTTCCTTAATCGAATATGTAGTATGTCCTATGATTATTCTTTATTATTTGGTAATTCCTGATCTCTCTGGAGCTGGTCTTGATCAAGACCGATTGGGTAGGAGTTCCTTCGACGACTCCTGCTGCTTCCCCGATGTGCTCGCCTTATATAGGCCCGCAGCTGTCCCCTCCTTCGTTCGTTTCCTGGAGGCTGCTTTTCTGGTTTTCTTAGTGGCTTCCTGGAATCGGTGCGCCGCTGATCGTTGTTTCCCTGGAAATGGTGTGCTGGCGCTTGCCTTGCCTTTCCTGGGAATTCGTGATGCCATCGCCAACACCACGTGTGACCCTTTCAGCCACAAAACTCACAACAACATCGAATGCTCTACACTCTACGATTCGATGCTGTTGCTTGTTTCGAAATAGATGGTCATTCTTGCCCTTGGTTTGAGGTATTCACGGGTGACTTCTGTTGGTTCTGCGATCTTGGTCGTGAAGGCTCAGGATTATCTGCCTTCATTTGTGTGCTTTGTGCACGACAGTCTTGAGCATCGTTCCCATATTGGTTGCACTTCGCACACAATGGCGTGTTCCGGCGTCGCAGGCAGTCTTCATATAAGTGTCCTTTCCTTTTACAGAAGCTGCATGTCATACGTGCAATCCATGCACGTGTGGTGCACGTTTATCATGACCTTGACTGGATGAGTCACTTTGATAGTCACCTCCGCGTCGCTGATGGGGCCGTGGTACCTAAGGCTGTTTTATGTTAGACCCTATTGGTCTTCTAGAAGAATGCGGTGGTATGTACTAGGTGGAAGACTGGTCATGATGGCAGCCATCAGTAAACTGGCAGGACCAGTAAAATATTAGTGCTTGAGAGTCCTTCACTCATCATTAGAGGAATTCCTATGCAATCTACTAAATAATTTCCCGACGGAAGATGATGCAGCCGATCTGCACGAACGTTTGCGGAATAAAAAAACAAATGGCGAATGAGGACACAAAAGAATTTGTATTCGCCATGAAAGCCATCGCGTCGAGAGGTCAGCTGGAGGAGAGCACTCTTGTAAAAGATAGTACGGGGCATAACCAAGGCGGAGTGTCGCGATATGTTGAAAGTAGCGCAGCCCGACACCATACGGGAGATCCTACAAAAAATTCGGTGGAACGAAATTGTTATATCGCAGATAAGGCAGATATCAACCGGAAAGCGCAATGTGGACGCAGCCAGAACGTCAGAGACAAGTGCAGGCATTCCAACATTATCCGTGATCAGATGCTTCAGGTGTAACCTGATTGGACACCTCGGACGAAATTGTCCAGCAAACTGACGGGACAGAGAAACAACTACAAGCGGATTAACGAAAACCATCCAGAGCAGGACAGAAATATTGTGAATAGCGTGCAAGAGAAGGTATCACAATCATCTAGTTGTAATTTCAAGAATATCGAACTCTAAGAATCTGTGACTAAAGACAAAATAAAATTAGTACCCATGTATAAAGGAATTATCCTCTTCTTATTGGTGATTGAAAAGGACATCATCATCATCGGCGCTACAACCGGGATCCGGTCATGGCCTTTATTTAACAAATCTCTCGACCGGTCCCGATTTCGAGCCGATGTCCTGGTCTACGCCACCCCTTCACCGCAGACAAGGTCTGCCGCGCTGTTTCCTTCCTTACATCCTGCCACAAAGGACTTTCGGGACAGGCTCCTCTTCGCTCATTCGAGCTGGGTGTCCCGCCCACCGGAGTCTACCGAGCTTGATTTTACTTACAACATTAACTTCAAGGTAGATCGCGTACAACTCATGGTTGCAGAATCGTCCAACCTCACATACGGTGCCAACAATTCTCCTTAAGACCTTTCTGTCGAACGCGGCTAAGAGTTGAGAGTGCCTTTTATTGAGCACCCAGGTCTCGGATCCATACATGAGTACTGGTAAGACCATGGTCCAGTACAGTAGTAGCTTGGATGTTCTGGATAAATTTTAGGATTTAAAGAGCCTTGATAGACCATAGTAGGCTTTGTTGGATTTGATCAGCCGTTCGCGTATTTCTTCTTCCATATTGTTATCGGCTGATACTATTGACCCAAAGTAGTTAAAGGATTGCCCTACTTCAAATTCCTGCTCCACTACCCTGATAGTTTGACCAACGTTGGGTCTTCTCTTCGCAGAAGTTGCCACCATGTACTTAGTTTTACCCTCATTAAAGTGCAGTCCCAGTTTTTGTGCCGCCTGCTCGATCTGGGTGAAGGATTCCTGTACCGCCGATTCGGTTCTACCGATGATGTCGATGTCATCTGCGTAGGCAAATATCTGGCTGGACTTGGTGACAATAGTCCCTCTTGTTGTAACGCCAGAGTCACGGACTGCTTTCTCCAACACCAGGTTGAAGAGGAAGCAGGCCAGACCGTCCCCTTGTCGGAGTCCATTGTAGATGTTTATTGGTTTGGACAGCAATCCCGCTATTTTTACTTGACTAGTTACGTTGGTCATGGTCAACCTACAAAGTCGTATCAATTTGTTTGGAATGCCGAATTCTCTCATAACATTATATAGTTCTACCCTGGCTATGCTGTCGTAGGCGGCCTTAAAGTCTATAAACAGATGATATAATGGAATCTTAAATTCCTGACATTTGTCCATCGACTGTCTAAGGGTGAATATCTGATCGATTCGATCGCTGATTTGTCTGGGATGAAGCCACAGTGATATTGACCAATGATGGCTTTAGCGTATGGGGCTATCCGATCTTGTAAGATAGTGGAGAGTATCTTATAGGCAGTACTCAGCAATATTATACCCCTATAGTTGCTGCACAGTGTGATATCTCCCTTCTTATGTATGGGGCAAATTATTTCACGAGGCCAATCTTCCGGCATCTCCTCTTGCTCCCATACGTGCACCACGATGTCATGAATTGCGTGATGTAATGCTGTCCCTCCTTGTTTGATCAGCTCAGCTGGTATGCCATAGGCTCCGGGGGCTTTATTTGATTTGAGCTGTCTTATGGCTTTTAATGTTTCCTCAATGCTTGGTGGCATTTGGTCCTGATTTTGCATTGGTGGAGCCTCCAATTCTTCTGTGAGCTGACCATTCAGCAATTCATTGAAGTGCACTTCCCATCGCTCCAGAATGCCTTCGGGATCGTTGATCAGATTACCCTCTTTATCCTTGCAGTGAGTGCAGCATGGTGTGTACCGCGGCATACTGTGGATTCCTTGGTAGAACTTCCGCGGCTGGTGCGGACCTCGTTCTCTATTTTCCTCTATTTCACAAACCAGATTTTTTCACAGGCGCTTTTCTTTCGTTTGTGAAGTTTTTTTTTTAGATCTTCTGAGCTGTTTGTATTTCTCCTCGCGTACCCGCGTCCTATGAGACTGCTGCATTGCCCGGTATGCATAATTCTTACGTTCAGTCGCTAGTTTGCACTCATCATCAAACCAGTCGCTCCGAACTCTACGACTATTGCCTAAGATGGAGTTGGCAGTACTAATGAAAGTATTCTTAAGGCGTGTCCATTTCTCTTCTACGCCCGGCATTCTGGCCCCACGACTTACTCTCCCTCCGTCGAGCTTTTCGAGGGCGAGTCTTAACGCATGATCAAAGGTATTACTGGTATTCTCATTGCGTAAGGCAGCGGTGTTGATTCGAATCTGATCCGCGGATGCAATACTTCTCCGTAAGGCAATCACGCTCGGAAAACTGTACCAACAAGATAGTGATCCGAGTCGACGTCGGCACCTCGGTACGTTCGTACCGTCATCAGGCTCAAGAAGTGGCGGCGATCTATCAGCACGTGGTCACTTTGGTTGCGAGTGGCTCCATCAGGTGATACCCAGGTGGCTTTGTGGATATCATTACGCGGAAACCTGGTACTCGCAACGACCAAGTTTTTCGATGCTGCCAATTCGATGACTCGTAGTCCATTGTCATTAGTGTTCTCATGCAAACTATGGGAACCTGCGTAGTGTCTGAAAACCGGCTCCCGACCTATTTTCGCATTCAAATCACCAAGAACGATTTTCACATCATATCTTGGGTAGGCATTGAGGGCCCGTTCGACCTTCTCGTAGTATTCTTCTTTTTCGTCGTCAGGGGACTCCTCTGTAGGTCCGTGAACGTTTATGAGTCTTATGTTCTTAAACTTGCCTCGCACGCGAAGAGTGCATACCCTTTCGTTTATTGCATTAAAGCCGATGATGGAAATCCGTTTTGGGAATATTAAATACACATAAGATACCCAGTTGCACTATCGGTTCGCGCGAGAAGTCTTAATGTGTGATCCTAAACAAACAAACTGATCTTCGCATACTCGTCCGAGTGCAGTGCAAAGTTATCTGTACGATCCTATGCAAATAATCGGTTATAATCGACACACGCCTCTTAATGCTGTGAAAAGTGCGAGAATATACACGTGAGTGATGTGGAGTGCGGGAAATCCCTCTACTCATTCCAACCCCTGTGTCTGTTTTCGTTTTTTTCGCACTTCTGTTTGCGTCCCTCAGGCATCGATACTCTCGATTGATTTATAATCTTTGGAGAGTTTTTGGTGTCTGGGTTGCATATTGTTCGCCGTGGAAGGGATGTGACCTGGATTTCGGAACGGATCTAGTGGGGCACCTACTACAAGGGCATAACACCTGTAGTGGTTGCTTTCGCTTATCAATTGCTGGTCCCGACTTGCATCCTTTCCCGAGGCGGTATTGATTTACTGTGTAAGGCCATTTCAATGGAGCGGGAATTTCGCGTTGATTTGTGTAACATTCGCGGCTTGAGATGTAATTTCTCTTCTGTGTCTGCCCACGTTTCTAACCAGAAACCAACTGTCCTTGCACTTAGCGAAACCGAGGTAATTACTAATACAGATATTTCCGATTTTAATCTACCTGGATATAACTTAGTGCCTCTGTTCTTTCCACATCGTGGTATAGCTACATACATACGAAGTGATATTGCTTATCAGCCTCTGCGACAATATGGGCTCTGTTGCAACCCAGAATTTAATTCCTCCTGGCTTAAACTTCACGTTCGTAAGCATATCATACATTACTGCTTTCTTTACAGAAGCCCCAACTTGGATAGAAACGCATACCTTAACGAATATGATGCTCTGTATGATGCTATCAATAGGATATTGACCCTATATCCGCACACTGAAATTGTTATTGCGGGTGATTTTAATGTGCATAAGTCTCAGTGGCTTCGTCACTCCGGACACACAACACCTGAAGGTCAATATGTCCAGCTCCTTGCTGATTCAAATAGTTTAGCTCAACTTGTCAATGAGCCAACACGGGTACCAGACATATATGGTCATTTCGCCAACACACTGGACCTGTTTCTCACCTCCCACCCAAACAAATACACAATTGAAATTTCTTCACCCTTGGGCACTTCAGACCACTGTGTTGTGTCGGCTAAATTTGCTCTAACCAACACTAACGTTAATGAGAAAGCTCCCAAAAGAACAGTATGGTTCTACGAAAAAGCCAACTGGGAAGGTCTGAACGACTTTTTTGGGAGGTTAAATTCGTCGTTATTTTTCCTCCATAACGATGTTGACTCTATAGCGATGTTGACTCTATAGCATGAGGACCTTTATTCCACACAGAGTAAAGAGCATCACACCCAAGCGAAATATGTTCGATTCTTGGTGCAGAGAAGCCATTAAGGCCAAAGAGTTGAGCTTCCGGTTGTATAAATCAAACAATACTGAGGAAAACCGGAAAAGATTTAAGAGAGCTAGAAATGACTGCAATGGGTATATTCAATGCGCCAAGTTCATGCATGACCAGAGAGTGAGACAAAAAATACTACACTCTCCCACAGGTAGTAGAAACTTCTGGGCATTCGTGAAAAACATTCAAAACTCAGTCTCTTCATCCATTCCATCGGTTATAGTCGATGACAAACCAGTCACCAGTGGAATTGAGAAGGCGAATCTACTTGCTGCACATTTTGCAGCCAACTCAACGCTGCCCGATTCTACATCAGTACCACCTCAACTTAAGCATAAGCAGCACACTATGAACCAGATTCGCTTCCGAACGTGTACTGTTGCCCGCGCACTCAAAGAGCTAAACGGAAACAAATCCGCTGGTCCGGATGGCATTCCCCCAATCCTCTTGAAGAGATGTACCTCTTCACTCGCCAAACCACTGCGGAAACTCTTCCATTTGTCTTATTCTACTTCCCAAATAGATGGAAGTCAGCGAACATTCAGCCAATTCCCAAAAAGGGTGACAAATCATCCCTTTATTCTTATCGACCTATAGCACTAACTTCTATTCTCTCCAAGGTATTATTATTATTTATTGGCCTGTAGGAACCCGGAAGTTCATGACCTCACCGACCCGGCTTCGCCATCGTTCCCTGTCCTGGGCACTCTCCTTCCACGCTTGACCATTCGATCCGATCTTCTCAAGGTCAAACCTAACATTGTCCTCCCATCTCCGTCGCGGACGTCCTACCGGTCTCTTTCCCGTTGCTTTACCGTCAAGAATTCTATGCCCGTCCTATCGTTCCCCATTCGCGCCACGTGTCCGGCCCATCTTAATCTTCGCGACTTGATTACTCTCACTATTGTAGGTTTGCGATATAGCTCTTCCAATTCGTGGTTATGGAGTTTTCTCCATTGTCCTGCCTCCTCGTCATATTTACCTCCAAAGATGCCCCTCAAAACTTTATTCTCGAATACGCGGAATTTGTTTTCTTTCCGTTTTGTGAGAGCCCATGTTTCGCATCCATATAGAACAATCGGCATGATTATGGTTCTATAGACACGGAGCTTTATGTTACGTGATAGCAGTGTGGATTTCAGCAGTTTACTGACTGCGTGCCACTAGCGTTGCCGGAATGCAGTCTTTTGTTAATTCCCTTCGACATTTCGTTACTGGCCGTCAGTATCGTTCCCAGATATTTGAATATTTTAACTTTTTGAAATATCTTAGCTCTGACGGTTATATGTGTTCCCTAAAGTCCACCTGCTCTCGCCGTAATCATGTATTTTGGTTTGTCTTCATTTATTTCTAGGCTCACCTCTTCTGCCGCTTGCATGATGATTTGACTGTTTTTACTTACAGTTTCTAGAGTATCGCCCAAAACGGCTATGTCATCCGCATATGCGAGCACTTGTGTGACCCCGTTCAGGGATGAACCGGCCATGTTGTCGTCTTGTATCTTTCTGATGACATACTCGAGGACAAGGTTAAAAAGACATGGTGAGAGGCCATCTCCCTGTCTTGACCGTCCCGGATTTCAAATGGCTCTGAGGGGTGGTTTTCTATTCTGACTCGCCTTTTGTTTTCATTCATGCAGATTTGAATGAGGGCGGGACATTTCTTCGGAATTCCCAGCTCAACTACAATATGGTAGAGTCTTTGCCTTGCGTCTAAGTCGTAGGCTTTTTTGAAGTCAACGAACAGTTGGTGAACCGTCTCTCCGTATTCCCACTTCTTTTCCAGCAGTTGTCTTATTGTGAACATTTCTCTCCAAGGTAATGGAATCATTTATTAACCGTCAACTTTCGAAATATCTGGAATCAAATGACCTCCTCAATGACCGCCAATTTGGCTTTCGTAGCAACAGGTTCACAGGGGATTTGATGGCGTACTCCGCTCCCACTGTGCTCTGATATTTAAGGGTATTGCAAAATCCCTTTTTGTGCGCGCGATTACGTAAAAGAAAAAAAAAGAAAAACCCTACCGAAAAGTGGATCCATTCCATCCACTACTTTGGCGAAAGCAAGGGTATTTCAAAAGCCTTCGACAGAGTTTGGCATCCAGCCCTTTTGTCAGAATTACATTCCTATGGTGGTCAGTACCTGACTGACTTTCAAGCCGACAACTTGTCTTACAGTCTTGCTCGTGCTATTCTTAGTAATTGCTTCTACTGTTATATTCACAACAATTGTCACAACCCATTATCTGGTTTTCTTGTTTTCTTTGCCTTCTTTTCCGCATACATAAAATTTGAACAAGTGTTAAATACGTTAAGTTATGGCCCCTGGGCCGCGTGTGTTAAACAAAATTAATCGTAAACGGTTGCGTTACGACCTCGGTATTGGAGGCCAAACTCCTCCCGATAAACTTACAAAAGTGAATAACAAAGTGCTAGAGAAATCCAATATGCGTTCAAACACTAACTTTTTCCAACCACTTCAAAGTCCAATGGAGGACTCACCTCAAATGGATTCGGCCAACGTCGATTCAGTGTGCAGAAGTGACGAAAGAAACCGTTCCGCCAATTGTGATTTAACATCAAAATAGACAACTACTTAATTAAAAACATATCGCTTGAACAAAAAATATGTTCGCCAACAATGGACATATATAACAAAATTAGAACTGAACTCTTGCGGTTAAAATGTGAGTTTTTTACCCACTCGGGAAAGGAAAATCGCCCATTAAATGTAGTGCTATCCGGATTAGACTTGATTAGCAACGACATATTGAAGAACCAACTGATTGCACTCGGGATAAAGTGCTTAGAAGTAAAAACCATCACCATAAATTCAACAAAAAAAGCCTTGTACAAACACTACTTGGACATTGTTTACATCCAACGCGGTACTATAAAACTAAACGAACTCAAACGTAACTTCTCTACATTGTTCAAAACTATCGTTCGCTGGGACTTCAAAAAACATCATCCAGGTAAGGTCACACAATGTCATAATTACCAGCTTTACGGCCACGGCTCGATGCATTGTCACATAAATAGCTTCTGTGCAATATATTCTGGAAACCACAAAACATTCGAGAGCAAAACGACTGAGGTCATCAAGTGTGCCACATAAATCCACCGATCCTGAATGTATTAGCCGAAAGCAGTGCCTAGACATTCACCGCAAATTATCCCCACGTGGACGTGGTACAGCAAATACAACGTTCCTACAGCCTCCGAGTGATAAACAGCAGCCACTGCTAGACCGATTCTCCATTGATAATTTTCCTCCACTACCGTGATCTGTTTCCATTGTCCTGCCTCCTCGTCATATTTACCACCAAAGATACTCCTTAGTACTTTATTCTCGAATACGCGGAATTTGTTTTCTTCCCGTTTTGTGAGAGCCCATGTTTCGCATCCATATAGAACAATCGGCATGATTATGGTTCTATAGACACGGAGTTTTATGTTACGTGATAGCAGTCTGGATTTCAGCAGTTTTCTGATTGCGTGCCAACTAGCGTTGCCGGAATGCAGTCTTTTGTTAATTTCCTTCGACATTTCGTTACTGGCCGTCAGTGTCGTTCCCAGATATTTAAATTCTTTAACTTTTTCAAATATCTTGCCCCTGACGTTTATATGTGTGTTCTCTGATATCCACCTGCTTTCGCCATAATCATGTATTTCGTTTTGTCTTCATTTATTTCTAGGCCCACCTCTTCTGCCGCTTGCATGATGATTTCACAGTTTTTACTTACAGTTCCTAGATTATCGCCCAGAGCGGCGATGTCATCCGCCTATGCGAGCACTTGTGTGACCCCGTTCTGAGATGATCCGGCCATGTTGTCGTCTTGTACCTTTCTGATGAGATACTCAAGGACAAGGTTAAAGAGACATGGTGAGAGGCCATCCCCCTGTTTTAGTCCGTCCCGGGTTTCAAATGGTTCTGAGAGGTGGTTTTCTATTCTAAACTCGCCCTTTGTTTTCGTGCATGCAGATTTGAATGAGGGCAGCATATTTTTTCGGGATCCCCAGCTCAACCACAATATGGTAGAGTCTTTCCCTTGCGACTGAGTCGTAGGCTTTTTTGAAGTCCACGAACAGTTGGTGAACCGTCTCTCCGTATTCCCACTTCTTTTCCAGTAGTTGCCTTATTGTGAACATTTGGTCGCTTGTTGACCGGTTCCTACGGAATCCGCATTGGTAGTCTCCCAATATGTCTTCTGCGTACGGTGTGACTCTCGCCAGAATGACATTTGTTAGTATTTTGTATGTGGCTGGGAGCAATGATATTCCTCTGTAATTTTCGCAGTCAGATATGTGACTTGTTTTGAAAATGGGGCCGACTATTGAGGTTTTCCATTCTTCCGGAGTGACTTCCCTATCCCATATTGTTTTAACCAGTTCGTGGATCTTTCGAGCGGTTGCCTCTCCTCCATGCTTTACAAGCTCTGCCGGTATGCAGTCGACTCCGGGAGCCTTGTTGTTTTTCAATCGATTTATTGCGTCTACAACTTCGTCCAAAGAGCGCTCTGGGATCTGAGGCTAGGCTGTATGTACGTTTGGTGCGTTTATTTGTGGTTGATGGGTGCGCACATTTATCTCAAACCCCACTACTACTAAGGAATGTCTTTTTATAGACAGCCTCACTGACTCTAGCCTTTGCCAAGTAAGCAATGTCCAAAACCATCTGGGCAGACAACATGACCTTGTGTTCACGACGGACCCCTTTAATTCCTCAGTCGTCCCTAGTCCCCACACCCTCTCAACTATTGATAACCACCACCCCCCGCTTCTCGTATCCTTATACCACGACTACTCAGCCCACAGCACACCTCCCACCTATCGTTTTTCTGTCAACTTCCGAAAAGCGAATTTCCGCCTTATAAATGAGTACCTCAGCAATATCACACTCCGCGTAAATGATATATGTCCCATACTCCCGACACAGGTTATCATTCTCATCGCCCCCATGGTATAATCACAAACTACGCACCCTTCGTAACAAGAGGAATAAGCTGTGGAACACTTTCCTAAACACGCGTTCTCCCCTTGAGTACTCCAACTATCTGGGTTATTTTTACCAATTCACCGAGCTTTACAGCTCCCTCTACCACAATTACCTTGCCAAAGCACAATTCAACCTGATCAACGACCCCAAATCTTTCTTCCACTTCATCAAACACAAACGGAAATCTGATGCCTATCCCACCTCCCTTTTCTACGGCTCAACTACTACAACGGACTCCCAAACTATATCCAATCTCTTCGCGTCCTTCTTCAAACTATCCTTCACGGACGACTCGTTCGAGCCTAACCCCTCCTACTTTACTGGCATGTCTGAATTCTCCCTCGGCTCTCTCATCCCTTTACACATTTAACAAAACCAAGTCATAAAAAAACTTGAAGAACTGAAAGACGATTTCAGTCCCGGCCCAGACGGACTCCCTGCTGTCCTCTTAAAAAAATGTTCCTCTCCTCTCTCTCTCCCGCTCGCGTCAATCTTCAATATATCCCTTGCACAAGGTCTATTCCCTGACTTTTGGAAATCCTCTTACATAACCCCCATACATAAAAAGGAAAAAAAACGATATATCCAATTATCGTCCCATTGCCAAGCTTTCGCACATTCCCAAACTGTTCGAAGGCCTTCTATATGAGGCATCATGTTTTCCCTGCGCACCCATCATCTCTCCGAACCAGCACGGCTTCCTCTCAAGCAAGTTCATTACTACTAACCTTGTCGAATTCACATCCCACACACTCCTTGCCCAAGAAAACGGCGATGAGGACGATGTAGTCGCTACCGACTTTAGCAAGGCCTTCGACAAAATTTCCCATAACCTAATTCTCTTCAAGCTATCTTCCCCGGTTTCGAACCCCTGCTGATTAAATGGGTCTCATCCTATCTCCATTATCGAACCTGCCGCGTGCGATTTAGATCCATCCTCTCCGATCCTTTTTTCCCAACCTCAGGTGTCCCACCGGGCAGTCATCTCGGCCCTCTTCTATTTATCCTAACCATGAACGACATAGGCTCCTGCATTAATCACTCTGTTGGGGTATCACCTGTGAAAGCTGAGAAAGGGGGCGGCTTACCTTCTTTGGTTAGCTATCTGGGTCGTTTCTGTAGACGTTCCTGAGAAACAAATTCCAATATACCGCTTTTGTAATCACCGCTAGGAGCTCGTTCTACAGCGGCATTGCCGCCTGTTCCAGCAGCTTCAAAGTTAGTTCCCCGAACAGTAATCACCTTGATGGGATCTTCCGATTTAAGTGTAACGAAGGTGTCCTCAGGTTTGACATCGATGATCTCTGAATCAGGGGACACGTCCAACCTGGCTGCAACTCGGGGTAAGACAGCGAGGATTGTCTTTCGTTATAGTTGAATGAAACGTGCAATTCTTTGTATTTTAAATTTTTGTTTTATTAGTTTAAAATTTAATTTTACAGACGGCCAGCGGTTCTGCCTCTCGAATCGTACTGATCACGAAATTGAAATTCACTGCCCTTTTATAATTTTTCTAGTTGAAAATTGTCAACTAATTTTTGTCAAAATTCCCAGAAGCACACATAAGACTTTGCGTGTTTCAATTTGAGTTGTGTTCTGGGAATTTGTTAGAAGTTTGGTTGAATGGGTTCTGGGAATGGGAATCATGAAATGCGTTTTGAATGAAGCATTTCATGATGTCAGGATTTTGGGAATTGAGTCAATGTACGACGAACTAACTTTTGGTGAAATTCGTTGTTCATGTGACTCAATATGGAATTTAAATGTAAGGTTATAGGGAATTTAGGATTTGGATTAGTTTATTTGATAATATTGGGGATTTGGATAGGAGTAGCGATTTAGGATCGCTACAACTCCTTCATCTCGCTTTACGCGGATGATTCCAAAATTTTCAAGACAATCCGCTCTCCCGTGTTCTCCTCACTTCTCCAATCGGATCTTGACAGCTTCTCGACTTGGTGTCAAAATAATTGCCTCGAAATGAATATCGCAAAATGTCACACAATCACCTTCTCTCGGAAGAGTTCCCCCACTCACCCACGCTCCTATCTCTTACGGAACCAACCGACAACATCGGTTGAATTGATTCGCGATCTGGGCGTCCTATGCAACAAGGAGCTTAAATTTACCGCACGTATTGATTACATAATCCTCAAAGCCAACGCCGCCCTTGGGTTTGTCAAACGCTGGTCGAAGGAATTCCTTAACCCTTGTGTCACCCGATAACTTTACACAACTTTTGTCCGGCCAATACTCGAATACGCTAGTCGGGCCTGGTCCCCGTATCAAGTGACTCAGATTCGCAGGATTGAGGGTGTTCAACGTCGTTTCTTGCGCTTTGCCCTCCGCGGACTAAACTGGGAAAATCCGCTGATTCTACCACCATACACAAGCCGACTCCGTCTAATTAATCTAAACACACTTGAAGAGCGCAGAATCCATGCCGACATCATCTTTGTCCACCGCCTTCTGTCTGGCTCAATCAATTGCCCAAGCTTGCTCTACTTTAACATTGCATACAAACTCCCGTAACGTACGTAACCCTCGACTGTTTTACGTGCCCGCTCATCACACTTCTTACGGCGCTAACGAACCCATCTCGCGTATGCTACGACAGGCCAACTCTTTACCCACCTCCATCGATTTCAACATCTCCACTCCCGCTCTTAAACGACGTCTCAGAATAAACCGGTCCTAAATCCGCCCCCTCCCTTCAATAGCCCCTCTACCCTGCAATCCTCTTCTCTCCCTCCCCCAAACTAGCTCTCCCCTACTCCTTTCCAGCCCCACCCACAACCCCCCCCCCCCCCCTGCTCAACAACCCCCACCCATGTATCAATCCGTACACATGCCCTCCACTGTCGCACAAAGGCCGCGTATACCACCCCCACATACACTCGCTCTTCCCTGGCCTCCTACCCCCCCTATCGCCCAGTAATCTACAACTTCCTAAAGTCTTAACCACTACTCTAGATTTAAAGATAGTCTGTAAGGTTTTATGTTAAGTTAATTTTAAGCTTGCATTAAGCTAAATACAAATGGGGGTTCCGCGTTCAATCAATCAATCAATCATGTACTTTCTCAACCACCAGCTGAAAGTACTTACGCAACTAATATTAGCAAAGTTAAAGAATTGATAAAAAAATCGAAATCAAAAAAGGCTGCTGGTCTTGATAATATTAACAACAAATTAATTAAAGCACTTCCAACTGCTGCAAGTAACTATTTAACGTTCATTTTCAACGCTTGTCTTAGGAACTGTTATTTTCCGGACTGTTGGAAAACAGCAAAAGTAATACCTATCCCGAAAGCCGGCAAACTGAAGAACAGCCCCGAAAGCTACAGACCTATTAGTCTACTTAGCTGTCTGAGTAAGCTCCTAGGAAAAATCATTAAGGAAAAGATTGATCGTTTCGTGGAAGCAAATAACATCCTACCAAACTTTCAGTTCGGTTTCCGTAGTGGTCACAGCACAATCCACCAAGTCTTGCGCATTAAAAACCACATAGCTGGTAAATTCATCGACAAGGAGTCAACGGGACTGGTTCTTCTGGACATCGAAAAAGCCTTTGATACGGTATGGCACGATGCCTTGATTTATAAGCTACTGAAGCTGAAGCTGCCAATACCGCTTATTAAAATTATCCAGACCTTTCTTCGTTCGAGAAAACATGTTGTGAGTATAGGAACCGACAAATCCTCTACTTACCAAATCCACTATGGTGTACCCCACGGCTCGGTCCTTGGTCCCATATTATTCACGTTGTTTTGTCGCAGATTTACCATGTCTAGGTGAAAACATTCAGGTAGCTATGTTTGCCGATGATACGGCCATTTTCTCTTCGGGTGCCTTATTCACTAACGTCTACAACCCTTTGTAAGCAGCTGTTGACAAACTAGCAGTATATTACAGGAAATGGAAATGGAAAAATAAAAATAAATGGTAATAAAACACAAGCTGTCTGGCTTTCGAGATGTAGGAAACTCTGCTAACTACCAAATGGCGCTAAACTCAGTATGTGTGCAGTTGATATTGATTGCTCCGAAGACTGTAGATATCTAGGTATTATTCTATATAAAAAGCTTATCTTCCAAAAACACGTCACTACCACAATTGGCAAAATAAACAAACTCGTAAGAGTTATGTATCCATTAGTGTGTAGAGAGTCAAAGCTTAGCATCGAAAATTATTATTTATTGGCCTGTAAGAACCCGGAAGTTCATGACCTCACCGACTCAGCTTCGCCATCGTTCCCTGTCCTGGGCACTCTCCTTCCACGCTTGACCATTCGATCCGATCTCCTCAAGGTCAAACCTTACATTGTCCTCCCATCTCCGTCGCGGCCGTCCTACCGGTCTCTTTCCCGTTGGTCTACCGTCAAGAATTCTATGCACGGTCCTATCGTTCCCCATTCGCGCCACGTGTCCGGCCCATCTTAATCTTCGCGACTTGATTACTCTCACTATTGTAGGTTTGCGATATAGCTCTTCCAATTCGTGGTTATGGAGTCTCCTCCATTGTCCTGCCTCCTCGTCATATTTACCTCCAAAGATGCCCCTCAAAACTTTATTGTCGAATACGCGGACTTTGTTTTCTTCCCGTTTTGTGAGAGCCCATGTTTCGCATCCATATAGAACAATCGGCATGATTATGGTTCTATAGACACGGATCTTTATGTTACGTGATAGCAGTCTGGATTTCAGCAGTTTACTGAATACATGCCAACTCGCGTTGCCGGAATGCAGTGTCTTGTCAATTTCCTTCGACATTTCATCACTGGCCGTCAGTATCGTTCCCAGATATTTAATTCTTCAACTTTTTCAAATATCTTACCTCTGACGTTTATATGTGTTATCTGAGGTCCACCTGCTCTCGCCGTAATCATGTATTTTGCTTTGTCTTCATTTATATCTACGCCCACCTCTTCTGCCGCTTGCATGATGATTTCACAGTTTTTACTAACAGTCTCTAGATTATCGCCCAGAACAGCGATGTCATCCGCATATGCGAGCACTTGTGTGACCCCGTTCAGGGATGATCCGGCCATGTTGTCGTCTTGTACCTTTCTGATGACATACTCGAGCACAAGGTTAAAGAGACACGGTGATAGACCATCTCCCTGCTTTAGTCCGTCCCGGATTTCAAATGGTTCTGAGAGGTGGTTTTCTATTCTGACTCGGCCTTTGTTTTCGTTCATGCAAATTTGAATGAGGGCAGCATATTTTTTTGGGACTCCCAGCTCAACTATAATATGGTAGAGTCTCTGCCTTGCGACTGAGTCGTAGGCTTTTTTGAAGTCAACGAACAGTTGGTGAACCGTCTCTCCGTATTCCCACTTCTTTTCCAGCAGTTGTCTTATTGTGAACATTTGGTCGCTTGTTGACCGGTTCCTACGGAATCCACATTGGTAGACTCCCAGTATCTCTTCTACGTACGGTGTGATTCTCGCCAGAATGACATTTGTTAATATTTTGTATGCGGTTGGGAGCAATGATATTCCTCTGTAGTTTTCGCAGTCAGATCTGTCGCCTTTTTTGAAAATGGGGATGACTATTGAGGTTTTCCATTCTTCCGGAGTGACTTCCTTATCCCATATTGTTTTAACCAGTTGGTGGATCTTTCGAGCGGTTGCCTCTCCTCCATGCTTCACAAGCTCTGCCGGTATGCAGTCGACTCCGGGAGCCTTGTTGTTTTTCAATCGCTTTATTGCGTCTACAACTTCGTTGAGAGACGGCTCTGGGATCTGAGGCTCGGCTGTATGTAGGCTTGGTGCATTTATCTGTGGTCGATGGGTGCGTACATTGAGCAGATTTTCAAAGTACTGCTTCCATCTTGTCACGACATTGTTTGTTTCTGTGACCAGACAGCCGTTTGCGTCTCGAATTATTTTGGCTCTTCCTCGGTAGCCATTTCTAATTGAATTTATACCGGCATACATACCTCTGATGTTCTTTGCCCTAGAATTTTCTAGGATTTTTTTGATCCGAGTCTTCTCCCATTCGCGTTTTTTGCGTTTGAAGAGCCTCATTGTCTCTCTCCGAATTGTCGCGTATCTTTCTGCGTTGACTTCATAGCATCGAAAATAAAATCATAATTTTTAAAACCATTTTTAAAGCTATACTCCTGTACGGAGTACGGTACAAAATAAAATTGCAAAGGTGTCAAAATAAAATATTGAAAATGTTGCTGAATTTGCCATGGCATTATTCGACACATGAACTACATGAAAACGCTAACGTTAAACCGGTAGAATTCCTTATTGACAAAATCAATCGAAACTTCTTCGTCAATTGTTCTTTTTCTGACAATGTTCTCGTTTCCCGTCTTAATCATCATCGGCAATACAACCGGGAGCCGGTCTTGGCCTTATTTAGCAAATCCTGAGGGTTATTAAATTTTCCATAATGATTTGTTTTTTCCGGGCAAGGTCATTAGTCTTGCGCCAGGGGCTCCCCGACGAGGAAACGAACCCCGGTCTCCCGCGTGATAGGTGGGTATCCTAACCACTATACTATCGAGGAGCCCGTTTCCCGTCTTGCGTTATCCTAAATCACTACCTATATACTCTGTCTATGAAAATTATATCGAGGTCATTATTACATGAAATAACCGGAAACCTGTGCAACACTAGTCTTAAGATTCAAATAAGGGTTTTTTTTTTGTAGTTTTCCCTTAATTTGTTATTTACTATTCATTAAAATTGCGCTATTTTCATAATATAGATTTAAGATTATAGTTGTAAAGGAATAGCTGCCCTAAAACTCTTAAATACTAGTTGTAAAATATACGATAAATGTAATTATCTACCTAATAAAAAATTGAATTGAATTGAATTTTTTTTGCAAAATTTGCTTGTGAAGGAAACTGTCATCACCAAATGTCAGTCTGTGTGCAAACGTCGTCGATGACAGTTGTCTTTTGCTCTTCTTTAGATGTCATAAGTAGTTTTCAGTAATCGCAGCTGTCTATTTTCTTTTCGTATGTTTCGTGAAGGAAACTGTCAACGCCAAAAGTCAAATTGAGCAGTCAGTCTGTGTGGAAACGTCGTCGACGCCAGTTGTGTTTCGCTCTTCTTTAGATGTTATGAATAGTTTTCAATAATTGCAGCATTTCTACTTTCTTTTTGTATGTTTCGTCATCATAGCGCAAACAGAAACTATTATTTTAGAATCTTGTTACGTGCTTTTAGTATTTGTGCGGTATATGTTATTTATATATGTGTCTTTGATTGTGAAGTTGGCTATTTCGACAAAATGTTATACTAGTTCTATTGTGTTCCCAGTTGTTTCAATGGGATATTCTTAATTTCAATGTTGTCTTGTACCGAAAACCTGTGCAACACTAGTCTTAAGATTCAAATAAGGGTTTTTTCTTGTAGCTTTTCCTTCATTTATTATTTATTATTCATTAAAATTGCGCTATTTTCATAATATAGATTTAAGATTATAGTTGTAAAGGAATTGCTGTCCTAAAACTCTTAAATACTAGTTGTAAAATATAAATGTACCATATTATCTACCTAATAAAAATTGAATTGAATTGAACATTCCTATGGTGTGGACAAATCACTAATCTGATGGATGAGGGACTATCGTTCTGGCTGCTCATTCGAAGTGGTTCTTGATGGTGTCATATCTGCCTCCCATCAAATTAATGCAGGCGTTCCCCAGGGTTCGGTACTCTCACCCACTCTCTTCCTGATCTTTATAAATGATCTCTTGTCAATTACTCAAAACCCAATTCACTTGTTTGCTGATGATGAGCACGTTGAGTTTCTCATACTCATACGAACACTCCCGTCCAAACTCTTCGAACGTCATTACCAACCAGCAGCTTATGCTTGATACATAGAATTCAGACCTCAACAAGATATATCAGTGGGGATTATCTAACCGAGTAGAATTCAATGCCTTAAAAACTCAGTGCTGTCTCTTGTTGTCAAAGGCGATCCCCAAAGTAAATATACTGTCGACGAACGGCACTTGCATCGACGAAGCCTAGGAACTATCAATCCTCGGCACTCGAATTAATTCGACTGGAATGACCACATATTTGAAGCTGCGAAAAGTGCAGCCAAATGTATGGGGTTCCTTAAGAGATGCAAAAGATACTTCACTCCATCCAGCCTGGCCACTATTTACAAGGCGTATATTCGTCCAAAAATGGAGTTCAACTCCAATATTTGGTCAGGCGCATCCAAAACTGCTCTATACGTGCTCGATAGGATGCAAAAACGAGCAGTGAAACTTATTGGGGACCCAGCTATGAGTCGATCAGTTCCGTCGTTAGAACAGAGGCGCAACGACTCGTGTCTATCTCTCTTCTATAAGTTTTATCACCGTCGTTGCTCAACTGAACTTGCTGGATGTGTTCCGTCTCCTCAGACATTTTTCCGCGATACCCATTAATCTGTGAATGCGCATCAGATCACGTTGAACGTCAACTTCAGGCGCACAAACAAACATAGAGAGTCATTCTTTAGCTGAACCACACGAATGTGGAATACTCTACCTGATCATGTGTTTCCTCGTCGTTGTAATGTCCAGGCATTTAAGGCCAATGTACATCGATACCTACTTTCCTTATCCACTTCCTGTCCTTCCGCTCGCATATTTCAGACACCAACGTGGAATTCAATAGCAAAAATCAATCGAACTAAACGTTCAAAAGTCTCTAATATTGAATTCAACGCATCAAATTCGACGCGCCAATTCAACGCATCCAGTCCAACGCATCCAATTCAGGGCATCAATGCAATAGATCCATTAAACGCGTGCTTTGGTAAACAAACCGAACAACGAATATCTCCGCTTGTAGCTAATAGCAATTAGCACCTAAATTCCTAGCATGACCCAAAACCTAAAAGGCACACTTGTGCAAACAAAGGATAGTGATTCGCCGCCGACCTACAGTCATGCAATCATAAACATCTAAGAGTATATCGCACTCTAGATGTTTATGATTTGGGAAATGCGATCTACAAACCAAATCCCACGGTTCCTTTGTTATCCATCTGAAGCACACAAAAACTCTGTTGTCGTAAGCCAGATGGGTAACGTAAACAAAGCCCATGATAGGATCAAGAAAGAAGTGGCGGCACGCTTGATCCTTTGAAACAAGATTCCGATAAGAAGTTGGTATCGAAAACCAAAATGGAAATTTTATCTTGAAGATAAGAGACAGATAGGATGGATAGGAAAATTTAGATAGGGCAGTCGTCTTAGGGAAAATTAATTTGAACAGATAGTCGAACAGAAGGTCACAGAGAACCCTACAAGGAGGTCGCTTTGCGCGGCAGAATTTAAAAAAACATAAAGTAACGGTTCAATGAAGTAAATACTCGCCGGCAAGGTTGCAATAAACGACGTGAAGCACGAGCGCGATTTCTGTTTATAAAAATACTTATATTAGTTTATTCATCCGTGCATTCTAATTCTAATAAAAGCTTACCGTGCTTCCAAGTGTTTAACGTAGAGTGTACGAAACGAGGAGAATCGCAAGTAAGCAAAAATGAAATTGTAAACCTCTTTAACAACATTTAAAACAATCAGTGTATTAATAAACTCAGAATTGTGTCCTACGAGTATCCACCAGTGTCAATTAAATTGGAAAAAAATAAAAAATAACCACAGGTTAAAAACAAACTCAACTTCTTGTTTTATTGGTGACAGCATTCGCTTCTTGTGTAGTTTTGTTCGTGTTTTTTTTTTTTTTTTTTTAATAGACTTCTCTCGGGAGTGGCAAATCTATAGCGCCGAGTGGGCGCCCCGAGATGCCATCAAATAACTGTTCCAGTTCTTTTTGAACAGTTGCAGGTTGTAAGGCTCCGGGAATACTCGCGTGGGAAGGTTGTTCCACACCTTCCCCGCTCTGTAGAGGAACGAGTTCTGATGCAGGGATGTTCGCGCCGTCGGGAAATGAACCACAAACGGGTGCGATCCGTCGGATTGTCTTGTGGAGCGCATATAAACCGAATTGCGTGGAACAATATCACGAATCTCCGAAGAACAGCACCCGTGATAATATCTGTAAAACAGACAGAGGTCGGCTACGCGCCTTCGATGTGATAGCGACTGTAGTCCCGACGTCAGCGCCGAGTCCCCGATCAGGCGGATCGCTCGTGTCTGTATGCTCTCAAGTAGGTCGAGGGTATCTTTAGGAGCCGAGCTCCAAACATGAGAGCAATATTCGAGCGCGGGTCTATTTTGGGATTTATATAGAAGAAGAAGTTGGGCCGGAATAAAATATTTCTTGGCTCTAAAAAGATAGCTCAGTTTTCCTGAGGCTGACCTGGCGATACTCGACACGTGTTTATGCCATGATACATTCCCACAGACCGTGACGCCGAGCAATCTCAAACATTCCCCAGCCTCGAGGTCCCGGCCATTCATCATCAGCTGTGGAACCGATGATCCACTTTTCTTTGTGAATGTTGTGTATTGTGTCTTCGCTGCATTGAAGTCGACGAGATTAGCCTTTCCCCACTGCAGGACCCTATCTAGATCCTGATTCAGAGAGTCAATCTGTCTACATCTCAGCTGATGCGATGCCGATTTTCCAATCGGCCGATCACTCGAAAAGGAGGAAACAAGTGTATTATCATCCGCAAAACTGAACACTTTGTAATCCGTTGCCTCCAACAAATCATTTATGTGAAGCAAAAACAAGGTTGGAGCCAAAATAGAACCCTTGGGCACCCCCGAATTAACAGGATAAAGATCCGAACACTCGCCGTCCACAACAACCCGGATCGATCGATTCTCGTGGAAGCTTCTCGTCCAGTCGCAAAGCTGTTGGGAAAGTCCATATGAACGAAGCTTGCTCAGCAATGCCCCGTGCCAGACGCGATAAAAAGCCTTGTAGATATCCAATGCAACCGCCCTTGATTCACCATGCCGTTCAATCGTAGATGTCCATATATCGGTTATAAGTAAAAGGGCTCCCATGGACCGCCTGCCACAGAATCCGTATTGACGATCATTCAGAAGTCCGTTGCACTCCAAATACTTAGTTAACTCGGTATTGATGACTTTTTCCATTACCTTAGATAACATAGACAGTAATGCTACCGGATGGCAATTTTGTGGGAGACACTTTTTTCCCATCTTTGGGATTGGCTGAACTCGAGCGATTTCCCAGCAGGCAGAAAAGGTCCTCCGTGCATAAGATAAGCGGAAGAGTCTGCCAAGAACCGGCGATAGTTCTGGAGCACAGTTCTTAAGGACTATTGCTGGTATTCCGTCCGGCCAGGTTGCCTTCCTACAATCCAGTCCACGTAGAATGCGTTGAATAGTGCGCGGACGAAATCTCACATCCGGCATCGAAGACCGTACCGGCGAGATCACAGGTAGCTCCAAAAGGCCGGGGTCGAGGTTTGAAGTCCCGGAAAATAAATTCGCGAACACATTAGCTTTGCCCTTTGAATTCGTGACTAACGTCCCGCTGTCTGTCACCAACGGAGGGAATGAGGAGGATGCGAAGTTACCGCTGACAGCCCTTGTCATTCACCAGAAGAAACGCGAACCAGTTGGGCACCTAAGGAGCTTATTGATCACTCTGTTGTTGTGAGCTTTTTTCGCGGTGTCAATCGCCTGGTTGCACGCGTATCTGATTCTAACAAAATTCGTTCTGCTAACATCGGTGTGATTGGAGCGCCATTGCCTAAAAGCTCTATTTTTTGCCGCTGTAATCAGCTCGCATTTTTTATCAAACCAAGGTTTATCAGACGAACTTCGTTTGATGGAATGTGGAATATACATCTCCATCCCCAGAAGAATAATCTCTGGTACCGACTCCGCGCAAGCGTTAACATCGGAGTCTCTGAAGCACACCTCGGACCATGGAAAGGATGCCAAAAAATCTCGCATATCGTCCCAGTTAGCAGCCCCATACTTCCACACATGGCCAACTTGCCTAGGCCGGTTATTCGCTTGATATGCAAGTAATTGCGCGACAGAGACCAAGCAGTGATCTGATTTTCCCGATGGCACAGAAACCTCTACAGTATAAATACTCGGTTCGGATGTCAAAAACAGATCCAGGGTGTTCGCATAATCGCCTCGGGCATCCGGAACTCGCGTTGGCTCCCCCACGAGTTGAGTCAAGTTGTGGCTTACAGCAAACATCTCTGCCAGCCTCCCAGCCTCATCGGTTCTGTTAGAATGTAACAACTAGTCGGAATTGTGCACATCAAATTCGCCAAGGACAACAATTTCAGAAGCTGGATGGTTGATCTGTATCCAGTCGACGGTATATGAAAGATGTTCGAAGAATGTCGCCGGTCGATCGTCATTCGGGGAGCGGTAAAGACAACAAAGAAATTTAACGGAATTCCTCAGCACGACCCTCAACCATATGATGTCCATATTATTGGGTTCCAACGCCTCCATCCGCTGGCAAGCCAGATTGGACCACGCGAAAACGCAGACTCCGCCCTTAAAACGGAATCTCGAATGCAAGTCGTATCCTGAACAACGAAGATATGTCGAATCTGTTGACGAATCGACCTGGGTCTCAGTTAGGGCAAGGATATCAGGTTTCGTTGTTTGCAAATATTGGTGGACGGCGTTTACACTCGTATTGGTGAAACCGATGCCCCTGATGTTACAAATTGCTGTCACCAGTCGACCGTGGGCAGATCCTCGAGAGCGAGCATGGTTATGCGATGACGAACCTCTTAAAGTTCCATTATTTATCGTGATATCTGCATGATGTTCCCCCTGACGTAGTCCCCCCCGGAGATCCGAATGGGAGACCAATTTACCTCCGGAATTCTTTATATCGGAAGGTACCATCATGACTTATCACCGTGTCAGTCCGGGCCATCAACCACACATCCGAAACAAAGTCGAAGATTTTTCTCGGCGATATCGCGGAATGTACAGTGTTATGTGGTTTTAACAATATATTTATGTAAGAATATATATTTAAGTAAGAATGGACTCACTTGATTGACCGTTGACGGTCTCTGAAGCGGTTGTTGGAGAAGCTGTTTGTCAGCTGCTGGTTCTTCGGCGACTGGTTGCAGGGGGCGTTGATTGGTTGCTCCCCTGTTCGTCCGTAGTTGTGCTCACCTTATCTTTGTCAAACTGAAGTACAACTGATGGTAAAGTATCCTTCTGTGCTGATCATGTACACAGACGAACCAACTATTTAATGGATAAAATTGTTTTCTTTTGTATTAAGCTTTAATTTCAATACAATGTTAATTTGAATGACAAGCCTCGTGCGTAATTTAACGTCGAATAACTTTTTTTTTTTGCCGTTGACGTTTTAATTTATTATTCGACGCCAACGCCGGTTTTTATTATTTTCTCTGCCAAGTAGAATTTGCATAAAGTAGTTTATGCAAATTAACTGCTTGGCGAGTTGTTCTCCGTTTAAAGGTAAAGAGGGGAAACTAACGAAAGGGGATTAGTGGCTGTTGGGGGGACCTGGACTCAAGGTCGGTCCGTAACAACAGCGTGGCGGGGTGGTATCTCACCTTG
This sequence comes from Microdon myrmicae, assembly GCA_963931805.1. Classification (NCBI taxonomy): domain Eukaryota; kingdom Metazoa; phylum Arthropoda; class Insecta; order Diptera; family Syrphidae; genus Microdon; species Microdon myrmicae. Next base: position 143,801,922 of record OZ007500.1, on the reverse strand, counting down.
GGACCGACTACCACCTAACCAACCTTTTCTCGAACCGGTCCATCAGTCAAGCTCCGAAAGATGGCCAGGGATTTCTCCCGACCATTTCACGGAGCCTAAAGCTTGATGGGGTGGTATTTCACCGGGCGCACATGGCGTTGGGACCCCGCCCACCACTCTTACGACAAGCCGGCCTAGCTGTGAGTATATTCTAACGCCCTACTCACGGGACACAACACAGGGCGGTACACTGCGATTAAAGACAAAAATCTGCTAAACTGTTATGTCAAGCTTATATTAGGTCAGGGCATGGGTTAGCTGCTGTGCAGCGCGAGGTCTGTATAGTGAGCGGACGTTCCATGAGAATATTCTCAAATCGTTTAGCCATTTTCGTTTCCGTGGTCGTCGTCGTGAATCCGGTCCATAACCGAAACTTGTTGAATTGTCCATATATTTTTCCTGAGGATTGTTAAATTCTCCATCATGATTTGTTTTTTCCGGGCAAGGTTATTAGCCTTGCGCCAGCCTTTCTCAGGATGTCGCTGTATGCATTGGTTCACTACTTGGCGGGTGCTAAAGTAGCTATCCAGGGGTGTCACGTGGAGAGTGCGTGTCGACTTGGATTGAACAGAGACAATGATTGTCCTGGCCTTCGCCGGGTTGAAAGCAAGCAGTGACTTTGCCCTGTGCCCCCCCCCCCCCCCCCCCCCCCCCGCCCTGACTTTCTACAAGCAGCCTTAAAGTTGGGGTAGAAAAGAAATCTGTAAGTCAAAATTAAAATCTGGGTACGTGTCGTAATAATTCATATAAAGAATAATAAAGACCCCAAACGCATGCTTCTCCGCACACTCAAAAAATCGCCAATTTTGATTCAGGACACAAGTTTCTCCCCCTCATAATCGACTTTTTTTGTCATTCTTGGATACTTTCAGGAGTGTTTAAGGCAATAAACCAAAAAACGTGAAAAAAAAATCACAAGGTGATATTAGCTCTTGGGCTCCTTGATAGTATAGTGGTTAGTATACCCGCCTGTCACGCGGGAGACCTGGGTTCGATTCGCCGTCGGGGAGCCTCTGGTGCAAGACTAATGACCTTGCCCGGAAAAAACAAATCATGATGGAGAATTTAACAATCCTCAGGACTTGATAAATAAGGTCAAGAGCGGTTCCCGGTTGTAGTGCCGATGATGATGATGATGATGATGATATTAGCTCTTAAGGTCTTCTTTTACCACCATCCTGCCCAACCGTAGATACATTTTTACTTCGCGTCACATATGGTAGAATTGTAATACCTGGCTTTCGAGAGTAGTTTAGAATTTCAAGGTAAAAACTCAAGAGAAAAATATCGTTTAAAACTTTCCGGCAAAATGTATCTGTAAATCTAGCGCACAGATTAGTAATTTGGACAATTTCAGTTTCTATCGCGGGACTTCTATTTCTCAACAAAACCCATTGCACTGTTATAATAGTTAATTGGAAAGTAGTTATAATGTAGAATCAGTTACCATCTGTCAAATCTTGAGTAAACTGCGGAGTAAACTTTATGTAAGCTTAAACTTCCATTTTCGAACAATCACTATTTACCCAAAGGCAAAGTACTTTGGCTTTAACCCAAAGCTCGGGTATGCATGTGTGTGGTTAAAGCTGTTTTTAAATAAGCGTATGCTAGACTAGTGAGTTGTGATACCTTTAAATGACACTCCCTAATGCGGTGGTGGATGACGAAATATCATGCGAGGACACTCTTTCTTCCGTCCTACCCGTCAAATTTAACCATCAATAGCTATTTCGTCTTTCCATATGTGAAAAGGTGATTTGTCGGAAAGGGATTTACTTGAAGGACAAAGACAAATAAGATTATGAATGACCAAAAAGTTAAACAGCCTATATTTCAAATATGTGTTTTGCCAAAAAATTATTATTCACGGATTTATTTCATGGACTTATTGATCCACGTTTTCACACGACTATCAGACGCTACCATGAGCATATTAAAATGAATAATTCAATAAATATTTGTGACTGACCCAAATAGAAATAAGCCGATGTAGCTTAAACAACAGGAGAATATGTAACAAAACATCTAATCAGATTTGTCCTAGCACCACAATTTTACATCCTTTATCTTTTACCATGTTCCCATAAACGGTAGAGATACATACTGGTATTTACCAAAAATGATGTTACATCTGCTCGGTACTGTGCTATGATGATTTCTTTTATTTCTTATGCAACCATCACTCATACAGACACCAAAGAGAAAGGGATACACCTTTGGAAAGGTGATTTCAAGTAAGGACTTGTAACTATTGCACACCCTATTAACCAATTATTTAGGCTGAACTGGATGTTGTGCCATATGTATATATTGGCACATGTCAATAGCTTAGTCATGCGCATACGCCCGGTCTTCCCAGGGATATGATTTTCATTTTACGGAAGTAAATTATGTACATGCATAGACGAAGCAACAATTGATATGGACATACTACTGGGTAATCTTCTTTTTTCCTCCCCTTCGAATTCATGTTTTCCTGAACATTGATCCTGCGACATCTGGCTCGTAAGGGGGTCCCTTATTGTTCTATCGTTGTGTGAGAAAGAGCATAGTTGCATCATTTTGCTTACTTCTTATTGCTTTTTCAAGACTTCCTTAAAGTATCAGTAGCAGAGCAAATTATGCAACTGTTCACCTTTGTAGCAAATGAATCAAATGGTTTTGGACAACACCAACATTCTCTCAACAGTTGTGCTACAATTTTATTTCTTCAGTTTAACTGCGTCCACCTTTTCATGATGGAAAGGAAAGTCTACGAGACATTTAAAAGAATTAAATCCCTGTCTTTATAGAGGCTTTTGTTTTTAGGTTGTTATTTTTAGTAGATCGAGTACACTTCGTTTAATTTCCACTTAGGGGTTAGTCCCTTCCAAAGCGTGGAAAAGGTTCCTAGATTTCAGAATCCTTTCTGAAAAAATAATGAAGGAAATGACAACTACTTATTCTTTGAAGGGTAAAAATATCTTGTTGGTTTTTTTTAAATAACATTCTTTATTAGATGTGAATAGTACAATCTTAGCAATTTAATTTAATGCTGTGTTTGAATTGTTCTTAATTTAGTTTAAGTAAGTGAAACGTGTGAAGATTTACTGGACCAGTGTTCAGCTCCCAAGTCGATTTTAGTATGTTAGATTTTAACATGTTAATTCCTGAGGTTTCGTCCGTTTTCATCATCATCATCATCATCGGCACTACAACCAGGATCCGGTCTTGGCCTTGTTTAACAGTCTGAGGCTTGTTAAATTTTCCATAATAATTTGTTTTTGCCGGGCAAGGTTATTAGCCTTCGTCCGTTTTAGCCGTCTCAATTCGTGGGTAATATCCAAGAGCTGAACAGCTTCTACGTTGGTATGATTATGTAGGTGTCTTTTGTGTTTGACAGCATATTCTTTGATATCTTCATAAATCCATTTGATCTCTAGGTCATCATGTATTTCCTAATTCGTCACAAAACGCATTGATGCTAATACGAAGGAATTGGTTCTGGCTTCGTTGAATCATTTCTCTATTGAAATGCAGTAATTGGATTCCGTACACCCAGATCGGCTTTATAGATCAATCTTTTGCAATAGAGATTAAGTACAGAGTGATGCCCGATTAACCAATACATCTGTGTACGTTTCAGTTTTATTTGCTCAGCTTTTTGTTCCACAAGATGTCTCCAGTTTAGTCTGGTATCCAGGTTTATACCGAGATATTTCGCTGAATCTGCTTTTGGAACTAGAATTCCGTTGAAATCATCATCATCGGCACTACAAGCGGGATCCGGTCTTGGCCTTATTTAACAAATCTCTCCACCGATCCCGATTTCGAGCCGATGTCATCCAGTTTGGCACTCCCAGGCTCTGGGTGTCCTGGTCTACGCCATCCCTCCATCGCAGACAAGGTCTGCCGCGCTGTCTCCTTCCATACATCCTGCCACAAAGGACTTCCCGAGCAGGCTCCTCTTCGCTCATTCGAGCTAGGTGTCCCACCCATCGGAGTCTACCGAGCTTGATTTTTCTTACAACATTAGCTTCAAGGTGGATTGCGTACAACTCATGGTTGTAGCGTCTCCGGAATCGTCCTCCCTCACACACGGGGCCAACAATTCTCCTTAAGACCTTTATAGCGTTCGAAATAATAGTGAAGGAGATCGTGTGATTCGAACTGACGCTATGACAGCTCGAATCACGAAAACAATTTTACGTAAGCGTTACACACCAGGCTACTGACCGTGTTTAGAATTTGATTTCCAAACTCGAGTATATTCCACTGGTGTGAATTATTTTTTTGTTATTTATCGCTTGGTATACGGTTCTGATGTATTTTTCTTATACGATTTTTCGTTCGTGTTCTTCACTATTTCGCTTGTGAATCGTGTGTATCTGTTAGAATCGCTACACCTTCCTCTCGACAGCGGCTAAGAGTTCAGAGTGCCTTTTATTGAGCACCCAGGTCTCGGACCCATACATGAGTAAGATCATGGTCTTGTATAGTAGTAGCTTGGATGTTCTGGATAAATTTCGGGATTTAAAGAGCCTTGATAGACCATAGTAGGCTTTGTTGGATTTGATCAGCCGTTCGCGTATTTCTACTTCCATATTGTTATCGGCTGATACTATTGGCCCAAGGTAGTTAAAGGATTGCACTACTTCAAATTCGTGCTCCGCTACCCTGATAGCTTGAACAACGTTAAGTCTTCTCTTCGCAGCAGTTGCTACCATGTACTTAGTTTTTCCCTCATTAATGTGCAGTCCCAGTTTTTGTGCCGCCTGCTCGATCTGGGTGTAAGAGTGTACAGCTGATTCGGTTCTACCGATGATGTCGATGTCATCTGCGTAGGCAAGTATCTGGCTGGACTTGGTGACAATAGTCCCTCTTGTTGTAACGCCAGAGTCACGGATTGCTTTCTCCAACACCAGGTTGAAGAGGAGGCAGGCCAGACCATCCCCTTGTCGGAGTCCATTATAGATGTTTATTGGTTTGGACAGCAATCCCGCTATTTTTACTTCACTAGTTACGTTGGTCATGGTCAACCTACAAAGTCGTATCAATTTGTTTGGAATGCCGAACTCTCTCGTAGCATTATATAGTTCTACCCTGGCTATGCTGTCGTAGGCGGCCTTAAAGTCTATAAACAGATGATATAATGGAATCTTAAATTCCTGACATTTTTCCATCGCCTGCCTAAGGGTGAATATCTGATCGATCGCTGATTTGCCTGGGATGAAGCCACAGTGATATTGACCAATGATGGCGTTAGCATATGGGGCTATCCGATCTTGTAGGATAGTGGAGAGTATCTTATAGCCGGTACTCAGCAATGTTATACCCCTATAGTTGCTGCACAGTGTGATATCTCCCTTCTTATGTATGGGGCAAATTATTCCACGACGCCAAACTTCCGGCATCTCCTCTTGCTCCCATACGTGCACCACGATGTCATGAACTGCGTGATGTAACGCTGTCCCGCCTTGTTTGATCAGCTCAGCTGGTATGCCATCCGCTGCGGGGGCTTTATTTGATTTGAGCTGTTTTATGGCTTTTAATGTTTCATCAATGCTTGGTGGCGGCAGCATTTGGTCTTGATCTTGCATTGGTGGAGCCTCCAATTCTTCTGTGAGCTGACCATATAGCAATTCATTGAAGTACACTTCCCATCGCTCCAGAATGCCTTCAGGATTGGTGATCAGATTACCCTCTTTATCCTTGCAGTAAGTGCAGCGTGGTGTATACCGCGTCATACTGCGGATTATTTGATGGAACTTCCGCGCCTGGTGCAGACCTCGCTCTCTACTTTTCTCTATTTCACAGACAAGGTTTTTTGGATCAGATTACCCTCTTTATCCCTGCAGTAAGTGCAGCGTGGTGTGTACTGCGTCATACTGCGGATTATTTGGTAGAACTTCCGCGCCTGGTGCGGACCTCGCTCTCTACTTTTCTCTATTTCACAGTCAAGATTTTTTTCCCAGGCATTTTTCTTTTGTCTGTGAAGTCCTTTTTCAGATCTTCTGAGCTCTTTGTATTTCTCCTCGCGTACCCGCGTCGTATGAGACTGCTGCATTTCGCCGGTATGCAGCATTCTTACGTTCAGTCGCTTGTTTGCACTCATCATCAAACCAGTCGCTCCGATCTCTACGACTACTGCCTAAGATGGAGTTGGCAGTACTAATGACAGTATTCTTAAGGCGTGTCCATTTCTCTTCTACGCCCGTCATTCCGGCCGCAGGACTTACTCTCCCTCCGTCGAGCTCTCCGAGGGCAAGTCCTAGGGCATGACCAAAGGTGTTCCTGGTATTCTCATTGCGTAAGGCAGCGGTGTTGATTCGAACCTGATCCGCGGATGCAATACGTCTCCGTAAGGCAATCCGCGCTCGGAAAACTATACCAACAAGATAGTGATGCGAGTCGACGTTGGCACCTCGGTACGTTCGTACCGTCATCAGGCTCGAATATGTAGATATATTTCTATCTGATCATCGAGATGTAAATGTTACTTAGATAGATTACATCTCGTTGAGTTTAATTTCCCAATCCGTGGTCCATTGGCTACTTTTCCATGTGTCAGAAACTATTCCTGCTTCTAGGCAGCTCCGCGTCGTGACGTGGAATGTCTTCCATTTCGTTATTCATCATCATCATCGGCACTACAGCCGGGATCCGGTCTTGGCCATATTTAGCAAGTCTGTCCACCGGTATCCGGTCCATATACGAGACTTGTTAAATTGTCCATAATAATTTGTTTTTCCGGGCAAGGTTATTAGCCTTGCGTCAACCGTTCACTGCATGCATTAGTTCACTACTTGGCGAGTGCCAAAGTAGCTATCCAGGGTGTCACGTGGAGACTACATGTCAACTTGGAATGAACATGGACAAAGATCATCCTGGCCTTCGCCAGGTTGAGAGCAGAGGCTTTGCCCTGCATGTTCGCTCCCACCCCGCCATCGCTAGTTCTCATGAATCAAACACACCAAACAAAGGTGTCCCGTGGACCGCCTGCCACGGAATCCCTATTGACGATCATTCAGAAGTCCATTGCACTCCAAATACTTAATTAGCTCGGTATTGATGATCTTTTCCATCACCTTAGATAACATAGACAGTAATGCTATTGGCCGGTAACTTTGTGGGAGACACTTTTTCCCCTCTTTGAGATTGGTTGAACTCGAGCGATTTTCCAGCAGGTAGGAAAGGTCCTCCGTTGGCGTAAGGCTAATAACCTTGCCCGCAAAAACAAATTATTATGGAAAATTTAACAAGCCTCGGGATTTGCTAAATAAGGCCGAGACCGAATCGCGGTTGTAGTACCAATGATGATGATGAAAGATCCTCCGTGCATAAGATAAGCGGAACAGTCTCCCAAGAACTGGGGACAGTTCTGGAGCACAGTTCGTAAGAACTATTGCTGGTAGTCCGTCCGGGACCGTTTCCTTCCTACAGTCCAGTCCGCGTAGAATGCGTTGATTAGTAGGCGGGCGAAACCTCACTTCATGCTTCGAAGACCATACCATCGCGATCACAGGTGGCTCCAAAATACCGGCATCTAGGTTAAAATTCGCGGAAAATAAATTCGCGAACACGTTAGCTTTCTCCTTTGAATTTGTGACTAGCGTCCTGCGGTCTGTCACTAACGGGGAAAAAAAGGAGGAAGCGAAGTTACTGTTGACAGCCCTTTGCCATTGACTATAAGGAGCGCGAACCAGTCGGACACTGAAGGAGTTTATTGGTCACTTTGTCGTTATAAGCTTTCTTCGCGGTATCAATCGCCTGGTTGCACACGTTTCTGATTCTAACAAAGTTCGTTCTGTTAACCTCAGTGGGATTGGAGCGCCATTGTTTAAAAGCTCTATTTTTTTCCGTTGTAATCTGCTCGCATTTTTTGTCAAACCACGGCCTATCGGGTGAACTTCGTTTGGTGGAATGTGGAATGTAGATCTTCATCCCGAGAAGAATAATCTCTGTGACCGACTCTGTGTATGCGTATAACATCGGAGTCTCCAAAGCACACCTCCTACCATGGACAGAATGCAAAGAAAATCCCGAGAATCGTCCCAGTTGGCAGCCCTGTGGGGGTTCTCTACACCACATGGAGAACCAACCCGCAATTCCAACCAACCTCGACCGCTAACAGCGCGTCACCTTAACCAAACTCCCCATTCAAAACCCGCAAAGCATACATTCCCCAATCCGCAATAGCATACATTCCAAACTCTGCAATGAAACACACTCTAAAACCCGCAACAGAATACAATTCAACAGAATACATTCTAAATCATCTCCCTCATCTACAACCAACCGCAATTAATTTCCTCCGGAAAGCATTTCGCTTCCTATTCTACCTAAAAGATGTAAAATCACATCAATTCCCTACAATCAAACCGCATCCATTTACTTATAAAGCACTTCGGTTCATATCCTCCTTAAACTGTATTTCTCGCTTGCAACCAAGCAGCAGCTAATTTTCCCCGAAAACCATTTCGGTTCCCATTCCACCTAAACCATGTAGAACCACACCAATTCCCCTTACTGGCAAGCCACCAGCATTATGAGACGCCCTTCCACGAAACGACCATCGCAACGATCAGGACCCTTGACCATACTACACACACAACCAAAGAATCCAATCCAGCCCGTACGGCAGGGATTCCCGGAAACAAACTCCCTATGCAGACATAGCAACCCTTCTTCGTGTTCCTAGTAAGTGGCAGTGACCTTCCTTCGCTATGACTCAACTGCCACGAGACCCTGAATGGATTCTCGCCTTCATCATCTTCAGTCGCTTTCCAACGACCAAAGAGGTCGGTCGTGTCCACCATCCACCGTACCGTATGCACGGTACGGTGCGTGCTCACAAAGTATCTCCGCGAGTCCTCCTAACCCGTTAATCCCGTGCCGGTGATTTCCTTACTTGTCAGCCCTCCACTCCACATAAATTGTCCATTAAACGCACATCAAAGAGTGCTCTTAACAAACATTAACACTAGCGTCTTGCAATTGTCCCTTAATGAAAAATCAATGTAAAACCCGCGGCGACAACCGAAACGTATTCAGTTTCTGTGATTAGTTTCATACGGTAATGCTTAATTCCACCGTAAAATGGCTTAACAATTGCATCGAATCCAACTTAGTAAACATAACAAACAGGATTGCGAAATGAATTCTCGAAGTTTTAAGTTTCTTTTATAAATTACCAACTGTGAACCCTCAAAATATTTGGCTTAAGATACATTTAAATAAAAATCATTTGGATCGAGAGTAGCAGCGTGTTTTATTTCTACTATTTTCTCCGGCGCGATCGGTGTATTGTTCTTCACTGGCGTTGGGTAAACAGTGCCCGAATGAACAAATCGACGCTGGGGATAGGAGTGAACCTAGTGTCCGTGCGACACACCTACTCCTACCCCACAGCCCCATACTTCCATACATGGCGAAGCTGCTTACGTCGGTTAATCGTTTGAAATGCAAGTGGTTGCGCGACCGATACTCAGCAATGATATGAGTTTTCCAGTGGCGCAACAACCTCTACGGTATAAATGCTAGGCTCGGATGTAAAAAACAGATCCAGGGTGTTCGCTTAATCACCTCGGGCATCCGGCACTCGCGTAGGTTCCTCCACTCCACGAGTTGAGTCAAATTGTGGCTAACAGCGAACAGCTCCGTCACCCTACCAGCCTCACTGGTTCTGATAGAATATACCAACCAGCCGGTGTTATGTACATTAAAATCGCCAAGGACGACAATTTCAGAAACCGGGTGGTTGATCTGTATCTAGTCGACGATACCTAAAATGTGTTCGAAACAATGTTGCGGGCGGATCGTCATTCGAGGAGCGGTAAAGACAACAAAGAAATTTAACAGAATTACGCACCATGACCCTCAACCACATGATGTCCAAGTTATTCGGTTCCAACGCTTCCATCCTCTGGTAATCCTGATCGGACCGCGTGAACACGGCGACTCCGCCCTTAAGACGGAATCTCGAATGCAAGTCGTACCCTTAGCAACAAAGATATGTCGAATCAGTTGACGAATAGACTTCGGTCTCAGTTAAGGCAAGGATATCAAGTTTCGCTGTTTGCAAGTATTGGTGGACGGCTTTTACATTCGCATTGATGAAACGGGTGCCCCTGATATTATGAAATGCCGTTATCAGCCCCTTCAAACACTTTCCCGGGATACCCGTCAATCGGTGTATGCGTATTAGTTCACATTGAAAGTCAACTTTAGGCGCACAAATGAACATAGAAAGTCATTCTTTAGCCGAACCACACGAATGTGGAATACTCTACCTGATCATGTGTTTCCTCGTCGTTGTAATGTCCACGCATTCAAGACCAATATACATCGATACCTCCTTTCCTTATCCACTTCCGCTCGCACTGTGCTATAACATTTAAGGGTATTCCAAAATCTTATATTGTGCGAGTGTTTGTATAAAAACAAAAGTTATGGCATGGACATCAGGTTTCATCATCATCATCGGCACTACAACCGGTGATAGTGAAGAACGTGTGATTCGAACTGGCGCTATGATAGTTAGAATCACTAAAAAATGGAACCAATGCTCAACACATCAGGCCACTGCCGCGTGTACGAATTCGATTTATAAACTCAAGTACATTTAACTGATGTGGAATTGTTATGTTATCGTTATGGTATATGGCTCTGATGCTTTTTGCTTATTCGAATTTCCTTTCGGTATTCTTTACTATTTGCTTATGTATTGTGTATGTATCTGTTAGAAACGCAACAATCCGGTATTGGCCTTATACAGCAAGTCTCTCCACCCGTATCCGGTCCTTATCTGAGACTTGTTAAATTGTCCGTAATAATTTGTTTTTCCGGGCAAGGTTATTAGCCTTGCGCCAACCTAGGATGTCGCTGCATGCATCGGTTCACTACTTTGCGGGTGTCAAAGTATCTATCAAGGAGTGTCACGTGGAGACTGCATGTCAACTTGGAATGAACACGGACAGGGATCGTCCTCGCCTTCGCCGGGTTGAAAGTAGAGACTTTGCCCTGTATCTTCACTCGCATCCCCCATGTCATGAGGTTTCGCTGTTTGCAAATATTGGACGGCTTTTATATTCGTATTGGTGAAACGGGTGCCCCTGATGTTACGAAATGCCGTTATCATTCCAACGTCGACAGAGTTTTGAAAACGAACTGGATTACGCATTGACCGATTTCTTAAAGTTCGATCATTTATCAGAATATTTGCATGATGTTCCCTCTGACATAGTCTCCCCGGGCGATCCAAATGGGAAATTAATTGTCCTCCGGAATTCTTTATCTTAGAAGATAACGTGCTGTTACGAAATCCCATTATCAGTCGCACGTCGACTGTGTTTCGACAACGAACCCGATTACGAGAAAACGAATTCCTTAAAGTTCGATTATTTAGCCCAATATCTGCATGATATTCCCCCTGATATAGTCTCCCCGGGTGGTCCAAATGGGAAACTAGTTTAACTCCGGAATTCTTTATCTCAGAAGGTAACATCATGACTTATCTCCGTGTCAGTCCGAGCCATCAGCCGCACATTCAAAACATATTCGAAAATGTCTCCCGACGATATCGTGGATTGTGCGGCGTGACGGTGTTTTTTTGTTTTTTTATTTTACTTCTCCCAGGAAAGGCGAACCTATAGCGCTGAGTCAGCGGATTGAGATCCCATTTTTTTTCCTCACCGGGTGCATCAGCCAAGCTGCAAAAGATGGTCAAGGGTTTGTCTCAACACTTTTCCGAAGCTTAATGGAGTAGCATTTCAGTGGGCGATTGGACTTAGGAGCTACCACCTAGTAATTGTGCCGAACTGCACAATAGCAAGGGTCGCCAGTTGAACCTAGGTGTGCACAATCAAACGCAAGACACAACCTCCGTACCAACTCAGCCATTTTTTTTTACACAAACGCGCGCATAAAAGGGGATTTTCATCATCATCATCGAGCCGAGTCGGTGTTTTCTTGATGATTTTTTCCCTTATGGTAGTGTCGGCTCATCACACCTACGCCTACCGGGTTTTTCGTGGGATTGTTTTTTGTATATTGGTTATTCATTTTTAATCCCACGAGACTTGGGGTTTCAAATAGTCCGCAACATCAGAGCCCCGTTTTGATGTGGTAAGGTCTGCTTACTGCTCTGATTCGACCCGGTGTCAGAGAGGCGCCGTTATAATACGACAATTCGGAAAGAAACAACTAGACTTTTCAAACGCAAAAAACGCGAATGGGAGAAGACTCGGATCGAAAAAATCATAGAAAATGCGAGAGCAAATAACAGCAGAGGTATGTATGCCGGCATAAATTCAATTAGAAATGGCTACCGAGGGAGAGCCAAAATAATCCGCGACACAAACGGATGTATGGTGACAGAAACAAAAAATGTCGTGACAAGATGGAAGCAGTACTTTGAAAACCTGCTCAATGTGCGCACCCATCAACCACAAATAAACGCACCAGACGTACATACAGCCGAGCCCCAGATCCCAGAGCCTTCTTTCGACGAAGTTGTAGACGCGATAAATCGACTGAAAAACAACAAGGCCCCCGGAATCTATTGCATACCGGCAGAGCTTGTGAAGCATGGAGGAGAGGCAACCGCTCCAAAGATCCACCAACTGGTTAAAATAATATGGGGCAAGGAAGTCATTCCGGAAGAATGGAAAACCGCAATAGTCATCCCCATTTTCAAAAAAGGCGACAGATCTGACTGCGAAAATTACAGAGGAATATCATTGCTCCCAACCACATATAAAATATTAACAAATGTCATACTGGCAAGAATCACACCGTACGCAGAAGAAATATTGGGAGACTACCAATGCGGATTCCGTCGGAACCGGTCAACAAGCGACCAGATGTTCACAATAAGGCAACTGCTGGAAAAGAAGTGGGAATACGGAGAGACGGTTCACCAACTGTTCGTGGACTTCAAAAAAGCCTATGACTCAGTCACAAGGCAAAGACTCTACCATATTGTGGTTGAGCTGGGGATCCCGAAAAAATATGCCGCCCTCATTCAAATCTGCATGAACGAAAACAAAGTGCGAGTTAGAATAGAAAACCACCTCTCAGAACCATTTGAAATCCGGGACGGACTAAAACAAGGGGATGGCCTCTCACCATGCCTTTTTAACCTTGTCCTCGAGTATGTTATCAGAAAGGCACAAGACGACAACACGGCCGGATCATCCCTGAACGGGGTCCACAAGTGCTCGCGTATGCGGATGACATCGCCGTTTTGGGCGATATTCTCGAAACTATAAGCAAAAACTGTGAAATCATCATGCAAGCAGCAGAAGAGGTGGGCCTAGAAATAAACGAAGACAAAACGAAATACATGATTACGACGAGAGCAGGTGGACCTCAGAGAACACATATAAACGTCAGGGGCAAGATATTTGAAAATGTCAAAGAATTTAAATATCTGGGAACGATACTGACGACCAGAAACGAAACGTCAAAGGAAATTAACAAAAGACTACATTCCGGCAACGCTAGTTGGCATGCAGCCAGTAAACTATTAAAATCCTAACTGCTATCACGTAATATAAAGCTCCGTGTCTATAGAACCATAATCATGCCGATTGTTCTATACGGATGCGAAACATGGGCTCTCACAAAACGGGAAGATAACAAATTCCGCGTATTCGAGAATAAAGTTTTAAGGGGTATCATCATCATCATCGGCACTACAACCGGGGACCGGTCTTGGCCTTATTTAGCAAGTCCTAAGGCTTATTAAATTTTCCATAATGATTTATTTTTTGTAGGGCAAGGTCATTAGTCTTGCGCCAGAGGCTCCCCGACGGGGAATCGAACCCCGGTCTCCCGGGTGACAGGCGGGTATACTTTAAAGGGTATATTTGGCGGTAAATACGAATATGACGAGGAAGATTAATCGCGAAGATTAAGATGGGCCGGACACGTAGCGCGAATGGGCGATGATAGGACCGTGCATAGAGTTCTTGACGGTAAACTAACGGGGAAGAGACCGACAGGACGGCCGCGACGGAGATGGGAGAACAATGTTAGATTGGACCTCGAGGAGATCGGATCGGATGATCGAACGTGGAAGGAGAGCGCACAGGACAGGGAACAATGGCGGAGCCGAGTCGGTGAGGTCATGAACTTCCGGGTTCCTACAGGCCAGTAAATAATAATAATAATAATAATAATCATCATCATCGACACTACAACCGGGATCCAGTCTTGGCCTTATTTTGCAAGTCTCTCCACCGGTATCCGGTCCATATCCGAGGCTTGTTAAATTGTCCATAATAATTTGTTTTTCCGGGCAAGGTCATTAGCCTTGTGCCAAAAGGGGATTTTGGAGTACCCTTAATTGAGGCGGTATATCAGCCTTGGACCGACTTACCGCCTAAACCAACCTTTTCTCGAACCGGTCCATTGGCCAAGCTTCGAAAGATGGGCAGGGATTTCTTCCGACCATTTCACGGAGCTTATAGCTTGATGGGGTAGCATTTCACCGGGCGACAGGACATTGGGGCCCCACCTACCACTCAGTCTTTATTCACCTGTTATGATAAGCCGCCCTAGCTCTCTGCGACTATATTCTAACGCCCTACTCACAAGGTGAATTTCTCTGTTAATGGACCGTGCATAAAAAAATGATCGGTTCTACGCTAATGAAAATCTTCACAAGGAAAATCTTCACGAGGAACGTCTTCACGAGGAACAGCTTCACGAGGAACAGCTTCACGAGGAACATCTTCACGAGGAACGTCTTCACGAGGAATATCTTCAAGAGGAACAGCTTCAGGAGGAACATCTTCACGACCAACACTTGAATCTTTTTGCTGCATTTTGTGCGATAGTAGGAGAACCAACCCCAATTAATTAATTTTGCTTCTCCATGTTTAACAGTATACTGGGGATTGTTTCCAGTTTTTTGGCGTCTTCTTACATACTCCCGACGACCCTTGGAGCCAAAAAGAACGATTTTACTTTCGTCGTTCCACAAAATATTTCTCCATTTCTCTTTGAGCGAATGTTCATGCGCCTTTCCAAATTGTATTCTTTTGTCTAGATGCTGTATTTTTAAGAGTAGTGCTTTGTGCAGGATACGAGCTGATAGTTTAGCTCCTGTAGCCGTTCGTACCATTAGAATGCTCACAGATAGATGAAGATTTTGCTTTATTTTCCTGAAGATAATGATAGAGTTTCGTTTCGCCAACTGAATTAATTTTTAGTCAGTTCGCTTAGACGTCATTCGTTTTGGTCCAAGCGTTACGGACTTTTTTCCTACTTCAGTGGATTACTCACCATCCTATGATTTCTTGGGTGAGCTTGTAAGTTGCTCCCTCCAAACGCAATTTATTCATTACAGTTTTGGTTTCTTCTGTACTACACTATTCTATTCTGTTAAGTAGAGGGTGCTACATTATGTTAAAAGTAAGATCTGCAAATGAAACATTTATTTACCAAAAAAAAGTGTTTTCACAAAATAACACTAAATGCTATTTTTATGAACAGACTTCGACAAGGGTGTTTAACAAATACGCAATGTAAGGAAAAGATGGTTTATTGAGAGTTTATTATACCACATTTTGTAATTGATGTTTCGCTACGCGCAAACAAACTGTTTTTATCTCCGCAGCAACCAGCCACAAACAAATGTTTTGCATTTTCTAAAGGATGGTTGAGCATTTTCTTAAACACAACTGTACGTATGCATGTGACCACCTCCTTCCCAACTGAACCATTGAGGTGGTTTGTTTTCAGTGGCAAACCAGTGCACCTTCTATCTACATACTTAGGTTCAGTGGATTAATTTTCGTCATTGTCACTCGTTATAATCGTTTTCAGTTCCCTAGCAATACTTATATTTTGTTACGGCCCATGAATGACGAATACTCAGTATCGTAACCATAGCCACGTCTCTTTTGAGGCCATGAAGTAAAGTTTTCCTATAAAGGAAAGACAGTGACTCAGGAGAAAGCAATCACCAACACAACCAAAATCTTTGATAGAAAAGACAATATGAGACTTCATTACCTACTTATAATGATTTCAACGTAACAACACGTTTTTCGTTATAACTGGAATGCGGTCGAATGCAAAGAGTTCCAAATGAAATTAATCCTTCTAGCGAATGAACGTGATTCCCCCGCATGAAAAATCAACTCAATACGCATTTAACGATGTCACACAGATAAATGGAAAAGACCCCCTACCCGGCATGTTACTGGGCTACAGAACCTCATTTAACCCACTCTCTTTTAAAACGAGCATAAATAATTAGGGGAACGATTCCCCCCCAAATAGATCTAACCATTCAACTCAAACATTTCGGCTTGATAGCGGATAAAAAAACCAAACCATATGCCTACTGTAAGGACAAAAAGCATTTAATGCAGATGACAACCAAACTGAGGCGGCATCTGACTTCCCCTCAAAGACACGGTTCCTCGCTTCGCCAAGACCTCGATGTATCCTTCAAACCCGAGAAGTACAAAAAAATAAACAAAAATTATTGCCCTTGGTTTGGAAAATTATTTTCATCGGATATAGGTAAAGGAGAAAATCTCAAGCTACAGGCTGTAAATAAAATAGGACAGCTAATTGAATAAGGACGCAAGAAGCAGTGTAAGGGAGAAGGAACAATAAATAGAAAAGGAACAGAACAAGCAATACATGGATATACCATCCATCGTTCGAAAACAATCAATATAATCAATACAAAAGAAAAGTCATGAAGTCCTGATACATATTTTCCTGAAAATGTTTCCGTGCCTAATTTAATGGCGCTACAAAGATGTCTAGGACCAGCGTCCGTCCACCTTTGTACTCCTAGTTATACTTACGATCGTCGAAATAGGAATAAAAAAAATGATAATAATAATAACCTACTGGAAGTACTTCATCCTGCAATGTAGGTAATACAAAGGAGCAAGCTGATAAAGAAGCAATTGTTATTTTCGATGTTTACCTGGTGGATTTGTTGGCAGCTGCTGACTATCATTTCATTTGATTTTAACCGTACGTATCCTTGAATGCGCTAGCTATATGTAAATCGTTTCTTATAAACATCTGTGCCGAGGCACAGTGCAAGGAAGATCGAAAAGTTTGGGTACTTGGTGCGAAAGGTACACAACGAAGCAGGGAAACGACGAGTCAAATGGAATTCTTACAGAAGCATTTCATTTAAACTCGAATAGGTTTCGAATAATGCGATGGTAGCAGCTTATTTAGGGACATGCAGACTTATTGGCAGCGATTTGACAAAGTCGATTATTATTTTTTGCCGTCACTGGTATGCCGCATGAATCCAACCTTTGAAGTTAACTTTGAATTCTGTATGATGTGTAACGTGGTGTGGCACATGTAGATCGAAGCATATGTCGAATTTTATCTTGTTGCTATACACATACACAAGTTCGATGTAGCAATTATTATGCATCTGAATTTTTAAGTGGTAATCAAACAGAGAAAACACAAAATAGGTGAATCAAAACTGTTTTGTAACAAAATTGGCTGTGTAGTTCAGGAACCCTACGGTCTACAGTGGGTACATCCTGCGAAAAAAGTGCCGGGAATTGATCATTTAAAAAGTCCGCTTAAAAGGATTGTCAAAGTTGACACAACTGTCCTCTATCCTGACGATAAGTTTGGACGCGATCAGTCATTTCGATTTTGACAATTCATCTCAAGTGTGTTTTCCGATTTGTCCTGAATTTTCTTCAAATCAGGTAAAGGTCGCTGGAAACATGCTAGAATTAGTTAATTCCGACTCGGCATTCGTAAAACGCATAATAACTGGTAATGAGACTTTTGGCCTTTTAAATGATCAATTCCCGGTACTATTTTGACAGAATGTACTGTTTGAGATATAAAAACAATTGCCCTTGCGACAAAAATGTACTATTTACTATTTATTGGCCTGTAGGAACCCGAAAGTTCATGACCTTATAGCGTTTGGAATGATAGTGAAGGACGTGTGATTTGTGGCAACATGTAGCCACAGAAAATTTAATATATATTTGAATGCAAAATTGATTACCTGGTTCTGGGGGAGGACTGCTTCCGTGGCTCCGAATTGAGAATCGGCTGTGTCTCCGTGATTCCAGGCTTTATGCTCGCAGCTGTTGCAGTACACGCCTTTAATGAGGCTCCTCAAAGGCGTTTTCCAAATAAAATCGTAGAATAGGCATCATATATTAACCACACGAGATTCCGCTGAGCACCGCAAATAGTTACTGACCAAATTAATTATTTAAGATTCAGTTGCATATCACGAACAATATGATTGATAATTATCGACGTCTCACTCGGGTTTACAACCAATGTTCGAGGATTAGGATTGTATCAGAAGCTTTGAGATAGACAATACAAATTTCACTTGTTCGGAAGTTATTCCAATTCGTTTTGTTTTATTTTTCTTGTTTTTTCTACTTTTGTTTTTCTTTCGACATACAAATTTTTCAACAACGGGCACAATCTCACTTTCTTCCTTTTTTTCTTTTTGCAACTGCACACGAAACGTTTCTTCTTTTTTTCGGGACTCTGTTTATTCTTTCTCTGACAACGGACGTCAACAACGGAACTCGAAACCGTATTCCAAAAACATTTACCCACCGTCTCCCTCGCTCTCCACTCACGTCCACTTCGAAAACCGAATTCGAACTCGAAGAACTGCACGATCCACACCCGAATCGGGGCGTGTTCAAAAACTCACTTCTGGATCGTGCAATTCCTCCACCACTTTACCAGCATACTATCTTAAAACAAAATTATATTAAATACAAATTATCAAATGATGGTGGTGGCCGACGTACGTGACAGATTCGAACTGACGCTATGACAGTTAGAATCACCAAAAATTGAACCTAAGCGTAACACATCAGGCTACTGGCCGTGTTTTGGAATTCGATTTTTAAACTCAACTATATTCCACTGATGTGAATTGTTATGTTATCGCTATGGTATACGGCTGTGATGTATTTTCTTATTCGATTTTCGTTCGGTGTTCTTCACTATTTTGCCTGTGTACCGTGTGTGTATCTGTTAGAGACGCTACAACCTCACCGACTCGACTCCGCCATTGTTCCCTGCCCCGTGCGCTCTCCTTCCACGTTCGACCACCCGATCCGATCTCCTCGACGTCCAATCTAACATTGTCCTCCCATCTCCGTCGCGGCCGCCCTGTCGGTCTCTTTTCCGTTGGCTTACCGTCAAGAATTCTATGCACGGTCCTATCGTTGCCCATTTGCGCCACCTGTCCGGCCCATCTTAATCTTCGCGACTTGATTACTCTCACTATTGTAGGTTTGCGGTATAGCTCTTCCAATTCGTTGTTGTGGAATTTCTTCCATTGTCCTGCCTCCTCGTCATATTTACCTCCAAAGTTACCCCTTAAAACTTTATTCTCGAATACGCGGAATTTGTTTTCTTCCCGTTTTGTGAGAGCCCATGTTTCGCATCCATATAGAACACACATATATATATATATATATATATATATATATATATATATATATATATATATATATTGTAGCGCGCTTAGGGTTCGCTGGATTAATTATTCGCACAAAATAAGCCGAGAAATCAATTTTCTATTAAATCTTTATTTTTCTGCTCTTGACAACCGTTCTTTTCTTTTTCGCTCCTCTGTCAAAAGTGACACTTCTGCCACTGGAGACATCGTTTTTCCCTCTCGCTTCTTTTTGCTCATAGTCTCCAGTTTTCCAGTACCTTCCAGAATATTCCAGTACTTTGTTTTGGGGTATGGCCAGCTCGTCACAATATATATAGTTTACTGACTGCATGCCAACTAGCGTTGCCGGAGTGTAATCTCTTGTTAATTTCCTTCGACATTTCGTTACTGGCCGTCAGTATTTTTCCCAGGTATTTAAATTCTTTGACATTTTCAAATATCTTGCTCCTGTTGATATGTGTTCTTTGATGTCCACCTGCTCTCGCCATAATCATGTATTTCTTTTTGTCTTCATTTATTTCTAGGCCCACCTCTTCTACCGCTTGCATGATGATTTCACAGTTTTTACTTACAGTTTCTAGTTTGTCGCCCAAAACAGCGATGTCATCCGCATATGCGAGCACTTGTGTGACCCCGTTCAGGGATGATCCGGCCATGTTGTCGTCTTGTACCTTTCTGATGACATACTCTAGGACAAGGATAAAAAGGCATGGTGAGAGGCCATCCCCCTGTTTTAGTCCGTCCCGGATTTCAAATGGTTCTGAGAGGTGGTTTTCTATTCTAACTCGCCCTTTGTTGTCATTCATGCAGATTTGAATTAGGGCGGCATATTTTTTCGGAATTCCCAGTTCAACTATAATATGGTAGGATCTTTGCCTTGCGACTGAGTCGTAGGCTTTTTTGAAGTCATCGAACAGTTCTTCATTTCCAGTAGTTGCCTTATTGTGAACATTTGGTCGCTCGTTGACCGGTTCCTACGGAATCCGCATTGATAGTCTCCCAATATCTCTTCTGCGTACGGTGTGATTCTCGCCAGTATGACATTTGTTAGTATTTTGTATGTGGTTGGGAGCAATGATATTCCTCTGTAATTTTCGCAGTCAGATCTGTGACCTGTTTTGAAAATGGGGACGACTATTGAGGTTTTCCATTCTTCCGGAATGACTTCCCTATCCCATATTGTTTTAATCAGATGGAGGATATTTCGAGCGGTTGCCTCTCCTCCATGCTCCACAAGCTCTGCCGGTATGCAATCGACTCCGGGACCCTTGTTGTTTTTCAATCGGTTTATTGCGTCTACAACTTCGTCGAAAGAGCGCTCTGGGATCTGAGGCTCGGCTGTATGTAAGTCTGGTGCGTTTATTTGTGGTTGATGGGTGCGCACATTGAGCAGGTTTTCAAAGTACTGCTTCCATCTTGTGACCATATTGTTTGTTTCGGTGACCAGACAGCCGTTTGTGTCTCGGATTATTTTGGCTCTCCCGCGGAAGCCATTTCTAATTGAATTTATGCCGGTATACATACCTCTAATATTCTTTGCTCTGGCATTTTCAAGAATTTTTTCGATTCTAGTCTTCTCCCATTCGCGTTTTTTTGCGTTTGAAAAGTCTCGTTGTCTCTTTCCGAATTGTCGCGTATCTTACTGCGTTGACTTAATCATATTTTTCTAAGTGGTTCACTCTGAGGCATTTACGTTCTTCGATCTTCGCCCTGCACTCATCGTCGAACCAAGGTTTGGACTTAGTTCTTTTCTTAAATCCTAATACCTTTTGTGCTGATTGTTTGATTGTGTCTCTGATCGATGTCCATTTAGTGCCCGGATTATTGGTTTCCTCTTCCTCACTACTCCCATTCTCTAGGATGGTGAACCTATTCATTAGTTCCTCTTGATATTCAGCCCTTTCGCGTAGGTCTTTTAGTTTATCAATGTCGAACGTTTTGCTCGTCTCCCGTGATTGCCCATGTGGGTTTGCTGTGAGCCGACTTCTAGTTTTGCCCATCACTAGAAGGTAATCGGAGTCGCAATCTGCTCCTCTATATGATCTTACGTCAAGGATATTCGAGTGGTGTCTTTTGTCTATGAGGAAGTGGTCTATTTGGTTTGTGTGTGTTTGCTGTGTTTGAATTGGTAGTGTTAAGAGAAGATTCGGTCGCTGTTCCCTCGGTGTCGTGACTTTAATTTAGTGAGGTATTTGAACATACCATAACTTGCGTCGGGTGATATACATGTGGCTTTATGGATTTGTTTGTGCTTGAACATCGTGCTTTTCACCACCAAATCCTTTGACGCTGCGAACGTAATAATTCGAATTCCATTATCATTTTTTCTTTCTTTACCTATAGTTGGTTGGAAGATATCTTCCTTTCCAATTTTCGCATTGAGGTCCCGCGGAGGATTTTAACATCAAATGATGAGATCCCATCAAATATTTCCTCTAGGATCTCGTAGAACGTGTCCTTCGTTTCTTCGTCGGTAGACTCTGTTGGGACGTGTACATTTATAAATACATAATTGTACCATGGGCCCTGTATTTTTAGCACTGATATCCGGTCATTAATAAATCTGACATCTTTTACACAGTGTGTATTCTTCTTGCTTATAATGAAGCTGGTTCCGAGGATATGTATGTCGGTACCTCCACACGCCAGTGTGAACCCATTGGTTTCGATTACTTGATGTGGGAGTCGAACTTCCTGAAGCGCGACCATGTCCATTTTAAATTGTTTCGCGTTCTCTACGACCGTCTGTATCGCTCTTGGTTTATATAATGTTCGAACATTCCACGTCCCGAAGGGTATATCCGCTTTTCCGTTTTTCTCTACGCCTTTTTTTTTGCCGGATCGGTGTTTCCTTGATGATTTGTTCCCTTATGGTAGTGTCGGCTCATCACACCTACGCCTACCGGGTTTTTCGTGGGATTGTTTTGTGTATATTGATTTTTCATTTTTGTTCCCATGGGTCTTGGGGTTTCAAATAGCCCGCCATATCAGAGCCCCTCTTTGATATGGTAAGGTCTGCTTACTGCTCTGATTCGACCCGGTATCAGAGAGGCGCCGTTATAATACAGCCGGTATACCCCTGGCTGCTAACCATCCAATGGGCACGGTGACGCATAACACCCTGGATTAGCGGTGGTAGATCTTTGTGTGTTACTCCTCGCTAGCCTGCCTGACATGGGTGGGCCTACTGGAAGCGTATACTTCCGTCAGCATAACCTGAGTGATTCATTGTAGTTTAAGCCCCCGCACCACGTCAAGGTTTCTACCAAGCGGGGGTGACAAAAATGTACTGAAATTAATTCTAAGTTCCGTAAGTTGTCACCATTTGACGAGAATATTTAGCAAGTCTCTTGAAGGAAAACCTCATATCGTTCTTTTCTTAAAGTCATTGAGTTTTCCGCACCTTTGTTGCGTCCCTGCTTGTAAACCTTCTCCACCGGCCATGCTTCTATTTCTATCGGCACACGATCCGCAATTACCTCGGCTGCCTCGATGGCCACAGTTCTCTAAGCCTTGCAGATCCTTAAGCTTCCCCTTATTTAAACGGATAACACAAATCACTATAGGCTGAGATACCTTCGTTCCACCAGGGAACATACTCACCTATGAATAAACTTCACGTGTCCACAGACACGTGCCCTCAAAGTCCAACTTTTCACCTGGCCACAGGTGACATCCATACTGATGTCAACAACCTCACGTATCCACAGATACGTGGGCCCCAAGTCCCGAACAATATCCCGACGCCTGCACGGTGGTCGAAGGACAAGACCCAGTATGGAAATTGTATACCAATCCATTAGCTGCGCCAGATGTCGACAAACATCAAATCCCCGGCAATTAGCAAATTGCCGTAAAACAATCCGTTGGCTAAACCGTCGACCCTACCGCAATGCACTTCGCCTATACAAAAGCCATTGCGGAGAAATAGCAATAAACTAAAACGCTGTTTCCACAGGGCAAAGCAAATACGATAATCACAACCAACGATAATTACCACGACCTCAAGATCGCCAAGAAGAATAAACCACACACCCGAATATATACAAAAAAGATTCGACAGAAGGTGTGAAAATTCTGGCGATCCCAGGAGGATCTCCAGTCGCACAGGCAGCAACACCCGCGTCTGTGTGAGTGGATGCAACCGCACGTATGGCCTACAATGAAACAGAAAACCGCAGGACCGAAAAAAGAGTGCGATCTTCCCTGGTGGAGAGTATGTCGATTAAGAGAAAAGCGAAAAAGAGAACCATCGGGTGAGTAGAATCACCCCCTAAAAGAAAATTTTAATTCAAAATTTAGTAGTAAAAAAACTGCCAATCGGTGTTAACTAAAAATCGCCGTTTGCGCAAAATAAAAATGTAACCAATGCTCAACACATCAGGCCACTGCCGCGTGTACGAATTCGAAACTCAAGTACACTCAACTGATATGGAATTGCTATGTTATCGCTATGTATGCGGCTCTGATGCTCTGCTTATTCGAATTTCCTTCGGTGTTATTCACTATTTGCTTGTATATTGGTGTGTATCTGTTAGAAACGCCACAAAACCTTCTGGGCATTCGTAAAGAACATCCAAAACTCGTTCTCCTGATCCATTTCTTCGCTAATAATCGATGGCAGACTAGTCACCAGTGCAATAGAGACAGCAAATCTAGTTGCTCAACATTTTGCAGCCAACTCAACGCTGCATGATACCATATCAGTTCCATCTCAACTTGAGCATAAGCAGCACACCATGAGCCAGACTCGCGTTCGAACGCGTAATGTCGCCCGGGCACTCAAGGAGCTAAACGCACACAAATCCGCTGGTTCTGATGGCATTCCCCCAATTCTCTTGCTCCTCTTCACTCGATAAACCACTGCGATAAACCGTCATTGGTGTGTGTATCTGTTAGAAACGCCACACTACTCCCTCCTCAGTAACTTTGTTACGATCAACTACATGTGCGAACGACGGAGCGAGGAGAGAATGAGCGAGACAACGTCGGAGCAGGCGAGTGTGCCGGTGCTCTATGCGGAAGTCGTGATTGTAGTAGTAAAGTTCTGTTTACATATGGGAGATTGTGTGTTGTGTATACAGATCACGTCGGGTTGTTGCGTTGAGCAAGGACAGTGAAGACGATAATTTGAACATACGATGAAACGAGTGAGAGGCGAAGCAATGAAGCATCAGGCTACTGGCCGCGTGTTTTTTTTCTTTTTTTGGATCACGTCAGGGTCACCAATTTGGCGGATTTCAAGTGTCGATAGGCTGATGGCTGATGATGTGTTCCGCCGAACACTGTACACAAAGTGGAACACGGATTTTGTTTTAAAATTACTTTTATTTATAATGTCACACAAGTAGTTTTGACGCTTCTCAATATAATGATTTCGACACACGGATTACAATTCATATTACCAGCTATTGATCGTGAATCGGAGGTTATTAGCCTTGCGCCAACGGAGGACCTTTCCTACCTACTGGAAAATCGCTCGTGTTCAGCCAATCCCAAAGAGGGGAAAAAAGAGTCTCCCACATAATTACCGTCCGATAGCATTACTGTCTATTTAAGGTCTAATCTAAGGTGATGGAAAAAGTCATCAATACCGAGTTAGTTAAGTATTTGAAGTGCAACGGACTTCTGAATGATCGTCAATACGGATTCCGTGGCAGGCGGTCCACTGGAGACCTTTTGACACTTATAACCGATATATGGACATCTGCGATTGAGCGGCATGGTGCGTCAAGGGCGGTCGCATTGGATATCTCCAAGGCTTTTGACCGCGTCTGGCACGGGGCGTTGCTGAGCAAACTTCGTTCATATGGACTTTCCCAACAGCTTTGCGGCTGGACGAGGAGCTTCCTCGAAAATCGATCGATCAGGGTTGTTGTGGACGGCGAGTGTTCGGATCTGTACCCTGTTAATTCGGGGGTGCCCCAAGGTTCTATTTTGGTTCCAACATTGTTTTTGCTTCACATAATGATTTTGTAGAGTCAACGGGTAACAAAGTGTTCTGTTTTGCGGATGATGGTACACTTGTTTCCCCTTTTTCGAGTGACCTGGCGATTGGTGCATCAACGTTGCACCATCTAAGATGTAGTCAGATCGACTCTATGAATCGGGATCTGGATAAGGTCCTGCAATGGGGGAAGGCCAATCTCGTTGACTTCAATGCAACGAAGACACAATATACAACATTCACAAAGAAAAATGGATGATCCGTACCACAGCTGGTGATGAATGGCAAGGTCCTTGAACCTAAGAATAACAAAGTGTTCAGTTTGCGAATGATAGGACACTTGTTTCCTCTTTTTCGAGTGACCGGCCGATTAGTGCATCAACGTCGCATCACCTGAGATGTAGACACGTTGACTCTCAAAATCGGGTTCTGGACAAGATCCTGCCATGGGGAGAGGTCAATCTCGTCGACTTCAGTGCAACGAAGACACAGTATACAACACTCACAAAGAAAAGTGGATCATCGGTTCAGCTGATGATGACTGGTCAGACCCTCGAATCTGGGGAAGGCTTGAAGTTACTCGGCGTCACCGTCTGTGGGAATGTATCGTGACATAAACACGTGTCGAAGATCACCAGGTCCGACTCTGGAAAACGGAGTTATCTTTTTAGAGCCAAGAAATATTTTACTCCAACTAAACTTCTTCTCCTGTATAAATCCCAAATTAGACCCGCGCTCAAATATTGCTCTCATGTTTGGAGCTCTGCTCCTAAACATACCCTCGGCCTACTTGAGAGAGCATACAGAGACGAGCGATCCGCCTGATCGGGGACACGCCGCTGACGGCGGAACTACAGTCGCTGTCATATCGAGGGCGCGTAGCGGACTTTTGTCTGTTTTACAGATATTACCATGCGGACTGTTCTTCGGAGATTCGTGGTTTTGTTGTGCGCGATTCGCATGCGAACTTTTATTCCAAACAGGGTATAGAGTCTTCAACTCATGTTTGGAACTCGGCGCCTAAGCATACTCTTGACCTACTTGAGAGCATACAAAAACGAGCGATTCGCCCGATCGGGGACTCGGCGCTGACGTCGAGATTACAGTCGCTATCACATCGAAGGCGCGTAGCCGACCTCTGTCTGTTTTACAGATATTATCGCGCGTACTGTTCTTCGGAGATTCGTTGCATTGTTCCGCGTAATTCGGTTTATTTGCGCTCTACAAGACAATCTGACGGATCGCACCAATTTGCCGGCTATCTCCTGACGGCGCGAACATCCCTGCATTAGAACTCGTTCCGTTACAGAGCGGGAAAGCTGTGGAACTCCCTTCCCACGCGAATGTTCCCGGAGCGTTACAACCTACAACTGTTCAAGAAGAACTGCAACAGTCATTTGGTGGCATATCGGGGCGCCCACTCGGCGCTATAGGTTCGCCTCTCCAGAGAGAAGTGTAATAAAAAAAAAAAAACAAACGTAACGTAATGTACTGATACATGTTTAGATGCGGCATGTGTGGTTTCGTAAATAAAAGTACTCTTTTTATTTTTATTTGTTCGCTTGTTTCTTTCTTTATATCTCTATGTATTTATTTAGTCATTTATTTACCTACTTATGTGAAAGGTTAGTTTTCTTTATTTATTCTAATAATGTTAATAAAAGGTCTTATATTTCTATTAATAACCTTGACTCTCACCACCGGAAGAAAAGAGACCGAGTGCCCGCCATGCGCTCTTTTTATACTGTATACTCAACGAACATTGAAGTTAGCGTTCGTTCAGTGCCCGAGAACACAAGTAGACGTCAGCCGCGCCACAGTCGGGGTTACACTGAACAGAATTGTTCTTCACCATTTAAAGTTACGGCTATTTGTGGGAAAGGTGTATTACATCTATCTATTTTTTTTTTTTGTTTATAACTTTATTTCCGTATATTTTTTTTATTTATTCATAATGATAATTTTTTTCTTTTCCCTAAAATTGTCATTCATGACGGCAAAAAATATCTCGTAGTTATTTTGCCAGGAAAACCGGTGCTGGTAACTAGTGAACCCTTCTCTTACTTTAATTCATTGCGTAGTAACATTTAGCATACTTTCTCATATACTTGACAACTTATTGCAAGACTTACATCTAATGTCGCCCTCTTTCTTCTTTCGTTTCAGGTGAGTGCTACGGAAAATACCGCAAATGTAGTAATTTTTATTACATATAAGACAATAAATACAAAAGGCTTTCACAAAAGTATAATACACCCCCTGTCCCAATACAACCCGGAATGGATTAAAACAAAAACACAAATAGTTAAATAATGTTCACAAAAATCAATTTATGTATTCGAAGTAATCTCCCTGAATTGAAATACATTGATTTGCTCGGCTGTTGCACCAAATGACTTTTGTATGTCGTTGATCGGAATGTTGTTGATGAAGGTGATCGTCGGCCGGAAAGAGTCTTCAGTTGATGCAAAACGGTTTGCTTTCTTAGTTAAATGGAGTTCATTACATATGAAATAATCACACGGATGCAGATCACACGAATTCGGGGAGTATTGAGACAAACAAATTTGATTTTTAGTTAAAACCTCGGTGATAATTATCGCACGATTATTATGCAATGATTTCCAACTGCCTGGTTCTCGATATTCAAGACGAACACAACGAACACGACTTAGCAAACACTTTAATATTTAAACGTAATTGTTGCGGCACGTCCGGAGAGGAGCAAGAGTCCGTGCTCCAGAGCGTCCAAGCGAGAAGTGAGGTTATCCAGCGTG
The DNA here is from genome assembly GCA_963931805.1 of Microdon myrmicae. Classification (NCBI taxonomy): domain Eukaryota; kingdom Metazoa; phylum Arthropoda; class Insecta; order Diptera; family Syrphidae; genus Microdon; species Microdon myrmicae. Next base: position 143,773,718 of record OZ007500.1, on the reverse strand, counting down.
TGCTAGAAAGTGAAGGTATGTAGAGCGCCCGAGCCAGTCGAGAGGTTATCCGGCGTGTGTCCAAGCAAGTTGGTTAGGTCATGTCCAGAGCGAACCGTTGAGCCAATTTTTAAGTTAGACGTTTTTTGGTGGCGTCCCTTTTCTGTCACCGACGCGTTACCAGCTACTGGATGACAGTTGGCAAATGGCAGGCAGATGTGAACGTATTAGAATTCTCCAGTACATTTAATTGTTAATCCGCAACATCGCGCCCGCCTTCGCTAAATATAACGTTTTCCAATAGGGACTTGACAACTTTGAATTTAATTTGTGAACGCACCCTTTCACTAATCATAGAACTGTCACTGCCAATTTATTCAGTAAACTCAACATTTTCATCATGGTTAAATACACGAACGAACAACGTCTGCAAATTATAAAAGTTTGCTACCGTAAAACTGTTGTCAAGTCCCTATTGGAAAACCCTAGGGTTATGCAATAGTGTTATAGAATAGGGACTTGACAACTTTGAATTTAATTTGTGAACGCACCCTTTCACTAATCATCGAACTGTCACTTTATTCAGTAAACTCAACATTTTCATCATGGTTAAGTACACGAACGAGCAACGTCTGCAAATTATAAAAATTTACTACCGAAAAAAAGTCCCTATTGGAGAACCCATTACATAGTATTGATAATAAATATATTAAAATAATTTAATTTGTGAACGCACCCTTTCACTACTCATCGAACTGCCACACTAATCATCGAACCGTCACACTAATCATCGAACTGTCACTGTCAATTTATTCAGTAAACTCAACATTTTCATCATGGTTAAGTACACGAACGAACAACGTCTGCAAATTATAAAAATTTGCTACCGAAAAAAAGTTGTCAAATCCCCATTGGAGAACCCATTATTAGCGTATCATCCCTTATGAAAGGGGGGCTCTGATGTCGAGGTCCTGATTGATGCCGGTGAGATGATCCGCTGGTGATCGGTGACGTCGTAGGTGTTGTTGGTTCGGTTGGGATGGGATGTTTCCATGAGAAGTTACTGGGGGAGGCCATCCACCACGAGGAGCGCTGAAGGCTTGTTTTTTTTTTTTTTTTTTGGTTTTCCTGCGACGGCGATTGCCTCCGACGATGTTGCGAGGTTCTCGGTGCCCTGGAAGCGCCCTTCGTCCTTATGATATTACCCATGAAATCGAGGGCGACGGGGCCTTCCCTCTATCCGCTGGGGTCCATCGCGCTTTGTGGTTGCAGAGCCAACGAACTGGAGTTGTAAGGTCGCAAACCACGGACAATGGCCATGTGATGGCCATGTGATGGCCATGTGATGGGACTGGATGACGTGGTGGGTGCTGCGCCTTTTAGCATCCATCCCAAGTGAGTAGCCTGCGCGATGAGACCTGAGGTTTCGGGCTTCTTCCATGATGGGGGAAGCGTACAGATCAGCCCCGATGGGATGGTTGGGTCTGCGAGATCCAAGCCTGTCATGATGGAGAGATTTCCGGGTAGGAGTCGTGTGGGGGCAGATTGAGAGTATAGCGTTTGGAATGATAGTGAAGACCGTGTGATTCGAACTGACGCTATGACAGTTAGAATCACCAAAATTCTGATGCATTTTCTTATTCGATCTTCGTTCGGTGTTCTTCACTATTTGCTTGTGTATTGTGTGTGTATCTGTTAGAGACGCCACAAGAGTGTCGATGGTCCAACTTCGCGAGCGTTCACGGCGAGGTAATATCGTGATAGATAATTGCGCCCTCACCGTCCGGCAGCGGGCACCTCCGATCCCATAAGCTGGAGTGAACGATGCCTGGCGGCGGCGGCGCAGCCGTTGGGCGAGGGATTCCGAGATGAAGGTGACCTCTGAACAAGCGCCCACCAGGGCACTAACCTCGTTCCTGCGTTAAACTTCCGATTGAATGAGGACGCGTGCTGTGGCCAAGATTATCGCGCGTGGAGGAGGACCGGTTAGGGTGTGCGCCGACGCTCCGAGGGTCTGCCCGCCTTGGGCTTTGGGGCTGGAACTTCTGGAGGTGATGGTAATTGGGGTGTTAGGGTTGAGGCTATACCAGCATGGAGTAGGGTGTAGTGTCGTCCCTGACACCGTCGCCATGTTTTGGTGTAGCGGTAGTCGCGAAACAGATGCCTCCTCAGGCAGTTGAAGCACAGTTTTTGTTGATTTACATGTGATTTCCGGTTTTCCAGGCTGAGCATTTTGAACTCCTCGCAAGAGCTGATAGAGTGCGATGATCTTCAGAACGAGCAGGGAGACTGTACGTTCTAATCGGGGGTTGGGGTCGTGTGTACGGAGAGGCGTGCCCTCTGGTTGGGGTCCTGGTGGTCGTTACTTCCGTTGGGAGTGGTGGACGTTGACTTTAGGCCGCCCAACGAACTCCAACGCATCGATACTGATTTTTATGAAGACGTTGATCTGCTGTTATGTGGGGGGCTCCGTGGTATTTCCCTGCGCTGTCTGCAAATCACGTCCTGTGCATGGATCCAGGCGCTGGGTGGTTCAGGTAGACGACTAAGTCATCCCAGGTGCTTACGTGATGGCCGAGTGCATCCAGGTTATCGACAGCCTCATTGGTGGCATCGCGGAGTTGACGTAGGCCCACAGCAAATTCCTTGTGGATAGCAGGTACCTGGAGGAGAGCGCTCAAAGCAAAGTGGACCAGGGCACAAGTGTTGTCGTAATGCTCTACCAATTTGTCTCAAGCCCGATTATAGTTTTCCTCCGTGACGGGGATGTTTTTGATGGTCCTGGCGGCGTCGTCCCAGAGACTGAACTATAGGTAGTAGAGACGCTCCACATCCGTGAGGTCTGGGTGGTCCGCCAGTGCTGCATGGAATAGGTCTCTGAATGGTTTCCATTCTAAGTATCTGCTCGAGAATGTTGGTGACTAACAATTTGCCTTTCGACGACAAAACTTTGTTTGTTTTTTAATTATGTTTATTTTAATAACAGAGAAAAACTAAAAAAAAACGTTGTGCCAATTTTTTTTTAAGTTACATTTAAGTTACATCTATATATATAACTTTTTTTGTAATTGCTTAAAAACCTTAATTTAATATAATTTAAATCTTATTGTACCCTAATCCTAGAAAAGCTAAATCTGTGTAAGCTGACCGATGTTGGAGTTACTTTACCGACTTTGGTACATATGTCTTTATTCGCCATTCAATCATAAAACCTGGTGACCGTTAAGGGTAAACACGTTTGCCGTGATAGCCTCCACGCTTCCAGAATTAAACCATGTATTCATCTTGGGTTTTTTTTTTTTATTACACTTCACGAGGGGGTGCCCCGAGATGCCACCAAATAACTGTTGCAATTCTTTTTGAACAGTTGTAGGTTGTAACGCTCCGGGAACACTCGCGTGGGAAGGGAGTTCCACAGGTTTCCCGCTCTGTAACGGTTCGAGTTCTAATGCAGGGATGTTCGCGCCGTCAGGAGAGGAACCGCAAACTGGTGGGATCCGTCGGATTATCTTCCGGAGCGCATATAAGCCGAATTGCGTGGAACAATACCACGAATCTCCTAAGAACAATACAAGTGATAATATCTGTAAAACAGACAGAGATCGGCTACCTTCGATGTGATAGCGGCTGTAGGCCCGATGTCGGCGCTGAGTCCCCGATTAGGCGGATCACTCGTCTCTGTATGCTCTCAAGTAGGTCGAGGATATGTTTAGGAGCCGAGCTCCAAACATGAGAGCAATATTCCAGCCCGGGTCTAATTTAGGATTTATTCAGCAGAAGAAGTTGGGCCGGTGTCATATATTTCTTGGCTCTAAAAAGATAGCTCAGTTTTCCTGAGGTTGATCTGGGGATGGTCGACACGTGTTTATGCCACGATACACTTCCACAGACCGTGACGTCGAACATTTTCAAGCTTTCGCCAGATTCGATGGTCTGGCCATTCATCATCAGCTGGGGAACCAATGATCCGCTCTTCTTTGTGAATGTTGTATACTGTGTCTTCGTTGTATTGAAATCGACGAAATTGGCCCTTTCCCACTGCAGGACTTTATCCAAAAAAGATAGCTCAATTTTCCTGAGGCTGACCTGACGATGCTCGACATGTGTTTATGCCACGACACATTCCCACAGACCATGACGCTTTCAAGCTTTGCCCAGATTCGAGGGCCTGGCTATTCATCGTCAGCTGTGGAACCGATGATCCACTTTTCTTTGTGAATGTTGTATATTATGTCTCCGCTGCATTGAAGTCGACGAGATTGGCCCTTCCCCACTGCAGGACCTTATCTAGATCCTGATTCAGAGAGTCAATGTGTCAACATCTCAGCTGGTGCGACGTTGATGCACCAATCCGCCGAGCACTCAAAAAGGAGGAAACAAGTGTACTATCATCCCCAAAACTGAACACTTTGTTATCCGTTGTCTCCAACAAATGATTTACGTGAAGCAAAAACAAAGTTGGAGTCAAAATAGAACCTTGGGGCACCCCCGAATGAACAGGATAGAGATCCGAACACTCGACGTCCACAACAACCCGGATCGATCGATTTTCGAGGAAGCTCCTCGTCCAGTCGCAAAGCTGCTGGGAAAGTCCATATGAACGAAGTTTGCTCAGCAATGCCCCGTGCCAGACGCGGTCAAAAGCCTTGGAGATATCCAATGCGACCGCCCTTGACTCACCATGCCGTTCAATCGCAGATGTCCATATATCGGTTACAAGTGGCAAAAGGTCTCTCGTGAACCGCCTACCACGGAATCCGTATTGACGATCATTCAGAAGTCCGTTGCACTCCAAATACTTAGTTAACTCGGTATTGATGACTTTTTCCATCACCGTAGATAACATAGACAGTAATGCTATCGGATGGCAATTTTGTGGGAGACACTTTTTTCCCGTCTTTGGGATTGGCTGAACTCGAGCGATTTTCCAGCAGGCAGGCAAGATCCTGTGGTAGTTTTTTTACGTAGGAATCGACAAGGATGCGGGTTCTATAAAAAAACACACACTGGAATTGTTCACAAACTCTTTGTTTGGAAAAGCACCCAAAAAAAGGTAAGCTGCCTAATATATATTTATGTCGGTTATCCTTGGGGATAGCCGAATTAATTCCAGCGAATTGGTTGGCGGTTAATGCCGTAGCAAGGTTGCGTAACCTTGCTGAAAATTCGACTTCAAGGTAAGTCGCATCGCCGGGAATGGTGGGGATCGAGCGATGCATGGCTCTTCGGGCCCTGAAAAGCCCCACAGTCCTCCGTGCATAAGTTAAGCGGAAGACTCTGCTAAGAACCGGCCACAGTTCTGGAGCACAGTTCTAAAGGACTATTGCTGGTATTCCGTCCGAGCCGGTTGCCTTCCTACAGTCCGGTTCACGTAGAATGCGTTGAATAGTATGCGGGCGAAATCTCACATCCGGCATGGAAGACGGTATCGGCGCGATCACAGGTGGCTCCAAAAGACCGGGATCAAGGTTTGAATTCGCGGAAAATAAATTCGCGAACACATCAACTTTATCCTTTGAATTTGTGACTCACATCCCGCTGTCTGTCACCAACGGAGGGAAGGAGGAGGAAGTGAAGTTACTGCTGACAGCTTTTGCCATTGACCAGAAGGAGTGCGAACCAGTCGGGCACCGAAGGAGTTTTTTTTTTGACGTTTTGTTTTATATCCACATTTATTTAACAAATTAATTACGTATTTTACTTAAGACTAACTGTTAACTTCTATTTTACAAATATCATTCTTACATTAACTTACTGGCTCTTCGCAAGCACTCTAAATTATACATTACTATTTTTCTTATGCCTTTCGGCTTACAACACCGAAGGAGTTTATTGGTCACTCTGTCGTTGTGAGCTTTCTTCGCGGTATCAATCGCCTGGTTGCACGCGTTTCTGATTCTAACAAAATTCTTTCTGTTAACATCGGTGCGATTGGGGGGCCATTGCTTAAAAGCTCTATCCCTTGCCGCTGTAATCTGCTCCCATTTTTTTCAAACCAAGGTTTATCAGATGAATTTCGTTTCATGGAATGTGAAATGTAGATCTCCATCCCGAGAAGAATAATCGCTGTGGCCGATTCCGCGGATGCGTTAACATTGGAGTCTCTGAAGCACACCTCCGACCACGGATAGAAAGCGAAATTTCGCAAATCGTCCCAGTTAGCAGCCCCATACTTCCATACATGGCGAAGCAGCGTAGGCCGGTTATTCGCTTGAAATGCAAGTGCTTGTGCGACAGATACCAAGCAGTGATCCGAGTTTTCCCGTGGCGCACAAACCTCTACGGTATAAATATTCGGTTCGGATGTCAGAAACAGATCCAGGGTTTTCGCATAATCACCTCGGGCATCCGACACTCGCGTTGGTTCCTCCACGAGTTGAGTTAAGTTGTGGCTAACAGCGAACATCTTCGCCAACCTACCAGCCTCGTCGGTTCGGTTAGAATGTACCAACCAGCCGGAATTTTGTACATTAAAATCGCCAAAAACAACAATTTCAGAAGCTGGGTGGTTGATCTGTATCCAGTCGACAGTATGTGAAAGATGTTCGAAAAATGTCGCCGGTAGATCGTCATTCGAGAAGCGCTAAAGACAACAAAGAAATTTAACAGAATTGCTCAGCACGACCCTCGACCATATGATGTCCATGTTATTCGGTTCCAACGCCTGCATCCTCTGGCAAGCTAGATTGGACGGCGCGAAGACGCAGACTCCGTCCTTGAAACGGAATCTCGAATGTAAGTCGTTTGGCGCAAGGCTAATAACCTTACCCGGAAAAACAAATTATTATGGAGAATTTAACAAGTCTCGGATAAGGACCGGATACCGGTGGAGAGACTTGCTAAATAAGGCCAAGACCGGATCCCGGTTGTAGTGCCGATGATGATGATGAATATAAGTCGTATCCTGAGCAACGAAGATATGTCGAATCAATTGACGAATCGACCTTGGTCTCAGTTAGGGCAAGGATATCAGGTTTCGCTGTTTGCAAATATTGGTGGACGGCGTTCACATTTGTATTTGCATCAACATTTGTTTTGGTGAAACCGATGCCCCTGATGTTACAAGATGCCGTTACCAGTCGAGCGTGGGCAGAGCCTCGAGAGCGAGTCCGATTATGCGATGACGAACCTCTTAAAGTTCGGTTATTTATTTTAATATCTGCATGATGTTTCCCCTGACATAGTCTCCCCGGGCGATCCAAATGGGAAATTAGTTTACCTCCGGAATTCTTTATCTCAGAAGGTAACATCATGACCTATCTCCGAATCAGTCCGGGCCATCAGCCGCACATTCAAAACATAGTCGAAAATGTCTCCCGACGATATCGCGGAATTGCAGCGTGACGGAGTGTTTTTTTTTTTAAATTTTACTTCTCCCAGGAAAGGCGAACCTATAGCGCTGAGTCAGCGGATTGAGATGCTATTTTTTTTTTCCTCACCAGGTGCATCAGCCAAGCTGCAAAAGATGGTCAAGGGTTTTGTGGGGGGCGATGTATGTCGCGCCGGCGAACGGCGGTGGTTCACTTCGCTCCTCCGATGTCACTTTATAAATCTCCAACAAGAAACACCGCCAGCCGGATGGAGGACAAAACTGAGCAACACCGCCACAGGGTTCACCGAGAAGCAAGCTCCAAAGAACGGAGCGGACACCACACAGGAATAAAACACGGCATTATAGTTATTGGTATATTTTGCATTTATTGTAGGTTCTTATGCATTAAACGGTTTCTTGATTATGCACTAAGCAAAGTTTCCGCTAACGACCACACAATTCGTTAATTCACGCTACCGTTATTAAGGACGAACTTGACTCCAAAATGACTAACATCGTCTCGTTAACGATTACTCTCGGTTGAATCTCGCGTCCCCGTGCGCACCGGGGAGCGGAAGTGACATGACCACGACCTGCTCGGTGGCCGGATATAAAATGACTCAGCGATTCAACCCTCGTTTGGGGCGAGTTTGTGGTGTGGTGGTAGATATCCTCTCCACTAAGGATATCGTTTTTACTTACCACCAGAGAAATGTAAAGTCTGTCTTGGTGGAATAGAATACCAGATCTCGTAATGGAGATCATGATGGTATGTGTGTGATCGTTCAGATCTGTGTTGTTTACTCATGCGCGAAGGCAATAGAAAAACAAAGCAGGCAGGCGGCAAGGACAAAGGAATCGGGGCGATCATGGTTTATGATGTGCATCGCGGCTAAAAAAATGGACGACGATGCATCGAAGAGATGTAAAAGCAAATATGGGACGAAGGCATCATAAAAGTCTTAGATGGGTGATGCCCTTGTGTAAACATACGAATATACATTGGGAAAGGTGCTAATGGGTTGGTGGACGAAACAAATCCCTTGCTTGCATTTGTATATGCAGGGAAATTCGTTTGTGGGAAACGGATTCTATATTTGCATTGTTTATGCTTTGAATTCAATCCGGCGGCTATGCGCGAAGTCGATGATTGTTTGGAGATTCAAACAAAGGAGCATTTCTGGGTAACGTGCTTGCAGCTGGATCGATAGTTGCAAATCATTGCGAAGCAATTCAGATGATTACACAATGAACGTTTGTATATACCATCTGTGTCAATTGTACATGGCATCTATGGCGACGCCAGGATCGAACTCTAGAGTGAATATCTACACTAATTGGAAACTCGGTTCTGGGTCACTAATACAGAGATGCATTGATACATGTATGAATGCCCTTGTAGGAAAAATTCTTTGCAGGCATTTCCAGGTAATGCATTGAACGCATTAATTATCCTTGGGAAGGAAATGTTTTTGCTGCGGGGAGATTGCGGTGCAGGTGTGGGAAGGTTGGAATTTGCCTGGCAACCGAAGGTACCGGATAGGTTTTGGTTTTATGCACCTGTATAATGGAAAGAATTCTTGTAGGGAATATGTATGTGAAGAGATGCATGAAAAGGTAGGAATTCTTTACAGGGACTTTTAGGTAAATAAATTTGATCTATTTGATGCGTAAAGCATTTATGGTGCTAATGTGATTGCATTAGCGAACTTAAGGAAGTTGGGTAGCAGTTATGGGGGTTTTTCAGGTAAGTGGGAACCGCCAAAGTTTCTTTCAACCCTTTCACGAAGCCTATAGCTTAATGGAGTGGCATTTCGGTGGGCGACTGGGTTTAGAAGCTACCACCTAGTAATTGTTCCGAACTGCACAATAGCAAGAGTCGCCAGTTGAACCTAGGTGTGCACAACCAAACGCAAGACACAACCTCCGTACCAACTCAGGCATGTTTTTTTTACACAAACGCGCGCACGAAAGGGGATTTTGGAGTACCCTTAATTGAGGCGGTATACGAGGGTTGCCTTTTATATTTCGGGATTAGAGAACAAAAACAAATATTGCTCATCGAAAATCACTTTATTGTTTTTCAAAATATTCCACATGAAGATCTATACACTTTTGCATGCGTTTGAACCAATTGTCGAAGAATTTTTGCCACTCTGATTGAGGTATCTCCAACACATGCATTCTGAATGCAGCAACCGCTTCTTCAGGTGTCGAAAAACGTTGACCTCTCAGTTTGTTTTTTACGTACGGGAATAAAAAGAAGTCATTCGGTGCCAAGTCAGGACTATACGGCGGTTGACCCATCAAATCGATGTTTTGGGTGCTCAAAAATGCAGTTGTCGCAGCCGATGTGTGAGAGCTCGCATTGTCGTGGTGAAGAGTGATCCGTCTTCGGTGGTTGGTTTTCCTGATTTCTTGGAAGACAACTGGCAAACAAATGGCTGTGTACCACTCAGAATTGACTGTTCTGCGTTGCTCTAGTGGTACGGTTGCGACATGTCCAGTTTGTCCGAAAAAACAGGCGACCATTTGCTTGGAAGTGCTTCGTGCGCGAACAACTTTTGTTGGATTTGGCTCATCTTGAAACACCCAGACAGTCGACTGCTGTTTACTTTCGGGCTCATACGCGTAAATCCACGATTCATCACCTGTCACGATGTCATAGACGTGTTTCGAAGCACCGCGACCGTATTTTTTGAGCATTTCTTTCGACCAATTGACACGAGCCTTTTTTTGGGCGATTGACAAATTGTGTGGGATCCAACGCGAACAAATTTCTTTGACAGTCAAATGTTTATGCAATATTGAATGTATGCTGGTCCCACTAACGCCTAAGGTTGTCTCAATCTCACGATAGGTCACATGACGATCTTCCAATATCAGCTCGCGCACAGCATCAATGGTTTTCGGAACAACAACTGATTTTGGACGACCTTCACGAAATTCATCTTGGAGTGAACTACGACCACGATTGAATTCACCATACCATCGATAAACACTGGTCCTTGATGGAGCTTCATCGCCAAAAATTGAATTAAGTTCATCCATGCACTGTTGCTGAGTTAATCCACGCCGAAAGTTGTAAAAAATAATGGCACGAAAATGTTGACGATTTAATTCCATTTTTGGGCCGAGATGAATCTTTTAAGTTACTGTAAACAACACAAATAGCGCTCGTATGTCCAAACGTTCTGGGTGCGTATAACCTCAAAAATGTCCAACTTTACGACAGAGCTGTCAATTGCCGGATTGCAACACTAGGGTTGCCAAATCCCGAAACATAAGAGGCAACCCTCGTATCAACCTTGGACCGACTTACCGCCTAAACCAACCTTTTCTCGAACCAGTCCATTGACCAAGCTCCGAAAGATGGGCAGGGATTTCTTCCGACCATTTCACGGAACCTGTAGCTTGATGGGGTGGTATTTCACCGGGCGACAGGGCGTTGGGAACCCACCTACCACTCGGCCTTTAGTCGCCTTTTACGACAAGCCGGCCTAGCTGTGAGTATATTCTAACGCCCTACTCACAGGGCTGATTTGATAGTCTCTAGTCTGTTTGGAATAAAAGTCTGCTTACACTGTAGAATCAGCCCTATTGATGCGTCAGGTGTAGCGTTATCATCGTTACTAGCGAAAAATGACGACCCTTTTAATTTCCCAGAAAAACTCATTTAGACCGTGCCAGTTGGCTTCTAAAATAACTACATTGTCATTAAGCATGTTATGCAATAACTTTCTCTCTGAAGCTATTGTTGTGAAAGTGATATTAGTCTCAATTAACCAAATGTAGAGTTACCTGCAGGTAGTTTCCAACAGCTACATCAGGGAGCGTTCAATTAAAGGTAATACAATGACTAAAGAATCTTTTAGATAACGGTTTGCATTTCAATAATCAATAATCGTATTTATTGTAATTGGAATATTTTAGAGTTTTTGAAGTTCGCCAACGAGGCCAAAAGAAAACTGAGGGCTTTCCTGGTATACGAAGATATAAGTAGATAATACTACCAAGCATACGAAATTGAGTTTAAGCTCACAGTTTGGATGGAATTCTGTAACGGGCTAAGGGTGGGTGTGCTTTAGTTCTAGACACAAGGAAGTAAACAGAGTGTAGCACATCAGACTACCCAACTCGGCTACTTACCTCTATTTACTACACCGTACCCAACTTATACTGCAAGTTCGTTCCGCCGTAATACTATTAATATAAGAAGTGGAGAGTGCCTAGAACCCTGGTTGTTCGCCTTTTCCTTGGGTTTTGCAGTAATATCGACATTTTTGAAATCATTTAAAGGTTTTTACGTCGTTGTTCTCCTCTTTTTCTTGTCGGTTGCAAGCTTGCAGTATTTCCCGTCGTCGGCGTCCTCGTTCATTGGCGGGGGTATTTACGGTGCATCGTTGACAGGCTTCATATGAAATGTACATCACGGAACCAAACTTCTGCTGCCATTCGAGCTCAACAGTTTTTATTGTGTTGCTTTCTTTCTTAGTCGCCACGCTCATCCCTTATTCACCTAAATGCAAGAACAAGACGGTGGCTTGTGTGCCCAATAACGATGTGTACTTTGCCGGCGATTTTTGTTGGTTGTGTTCACATCCCTTGTTGTTTGAAGGCATTCGCCGGGGAACACACAGATACAGTATTCGGGCGCAATACAATAGCTAGTTATTAGGAATGGAATATGTGGGAATTGCATCACATACTATCAAAGGCTACCCAACCATCCTGTGAATAGAAGAGAATAGGAAGGAACGCTAGCAGTTGGATGGCCTCCTTTTTTGACTTTTAATTCTTGAATTGAATTGCGTGAGTACTTTCGTATTTAGTCACATCGCATGCTACGCGCAGTACGTATGCACGGCGTGTTGGAGTTGTCTACACACTTGGGCGCACAGTTGTTTTTAAATTTTTGTTTTTAATTTAATTTTCGACATTTTTCAATCCCGCGCAAATTTTGTTGTGTTTTGTTTACTATTATTGTTTTTTTTTTTTAGTTGAAATCAAAAGTAAAATGTGGCTCAATTCAGTAATCGAAACCAAAGTTTAAGTAAAAATTTTAGAGAATTCTATTTTTAATTATTAAATTCGCGTTAATAATAATAATAATAAAAAAAATAGTTAAATGTATTATTTACGGACTAAGCTGCTTAATTTAATAAATGCTAAAGAGAATTCTCCGATGGCCAGTACTGTAACGAATGTGTTCAAATTGTTGTCTAAAATAAAAAATATGATTAAAAACAAAGTATTTTATACGATGTGCTTAAAATGTAGTTTTGGTTTTCCCCTGTTGAATTATGTATAATGTATATTCAATTTATTAACAAGACAAGTGTCACACAATCAGTTCAAGTTAAAGTTGTTTTATTTTTTGTTTCACGTTAAAAAAATCATTTTAAATCCGGTTTATCTGTTTTGAGAATGTAAAGTGATCTGTTAAGTTTTAATGTTTAATGCATGTTTTAAAGTTAATTCAAAACTTGTGTAGTCAGACATTTTGTGTTATTGTTTTTGTTTTTTTAAAACTTAAAAAACCCCCACATTCACGACAATTGAATAGTTAAGTTCAATTTTATGTTATGTTCAAATTTAAATTCAAATTGAAAAGTCTTTTCGATCGAAAAAGTTATGCTGCAAAGATCTGATCTAAAAGAAACAATTTTACTGGATAACTATTCGGGATTTAAATGCGCATACCGAAATTACATATTATTAACAAAAGTAAGTTAATTTATTTTCTTTGTTTCTAATGTGTATACATTTATTGCTTTGGTCAAATCGTTTATGGTGGGAGGATCTTGTTTTATTTAGTTTTGCAATCTTCATGCCAATTGTTGTTAAATTCTGTAGAATTTGACATTTCATAGTAATTGTTTTCTTGATTTTTTAATTGAAAGAAGTATCAATTCAGTTAATACTTTACTCAATCTTTTGCTTTACACTTATGATAACGAACATAGCATTGTCCCGAAACCACTGGCACCTACACCGTTGTTGGCTGTTGTTAAAGTCTTGCAGTTTATCATAGAAGTTAAATAGCCAAATTTCTAAGGTGAAAACTTGGGCTATTGATAGCTTCGAAAACATTTATATAAACTGTTGATGCGTTCTCATTTTTTTTTCACATGAAACGTATGCAGAAAAAGATCGTTAAAGTACCTTTTAGTTTCAACACGCGAGTTATTGTCTGGTCTCGGGACAAAATTTGAAAAAAGGCGATACCTCCTTATTTCAACACGTATTGATGCTTTTACATGAACAACTTTAAAAAAATATGGGGAGGCGAGAAGCCGACTTTAGCGAGACAAGGACCTCGTCTTGTCTCTGTCTTCTGGTTATATTGCGATAACCAGAATCACCCACATCCGTGAGGATGTTGGGCTCGGTCTCGAGATATCTGAAAAGAAAAAACAAGGGGGGGGGGGGGGTTATGTAAGGATAGTGTTGACAGTGTTAGTTCAGGTGTTCTCTAACTACTTGGATGGAGGGATGGTAGAAAAGAAATCATACAAGACCGATAGGTCTTGGGTGCGGTAGTAAACGCAGATCACGTCTTTGGCGTTTGATGATCTTAGCTTTGTTCGGCGTGTGTGTATGTTTGTGCCGTCTTGTACGTTGCGTCCGTGTGTGTGTGTGGTGTGTTAGCAGTAGACCCTATTGGATGGGTCCAGGAATCCTCTATTATAGAGGGGAATGTTGTTGGGGAAAAAGGGGGGTGGCGAGAGGCCGACTTTAGCGAGACAAGGACAGATGTGTCATCTTGTCTCTGGCTTCTGGTCATCTTGCGATAACCAGAATCACCCACATCCGTGAGGAGTTGGGCTCGGTCTCAAGGTATCTGAAAAGAAAAAGGGGGGGGGGGGGGGTATGTAAGGATAGTGCGGACAGTGTTAGTTCAGGTGTTCTCTAACTACTTGGATGGAGGGATGGTAGAAAAGAAATCATACATGACCGATACGTCTTGGGTGCGGTGTTACATTAAATTATTTATACACAATTTTATTTAAATATAGTTAATATATTTATATATATTTAAATAATTTTTACTATTTAAGTAAAGGTAAGTAGAAAGGGACTTACTTGGGAAAAGCTTGTGCGACCGTTGAGCGGTCGTGGACACTATGGGATGGATCCAGCAATCCTATATTATAGAGGGAAATGTTGTTGCGAAAGGGGGGGGGGGGTGGGGAGGGCTCGACTTTAGCGAGACAAGGACAGATGTGTCCTTTATCTTGTCTCTGGCTTCTGGTAATCGTGCGATAAGCAGAATCACCCACTTCCGTGAGGATGTTGGGCTCGGTCTCGAGATATCTGAAAAGAAAAGGGGGGGGGGGGGGGGGGGTATGTAAGGATAGTGTGGACAGTGTTAGTTCAGGTGTTCTCTAACTACTTGGATGGGGGATGGTAGAAAAGAAATCATACATGAGCACGTCTTTGGCGTCTGATGATCTTAGCTTTGGTCGGCGTTTGTGTATGTTTGCGCCATCTTGTACTGTGCGTCCGTGTGTGTGTGTGGTGTGTTAGCAGTAGACCCTATGGGGCGGGCCGAAGAATCCTCTATTATAGAGGGGAATTTTCTTGGGAAAAGGGGGGGTGGCGAGGGGCCGACTTTAGCGAGACAAGGACAGATGTGTCATCTTGCGATAATCAGAATCACCCACATCCGCGAGGATGTTGGGCTCGGTCTCAAGGTATCTGAAAAGAAAAAAAAAGGGTTGGGGGAAGGGGGTATCTAAGGATAGTGCGGACAGTGTTAGTACAGGTATTCTCTAACTACTTGGATGGAGGGATGGTAGAAAAGAAATCATACATGACCGACAGGTCTTAGGTGCGGTAGTAAACGCAGATCACGTCTTTGGCGTCTGATGATCTTAGCTTTGGTCGGCGTGTGTGTATGTTTGTGCCGCCTTGTACTGTGCGTACGTGTATGCGTGTGGTGTGTTAGCAGTAGACCCTATGGAATGAGTCCAGGAATCCTCAATTATAGAAGGTGTTACGTCTCCAGCGCCGTGCTTCCTCTTTCGAGGGAAGAGCGTGGGGGTTATAAGAACTTTTCTTTATAAAAATAATTATCGTTTCTATTTATTAAAATAGTTATAGTTTTTATTTATTTTTATATTTTATTTGAACTCAGCTATCTCAAGCTGAGCTCTAAACTGTACTACTTTCACAATATAAATTTTCCTGTTTTTATAGAACATTTTGTTCCAACTAACTGTGTCGTATAAAATGAACAAAACAATCCAGAAGTCTCTGTTTAAAATTTTGAATAAACTTTGAACGAAAATCAAAGTGGCTATGTTTTGAAATGAAAAATGTGCTTGTTATGAAAAGGGGCATGTTTTTAAATGTGCTGTAAGTGACTGGATAGAGGAGAATGTTGTTGGGAAGGGTGCTTTCCTCAGTTTTGTACTGAAGAAGAAATTGTGGTTGTCTGATCCGAAGAGATCGAGAGAGAGAGAAGGGTCGAGAACGCAAGACTCCCGCACAAGTAGGTTCTCGCTGTTCTGAATTCTTTCGGCGTACTTGTCTGCTAATTGTAGCAAGTACTCGTGGATAGAGGTAATGGAGGCACCTTCGTATAGGTGAGAGTTGCGGTAATGGCGACCGTCAGGCCTTCTAGAGTGATTGATACATCTTCTGAGGAATTTCCTTTCGAAAACTCGAAGTCTTTCCATTTGAGCCGAAGATATGCAGGACCCTAAAGGAAAGGCGTACGATATTCCAGATCGGATTAGCTGCTTATAGCAGAGAAGCTTAACATTGGCGTCAACTTTGTTGCTTCACTTTAAGATGTTGGCAACTTGCTTAGGCCCACCGAGCCCCCTTTTGAAGAATGTGCGTCACATGTTTGATGAAATTCATTTTTGGGGTATAAATGACCCCAAGTGGCGCAAGGCTAATAACCTTGCCCGGAAAAACAAATTATTATGGAAAATTTAACAAGCCTCGGGACTTGCTAAATAAGACCAAGACCAAATCTCGGTTGTGGTGCCGATGATGATGATGATGATGATGAAATGACCCCAAGATATTTCATCCTATCCTGTCGTCTAATCGTAGTATCTCCCATTTGTATTCGAAAATTCTGTGAATATCGAGAAGTAGTTTGAAAGTGTTTACTACTCAGAATTGTGTCTACTGCTTTGGATGGGTTGAGTCGAATTTTCCATCGACTGTAATACTGATACAGTTCGTCCAGGTGACGCTTTAGTTGATTTGTTGCGAGTTTAGGGCTTTTGGATGACGAGTACACTAGGACGTCATCCGCATAGTATATCTGGTGTACTCTCCCGTCCACAGGGCGAGGAATATCTGAGGTGTACATATTAAATAAGATGGGGCCTAGAATGGAGCCCTGTAGTACGCCTGCAGCAGCGTTGAAAGTTCGGGAAAGCTTTCCATTTACTCGAACTTGGAAGGTGCTGTTTTGAACGAACTGGTAGATCATATCACACAACGTTCTACTGACCCCAGTATTCAATAATTTAAAAACCAGACTTTCGATCCACTTTGTGTCAAAAGCGTTTTCAGTGTCCAGGCTCACCGCAATGGTGGGTTCCTTATTAATGATACGCACGCAGACGTGGTTTTGAAATATGTCGAGAGCACGCTCTTCTAAATCCAAATTGGAAATCAGGCATTAGGTTCCTGGCACTGCTAAAGTTATTTAGCTTCTCATATATGAATCTTTCGTGGCGCAAGACTAATAACCTTGCCCGTAAAAATAAATTATTATGGAAGTTTAACAAGCCTCGATACTTGCTAAATAAGACCAAGACCGGATTCCGGTTGTAGTGCCGATGATGATGATGATGATATGAATCTTTCATATATTTTGCTGATGCAAGTTTTTTTTTTAATATACTTCTCTCGGGAGCGGCGAACCTCGTGAAGTGGTGTAGCAGCGTTAAGTTCCTGTCATTGGAAAGAGAGAGTTGGTGGAGTTTTTCGTTCAATGTAATATTGAAATCGTCCCAATTTGTGCGTCCATAATCGGGTATGAAACAACTTTTTAGATTGACAAGGTTATTTATACTTAACTGTTATCTTTAACAAAGGGAGTCAAAATATGATCTTGTTGTCTCTCATTCTCTGGAGTTTCTTGATTTCCTATGACTCAGGCTTATAGTAGATAAGACATGTTGAGGTTATAGTATGAGATAACATTGATATGATTTTGTTAGGACCTTTTCCATGTCATGTATGATGTACAAGTTTCGTGGATGAATCATTCGTTAACTCGCTCGTTTCCAGGGTGCCGTTTTCCTTGGTGGCTTCCTCGAATTAGGCCCCCGCTGATCATTGTTTTCCAGGAACTTGTGTACTGGCGCTTTCCTGGGAAAAATGAAGAGAAATGACTACCAAATAGAGTCACTGAATCTTAATAAGAGCACAACATGACAGAGATGTAAAGAATTGCGATATGATCGAAGAATTCCTCTGTTTACCAGGCGCATGGATACGTTTTTTCCGGTTTAACTAAAAGATGGCGCCAGCGAAAAGTACGCAGCGTATTTATTTGACGCATACGTCATTTCGTTCATCTGAGATTTAACTACAAACACACACAAGTTGAGTCCGCCAAAAGCAAGCGCCTTTGTCTTATCGTTCAGTGATGATGTCGAGTTTTGTGCCTGAAAAAGAACATTTGCGGCGCGCATTGCTTTTCTTATTTAATCAAAAGAAAAAGGCTGTTGAATGTCATCGTTTGGTGGTAGAAACATATGGTGAACACGCTCCATCAATTAGAACATCTGAGACATGGTTTCGACAATTTGAAAGTGGTGATTTTAATGTGAAAGACTGTGGGCGCTCTGGTAGACCACAAAAAAGTCAAGACGATTTAAAACCGCCAACGAGACAGCACGTGCGCTTCTGCCTCATGATCCGTACCATCGCATCAATTGTGCAATCCGTTTTGGGAATCTTAAATACACATAAGATACCCAGTTGCACTATCGGTTCGCACAAGAAGTCTTACTGTGGGATCCTAAACAAACAAACGGATCTTCGCACACGCGTCCGAGTACAGTGCAAAGTTTTTTGTGCCATCCTATGCAAATCTCCACACATGCTTCTTAGTGCTGTGAAAAGTGCGAGAATATACACGTGAGCGATGTGCAGTGCGGGAAACCCCTCTACTCATTCCATCCCTTGTGTCTGTTTCCCTTTGTTTCGCACCTGTGTTTGCGTCCCTCAGGCATCGATACTCTCGATTGATTTATAATCTTTGGAAAGCTTTTGGTGTCTGAGTGGCATAATGTTCGTCATAGAAGGGATGTGACCTGGATTTCGGCACGGATCTAGTGGGGCACCTACTACAAGGGAATAACACATGTAGTGGTTTCTTTCGCTTATCTATTGCTGGTCCCGACTTGCATCCTTTCCCTTGGCGGTATTGATTTTCTGTGTAGGACCATTGATTTGTGTAACATTCGCGGCTTGAGATGTAATTTCTCTTCTGTGTCTGCCCACGTTTCTAACCAGAAACCAACTCTCCTTACACTTAGCGAAACCCAGGTAATTACTAATACAGATATTTCCGATTTTAACCTACCTGGATATAACTTAGTGCCACTGTTCTTTCCACATCGTGGTATAGCCACATGCATACGAAATTATATTTCTTATTAGCTTCTGCCTCAATATGGGCTGTGTTCCAACTCAGAATTTAATTTCTCTTGGCTTAAACTTCACGTTCGTAAGCATATCATACATTATTGCTTACTTTACACAAGCCCAAACTTGGATAGAAACGCATTATTATTATTTATTATTTACTGACCTGTAGGAACCCGGAAGTTCATGACCTCACCGACCCGGCTCCGCTATTGTTCCCTGTCCTGTGCGCTCTCCTTCCACGTTCGATCATCCGATCCGATCTCCTCGAGGTCCAATCTAACATTGTCCTCCCATCTCCGTCGTGGCCGTCCTGTCGGTCTCTTCCCCGTTAGTTTACCGTCAAGAATTCCATACACGGTCCTATCATCGCCCATTCGCACTACGTGTCCGGCCCATCTTAATCTTCGCGACTTGATCACTCTCACTATTGTAGGTTTGCGGTATAGCTCTTCCAATTCGTGGTTGTGGAGTTTCCTCCATTGTCCTGACTCCTAGTCATATTTACCGCCAAATATACCCCTTAAAACTTTATTCTCGAATACGCGGAATTAGTTCTCTTCCCGTTTTGTGAGAGCCCACGTTTCGCATCCGTATAGATGGCATGATTATGGTTCTATAGACACGGAGCTTTATATTACGTGATAGCAGTTTGGATTTTAATAGTTTACTGGCTGCATGCCAACTAGCGTTGCCGGATGTAATCTTTTGTTAATTTCCTTTGACGTTTCGTTTCTGGTCGTCAGTATCGTTCCCAGATATTTAAATTCTTTGACATTTTCAAATATCTTGCCCCTGACGTTTATATGTGTTCTCTGATGTCCACCTGCTCTCGTCGTAATCATGTATTTTGTTTGGTCTTCGTTTATTTCTAGGCCCACCTCTTCTGCTGCTTGTATGATGATTTCACAGTTTTTACTTATAGTTTCGAGATTATCGTCCAGAACGGCGATGTCATCCGCATACGCGAGCACTTGTGGACCCCGTTCAGGGATGATCCGGCCGTGTTGTCGTCTTGTACCTTTCTGATGACATACTCGAGGACAAGGTTAAAAAGGCATGGTGAGAGGCGATCCCCATGTTTTAGTCCGTCCCGGATTTCAAATGGTTCTGAGAGGTGGTTTTCTATTCTAACTCGCCCTTTGTTTTCGTTCATGCAGATTTGAATTAGGGCGGCATATTTTTTCGGGATCCCCAGCTCAACAACAATATGGTAGAGTCTTTGCCTTGCGACTGAGTCGTAGGCTTTTTTGAGGTCAACGAACAGTTGGTAAACCGTCTCTCCGTATTCCCACTTCTTTTCCAGCAGTTGCCTTATTGTGAACATCTGGTCGCTTGTTGACCGGTTCCTACGGAATCCGCATTGGTAGTCTCCCAATATTTCTTCTGCGTACGGTGTGATTCTTGCCAGTATGACATTTGTTAATATTTTGTATGCGGTTGGGAGCAATGATATTCCTCTGTAATTTTCGCAGTCAGATCTGTGACCTTTTTTGAAAATGGGGATGACTATTGAGGTTTTCCATTCTTCCGGAATGACTTCCTTGTCCCATATTATTTTAACCAGTTGGTGGATCTTTCGAGCGGTTGCCCCTCCTCCATGCTCCACAAGCTCTGCCGGTATGCAATCGATTCCGGGGGCCTTGTTGTTTTTCAGTCGATTTATCGCGTCTACAACTTCGTCGCAAGAGGGATCTGGGGCTCGGCTGTATGTACGTCTGGTGCGTTTATTTGTGGTTGATGGGTGCGCACATTGAGCAGGCTTTCAAAGTGCTGCTTCCATCTTGTCACGATATTGTTTGTTTTTGTCACCAGACAGCCGTTTGTATCTCGGATTATTTTGGCTCTCCCTCGTTAGCCATTTCTAATTGAATTTATGCCGGCATACATACCTCTGCTGTTCTTTGCTCTGGCATTTTCTATGATTTTTTCGATCCGAGTCTTCTCCCATTCGCGTTTTTTGCGTTTGAAAAGTCTAGTTGTTTCTTTCCGAATTGTCGCGTATCTTACTGCGTTGATTCATCATATGCTTCTAAGTAGATCATTCTGATGCGTTTACATTCTTCGATCTTTGCCCTGCACTCATCGTTAAACCAAGGTTTGGACTTAGTTGTTTTCTTAAATCCTAATACCTCTTGGGCTGTTTGTTTGATTGTGTTTCTGATCGATGCCCATTTAGTGCCCAGATTATTGGCTTCCTCTTCCTCACTACTATCATTTTCTAGGATGCTAAACCTATTCGTTAGTTCGTCTTGATATTCCGCCCTTTTACGTAGATCTTTTAATTTATCAATCTCGAACCAATTGCTCGTCTCCCGTGACTGTCCAAGTGGGTTTGCTGCAAGCCGACTTCTAATTTTGCCCATAACTAGAAGATGATCGGAGTCGCAATCTGTTCCTCTATATGATCTTACGTCAAGGATATTCGAGTGGTGTCTTTTGTCTATGAGGAGGTGGTCTATTTGGTTACGCGTTACGCCGTCGGGTGAGATCCATGTGGCTTTATGGATTTGCTTGTGCTTGAACATTGTGCTTTTCACTACCAGATCTTTTGACGCTGCGAACGTGATAATTCGAATACCATTATCATTTGAAACGTCATGTAGGCTTTCTTTACCTATTGTTGGTTGGAAGATATCTTCCTTTCCAATTTTCGCATTGAGTTCGCCGAGGAGGATTTTTACATCGAATGATGAGATCCCATCAAATACTTCCTCTAGGGTCTCGTACAATGTGTCCTTCGTTTCTTCGTCGGTAGATTCTGTTGGAGCGTGTACGTTTATAAATACATAATTGTACCATGGGCCCTATATTTTAGCACCGACATTCGGTCATTAATAAATTTCACATCTTTTACATGAGACGTAATCTTCTTGCTTATGATGAAGCCAGTTCCGAGGTTATGTGTATCGGTACCTCCACACACCAGTGTAAATCCGTTGGTTTCGATTACTTGATATGGGAGTCGAACTTCCTGAAGCGCGACGATGTCCATTTTATATTGTTTCGTGTTTTCTACGACTGTCTGTATCCCGCCTGGTTTATATAACGTTCGAAAATTCCACATGCCGACGCGTATATCCCGCTTTTTCCGTTTTTCCCTACGTCTTCTTTTTGCCGAGTCGGTGGTTTCTTGATGATTTGTTCCCTTATGGTAGTGTCGGCTCATCACACCTACGCCTACCGGGTTTTTCGTGGGATTGTTTTTTGTATATTGGTTATTCATTTTTGATCCCACGAGACTTGGGGTTTCAAATAGTCCGCCACATCAGAGCCCCGTTTTGATGTGGTAAGGTCTGCTTAGTGCTCTGATTCGAGCCGGTGTCAGAGAGGCGCCGTTATAATATAGCCGGTATACCCCTGACTGCAAACCATCCAATGGGCACGGTGACGCGTAACACCCTGGATTAGGGGTGGTAGATCTTTGTGTGTTACTCCTCGCTAGCCTGTCTGACATGGGTGACCCTACTGGAAGCATATGCTTCCGTCAGCATAGCCTGTGTGATTAATTGTAGTATAAGCCCCCGCACCACGTCAAGGTTTCTACCAAGCGGGGGGATAGAAACGCATCCTTTAACGAATTTGATGCTCTATCTGATTCTATCGATAAGATCTTAACCCTGTATCCCCACACTGAAATCGTTATTGCGGGTGATTTAAATGTGCATAACTCTCAGTGGCTTCGTCACTCCGGACACACAACACCTGAAGGTCAATATGTCCAGCTCTTTGCTGATTCAAACAATTTAACTCAAGTTGTCAATGAGACAACACGGGTACCAGACATATACATATATATATATATATATATATATATATATATATATATATATATATATACATATATATATATATTTTTTTTTTTTATTAGACTTCTCTTGGGAGAGGTGAATCTATAGCGCCGAGTGGGCGCCCCGAGATGCCACCAAAAAACTGTTGCAGTTCTTTTTGAACAGTTGCAGGTTGTAGCGCTCCGGGAACCCTCGCGTGGGAAGGGAGTTCCACAACTTCCCCGCTCTGTAACGGAACGAGTGAACCAACACGGATATCAGATATAGATGGTCATTTCGCCAACACACTGGACCTGTTTCTCACCTCCCACCCAAACAAATACACACTTTGAAGTTTCTTCGCCCTTGGGCACTTCAGACCACTGTCACTGTGTCAGCTAAATTTTCTCTAACTAACAGCAATGCTAACGAGAAAACTCCCAAAAGAACAGTATGGTTCCATGAGAAAGCCAACTGGGAAGGTCTGAACGACTGTTTTGGGAAGTTAAATTGGTCGTTATTTTTCCTCAATAACGATGTTGACTCTATAGCGGACACATTGACAGACACGATTCTGCTTGGCATGGGAACCTTTATTCCACACAGAGTAATGAGTATCAAACCCAAGAGAAATATGTGGTTCGATTCCGGGAGCAGAGAAGCCATTAAAGCTAAAGAGTTGAGCTTCTGGTTGTATAAATCAAACAATACTGAGGAAAACCGGAAAAGATTTAAGAGAGCTAGAAATGACTGCAATGGGTATATTCAAGGCGCCAAGTTCTTGCATGACCAGAGAGTGATACAAAAAATACTACACTCTCCCACAGGTAGTAGGAACTTCTGGGCATTCGTGAAAAACATTCAAAACTCAGTCTCTTCACCCACTCCATCGCTTATAGTCGATGACAAACCAGTCACCACTGCAATAGAGATGGCGAATCTACTTGCTGCACATTTTGCAGCCAACTAAACGCTGCCTGATTCTACAACAGTGCCACCTCAACTTGAGCATAAGCAGCACACTATGAACCAGATTCGCTTCCGAACGCGTACTGGTGCCCGCGCACTCAAAGAGCTAAACGCACATCAATCCGCTGGTCCGCACGACATGCCCCCAATCCTCTTGAAGAGATGTTTCTCTTCACTCGCTAAACCACTGCGGAAACTCTTCCATTTGTCTTATTCTACTGACCGTTTCCACGAATAGATGGAAGTCAGCCAACATTCAGCCAATTCCAAAAGAGGGTGACAAATCGTCCCTCTCTTCTTATCGACCTATAGCACTAACTTCTGTTCTCTCCAAGGTAATGGAATCGGTGATTAACCGTCAGCTTTCGAAATATCCGGAATCAAATGACCTCCTCAATGACCGCCAATATGGTTTTCGTAGCAACAGGTCCACAGCAGATCTGATGGCGTACCTTACCGAAAAGTGGAGCCATTCCATCCACTACCGCGGTGAAAGCAAGGTAGTCGCATTGGATATTTCAAAAGGCTTCGACAGAGTTTGGCATCCAGCCCTTTTGTCCAAATTGCATTCCTATGGAGTGGACAATTCCCTGATCCAATGGATAAGAAACTATCTTTCTGGCCGTTCAATCCAAGTGGTTCTAGATGGTGTCAAATCTGTCTCCCATCAAATGAATGCAGGTGTTCCCCAGGGTTCGGTACTCTCGCCCACTCTCTTCCTCATCTTTATAAATGATCTCTTGTCAATTAGTCACAACCCAATTCACTTGTTTGCTGATGATAGCACGTTGAGTTTCTCATACTCATACGAACACTCCCGTCCAAGTTCTTCGAACGTCACTACCAACCAGCAACTTATGCTTGATACATTGAATTCCGACCTCAACAAGATATATCAATGGAGATTATCTAACCGAGTCGAGTTCAATTCCTTAAACACTCAGTGCTGCCTCCTGTCGTCAAAGGCGAACCCCAAAGTAAATATACTGTCGATGAATGGCACTTGCATCGACGAAGCCAAGGAACTATCAATCCTCGGCGCTCGAATGAATTCGACTCTTAATTGGAGCGACTATATTTTTGGAGCTGCGAAAAGTGCAGCCAAATGTATCGAGTTCCTTAAGGGAAGCAAAAAATACTTTACTCTATCCAACCTGGCCACTATTTACAAGGACTATATTCGTCAAAAAATTGAGTTTACCTCCCATATTTGGTCAGGCGCATCCAAAACAGCACGGCTCGACAGGATACAAAAACGAGCAGTGAAGCTTATTGGGGACTCAGCCGTAAGTCGATCAATTCCGTCGTTAGAACACAGGCGCAACGTATCATGCCTATCTGTTTTCTATAGGTATTACCATGGTCGTTGCTCAACTGAAATTACTGAATGCGTTTCGCCTCCTCAGACATTTTTCCGCGATACCCCCCAATCTGTGAACGCACATCAGTTCACGTTGAAAGTGGACTTCAGGCGCACAAATAAACATAGTGTCAATCTTTCGCCGAACCACACGAATGTGGAATGTTCTGACTGATCATGTGTTTCCTGGTCGTTGTGATGTCCAGACATTCAAGGCCAATATACATCGATACCTCCATTCCTTATCCACTTCCTCTCCATCCGCTCGCACTGTGCTCTGACATTTAAGGGTACTTCAAAATCCCCTTTTGTGCGCGCGTTAGTGTAAAAAAAAGACGAGCAATTGCAGGAGTTATGGTTTCGACAATTTAAAATTGGTGATTTCAATGTGAAAGAGAGTGAGCGCTCTGGAAGACCACAAATGTGAAGACGAGCCAATTGCAGGAGTTATTGGTTGATGACCCAACTCAAACTCAACGGCAATTAGCAGAAGCATTACATGTGTCACAAGAAACAATCAGCAGCGTTTACGAGCAATGGGGAAGATCAGTACCAGGCCGATTGGAGTCGACGAGATTGGCCTTTCCCCACTTTTTTTTTTATTTTTTTATTTATTTATTTTTGTTGTTGTTAGATTTCTCTCGGGAGAGGCGAACCTATAACGCCGAGTGGGCGCCCCGAGATGCCACCAAATAACTGTTGCAGTTCTTTTTGAACAGTTGCAGGTTGTAATGCTCCGGGAACACTCGCGTGGGAAGGTAGTTCCACGGCTTCCCCGCTCTGTAACGGAACGAGTTTTGATGCAGGGATGTTCGCGCCGTCGGGAGATGAACGACAAACGGGTGCGATACGTCGGATTGTCTTGTGGAGCGCATATAAGCCGAATTGCGTGGAACAATACCAAGAATCTCCGAAGAATAGTACTCGTGATAATATCTGTAAAACAGACAGAGGTCGGCTACGCGCCTTCGATGTGATAGCGACTGTAGTCCCGACGGATCGCTCGTCTCTGTATGCTCCCAAGTAGGTCGAGGGTATGTTTAGTAGCCGAGCTCCAAACATGAGAGCAATATTCGAGCGCGGACCTTGTCCAGATCCCGATTCACAGAGTCTATCTGGCTACATTTCACATGGTGCGACGCTGATGCACTAATCGGCCGATCACTCGAAAAGGAGGAGACAAGTGTACTATCATCCGCAAAACTGAACACCCTGTTATCCGTCAATTCCAACAAATCATTTATATGAAGCAAAAACAAGCTTGGAGCCAAAATACAACCCTGAGGCACGCCAGAATTGGCCGTTGGCCAATATTTTGAATAAAAACAAATTAATTTCCCCAGAAAATTACGTTTTTTTTTTTACCAACTAAATCGGGAAAAACTTATGCGTACAACTAGTAAAACTACTAGTCACTACAACGAGGACTGGTCGAGGTATTTTTAATTTAATTTTAATTTTAGTTCCTGCCGCAGAATTATTGTGAGAGAAATAATTATGCTACAGACTACTGATTTGGCTTAGAATCGATTAAGATACTACATACACTGGAATTTATTTGTATAGGGTTTACCTATAGGGACTTGACCAACTTTTTTTCGGTAGTAAATTTTTATAATTTGCAGACGTTGTTCGTTCGTGTACTTAACCATGATGAAAATGTTGGGTTTACTGAATAAATTGACAGTGACGGTTCGATGATTAGTGTGACGGTTCGAGGATTAGTGTGGCAGTTCGATGATTAGTGAAAGGGTGCGTTCACAAATTAAATTCAAAGTTGTCAAGTCCCTATTGGAAAACCCTTTCAGTTAAGACCTTGAATAAGTTCTCGCATTTCTAACAGATGGCGTTGGTCGTGTTCGAAACTAGCAAAATTATTATCACACAACCTTTTCGAAACTTTTGAAAGTATTAAAAATGATGCAAAGCAGAGCAAATTCCATGTGCCGTTCAACTTCAAGCCAGCGAGACTTTATTCAAATCAGCCAATAATTTTTAGAGTTCAATCTCCCATGAAACTGTGATCTGTTGGGCGCTTTTGAAATTCCCTCATAACTAGAATTTAAATGAAGATTCAGCATATCCCGGCTGTAAATAAATTCAGTCTCTTCGAGAGAAACAAATTCTTGGCCTCGTCGAGAAAAAGATCATGCAATTCAAATTTGTTTACTTCTCCAGAAAATAGAAGAAATACAAATCGAATAAATCAATAAACAGCGACAAAACCAACTGCCTCTTGAATGAAGGATCATAATTCCCACCAACAATCCTCAGTAACATATTAGCACGTGAGTGAAGAAGAAGCGCAGTTGGCAATTCTGGAAATCAGGCTGCTGTTTAAGGTATTCACATTTTCCATTTTCTATTTATAAGTCAGGCTCGGTAAAGGGATCGTTATCATCCTAATGATAATAAAAGGCACAAGTCAGGTAGAAAAGAATGATGGAGATACCTAGAACGTGAAGAAACGGATGAGTATAGGAAAATTCAAGTCAGTGATCATAGAAATTAGACAGCTGTTGAAAATCAAGGATGTGTAAAGTGTCGTGTGTTTGCTTGTAACTTATATTTACGAAGTTTATTAAGTTGTTAGGAAAGAATTAGGATTTTTCTGTGTTTTTTGGGGAAATGAAAGACGATTTTCCTGTAGTGTAGTGCATTATGCACTATACACCCCAGTGTATCCGTCGCAGTACCCCAGCTCTAAAATTTGGATGGCGCGTTAGCAAACTACGTATGAAGTTCCGCATTATCTCGATGAAACACTTCTCTTGGCTAAATCACGTCTTTTTTGTTTGAGTGGATCATTCAACTTGTCGAGTTGATAAAAGTAAACTTGAGAATTGATCGTGTTGTTGTCTGACAGACGTTTTAATAAAAAGCAATTCTATTTAAGTCACACTAAGTAGACTGTGCCACCTCTTTTAATGGATATCGGTTTCCATGATCTCCTCCGTTGAACATTGTTGTAGACAACGGATTTCTCGTTCCCAGTGGAGATTCACTTCAAAAATGGATTACTATTACTATTTACTGGCCTATGCATAGAATTCTTGACGGTAAACTAACAGGACGGCCGCGACGGAGATGGGAGGACAATGTTAGATTGGAGCTCGAGGAGATCGGATCGGATGATCGAACGTGGAAGGAGAGCGCACAGGACAGGGAACAATGGCGGAGCCGAGTCGGCGAGGTCATGAACTTCCGGGTTCCTACAGGCCAGTAAATAATAATAATAATAATTTACTGGCCTGTACGAACCCGGGAGTTCATGGTCTCACTGGCTTGCCTACGTGGTGCCGAATCGATGTTTTCTTGATGAATTCTTTCCTTATGGTAGTGTCGGCTCATCACACTTGCGCCCACCGGGTTTTTTCTATGTTTGTTGTGTTTATAGTTTTCATTCATTTTTGTTCCCACGAGCCTTGGGGTTTCAAATAGGTCGCCATATCAGAGTCCCATTTCGTATGGTAAGGTCTATTTACTGCTCTGAATTGACCCAGTGTGAGTCGTTTGATGTTATAAAATGCTGTTACCAGATGAACGCTAGCTGGCAGTATTTGGTGATGGGATCCGATCCAGCGGAGACAAGCTGTTTACAAACTGGTGTGATGAAATTTCTTGCATGTGATTCCTCTTGCGATAGTCTTGTGGGGGTTCTTTAAGGCATTCCCAAAGAACCACCCATTCCCTTTAAACTAACCTGTCTTCCGCTTACCTTTCAAAGTCATTTTCATCATCATCATCATCGGCACTACAACCGGGATCCGGTCCTGGCCTTATTTAACAAATCTCTCCACCGGTCCCGATTTCGAGTCGATGTCATCCAGTTTGGCACTCCCAGGCTCTGGGCGTCCTGGTCTAGGCCATCCCTCCATCGCAGACAAGGTCTACCGCGCTGTCTTCTTCCATACATCCTGCCACAAAGGACGTTCCGGGCAGGCTCCTCTTCGCTCATTCGAGCTAGGTGTCCCGCCCACCTTAGTCTACCGAGCTTGATTTTTCTTACAACATTACCTTCAAGGTAGATTGCGTACAACTCATGGTTGTAGCGTCTCCGGAATTGTCCTCCCTCATACGCGGCCAACAATTCTCCCTAAGACCTTCCTCTCGAACGCGGCTAAGAGTTCAGAGTGCCATTTATTGAGCACACAGGTCTCGCATCCATACGTGAGTACTAGTAAGACTATGGTCTTGTACAGTAGTAGCTTGGATGTTCTGGATAAATTTCGGGATTTAAAGAGCCTTGATAGACCATAGTAGGCTTTGTTGGATTTGTTCAGCCGTTCGCGTATTTGTTTTATTGTTATCGGCTAATACTAGTGACCCAAGGCAGTTAAATTATTCATTACACTACTTCAAATTCGTGCTCCAGTTTGACCAACGTTAGGTCTTCTCTTCGCAGAAGTTGCCACCATGTACTTAGTTTTTCCCTCATTAATGTGCAGTCCCAGGTTTTGTGCCGCCTGCTCGATCTGGGTGAGGGATTCCTGTACCGCCGATTCGGTTCTACCGATGATGTCGATGTCATCTGCGTAGGCAAGTATCTGGCTGGACTTGGTGACAATAGTCCCTCTTGTTGTAACGCCAGAGTCACGGATTGCTTTCTCCAACACCAGGTTGAAGAGGAGGCAGGCCAGACCATCCCCTTGTCGGAGTCCATTATAGATGTTTATTGGTTTGGACAGCAATCCCGCTATTTTTACTTGACTAGTTACGTTGGTCATGGTCAACCTACAAAGTCGTTTGTAGTTTGTTTGAAATGCCGAATTCTCTCAGAACATTATATAGTTCTACCCTGGCTATGCTGTCGTAGGCGGCCTTAAAGTCTATAAACAGATGATATAATGGAATCTTAAATTCCTGACATTTTTCCATCGCCTGCCTAAGGGTGAATATCTGATCAATTGCTGATTTGCCTGGGATGAAGCCACAGTGATATTGACCAATGATGGCTTTAGCGTATGGGGCTATCCGATCTTGGTGGATAGTGGAGAGTATCTTATAGGCGGTACTCGGCAAGTTTATACCCCTACAGTTGCTGCAGTGTGATATCTCCCTTCTTATGTATAGGACAAATTATACCACGACGCCAATCTTCCGGCATCTACTCTTGCTCCCATACGTGCACCACGATGTCATGAACTGCGTGATGTAACGCTGTCCCTCCCTGTTTGATCAGCTCAGCTGGTATGCCATCAGCTTTATTTGATTTGAGCTGTCTTATGGCTTTTAATGTTTCCTCAATGCTTGGTGGCGGCAGCATTTGGTCTTGATCTTGCATTGGTGGAGCCTCCAATTCTTCTGTGAGCTGACCATTCAGCAATTCATTGAAGTGCACTTCCCATCGCTCCAGAATGCCTTCAGGATCGGTGATCAGATTACCTTCTTTATCCTTGCAGTAAGTGCAGCGTGGTGTGTACCGCGTCATACTGCGGATTATTTGGTAGAACTTCCGCGCCTGGTGCGGACCTCGCTCTCTACTTTTCTCTATTTCACAGACAAGGTTTTTTTTCCAGGCACTTTTCTTTTGTCTGTGAAGTCTTTTTTCAGATCTTCTGAGCTCTTTGTATTTCTCCTCGCGTACCCGAGTCCGAGACTGCTGCATTGCCCGGTATGCAGCATTCTTACGTTCACTCGCTAGTTTGCACTCATCATCAAACCAGTCGTTCCGATCTCTACGACTACTGCCTAAGATGGAGTTGGCAGCACTAATGACAGTATTCTTAAAGCGTGTCCATTTCTCTTCTACGCCCGGCATTCTGGCCCCAGGACTTACTCTCCCTCCGTCGAGCTCTTCGAGGGCGAGTGTTAACGCATGACCAAAGGCGTTACTGGTATTCTCATTGCGTAAGGCAACCGTGTTGATTCGAACCTGATCCGCGGATGCAATACGTCTTCGTAAGGCAATCGTCGCTCGGAAAACTGTACCAACAAGATAGTGATGTGAGTCGACGTTGGCACCTCGTTACGTTCGTACCGTCATCAGGCTCGAGGAGTGGCGGCGATCTATCAACACGTGGTCAATTTGGTTGCGATGGCTCCATCGGGTGATACCCAGGTGGCTTTGTGGATATCCTTACGCGGAAACCTGGTACTCGCAACGACCAAGTTTTTCGATGCTGCCAGTTCGATGACTCGTAGTCCATTGTCATTAGTGTTCTCATGCAAACTATGGGAACCTGTGTAGTGCCTGAAAACCGGCTCCCGACCTATTTTGGCATTCAAATCACCAAGAACGATTTTCACATCGTATCTTGGGCAGGCATTGAGGGCCCGTTTGACGTTTTCATAGAATTTTTCTTTTTCGTCGTCCGGGGACTCCTCTGTAGGTCCGTGGACGTTTATGAGGCTTATGTTCTTAAACTTGCCTCGCACGCGAAGAGTGCATAGCCTTTCATTTATTGCATTAAAGCCGATGATGGCAGGCTTCAGTTTTTGGCTGACTAGTAAGCCTACCCCGAGCACATGGTGTTTTGCATGACAGCTGTAATAAATGTCATACTCGTTTCTTTGAATAACACCACTCCCCGTCCATCTTATTTTTTGTAATGCTGTTATGTCTGCCTTATATTCGGACAGAGCATCGGCTAGCTGCTGTGCAGCTCGAGCTCTGTATAGTGAGCGGACGTTCTATGAAAAAATTCTTAAATCGTTTAGCCATTTTAGTTTCCATGGTCGTCGTCGTGTATCCGGTCCATATACGAGGCTTGTTAAATTTGCCATAATAATTCATTTTGACGGGCCTGGTTATTAGCCTTGCGCCAACCTTTCTCAGGATGTCGCTGCATGCATTGGTTGACTACTTGGAATCGGTCTTTGCCTATTTTGGCATGTCTCTCCACCGGTATCCGGTCCTTATCCGCGACTTGGTAAATTGTCCATAACAATTTGTTTTTCCGGGCGAGGTTATTACCCTTGGGCCAACCGTTCTCAGGATGTCGCTGCATGCATTGGTTCACTACTTTGCTGGTGTCAAAGTAGCTATCCAGGGGTGTCACGTGGAGACTGCATGTCAACTTGGATTGAACAGGGACAAGGATCGTCCTGGCCTTCGCCGGGTTGAAAGCAATCAGTGGCTTTGCCCTGTATGTTCGCACCAATCCCCCCTCACAGTCATTTTACTTATCTGCAAATGAGCAGCGTAAGCTACCCTGCATCATCTTCCACCTGAAAGCAAAACCCTAGTATGCTTACACATCATTGGATTATCCCGCTCATAATATACGAACCATTCCATATCCCCTATCGGCTCAGCTCGTCAGCAATCATAATCGATGAATATACGTCAATCTTTCAGCGTGTGCTTGTTCCAACAATCCGCTGGCCCAAGAAGACACGCCGACCACCGTACTTGTTGACACAGCGGCAGCCGATATTTTTCCTACATTACGTAATCAAACATTCCCCCCATAGCCATAGGTTCGCAACAGTTGCAACCAATTCCCTTTATAGACCATCAACCGATTATGGGATTTGGCTTGAACATGATTGTCACTTAAGCAACCATACCCACGATCATGTCCTATGATGCTCATGCCTGAAAACCAAAACAAACACACAGTAACATCACTGTGTTGATTCTACCTACCAACCGCTGGTCCATGGCCACCCTGGGTGAGACGTATGCTTGCACATCTGCAAGTCAAATTCCTCACCATCGTACCCATGTACCAGCTCATTAATCTAAACAATATATTAATGGCCATGCCCTACGATGCTTGCCCAAACTAAACATACAGTCATCCAGCCTGGTTACTTGCCTTCGTCGGTGAAGTTTCCGTGGACTTAATGTCAACCAAATATCTATCCTCCATCGTTCACCAGAACAATACGGCTGAAACACAAATCTAATGTATGACCCTCGAAATAGCGTTTCTGTTTACTTACGACACAGAAACCTATTTCGTTCTCAGGCGATCATCACGATGATTTACGACAACAATGCGTCGTCCCTTTGTTTGAACAAGTGTAGATTCGTTCGTGTTCGGTATTTCAGGCCAAAGTGCATCGTACTTGACCTGTACGGTCATACGGGGGAAATCCTCCCATTTAACGCCGTTGCGATCGGCCATTGGCCGTCGTCAAGTAGATCCGATTCGCTCCTCCTACATCGATGTGATCCACCATCGTTGCATCTGATGGGATGTGGATTGCATCGAGGAGTCAAATTTCAACCCTGAAACGGTGCACACGAAGTCGAGTGCTTAGCGAAACAATTGTCGCTCGCGAGTCTAAAAAAAGTTAAATCGGTTTTGCAAAGAAGAAGTTGAAATCTATGTTAAACAATTCTAATGTCGTGATCTAATAATGCGGAAAGACTGAAGTGTACGCCAAGACAATTCGTATTAATCCCAGTACAAGTTGGATTATTAATTAATATAGATGAATATTGATGTGTACTGCAATCAATCGATGTAATTAGACCCTAGTGAGTTTTAAATGGCTGATGTGTAATGTAAAACACAAAAGGTTCAATAAAAGTGAAAAATAAACATTAAACAGAATAATAACTAACAGCGTTTCATTGCTTTTGGAAACATCTGCGTTTTGTATTTGCCATTCTTCTGAGGTGCACAATACCCAGGAACTTGACAGTGGAGATCAGTGTTCGTCGGATCAATTTTTGTTGGTATCCTGTGTGTCCTTTATCCACTCATTCTGCAGGTGATAAATTCCCGTGAACTATGCGTGGTGTTTTTGCTGAATCCGCGCCCATGCTTGGTGCCTAGCACAAAACAAACCCACACTCTCACCCGAGATCCGGAGATCCGAATGGGGGAGTAAGTTACCTTCGGGATTCTTTTCCTCAGAGGATATCACATGTCATTTTTCTAACTTTAGTCCGGGCCATCCGCCAAAGTCCAAAAGATAACCGAAAACTTTTTCCAACCGGATCGCGGAACCTATAGCGTGACGTGGTAATGTGATGACTTTAATGGACACAGTGAAGCACTAAAAGAACAATCCAAAAATTAATCATCAGATCCGTATACTGTAGCAATTAACATAACAAATCCCACAGCGGTAAATAATAGTCGGGAAAAACACTTTGTTTCCTTCACGTGGTAATGGTCTGATGTGTAGAAGCCTTGGTTATATCTTTTGTAAGTCAAATATCAGAGCGTCAGTTTGAATCGCAAAACCGGCGCAAAACCCTATAGCATCTCACGGCGGACGCCGTATTTCGGACCGTCCTACCACCGAAAAGTTTCCGACCTAACAAAGATACAAGACATTTTTTCTTAAAATTTATTTTTATTTTTCTACATAGTCTCCTTGTAACTCTACACACTTCTCCCAGCGATGTTCTCATCTCTCTAACCCGTCCAAATAGTACTCGGCGTTTTTCTCTGCAAAATAACTGTTCATGAAGGGGATTGCCTCCTCATTTGACGAAAATCTCTGTCCCCGAGCGCAATTTTTAGATTAGGGAACAAAAAAAAGTCGCTTGGAACTAGATCTGGTGAGTAAGGCGGATGGCCAAGCAGTTCAAACCGTAATTCGTGGGTTTTCGCCTTGGCAACCGCTGAGGTGTGAGACGGCGCGTTGTCTTGGTGAAACAGGATTTTCTTTTTCTGTAAATGTGGCTGTTTTGCGGCCTTCGGTTGGTCAAGTCATGATGCGTAGTATGCTCCTGTAATGGTTCTTCCTTTTTGAAGATAATCGATTAAAATAACTCCATGACTATCCTAAAAACAGTCGCCATCACTTTCATCATCATCATCATCGGCACTACAACCTGGAACCGGTCTTGGCCTTATTTAGCAATTCCTGAGGCTTGTTAAATTTTCCATAATGCTTTGTTTTTTTTTTTCCGGGCAAGGTCATCAGTCTTGCGCCAGAGGCTCCCCGACGGGGAATCGAACCCCGGTCTCCCGCGTGACAGGCGGGTATACTAACCAGTATACTATTGAGGACCATCACTTTACCAGCCGAAAAAACAGTTTTTGCTTTTTTTGGAGCCGATTCCCCGTGTGCAGTCCACTGTTTTAACTGTATTTTTATTTCGAGCGGATAATGGTGAGTTTAAAGAAAAAGCAAGAGTAAAAGTTTCTCCTGTAGTTTTTTTTTTTTGAAGATAATCGATTAAAATAACTCCATGACTATCCCAAAAAACAGTGGCCAAAATTTTCCCAGCCGAACAAACAGTTTTTGCTTTTTTTGGAGCCGATTCCTCCTTTGCAGTCCACTGTTTTGGCTGTATTTTTGTTTCAGACGTATAATGGTGTATCCAAGTTTCATCAACAGTAATTAATCGGTGCCAAAACTCAGATTTATTGCGCCTAAACTGGGCCAACAGAGCGTTGGAAATGTTCATTCGAACACGTTCTTGGTCTAACGGGAGCAAACGCGGCACCCAACGCGCGGACAGCTTTCTCATGCCTAAATCTTGATTTAATATGTGACAAACACGTTCTTTGGACATTTGCATAGCCTCTGCTATCTCTCTCACTTTAATTCGGCGGTCGTCTAGCACCATTGGATGAACTTTAGCGATGTTATCGTCAGTTGTTGCAGTTTTTGGACGTCCCGAACGTTCATCGTCTCCCAAGCTCTCACGGCCACGTTTAAATTCAGCTGCCCAAAATTTCACTGGGGTAAATGATGGTGCAGAGTCCCCATACACAGAGTTCAACTCATCTATGATTTGCGTAGACGTATTGCCTTTCAAAAACAAAAATGTAATGACAGCTCGATACTCAATTTTGTCCATTTTCACAAAAACCTCACATCGACTCACTCAAACGACTGTCGAATAATAACTACGCACCCAAAATGGCTGAAATTTTGGTGAGTAACTGTCAAAAGATGCATAACCACATTCACTAGCTTTTATTGACGAGTGCTGCTATCTTCACGTTGAAATCTGAAACTTTTCCGTCCAGCCATGTATAAATTATGAAATCGTATTTTATTCAAAAGTTATTCAAAACTCAAAACAACAAATTCAAAAAATTGAGGTCGGAAACTTTTCAGCCCATCCTCGTATAACGATAAATGCGAAGAAAACAGCCACGTATGTTCCTATATTAAGAGATTGCTCATCGATAGCTGGAAACTTCGTGAAATATTGTAGCCAGAACGCGTTGATCATCTTTCGGAGCCTGGCTGATGGCTCCAGTCGCTCCAGTCGAGAAGAAATTGAAGTACAGAGCGCCGACTCAGCGCTACAGGTTCGCCTTTCCTGACAAAAATTTAACAAAATATATATGTATATAGTTGTTGTAGTGATTCTGCAAACCTCCACATTCGCAAAAAACCATAATCCTCTGCCCCAGTAATGGGGTGTTACCCCGTGTTCCACGGCTACCTCGGTATACGGACCATATCCATATGCGTCCCTCGCCTTCACAGTTATCTTGCTATTATCATCATCATCGGCACTACAACCGGGAACCGGACTTGGCCTTATTTAGCAAGTCCTTAAATTTTCCATAATGATTTGTTTTTTCCAGGCAAGGTCATTAGTCTTGCATCTTGCTATACCTGTTTATAAAACCAAGACTGGTGAAAAGCAATTCGCCAATCGCAGCACTATCAGATGTCGGCAACTATGAGAAACTACAGTCAAAGATGCCTGAAACCTAAACATACTGTACGACCCTCATTTAAGCTAGCGCCGAGTGTATTTTCCTTCATGGAAATCTTGCCCTCAGTAACATATAAAAAACCACTAAGTACATTATTTAAATAGTGGGGCACACAACTTGGTATGCATCTTTCTGCCGAGAGATAAATAAAACAAATCGCCACTGTGTCCAAGGTAACAATACAAGTGATGAGAGAGTATCATGGGTTGTATGTTAGGCAGCGGAAAATTGAAGTGAAATAGGAACACCCTCAAAGTGTGAAAACTAAACTTGATTTTTGTCGCATCTTCGGCGGCGCTTATGTCTGCCAATGTAGTGGGGTAGGATGCAAATGAAAAGGGTGAGAGGAAACAAATCAGTACAAAATTGGAAGTCGATACGTAAGCGTCATATATTGAACAAGTTCAGTTTGCGAAAGAAAATGATTTGAGTGGTATACGAAACTAGTCCGAGGTAAAATCACTCCACAAAAACGAATTGGACGAGCTATACCGCAAACTTACAATAGTGAGAGTAATCAAGTCGCGAAGATTAAGATGGGCCGGATATGTAGCACGAATGGGCAACGATAGGGCCGTGTGTAGAATACTTGACGGAAGACAAACGAGAAGGTAGGACCAGTAGGACCGCTGTGACGGAGATGGGAGGACAATGTAAGGCGTGTGTTAAACAAATTAAAAAATTGTATTCAAATTGTACGCACTCAAAGCTAAACTATAACACTCACTCTTCTCATTGCATTCAGGCCCTTAAGGCACACAACTGTCATCCACACCAAGAAACGCCAAACTCACATTTTTCAACTTTCACTTCTTTCTTCTTAGCATCCAGCTTTCGTGCCGTTCGGACGTGTAAAATATATATCCTCAATTTAAACAACAATCGCGTTTTATTTTTATTGTTCACCCTGCCTGTTCAATAGGTTATGGGCCCAGGTTCGCGGAACGATAAATATTTTTGTGTTGTTTAAATTCTTTTCGCTTAAAATCTTGTGTTGTAAGTCCGCCCTCGTGCAACAGTGAAATTTTACAACACCACGATGGAGAACGAATCAATAAGGATAACCAAACTCAAAGGCATTGAGAACTGGAGTACGTGGAAGTTCCAGGTACGCATCGTTCTACTCACTAGTGGAGTATGGGACATCGTCAGCGGAGAAAAGGAATTTCCAGAGGAAAACACAACCGAAGCTCATCGAACAGCACGTGCCTCATGGACAAAACTGGACACTTTTGGACAGCGTACTATCGCCACATCAGTCGACGAGGAACCGCTACTTCACATCATCAACTGCACGACTTCCAAGGAAATGTGGGACAAACTTTCATCTGTTTATGAACGAAAGTCGGAGACCAGCATTCACATGTTACTTCAACAATGGTACAGTGTTCAGAAGGTCCCAGCTCACAACATTGCTACACACGTTGCCAAATTGGAAAACCTTGCACATCGATTGAAGGTTATGGGTGAGAAAATTTCTGATCAGCAGATAATCACAAAAATTTTAATGACTCTTCCCTCCACCTTCAAACATTTCATCAGTGCATGGGAATCAACACAGCCCGATGAGAGAAATCTTACCAACCTTATTTCCAGACTCTCAGTGGAAGAATCCAGGCTAGAGCCTGCAAATGCAAGCGACAACGTGGCTTTTATAGCTGGGAAGTCAGGACAAAAGAACTTCGAGAAGAAATCCTCAAAATCCTGTCATTATTGCAAGAAGCCGGGCCACTGGAAGCAAGACTGTTTCAAGAGAAAAGCTGGCAATGAGAGAAAGGCAGAAAAGGAGGGCCACTCAAACAGGAAAAACGACGCGCTGATCAGTGCTTTGACTCTCGGTTCGGACAACCTGGATTGTTCCAGCATCTGGTACCTCGACTCTGGTGCTACGGACCGCATGTCTCATCGGAGCGAATGGTTTTCAAACTTCGTCCATTTTCAGCAGCCAATATCTGTTCGAGTTGGTGATGGCAAAACGATCGCAGCTGTGGGATCTGGAGACATCGAGGTTGAAGTTTTCGACGGAAAAATCTGGAAGCTGAAATACCTGAGTAACGTCCTCTATGTTCCAGATCTGGGCTTCAATCTTTTCTCCCTAGGAGCAGCCCTTGACAAGGCATGTCTCAAAAATCAGACAGCAAGACTTGCCATCTATTGAAAGATGGAAATATCGTTGCAGTGGGAGAAAGATTTGATCAACTTTTCGAGATGAAATTTAGAATCGTGGCGAACGTCGTCGTCAAACAAGAAACACTCCTCACCTGGCACAAAAGGTTAGCTCATCAGAATTTCGAGCAGGTTAGAAGGATTTTGAAGAGGATGAACTTACCCTTTACGGACGACAAAGTCAAATGTGACGACTGTACCCTCGGCAAGATGCACCGGCTCCCTTTTCCAAAAAGTACCTCAAAAACCGAAGGAGTTGGTGAGCTTGTTCATGCTGATCTGTGCGGCCCAATGCCTGACACATCAATAGGAGGCGCTCGTTATTTCTTGCTGATCAAGGACGACTTCAGCCACTGGAGAACTTTGTTTTTCATCAAGGCGAAGTCGGAAACAGCCCAGCTTCTCCAAGCAGAAAAACACCTGGACAAAGGCATCAAGGTCATCAGGACTGACAACGGCTTAGAATTTGCCAACAGGGACGTGGAGAAAATCACCAGTGATCTCGGTGTGATACACCAAACAACGGTTCCCTACACACCAGAGCAAAACGGGTCAGCAGAACGCGAGAACAGGACAATTGTTGAGTCGGCCAGAACTATTCTTCATGCAGGAGAATTCCCAAAGAAGCTATGGGCAGAGGCAACCCTCTACGCAGCCTA
The DNA here is from genome assembly GCA_963931805.1 of Microdon myrmicae. NCBI lineage: Eukaryota > Metazoa > Arthropoda > Insecta > Diptera > Syrphidae > Microdon > Microdon myrmicae. Next base: position 143,734,281 of record OZ007500.1, on the reverse strand, counting down.
CACCTTGAACAGGACTGGAAACAGCAGCAAAAATGGAGCAACACCTTGCGACCTCTGGCTGGGAAAGAAACCAAACCTTTCCTCACTCATGTGTTTTGGTGAGGAAGTTTTCGTTCACATCCCCAAGGAAAAGAGAAAGAAATGGGATGTCAAAGCCAAAAAGGGCATATTTGTAGGTTACGACGAAACGACGAAAGGGTATCGAGTCTGGTTTCCTACTGAAAACAAGGTAAACACCTTTCGAGATGTGAAATTCACTGGACAAAGATTTTCAGTAGACAAGTCAAGAAATGAGCCAGCAACAATGACCTTGAGTGTTCCTCGAGTTGCTGAAATTGACGAGGAGCCAGAGATCGTGAACTTGGTGAACGGTGGTGAACATTCTGGAAGCGAAGCTGAAGAACCCTTGTATGCGCTAAAGGATGATGAAGAGCCACTCGAAGAACCTGTACCACTGCAAAACTACAACCTGAGAAACAGGAACCAAATTCGCCAACTGGTTCGGTATCCTTCTGTTTTGATTTCAGTGACTGGCCAACTTGATCCTGAAAGCTACGATGACGCCATCAAATCCGAGGACTCTGAAAAATGGAAAGCAGCCATGGATGAGGAGATCAATTCGCTGCAGAAGAATCACACTTGGTTTCTGGTGGAACCACCACCAGATCAGAAGGTGATCGACAATCGATGGTGTTACAAGGTGAAACAATTCCCTGATGGTAGCATCCAACGATACAAGGCCAGGCTTGTTGCCAGAGGTTTCAGTCAAACTCCTGGTGTCGATTATAATGAGACTTTTAGTCCCGTATCCCGATTTGATTCCATTCGCCTCATTCTATCCTTTGCAGCCTCCCAATATCTTTCCCTCAAACAATTCGACGTTAAAACAGCTTTTCTCTATGGAAAGCTGGAAGAAGTCATCTACATGAAACAGCCAAAAGGTTATGAAGATGGTACCAGCCGAGTGTGCAAACTCATCCGAAGTTTGTATGGACTCAAGCAGGCGTCGAGATGCTGGTACAAAAACCTCACGAAGTTCCTGGCCAAAGCTGGACTACGTCCAACCAGAGCTGATTACTGTGTCTTCACCAACGGAGATCCTGAGAATCAGTTGATGCTGGCAATTCACATCGACGACGGATTGATTGCTGCAAAAGATGAGAAAATGATTGAGGAACTAATAAACCAACTTCGCCAGGACTTCGATATTACCTTTGGAAATTTGAGCACTTACCTTGGACTACAGGTTGAACGGATGACAGATGGTTCAATCCTTCTCCACCAGGAGGCCTACTGCAAGAGAATTCTGCAGCGCTTCAACATGGAGCACGCAAATGCTGTTGCAATTCCGGCAGACCATCATCATCAAATGAGTGCAGAAATGCACAAAAATGGTGACAGGGAGGTGCCAGAATTTCCATATCGACAAGCCGTGGGAAGCCTTATGTATCTCTCCGTAGGTAGCCGACCAGACATCACCTTGGAAGTCAACAGTGCCAGCCAGCATCTTGAGAACCCGAAGAAAATCCACTGGAGTGCGGTAAAGAGCATACTCAAGTACCTGAAAGGTACAAGTGGGTATGGTCTTTATTTTCCAGCCGAGCAGACAAACAAACTCCGGGCCTACAGTGACGCAGACTATGCAGGAGATGTCGAGACCCGAAAATCAACATCTGGCGTTGTTCTGAGGTTTGGAGAGTCAACCGTGTCATGGAGTGGCAGAAGACGGTGGCACTTTCTACCACTGAGGCAGAATATGTCGCTGCAACTCAAGCTGTGAAGGACGTCACCTGGATGAAGAGACTCATCGAGGACCTCAACCTGTGCCAAGATCTGGAGAGCACCCACCTCATCGACAACATGAGCGCCATCAAGCTCATCAAAAACCCCGAGTTCCACAAAAAGAGCAAACATATTGACGTGAAATATCACTTCATACGCGACAGTTTCGAGAACAAAATCTTTGCTTTAGAGCATGTCGCCTCCAAAAACCAGCAAGCAGATTTGATGACCAAGCCCCTGACGAGAGCATTTTTCGAGGAACAAAGAAGGATGCTCAACATACAAGATGCCAAGGGTCTACAAAAACTCCACTAGAGGAACTAAAACGTCACCACACACAACAACTCAAACAATATTTTATCACGCAATTCACAACACAGTCAGAAAACATCGTAACTGTGAAATCAATTTGAAGTTAACTTTTTAGTGGGAGTGTTAAACAAATTAAAAAATTGTATTCAAATTGTACGCACTCAAAGCTAAACTATAACACTCACTCTTCTCATTGCATTCAGGCCCTTAAGGCACACAACTGTCATCCACACCAAGAAACGCCAAACTCACATTTTTCAACTTTCACTTCTTTCTTCTTAGCATCCAGCTTTCGTGCCGTTCGGACGTGTAAAATATATATTCTCAATTTAAACAACAATCGCGTTTTATTTTTATTGTTCACCCTGCCTGTTCAATAGCGTGACCTTGGGAAGATGGTCAAGCGTGGAGGAGAGTGCACAGGACAGTGGACAATGGCGCAACCGAGTCAGTGAGGTCATAAACATCCGGGTTCCTATAGACTAATAAATAGTAAAGATAGTATAGCATCAAATAATGATTCCTATGTACCAAATGCTATCAATACATCAAGTTATCATTAGACGCCGTACTATAATGCAAAACCTGACTTTTCGTATCCCCACAAGATTCTAATCCGGAACTGGAGTAAGAACTGAGCCTTATGCGGTCCTTCTTTGTCACCTTTGCAATTTAGCGCACAAAGAATTACATATTACATTTATAGCGTTTGCAACGATAGTGAAGAGTGGGTGATTCGAATCCGCTATGGCGGTTAGAATCACTAAAAGATAGAACCAATCCTCAACACATCAGACCACTGACGCGTTCAATCGTTATTCTCAAGTACACTCAACTGATATGGAATTGCTATATTTTTGCTATGGCATACGACTTTGGTGCTGGCGCAAAGCTAATAGCCTTGCCCAGAAAAACAAATTATTATGGAAAATTTAACAAGCCTCATACTTGGTAAATAAGGCCAAGACCGGATCCCGGTTGTAGTGCCGATGATGATTATGATGATACGACTTTGGTGCTTTCACAAGAATTCTCACCAATTAGTTCGCCACATATTGGACGATGTGTTGTGCATGAGACGCCTTGAGCACGGCTTGTTCCATAAGAGCTAAAATTTGGTCGCAAAAGTGCGAGTTTTTGACCAGAAACGAACAAGCACCTCAAATGAGTGCCGGCACTATGTCATTCGAAGCACGGTTTGGTCCAGAAGGGCTAAAATTTGTTGGCAAAAGAGCGACTTTTTGTCCAAAAATGAACAAGCACCTCAAGTTATTACCGAAAGTGTGTTATTCGCAGCACGATTTGTTCCAAAAGAGCTTACATTTGTTAGCGAAAGGGCGACGTTTTGACCAAAAACGAACGACCACCTCCAAATTAGTGGCGGGACTATGTCATTCGCAGCACGATTTTTTCCAAAAGAGCTCAAATTTGTTCGCAAAAGAGCGACTTTTCGACCAGAAACGAACAAGCAGCTCAAATGAGTACCGGTACTGCGTCATTCGCACTACGACTTGTTCCAAAAGAGCTAAAATTCGTTCGCAAAAGAGCGACTTTTTCACTAGAAATGATCACGCACCTGTAATTATTACAGGCACTGTGTCATTTCCAGCACGGCTTGTTCCAGAAGGGCTAAAATTTGGTCGCAAAAGAGCAACTTTTTGTCCAAAAATGAGCAAGCACCTGTCGATCGCAGCACGACTTGTTCCAAATGAGCTAACATTTGTTAGGGAAATAGTGACTTTTTGATCAGAAACGGACACGCACCTAAAATTTTTACGGCACTGTGTCATTCTCAGCAAGGGTTGTTCCAAAAGAGCACGAATTGTACACAGAAGAGTGGCTTTCTGACCAAAAACGAACAAGCACCTCGAATGAGTGCCGGCACTGTGTCATTCGCAGCACGGCTTGTTCCAGAAGGGCTCAAATTTGTACGCGAAAAAATGGCTTTTTGACCAGAAACGAACAAGCACCTCACATGAGTACTTGCACTATGTCATTCGGAGCACGACTTGTTCCAAAAGAGCTCCAATTTGTTCGCAAAAGAGCGACTTTTTGACCAGAAACAAACAAGCACCTGTAATTATTACCGGAACTGTGTCATTCGCAGCACGGCTTGTTCCAGAAGGGCTAGAATTTGGTCGCAAAAGATCGACTTTTTGATCAAAAACGCTATCAATATGATTGAGCGAGCATTATATTCTCCAGATTTGGATCCTGTGATCTTTTCCAGTTTTCGTAAATCCAAATTCGTGGTACTGTGGTTTTGAGTCGATTAAAGAGATAAATATAAATTCACTGAGAGAACCGAAAGCAATCTCCGAATATGCATATCAGTATCATATATGTATGACTTGATCATTTGGTGGAAGAAATGCACGTCTTCAAATGGAGCATATTTTGAAAGAGACAAAAGCTTGACATGGTCCTTCTATCAACTCAGTCCCGTTTATATTTTGCCAGTGTCAAAACAAAAGATATTCGCTCGTGAAGAATTTCACGTGTGGTCACCGGATTACACGCTGAAGTAGACAGTTTGGTTTAGCGTAGATTATGGTCGCGCGGAGTCCAAATGAATGAAGGTCGATCTAACACACCCCGATTAGTAGCGATAATGGCTAACGTGCACTAGTCCACGCGCCATAACTTTCTTACGAGTGTAGCACGGTATTTAATATCAGAAGAACGATATGATTGTCTATACCAGCGATTGATGTGACCTATCGCACTCTATCGTGGCAACGGCAGTCGATGTGCGTAAACAAATGTTTTGAATGTATGTATCGCTGGATCACTGTAACTCTGTAAGTACCAGATTCAACCGGCGGTGTCATGGGCTAGAAACACATGATAACGATTTATTTTTGGAACAAAATCCAACATCTACCCACCATCCGTAAGCCTAAGTAATGCAACTGGCAGCGAGAGTAGGACTTCGGTGGAGCCGTATCAGCAACAGGCATTTTCAATCTCTTCGTCTTATAGTATTATTCACCTCAGCGGCTGATGTAAGAGATTGTTGTATTTCTAAGGCTTTGCATACATGAATTGGACTGACGACGCTGTACTGTACCTTCACTAATTATAATTATTCCTGTAGAATATGCAACGTACAGAACCTGGAACGGATTTCCGAAGTTTTTTAGGCGCCTCAAAATGAGTAATTTTTTCCCAGTGTTTTTAAAGGTGACAAAATGATGTATCATTTTGGACTTTTAACATCATTTTATTTGAACTTTCAGGAGTACAAAAACACCTTTTTTTTATAAAATCGCGGGTGAGTAAAATTTTTCTATAGGCGTTTCTGGCACGACATCCAAAAGTGGTGCGTGCACTTGTGACTCTTTTTCTATTGATCTGAAACAAAAAAATAAAATTACTTTGTATTTCTGACATATGTACGGGAAGGATAAACCTATAAAATGGTAGAAAGTATAAAATTAAAAACTAAGTACGCTCTTTAATAAAATGTTCGAATTGCGTACTATTTTGTCGACATTTTTCATCCCAAAAAAGTAATTTATTTACACGAAATACATCCTTTCGATAATGATATAGAGAAAAGCCTCACAAAGGTCACAACGAAATCAATCAATAACTTTTTGAATTACAGTACGAGCAGGTTTTGAACATACAGTTTGGAGATAATCGCCTTTAAGTTTCAGTAGCTAATAAGTTTCCGTAGTTCAGCGCTCGATATACGAGGGTTGCCTCTTATGTTTCGGGATTTGGCAACCCTAGTGTTGCAATCCGGCAATTGACAGCTCTGTCGTAAAGTTGGACATTTTTGAGGTTATACGCACTCAGAACGTTTTGACATACGAGCGCTATTTGTGTTGTTTACAGTAACTTAAAAGATTCATCTCGGCCCAAAAATGGAATTAAATCGTCAACATTTTCGTGCGATTATTTTTTACAACTTTCGGCGTGGATTAACTCAGCAACAGTGCATGGATGAACTTAATTCAATTTTTGGCGATGAAGCTCCATCAAGGACCAGTGTTTATCGATGGTATGGTGAATAGCATCAAAAACAAAAAGCATGCATTTTTTAGTTTCTTGATAAATTTTAATATTGACATTGCACTTGTTTCAGAAACCTGGCTCAAACAAGACATTTCTTTCTCACATCAAAATTACATTTGTTATCGCCTAGACAGGGTACATGCTAGTGGTGGAGGTGCCGCCATTGTTGTGAAAAAATGTATAGAACATTCCTTGCGTCCTTCATTGCACCTTAAGTTAATTGAGGAAATTAGTATAGATGGAACATTAAGTGATAACTCCAAGGTGAGTCTTTTTTCGGTCTATTTCCCTGGAGGAAATGGAAACATTGAGAAATCTACTTTAAGTGGGATCTGCATCAATTGTACAGACTCAACACTCAAAACAAGGTAATTATTGGTGGTGATCTAAACTGCAGACATCAGTCGTGGAATTGTCTTAGGGCAAACTGCTGGGGTAACATTTTACTAGATATTACTGAATCCAGCCCAAGTTTTTCCATACTTTATCCACTTCTCCCCACCTATATCCCAGCGAGTGCTAACAAGAACCCCTCAACTCTTGATCTATATATCACTAATATTCCAAATTACTGCACAGTACCATTAACTCTAAATGCGTTAAGTTCAGACCACCTTCCGATCAGCCTCACAGTGAATCACACAGTAGCTGTAAACCGTACCAGTTTATACCACAACTATTCCGCCGCCAACTGGAATTGTTATAAATCATATACAAACACGAACTTGGTTCTAGGTGATACCAGCCTAAATTCTATAACCTGCAGCGAGCACATTGATATCCTATGTAACAATTTTGTTTCTGTTATTAATAGGGCGGCCGATCTTGCTATACCTAAATGTTCCACTGCTCCAGTTGATAAGGCATCGCTTCCTGAAAATATCTTACATCTGATTAGGCTACGAAACTCTGAAAGAAGAAAATGGCTTCGTTATAGAATCGATTGCTTTCTAGTTAATGTTAAAGTCTTAAATAATATTAAAAAAGAAATCTCAGCATATAGGAACAAGTGTTGGAATAAACACCTTTCCTCTCTTGACAAAGCAAGCAAACCGTTCTGGAAAATATCAAAAATTATGAAAAAGAGAGGGTCAAGTATTCCTCCGTTTAAAGTTCACGGCAAGTTGTTTATTTCTTCAGTGGAGAAATCCAACCTACTTGCTAACACGTTTAGTAAGAACCACTCCATATCTATGCATCTAAGCGACGCGTATACTGAAGCTGAAGTTGCTAACACTATCCATGTACTTTCTCAAACACCAGCTGAAAGTACTTACGCAACTAATATCAGCAAAGTTAAAGAATTGATAAGAAAATCGAAATCTAAAAAGGCTGCGGGTCTCGATAATATTAACAACAAATTAATCAAAGCACTTCCACCTGCTGCAAGTAACTATTTAACGTTCATTTTCAACGCTTGTCTTAAGAATTGTTATTTTCCGGACTGTTGGAAAACAGCAAAAGTAATACCTATCCCGAACCCCGGCAAACCGAAAAGCAGCCCCGAAAGCTACAGACCTATTAGTCTACTTAGCTGTCTGAGTAAGCTCTTAGAAAAAATCATTAAGGAAAGGATTGATCGTTTTGTGGAAGACAATAACATCTTACCAAACTTTCAATTCGGTTTCCGTAGTGGTCACAGCACAATCCACCAAGTCTTACGCATTAAAAACCACATAGCTGGTAAATTCATCGACAAGGAGTCAACGGGACTGGTGCTACTAGACATCGAAAAAGCCTTTGATACGGTATGGCACGATGCCTTGATTTATAAGCTACTGAAGCTTAAGCTGCCAATGCCGCTTATCAAAATTATCCAGAGCTTTCTTCGTTCGAGAACATATGTTGTGAGTATAGGAACCGACATATCCTCTACTCACCAAATCCACTATGGTGTACCTTAAGGCTCGGTCCTTGGTCCCATATTATTTACATTGTTTGTCGCAGATTTACCATGTCTAGGTGAAAGCATTCAGGTAGCTATGTTTGCCGATGATACGGCCATTTTCTCTTCGGGTGCCTTATTCACTAATGTCTACAACTCTTTGCAAGCAGCTCTTGACAAGCTAGCAGTATATTACAGGAAATGGAAAATAAAAATAAATGGTGATAAAACACAAGCTGTCTGGTTTTCGAGATGTAGGAAACACTGCTACCTACCAAATGGCACTAAACTCAGTATGTGTGCAGTTGACATTGATTGGTCCGAAGACTAGATATCTAGGTATTATTCTAGATAAAAAACTTATCTTTCAAAAACACATCACTACCACAATTGACAAAATAAACAAAGTCGTAAGAGTTATGTATCCATTAGTGTGTAGAGAGTCAAAGCTTAGCATCGAAAATAAAATTATAATTTTTAAAACAATTTTTAAGACTATACTCCTGTACGGGGCCCCTGTATGGTGTAATTGTCCTCGCACACACAAAATAAAATTGCAAAGGTGTCAAAATAAAATATTGAAAATGTTGCTGAATTTGCCATGGCATTATTCGACACATGAACTACATGAAAACGCCAACATTAAACCGGTAGAGTTCCTTATTGACAAAATCAATCGAAACTTCTTCGTCAATTGTTCTTTTTCTGACAATGTTCTCGTTTCCCGTTTTGCGTTATCCTAAATCACTACATATGTACTCTGTCTATGAAAATTATATCGAGGTCATTACTACATAAAATAACCGGAAGCCAGTGCAATATTAGCCTTAAGATTCAAATATGAGTTTTTTCTTGTAGTTTTCCCTTAATTTATTATTTGTAATTCATTAAAATTGTGCTATTGTCATTATATAGATTTAAGATTATAGTTGTAAAGGAATTGCTATCCTAAATCTCTTAAGTACTAGTTGTAAAATATACCATAAATGTAATTATCTTATTATTATTATTATTTATTGGCCTGTAAGAACCCGGAAATTCATGACCTCACCGACTCGGCTTCGCCATCGTTCCCTGTCCTGGGCACTCTCCTTCCACGCTTGACTATTCGATCCGATCTCCTCAAGGTCAAACCTAACATTGTCCTCCCATCTCCGTCGCGGCCGTCCTACCGGTCTCTTTCCCGTTGGTCTACCGTCAAGAATTCTATGCACGGTCCTATCGTTCCCCATTCGCGCCACGTGTCCGGCCCATCTTAATCTTCGCGACTTGATTACTCTCACAATTGTAGGTTTGCGATATAGCTCTTCCAATTCGTGGTTATGGAGTCTCCTCCATTGTCCTGCCTCCTCGTCATATTTACCTCCAAAGATGCCCCTCAAAACTTTATTCTCGAATACGCGGAATTTGTTCTCTTCCCGTTTTGTGAGAGCCCATGTTTCGCATCCATATAGAACAATCGGCATGATTATGGTTCTATAGACACGGATCTTTATGTTACGTGATAGCAGTCTAGATTTCAGCAGTTTACTGACTGCATGCCAACTAGCGTTGCCGGAATGCAGTCTCTTGTTAATTTCCTTCGACATTTCATTACTGGCCGTCAGTATCGTTCCCAGATATTTAAATTCTTCAACTTTTTCAAATATCTTAACTCTGACGTTTATATGTGTTATCTGAGGTCCACCTGCTCTCGCCGTAATCATGTATTTTGTTTTGTCTTCATTTATATCTAGGCACACCTCTTCTGCCGCTTGCATGATGATTTTACAGTTTTTACTAACAGCCTCCGTCGGTATCGTTCCTAGATATTTAAACTCTTTAACATTTTCAAATATCTTGCTCCTGACGTTTATATGTGTTCCCTGGGGTCCACCTGCTCTCGCCGTAATCATGTATTTTGTTTTGTCTTCATTTATTTCTAGGCACACCCCATCTGCCGCTTGCATGATGATTTCACTGTTTTACTTACAGTTTATAGATTATCTCCCGTAACGGCGATGTCATCCGCATATGCGAGCACTTGTGTGACCCCGTTCAGGGATGATCCGGCCATGTTGTCGTCTTGTACCTTTCTGATAACATACTCGAGCACAAGGTTAAAGAGACACGGTGATAGACCATCTCCCTGCTTTAGTCCGTCCCGGATTTCAAATGGTTCTGAGAGGTGGTTTTCTATTCTGACTCGCCCTTTGTTTTCGCTCATGCAAATTTGAATGAGGGTGGCATACTTTTTTGGGACTCCCAGCTCAACTAGAATATGGTAGAGTCTTTGCCTTGCGACTGAGTCGTAGGCTTTTTTGAAGTCAACGAACAGTTGGTGTACCGTCTCTCCGTATTCCCACTTCTTTTCCAGTAGTTGCCTTATTGTGAACATTTGGTCGCTTGTTGGCCGGTTCCTACGGAATCCACATTGGTAGTCTCCCAGTATCTCTTCTGCGTACGGTGTGATTCTCGCTAGAATGACATTTGTTAATATTTTGTATGCGGTTGGGAGCAATGATATTCCTCTGTAGTTTTCGCAGTCAGATCTGTCGCCTTTTTTGAAAATGGGGATGACTATTGAGGTTTTCCATTCTTCCGGAGTGACTTCCTTATCCCATATTGATTGGATGAGCTGGTGGATCTTTCGAGCGGTTGCCTCTCCTCCATGCTTCACAAGCTCTGCCGGTATGCAGTCGACTCCGGGAGCCTTGTTGTTTTTCAATCGCTTTATTGCGCCCACAACTTCGTTGAGAGACGGCTCTGGGATCTGAGGCTCGGCTGTATGTACGCTTGGTGCATTTATCTGTGGTTGATGGGTGCGTACATTGAGCAGATTTTCAAAGTACTGCTTCCATCTTGTCACGACATTGTTTGTTTCTGTGACCAGACAGCCGTTTGCGTCTTGAATTATTTTGGCTCTTCTTCGGTAGCCATTTCTAATTGAATTTATGCCGACATACATACCTCTGATGTTCTTTGCCCTAGAATTTTCTAGGATTTTTTCGATCCGAGTCTTCTCCCATTAGCGTTTTTTGCGTTTGAAGAGCCTCATTGTCTCTCTCCGAATTGTCGCGTATCTTTCTGCGTTGACTTCATCATATCTTTCTACCCCGCTTGGTAGAAACCTTGACGTGGTGCGGGGGCTTAAACTACGATGAATCGGTCAGGCTATGCTGACGGAAGCATACGCTTCCAGTAGGGCCACCCATGTCAGACAGGCTAGCGAGGAGTAACACACAAAGATCTACCGCCCCTAATCCAGGGTGTTACGCGTCACCGTGCCCATTGGATGGTTTGCAGCCAGGGGTATACCGGCTGTATTATAACGGCGCCTCTCTGACACCGGGTCGAATCAGAGCAGTAAGCAGACCTTACCATATCAAAGAGAGGCTCTGATATGGCGGACCATTTGAAACCCCAGAGTGATCCAATGAAATGAATGATCAATACACAAAAAACAATCTCACAAAAAATCCGGTAGGCGTAGGTGTGATGAGCCAACACTACCATAAGGGAACAAATCATCAGGAAACCACCGACTCGGCAAAAAGAAAACGTAGGGAAAATAAATGTAATTATCTACCAAATAAAAATTGAATTGAAATTGAATAAGGTTGGGTCGAAGTTATGGGGGTTCTTCAGGTAAGTAACAGTGGGGTTTGGCGGAAGCGCCACATAACTATCTCATAAATGGTTTCCCATATTTAGGTAAAGAGGAAATGCGAACGACAAAAATACCTTTGGGTGAACACGTAGTGCTCAAACTTCCTGATCCATATTTAGGTTGTGTACGAAACATAACCAAAGATAATTTTTTTACCGGTCTTTCACTAGCGAAAAAATTACTCGCAAAAAATCTACTCTGGTTGGGACTATACGTGGGAACAAAAAAGAATTACCAAAAATTGCAAAAACTAAAAAAGATAACATGATTCGGTTTTCAACAAAACTTTATAAATCAGAAAACTGCATTCTGACAGTTTACAAAAGCAAACCAAAAGAAAAGTATTAGTACTAAGTTCAAAGCACAAATCGGTAAAAATTGAAAACAATGATAAACGTATCCCAGAAACAAGTTACCATCGCCATCATCGGCACCACAACCGGGATCCGGTCTTGGCCTTATTTAGCAAGTCCTGAGGGTTGTTAAATTTTCCATAATGATTTGTTTTTTCCGGGCAAGGTCATTAGTCTTGCGCCAGAGGCTACCCGACGGGGAATCGAACCCCGGTCTCCCGCGTAACAGGCGGGTATACTAACCACTATACTATCGAGGAGCCCACAGGAATCGATAGCACGGGGTCACCAACAAGGGTAAGGACATAAAAGGCTACCACTTCAGAAGTATGTATGCCGGAATAAATTCCATTAGAAATGGCAACCGAGGGAGAGCCAAAATAAAGTTACATTTTACAATAATACCAAGTATGGAGTGGATGTTGTCGATCAAAGGGCGCGTGTAGTGTGAAAGCAGGATCTCGTAGATGGCCTCTTCAAGTATTTTATAATATCTTGGATTTAGCAGCCATCAATGCATGGATTTTGTATAAAGAGGTCACTGGAGAAAATATATCTAGAAACAATTTTATTTTTCAATTGGCTGAAGAACTAGCAAATGACTACAAAGATATACCTGCTACTAGTTCAAGTTCACCGTCCATAAATTCCAATATACGGAAGCCTTGCCAAATAGGATTTTGTAAAAAAAATAGGTCTAATAATATTTGTGATAAGTGTAATAAGTATGTGTGTGGAAAATTTATCGCTACACTCAAAATGAATCTTATACGGGGGTTGCCTTTTATATTTCGGGATTAGAGAACAAAAACAAATATTGATCATCGAAAATCACTTTATTGTTTTTCCAAATATTCCCCATGATGATCTATACACTTTTGCATGCGTTTGAACCAATTGCCGAAGAATTTTAGCCACTCTGATTGAGGTATCTCCAACACATGCATTCTGAATGCAGCAACCGCTTCTTCAGGTGTCGAAAAACGTTGACCTCTCAGTTTGTTTTTTACGTACGGGAATAAAAAGAAGTCATTCGGTGCCAAGTCAGGACTATACGGCGGATGACCCATCAAATCGATGTTTTGGGTGCTCAAAAATGCAGTTGTCGCAGCCGATGTGTGAGAGCTCGCATTGTCGTGGTGAAGAGTGATCCGTCTTCGGCGGTTGGTTTTCCTGATATCTTGGAAGACAACTGGCAAACAAATGGTTGTGTACCACTCAGAGTTGATTGTTCTGCCTTGCTATAGTGGTACGGTTGCGACATGTCCAGTTTTTCCGAAAAAACAGGCGACCATTTGCTTGGAAGTGCTTCGTGCGCGAACAACTTTTGTTGGATTTGGCTCATCTTGAAACACCCAGACAGTCGACTGCTGTTTACTTTCGGGCTCATATGCGTAAATCCACGATTCACGACCTGTCACGATGTCATAGACGTGTTTCGAAGCACCGCGACCGTATTTTTTGAGCATTTCTTTCGACCAATTGACACGAGCCTTTTTTTGGGCGATTGACAAATTGTGTGGGATCCAACGCGAACAAATTTCTTTGACAGTCAAATGTTTATGCAATTATACGCCTAAGGTTGTCTCAATCTCACGATAGGTCACATGACGATCTTCCAATATCAGTTCGCGCACAGCATCAATGGTTTTCGGAACAACAACTGATTTTGGACGACCTTCACGAAATTCATCTTTTAGTGAACTACGACCACGATTGAATTCACCATACCATCGATAAACACTGGTCCTTGATGGAGCTTCATCGCCAAAATTTGAATTAAGTTCATCCATGCACTGTTGCTGAGTTAATCCACGCCGAAAGTTGTAAAAAATAATCGCACGAAAATGTTGACGATTTAATTCCATTTTTGGGCCGAGATGAATCTTTTAGGTTACTGTAAACAACACAAATAGCGCTCGTATGTCAAAACGTTCTGAGTGCGTATAACCTCAAAAATGTCCAACTTTACGACAGAGCTGTCAATTGCCGGATTGCAACGCTAGGGTTGCCAAATCCCGAAACGTAAGAGGCAACCCTCGTAGAAGACCATAGCATAAGTAGTAACGATTACACTGTAGTATAAATAGGAGGCCATAGCATAGCCCCAATGCTGTACGTTTTACACTGTATGTTGTACACCCACGTAGCAGAAGCATAAGAAACACAGTCAAATGTAATTACTCAAGTTATTGTAAGAGATTCCTAAAAATAAACACAAAAGCGTGGACGTCGCGAGACTGAAACGCGCTTGTATTTATTGAATTTCTAAGCGTGGGAAGTAATTACTTACGCAAGGAGCAAAACGTGTATCCCGCAAACGAGATATATATATAGCGGATAAATGAAACATGCTCTGAGAATATGGATAGAAGCTTGTTTATATAAAAAATACCCCCGAGCACAAATATTCTTAAACAAAAACCACTCAGAATTTACGTACATTTAAAGAAAGATGCCTGGCGCAATACTAATGACCATGCCCGAAAAAAAAACAAATCATTATGGAAAATTTAACAAGGCTCAGGACTTGCTAAATAAGCCCAAGACCGGTTCCCGGTTGTAATGCCGATGCTGATGATGAAAGAAAGATGAACTTTCTTCTAAAAAACAACCAAACCCATCATTTTTGGCAAGTAAAGGGCGGTTTGCAAATTAAAAAAATATATATTTTCTTTGCGCAATGTAAAATTTCAAAGCGCGCAAGCTTCAGCAGACGTATAATCTGCCCAAAAATGTATACTGGAAATACCACAACTTATTGAAGAGGGAGAATATTCAGCAGACCAAATTTTCAACGCTGACAGCTTTATATTGGAAAAACTACAGTCACGCACTTTTATTTCAAAAATTGAGAAGCAGGCAATAGGTTATAAACTTTGCAAAGATCGTGTAACCCTTCACATGTGCAGCAATCTATCGGGAAAGATTCCAGTAAAACCAATGATAATGAATCATACTTTGAATCCCAGATCAATAAACACCCAGGATAAGTCTCATCTACGAGTTCCCTGGCGGGCAAATAAAATTGGCTGGACGCAAAATTTATTTGAAGACTGGTTTAAAAATTGTTTTATTCCAGAAGTGGAAAAGCTTTTGAAGAAAAAACATTTTAGCTTCAAAGTTTTATTGCTTTAATGCAGGAGGCCACAGTAAAGGGTTGAAGGTAAAAATTGTGTTTTTCCCTCCAAACTGCACATCACTATTCCAACCTTTAGATCAAGGAATCATTGCAACACTCAAGGCATGCTGCATACAAGCATTCCAAAAAATTCTCGGAAGACTGGAAAACGATATAAATATAAGACTTACTCAAGGAAAGAGTTTTCTATTTTAGATTGTGTTACAATGATAGTATGCCCTGTGAGTGAGGCGTTAGAATATACTCACAGCTAGGCCGGCTTGTCGTAAAAGGCGAATAAACGCAGAATGGTAGCCGGGGTCCCAACGCCCTGCCGATCGGTGAAATTCCATCTCATCAAGCTATAGGCGCCCTGAAATGGTCGCGAGGAATCCCTGGTCATCTTTCGGAGCTTGGCTGATGGACCGGCTCGAGAAATGGTTGGTTTAGGTGGTAGTCAGTCCCAAAGTGAGATACCAGCCCGTCACGCTGTACATTCCCTGATATTGTCGAGAGAAATCTTCGGTGGTGTTTCGGACGTGTGTCCGATGTCCCGGACTGACACGGAGATAAGTCATGATGGTACCATCCGAGATGAGGAATTCCGGAGGCAAACATGTTTCCCATTCGGATCTCCGGGGGGACTATGTCAGGGGGAACATCATGCAGATATGATAAATAACCAAGCTTTAAGAAATTCGTTATCGCATAATTGGGCTCACTCTCGAGGCTCTGCCCATTCTCGACCGACAACGGCATTTTGTAACATGAGGGGCATCGGCTTCACCAATACGAATGTAAACGCCGTCCGCCAATATTTGCAAACAGCGAAACCTGATATCCTTACCCTAACTGAGGTCCAGGTCGATTCGACATATCTTCGTTGCTCAGAATACGACTTGCATTCGAGATTCCATTGGAATGCCGGAGTCTGCGTCTTCACGCGCTCCGATCTAGCCCAAGGTCTATTTACTGCTCTGAATTGACCCAGTGTAAGTCCTTTGATGTTATAAAATGATGTTACCAAGATGAACGCTAGCTGGCAGTATTTGGTGATGGGATCCGATCCAGCGGAGACAAGCTGTTTACAAACTGGTGTGATGAAATTTCTTGCATGTGATTCCTCTTGCGATAGTCTTGTGGGGGTTCTTTAAGGCATTCCCAAAGAACCACCCATTCCCTTTAAACTAACCTGTCTTCCACTTACCTTTCAAAGTCATTTTCATCATCATCATCATCGGCACCACAACCGGGATCCGGTCCTGGCCTTACGAGGGTTGCCTTTTATATTTTGGGATTAGAGAACAAAAACAAATATTGATCATCGAAAATCACTTTATTGTTTTTCAAAATATTCCCCATGAAGATCTATACACTTTTGCATGCCTTTGAACCAATTGTCGAAGCACTTTTGCCACTCTGATTGAGGTATCTCCAACACATGCATTCTGAATGCAGCAACCGCTTCTTCAGGTGTCGAAAAACGTTGACCTCTCAGTTTGTTTTTTACGTACGGGAATAAAAAGAAGTCATTCGGTGCCAAGTCAGGACTATACGGCGGATGACCCATCAAATCGATGTTTTGGGTGCTCAAAAATGCAGTTGTCGCAGCCGATGTGTGAGAGCTCGCATTGTCATGGTGAAGAGTGATCCGTCTTCGGCGGTTGGTTTTCCTGATTTCTTGGAAGACAACTGGCAAAAAAATGGTTGTGTACCACTCAGAATTGACTGTTCTGCGTTATTCTAGTGGTACGGTTGCGACATGTCCAGTTTTTCCGAAAAAACAGGCGACCATTTGCTTGGAAGTGCTTCGTGTGCGAACAACTTTTGTTGGATTTGGCTCATCTTGAAACACCCAGACAGTCGACTGCTGTTTACTTTCGGGCTCATACGCGTAAATCCACGATTCATCACCTGTCACGATGTCATAGACGTGTTTCGAAGCACCGCGACCGTATTTTTTGAGCATTTCTTTCGACCAATTGACACGAGCCTTTTTTTGGGCGATTGACAAATTGTGTGGGATCCAACGCGAACAAATTTTTTTGACAGTCAAATGTTTATGCAATATTGAATGTATGCTAATAACCTTGCCCGTAAAAATAAATTATTATGGAAAATTTAACAAGCCTCGACACTTGCTAAATAAGGCCAAGACCGGATCCCGGTTGTAGTGCCGATGATGATGATGATGATGATGAATGTATGCTGGTCCCACTAACGCCTAAGGTTGTCTCAATCTCACGATAGGTCACATGACGATCTTCCAATATCAGTTCGCGCACAGCATCAATGGTTTTCGGAACAACAACTGATTTTGGACGACCTTCACGAAATTCATCTTGGAGTGAACTACGACCACGATTGAATTCACCATACCATCGATAAACACTGGTCCTTGATGGAGCTTCATCGCCAAAAATTGAATTAAGTTCATCCATGCACTGTTGCTGAGTTAATCCACGCCGAAAGTTGTAAAAAATAATGGCACGAAAATGTTGACGATTTAATTCCATTTTTGGGCCGAGATGAATCTTTTAAGTTACTGTAAACAACACAAATAGCGCTCGTATGTCAAAACGTTCTGAGTGCGTATAACCTCAAAAATGTCCAACTTTACGACAGAGCTGTCAATTGCCGGATTGCAACACTAGGGTTGCCAAATCCCGAAACATAAGAGGCTACCCTCGTATGTAAGAAATGCAAGAAATGAATAAGAATACATTGTTTTATTATAAAATTAACTAGTTTCATTACAACAAACGTATTTTTAATATATACGTCAAATGACGGGTTTCAGTAAAAAAAGGTATACATTTAATGTCAGTAAATCCAGTTACTTAAATCTACACTTAAACTACATTTAAATCTACACTTAAACTACATCTTGGCCACTTGAGTATTAACTACTTTAATAAACATTACTTTTGGTACTCGTAAATTTTCCTCCAAATAAACTATAAAATAAAATATAGTAAAGGTCAAAGGAAATTGTTTACACTCGTACAGAAAATGTCCAATCGATGTTCCGCCTTTCCCAATGTTCTTCTTCCTTGG
The DNA here is from genome assembly GCA_963931805.1 of Microdon myrmicae. Taxonomy (NCBI): domain Eukaryota; kingdom Metazoa; phylum Arthropoda; class Insecta; order Diptera; family Syrphidae; genus Microdon; species Microdon myrmicae. The sequence continues at coordinate 143,716,099 of OZ007500.1, read as the reverse complement.
CGACAGGGTGATTCACCAAGGTTAATAATTTGGGTGGACAAAAAAACTCCTTGTGTGTGTGCGTGAGATGTACTATATACAGAGAACGGCAGCAAACCCAGTCACCAATATACTTGGGAATTCAAGCCGTTTGAATAGCCTAAGATCCTGTTTGTATTCACTAGCCGATATGTCATCCTTGATTAGGGAACAAGTCGGGAATAGAATATGGTATATTGACGTGCACCAATTTCTTCAACAAGCAAACAAAATTCCTGCGGTGTCTTGCCCTCTTTCTTTTGCTATAGAACTTATAGGCATACGGCGGAGAACGAAGGACTCGGCAAACAAGATCTTTTCTCGTGTCGTCATTATGCTCATTTTCGCTCCATACGTACAAGGAACAAACGGGAGACGAAAAATGGTCTCCTGCCGAAACCGCGTCCTGCCGTAGATGTGTGTGACTTTTTGTTTATTCCTTAAGCAAAAGTAACTCCATACATGTGCGTCGTAAATGGAGCCTCCTGTGCCTTTTTCGATTATATAAGCAGTCCTTATATACTTTTTTTCCTCAACTGGTGTGAGAAGTATTCCTTCTGATGCACGCGGGGATTTCGTATTTACAGAAGCAGAATGCCACTTCCAGACACAACTTGCCGTACAATATAATTAGTTTGCTCAATACAAGAAACGAACCACCCATTGCAGATACCCCATTAAAGGGTGTTGTTATGGCTCAAAAGGAAGATTCCGTGAATAGTAACACAACGCCAGCTAAAAGAGGAGCAGGAAAGTAGATAGCGTCTAAGTTCCACAATGAATACATTCCACACGGACGTCGCTACTCAACGCACAGTGTATTTCCGATTCAATTCCGGTGGATTTTTGTTTGGTTTTTCTCTCTTCTCGTGTACCATGTGCGACAGAGATGCCGACGGCGGTGAGTATACCGACACATTAGACGTAAGGCTATTTCGTTGTGCGGGACGGAGATGAATAGAGGAAGCGATTTGTTGGTATGTCTCTTTTACTCGTTAATAACGGGCTTGATAACTGTATATAAACGAGATGATTGGATTCCGAGTCGCGGAGTGGTATAAGATTGCTAATGACGAAGAACGTAATGACGTTAATAATGACAGCCTATCAGGGCTGGCTGTGCCTACGGGATATTACGGTGAGAACGGTCGTCAGTATAATGACGATCGTAATGACGAAGGAACTTAATTTTTTGGTGGTGGTAATTCGTTCTTCATTGTTGGCGGCGTCTACATGACCCTCTTTCTCATCAAAGACCGGGACTTCAGTGTTGGTTGGATAGAGTAGAGGCCAGCAGTGTTTTGTATGACGCTTCGTCCGTTGGTTGTGTGTTGTTTTGCTGCTGCTGCCGATGTTGGTGCTGCGGCTGCTATTGCTTGTGGTGATGGTGCTGCTGCCACCATCGCATCAGTGCGCTGGTATTTTCCTACTTGCTGATGTCGGTGGAGCTAGTGGCTAGTACGCGACACTACACATTCGGCTCCCCATGTCGCGCGTTAAATTCTAGTTTTACACATTTTTTCGGTTACAATTCGGTTTTTATTAGTTTGAAGTATAAAGAAGTTTTTACGACGAGATTCTATTCTATTGTTTTATGTGCAAATTCTCTGTTCTCTGCCTTTGTCTTTCCCCCATTCCGTGCATGATGGTTGGCAGAGAAATGTTCGTCCCAACCTTTGGGCAACGCGCAATTCGATGAAAAGTGCTAGCGGTACTAGTACGAATAATAATAATAATAATAAAGAGCTGATGTAATTTATTGGTCGAGTGTGGTATTTTTAACTCCTCCGCTACGCAACTCTATAGAGATCGGATTCCTAGGTTCGTGTTCTTTTATATATTACATTGCCTAATATTAAATGTAGTAGTCGCTAATTATTTATTGTCATTTATATTTTAATGGTTTATCATACGCTTCAGGAATATTGTGAATGGTTGGTTGAAGTCTCTTCAGTACACGGAAGAGAATTTAACGTCGTGTGCATGGCTTTTTATATGAACAACGCTGTAAGCTTATCACATACGTGTACTTGCATTTTTTTTCTTTGCATTGTTCCTTTTATAGATTTTTACTTACCGGGCAGGAGACAGTTGTGTCCCATTCGGACTTTAGTGTTATTTGTTGTTTATACTCGTACCTTACCTATACTTAAAGTGCGACGTTACAGTTAGTGCTAAAAAATTCGGCCACCAAATTTAAAGACAATAATGCTACTTTGAGACACAAGCGGAAAGGAAACGTCTCTTCCCCTATTTATTATGAGGATCATTATGACCACATAAGAAATGTTGCATATACAATGCCGTACTCTATTCTTCTTCATGTTCCTTTGCGTACTTGAATATTGTTTGCTCCTATTTAATTTTGTTTTATACAATGTTATATACTGAGTTTCTCGCATTTAATTTCCCCAGCAGAAAAGAGAAAACCACCGCCAAAGAAGCCGGTGGGATTTTTTTATACCTACATAGTATATAAATATATATATGTAGGTATGAATATAGAATCCACAATAAACACTTATGTATAGCGTCAAATTTCTTTATATGTGTTTTCAGCCGCTGAGCATATTTGTATACACAATTCCGGAGGGTTAATCTCTAGCACGTTGGTTGTCCAGTTGGGTATACAACCGCCAATACAGGGTGGTGTGCCATCAAATTTTACAGCGGAAATGGCTTCAAGTATTTCGTTTTCTTATCTGGAAAAACAAATCATCAGAAAAGTCAATTCCCCTTGTTATTCATTTTCGGATTTCGTTGGCGGTGGCGCTGAATTTCAATATATATGTACACGTTCGCATACATATACATCGTGTATCTTTTTCTGATGTGTCCTTTTTATGGGGTTAGATTTTCTTCGGCTCGTCACAAGACCAGGAACCAACAAATTTTGTAATATTGGGATTCTGCTTGACGACGCCCTTTACAATATAATTTCACATATATCTAATATATTTTTTTACCTTGTAGATATTACTTGTTATAACTGCCATCGAAGTCAAAGACAACATCCCCATGACTTTCAAACACTATTAGTTTTAATTCTATAAAGTTGCTGGCGGGGGTTGAAAAAAAAAAGCATTTAAAAATAATCATATTGTTTCTTTTTTCAATGCAAAATTTCTTACATCCTTTTGTTTTATTAAATTTTTTTCTTTTCGTGTGCATTAAAGAGGTTGTCAAAATTCGTGCTCATCACAGATCAGGAGGAAAGGAAGAAAATTCATAAATCGTTTAGCCATTTTAGTTTCCATGGTCGTCGTCGTGTATCCGGTCCATATACGAGGCTTGTTAAATTTGCCATAATAATTCATTTTGACGGGCCTGGTTATTAGCCTTGCGCCAACCTATCTCAGGATGTCGCTGCATGCATTGGTTCATTACTTGGAATCGGTCTTTGCCTATTTTGGAATGTCTCTCCACCGATATCCGGTCCTTATCCGAGACTTGTTAAATTGTCCATAATAATTTGTTTTTCCGGGCAAGGTTATTAGCCTTGGGCCGAAATTATTTAAATAAAATTTTCAACACCTTGTGACCTGGACTCCATAACAATTTACTATCGACCCGACCATTTTCTAGGGCTGCCAAATCATCATCATCGGCACTACAACCGGGATCCGGTCTAGGCCTAATTTAGCAAGTCTCTCCACCGGTATCCGGGAATGGTTAAACTATCCATAATAACAACAACTATACTATTTACTGGCCTGTATGAACCCGGAAGCTCATGATCTCACCGACTCGACTCTCCCATCGTTCCCTATCCAGTGCACTCTCCTTCCACGCTTGACCATCTGATCCGATCTCCTCAAGGTCAAACCTTACATTCTCCTCCCATCTCCGTAGCGGCCGTTTCGGTCTTTTTCCCGTTGGTCTACCGTCAAGAATTCTACGCACGGTCCTATCGTGGCCCATTCGCGCTATATGTCTGGCCCATCTTAATCTTCGCGTCCTGATTACTCTCACTATTGTAGCTGTGCAGTATCATCATCATTGGGCACTACAACCGGGAACTGGTCTTGGCCTTATTTAGCAAGTCCTGAGGCTTGTTAAATTTTCCATAATGATTTGTTTTTTCCGGGCAAGGTCATTAGTCTTGCGCCAGAGGCTGTGCAGTATATTTCTTCCAATTCGTGGTTGTGGAGTTTCCTCCATTGTCCTGCCTCCTGGTCATATTTACCGCCAAAGATACCCCTTAAAACTTTATTCTCGAATACGCGGAATTTGTTTTGTTCCCGTTTTGTGAGAGCCCATGTTTCGCATCCGTATAGAACAATCGGCATGATTATGGTTCTATAGACACGGAGCGTTATATTCCGTGATAGCAGTTTGGATTTCAGCAGTTTTTTTATTAATTTTTTTTTTTTATTTTTTTTTTATTTTTTTTATTTGTTTATTTTTTATCTAATTTTTTTTTATTTATTTATTTTTTTTTATTTAGTTATTTTTTTTATTTATTTATTTTTTTTATTTATTTATTTTTTTTTATTTATTTTTTTTTTATTTTTTTTATTTTTTTTATTTATTTATTTTTTTTTATTTATTTTTTTTTTATTTATTTTTTTTTATTTATTTTTTTTTTATTTATTTATTTTTTTATTTATTTATTTTTTTTATTTATTTATTTTTTAAAATTTTTTTTTTACTAGACTTCTCTCGGGAGAGGCGAACCTATAGCGCCGAGTGGGCGCCCCGAGATGCCATCAAATAACTGTTGCAGTTCTTTTTGAACAGTTGCAGGTTGTAATGCTCCGGGAACACTCGCGTGGGAAGGGAGTTCCACAGCTTCCCCGCTCTGTAACGGAACGAGTTCTGATGCAGGGATTTTTGCGCAGTCGGGAGATGATCCACAAATGGGTGCGATCCGTCGGATTGTCTTGTGGAGCGCATATAAGTCGAATTGCGTGGAACAATACCAAGAATCTTCGAAGAACAGTACCCGTGATAATATCTGTAAAACAGACAGAGGTCGGCTACGCGCCTTCGATGTGATAGCGCCGGTACTCCCGACGTTAGCGCCGTGTCCCGGATCAGGCGGATCGCTCGTCTCAGTATGCTCTCAAGTAGGTCGAGGGTATGTTAGGAGCCAAGCTCCAAATATGAGAGCAATATTCGAGCGCGGGTCTAATTTGGGATTTATATAGGAGAAGATGTTGGGCCGGAGTAAAATATTTCTCGGCTCTAAAAAGATAACTCAGTTTTCCTGAGGCGGACCTGGCGATCTTTGACACCACTATACATTCCTAGAGGCCTTGACGCCGAGCAAGTTCAAGCTTTCCCCAGATTCGAGGGCCCAACCAGTCATCATCAGCTCAACTTTTCTTTGTGAATGTTGTATACTGTGACTTCGTTGCACTGAAGTCGACGAGATTGAGCTTTCCCCATGGCAGGATCTTGTCCACATACCGATTTTGAGAGTCAGTCTCTCTACATCTCAGGTGATGCGACGTTGATGCACTAATCGGCCGGTCACTCGAAAAAGATGAAACAAGTGTACTATCATTCGAAAAACTGAACACTGTTATTCTTAGGTTCAAGGGCCTTGCCATTCATCACCAGTTGTGGCACCGATCATCCATTTTTCTTTGTGAATGTTGTATATTGTGTCTTCGTTGCATTGAATTTGACGAGATCGGCCTTCCCCCACTGTAGGACCCTATCTAGATCCTGATTTAGAGAGTCAATCTGTCTACGTCTCAGCTGATGCGACGCAGATGCATCAATCGGCCGAACACTCGAAAAGGAGGAAACAAGCGTACTATAGTCCGCAAAACTGAACACTGTTATCCGTTGTCTCCAACAAATCATTTATGTGAAGCAAGAACAAGGTTGGAGCCAAAATAGAACCCTGGGACACCCCCGAATTAACAGGATACAGATCCGAACACTCGCCGTCCACAACAACGCGAATCGATCGATTCTCGAGGAAGCTTCTCGTCCAGTCGCAAAGCTGTTGGGAAAGTCCATATAAACGAAGTTTGCTCAGCAATGCCCGGTGCCAGACGCGGTCAAAAGCCTTGGAGATATCCAATGCGACCGCCCTTGACTCACCTTGCCGTTCAATCGCAGATGTCCATATATCGGTTATAAGTGTCAACAGGTCTCCGGTGGACCGCCTGCCACAGAATCCGTATTGACGATCATTCAGAAGTCCGTTGTACTCCAAATACTTGATTAACTTGGCATTAATGACCTTTTCTATTCTATACTTCGTGCCAACTAGCGTTGCCGGAATGCAGTCTTTTGTTGATTTCCTTCGACGTTTCGTTTCTGGTCGTCAGTATCGTTCCCACATATTTAAATTCTTTAATTTTTTCGAATATCTTGTCTCTGACGTTTATATGTGTTCCATGAGTTCCATCTTTCCTCGCCGTAATCATGTATTTTGTTTTGTCTTCATTTATTTCTAGGCCCACCTCTTCTGCCGCTTGCATGATGATTTCACTGTTTTTACTTACAGTTCCTAGATTATCGCCCAGAGCGGCGATGTCATCCGCATAGGCGAGCACTTGTGTAACCCCGTTCAGGGATGCTCCGGCCATCTTGTCGTCTTGTACCTTTCTGATGACATACTCGAGCACAAGGTTAAAAAGACATGGTAATAGACCATCTCCCTGTTTTAGTCTGTCGTGAATTTCAAATGGTTCTGAGAGGTGGTTTTCTATTCTAACTCGTCCTTTGTTTTCGTTCATGCAAATTTGAATGAGGGCGGCATATTTTTTTGGGATTCCCAGCTCTACTAGAATATGGTAGAGTCTTTGCCTTGCGACTGAGTCGTAGGTTTTTGTTGAAGTCAACGAACAGTTGGTGAACCGCCTCTCCGTATTCCCACTTCTTTTCTAACAATCGCCTTCCTGTGAACATTTGGTCGCTTGTTGACCGGTTCCTACGGAATCCGCATTGGTATTCTCCCAGTATCTCTTCTGCGTACGGTGTGATTCTCGCCAGAATGACATTTGTTAATATTTTGTATGCGGTTGGGAGCAATAATATTCCTCTGTAGTTTTCGCAGTCAGATCTGTCCCCTTTTTTGAAAATGGGGACGACTATTGGGGTTTTCCATTCTTCCGGGGTAACTTCCTTATCCCATATTGTTTGGATGAGCTGGTGGATCTTTCGAGCGGTTGCCTCTCGTCCATGCTTCACAAGCTCTGGCGGTATGCAGTCGACTCCGGGAGCCTTGTTGTTTTTCAATCGATTTATTGCGCCCACAACTTCGTTGAAAGAGGGCTCTGGGATCTGAGGCTCGGCTGTATGTACGCCTGGTGCGTTTATTTGTGGTTGATGGGTGCGCACATTGAGCAGGTTTTCAAAGTACTGCTTCCATCTTGTCACGATATTGTTTGTTTCTGTGACCAGACAGCCGTTTGCGTCTCGAATTATTTTGGCTCTTCTTCGGTAGCCATTTCTAATTGAATTTATGCTGGTATACATACCTCTGATGTTATTTACTCGAGAATTTTCTACGATTTTTCGATCCGAGTCTTCTTCCATTAGCGTTTTTTGCGTTTGAAGAGTCTCATTATCTCTCTCCGAATCGTCGCGTATCTTTCTGCGTTGACTTCATCATATCTTTCTAAGTGTTGTTTGTCCAGTTGGTCGCGTTGAAATCCACAAATAAACGTTGCCGACCGGGCTTGAAGCGCTGATTTGGTTGGCAATCCAACCTCTTTATGCAGAATTAATAATCACCACTTAAATCGATGAGTCCTACCCTGGTTTTAGGCGTAAGCAGTCCGTAAATGATTCAGTGCCCGGCTCCTAGGGATGATTATATCTGTGGCGCTGATGGTGCGAAAAGGAGCATTTACTACACCAAGAAACGGGATATTTTGATTTTTTTCTTCGTTGACCGCTCATCCCCCGCGAGTAACCGATTTAGCACTGATTAGTTGCTTTTGGTTTGTTGAACAACCGCTGTTAATCAATGTGTTCTTATTACACCCGAAAAGCAACGACAGAGGCCGCACTAATTCACTGTAAACCGGCAATCTATGTTATCTAAGGTAATGGAAAAGGTCATCAATGCCGAGATAATTAAGTATTTAGAGTGCAACGGACTTCTGAATGATCGTCAATACGGATTTCGTGGCAGGCGGTTCACAGGAGACCGTTTGACCCTTAAAACCGATATATGGACATCTGCGATTGAGCGGCATGGTGAGTCAAGAGCGGTCGCATTGGATATCTCCAAGGCTTTTGACCGCGTCTGGCATGGATAATTGCTAAGCAAACTTCATTCATATGGACTTTCCCAGCAGCTCTGCGACTGGACGAAGAGCTTCCTTGGGGTTATTGTGGAAGACAAGAGTCTGGAGCTGTATCCTGTTAATTCCGGGGTGCCTCAAGGTTCTATTTTGGCTCCAACCTTGTTCTTGCTTCACATAAATGATTTTTTGGAGTCAACGGATAACAAGGTGTTTCGTTTTGCGGGTGATCATCATCATCGGCACTACAACCGGGATCGGTCTTGGCCTATTTTGGCATGTCTCTTGACCGGTATCCGGTCCTTATCCGAGACTTGTTAAATTGTCCATAATAATTTGTTTTTACGGGGAAGGTTATTAGCCTTGCGCCAACCTAGGATGTCGCTGCATGCATCGGTTCACTACTTTGCGGGTGTCAAAGTATCTATCAAGGGGTGTCACGTGGAGACTGCATGTCAACTTAGATTGAACAGGGACAAGGATCCTCCTGGTCTTCGCCGGGTTGAAAGCGTGGAGCGTCCTCAAGACTAAAATTTTCTTTTCGAAATCTTTTTTACTGTTGATTTATATATATCGGGTTGTCCAATAGGGACTTGACAACTTTTGTTAAAATAAAACGCAAACCATTTGAGATATTTCAAAAACTTTATTATCGGCTTGAAGTACAATCAAAACATTTATGAATGGATTTCGACTTCGTTCATATGGCCACCGCGGGCACGTTTGCAGAGGTCGATTGGTTGGACCCAATTTCCGATGACTCGGCCACACATTTCGGACGAAACGGCCGCTATTTCGCGTGCAATGTTGGCTCTGAGCTCTTCCAACGTCGTCGGCTTGTTGGCGTAGACCAATGACTTGACGTAGCCCCAAAGAAAATAGTCTAGAGGCGTTAAATCGCACGAACGAGGCGGCCAACCGACTGGCCCATTTCTTGAAATAACACGCTCATCAAACTTACTCTTCCATAAATCGATTGTATTGTGTGCTGTGTGGCTTGTGGCACCGTCCTGTTGAAACCACATGTTGCCCAAGTCCATATCTTCCAATTCGGGCCAAAAATAATCGGTAATCATGGCGCGATAACGATGGCCATTCACAGTAACGGCACCGCCCTGTTGAAACCACATATCATCCAAGTCCATATCTTTCAATTCGGGCTAAAAATAATCGGTAATCATGGCGCGATAACGATGGCCATTCACAGTAACGTGACGATCGATATCGTCGACGAAAAAGGAGCCGGCATGCAAACCGCACCAAACAGTTATTTTTTGTGGATGAAGTGGTGATTCATGAAGCACATGTGGATTTTCACACGACCAATAACGCATGTTTTGCTTATTGACGAACCCATTGAGACGAAAATGAGCTTCGTCACTGAAAATGATTTTGTGATGAAATTCATCATCTTGGCGCATCTTTTCCAGAGCCCAAACGGAGAACGTACGTCGCTTCAAAAGGTCCATTGGCTTCAATTTTTGAGTCAGCTTGATCTTGTATGGGTGTAAACCGAGATCCTTACGCCAAATTCGCCATAAAGTGGTCTGGGCGATGCCCAATTCTTGAGAACGCCGTGGAATTGACTGATTTGGATCGTTTTCTACAGACGCCTGAATGGCAGCGATATTTTCGACACTTCGACCAACCCGTTGTCTCACTGGCACGGCAACATCACACAACGAATATGTAGACTCAAATTTTTGCACTAAACTTGTTATTGCCTGTCTACTAGGGCGAGAATTACGACCGAAAATTGGAGTTAACGCTCTTAAAATTGCGGTCACCGACTCCAAATTTCGGTAGCAAATTTTTATAATTTACAGAAGTTGTTCGTTCGTGTACTTAACCATGATAAAAATGTTGAGTTTACTGAATAAATTGGCAGTGACAGTTCTATGATTAGTGAAAGGGTGCGTTCACAAATTAAATTCAAAGTTGTCAAGTCCCTATTGGAAAACCCGATATATATTGTGACGCATATGACAGTCAGTACTGTCAGTACTATTTACTAAAAATAATTAATCCAACAATATATTATAGCGAGCTTAGGGTTCGCTGGATTATTTATTTTTCATAAATAAGAGCCATTAAATCGATTTCGAATTATTGTAACACTTTATTAGTCCGTTAATAACAAACGTTACTTTTACCACCGTATACTTAACGATTTCTTGACTTGTCGCTCCCGTACTTATCGCGTCTTTGATTGCTGACTTCTTACTCTTTTTTTATCTGCGTGTGACGTATTTATACCGTCTCCTCAATTTGATTCGGTGTTTCGTTTCCGTTCGTTCCATAGCTTCGAATTTTCTACTGCTCATAGTCTCCAGTTTTCCAGTACTTCCTAAAATATTCTAGTGCTTTGTTTCGGACTTTCTAGGATATTCTAGTACTGATTGTCATATGCGTCACAATAATTTGTTTTTCCGGGGAAGGTATTAGCCTTGCGCCAGACCGGACTAATACCCCCCGAGAGAGAAAGTGTTCCTCTCCACTAAGGATACGTTTTACCTACCACAAGTGAGACGTGGAACAGAAAACCACATCTTGTAATGGAGATCATGGTGGCATGTGTGCATGGGTGATCGTGAGGATCATAATATTCAACACACGCGCATATGCGTCACAATATATTTCTAACAATACGCGCATAACCACACGTGTAGTCAAGACTTCCATTCGTCACAATAAGCACGCATTAAAAGAGCTTCTTTTGTTTTGTAATCATTCTCAAGTGAGACAAACTTACCCGGGCCCGGAAATCATCATCAACATCGACACTACAACCGGAATCCGGGCTTTGCCTATTTTGGTAAGTCTCTATACCGGCATCCGGTCCTTATCCGAGACTTGTTAAATTGTCCATAATAATTTGTTTTTCCGGCCAAGGTTATTAGCCTTGCGCCAACCTTTCTCAGGATGTCGCGAATGCATTGGTTCACTACAAGGATCGTCCTGGCCTTCGCCGGGTTGAAAGCAATCAGTGACTTTGCCCTGTATGTTCGCTCCCACCCCTCCGGATCGATCTATTTTCGAGGAAGCTCTTCGTCCAGTCGCAAAGCTGCAGGGCAAGTCCATATGAATGAAGTTCGCTCAGCAATGCCCTGTTCCAGACGCATTCAAAAGCCTTGGAGATATCCAATGCTACCGCTCTTGACTCACCATGCCCCTCAATCGCAGATGTCCATATCTCGGTTATAAGGGTCAAAAGGTCTCCCGTGGCCCACTTGTCACGGAATCCGTATTGACGATCATTCAGAAGTCCGTTGTACTCCAAATACTTGATTAACTCGGCATTAATGACCTTTCCTATTACCTAGTAACATAGACAGTAATGCTATCGGTCGGTAATTTTGTGGGTCCTCCGTGCATAAAATAAGCGAAAAAGTGCCAAGAACCGGCGATAGTTCTGGAGCACAGTTCTTAAGGACTATTGCTGGTATTCCGTCCGGGTGGGTCGCATCCCTACAGTTCAGTCCACGTACAATGCGTTGAATAGTACGCGGGCAGAATTTCACATCCCGCATCGAAGACCGTACCGGCGCGATCACAGGTGGCTTCAAATGACCGGCATCGTGGTTTGAATTCGTGGAGAATAAATTCGCAAACACATTAGCTTTATCCTTTGACTTTGTGACTAACGTCCCGCTGCCCGTCACTAACGGGGGAAAAGAGGAGGAAGCGAAATTACTGCTGAGAGTCCTTGCCATTGACCAAAAGGAACGTCAACCAGTTGGGCGCTCAAGGAGTTTATTGGTCAGTCTGTCGTTGTAGGCCTTCTTCGTGGTATCAATCGTCTGGTTGCACGAATTTCTGATTGCAACAAATTATGTCCTGTTAACTTCGGTGGGTTTTGAGCGACATTGAAAAAAACCTCTATTTTTTGTCGTTGTAATCTGCTCGCATTTTTTGTCAAACCAACGTTTATCAGATGAATTTCGTTTGATGGAATGTAGATCTCCATCCCGAGAAGAATAATCCCTGTGATCGACTCCGCGCATGTGTTAACATCGGAGTCTCCAAAGCACACCTCCGACCACGGAAAGGATGCGAAGAAATCTCGCAAATCGTCCCAGTTGGCACCATACCTCCATACATGGCAAAACTGCTTAGGTCTCTTGTTCGCTTGAAAGTGGTTGCGCGACCGATACCAAGCAGTGATCTGAGTTTCCCAGTGGCGCAGCAACCTCCACGGTATAAATGCTCGGCTCGGATGCCAAAAACAGATCCAGGGTGTTCGCATAATCACCTCGGGTATCCGGCTCTCGCATAGGTTCCTCCAAATGTTGAGTCAAATTGTGGCTAACAGCGTACATTTCCGACAGCCTCCCAGCCTCGTCGGTTCTGTTGGAAAGTACTAACCAACCGGAATTGTGTACATTAAAATCGTCAAGGACGACAATTTCAGAAGCCGGGTGGTTGATCTGTATCCAGTCGACGGTACATGAAAGATGTTCGAAAAATATCACTGGTCGATCGTCATTTGGGGAGCGGTAAAGACAGCAAAGAAATTGCTCAGCACGACCCTCAACCACATGATGTCCATGTTATTGGGTTCCAAGGCCTGCATCCTCTGGCAAGCCAGATCGGACCGCGTGAAGACGCCGACCCCATCCTTCAAACGGAATGTAAGTCGTATCCTGAGCAACGAAAATATGTCGAATCAGTTGATGAATCGACCTGGGTCTCGGTTAGGGCACGGATGTCAGGTTTCGCTGTTTGCAAATATTGGTGGACGGGGTTTACATTCGTATTGGTGAAACGGGTGCCCTTGGTGTTACAAAATGCCGTTATCAGTCGAACGTCGACAGAGTTTCGAAAGCGAACCGGATTACGCGATACCGAATTACTTAAAGCTCGATTATTTATCAGAATATATGGGTGATGTTCCCCCTGACATAGTCCTTCCCGGAGATCCGAATTGGGGAGGAGTTTACCTCCGGAAACGAGCACGATTATGCGAGGGCGAATTTCTTAAAGTTCGGTTATTTATCATAATATCTGCATGATGTGTTCCCCCTGACATAGTCCCCCTCTTAGACCTGGATGGGGCACAAATTTCTCTTTGTCATACAAATAGTCATAAGTACAGCCACAAATAAAGTTCTGTCGCCAAAAGGCAAATTATACAATAGTTATGTAATGTTTAGCTTAGAGCGTCTGCGTAGGACCAGTAAGTTATCATCATCATCATCGACACTACAACCGGGATCCGGTCTTGGCCTTATTTAACAAGTATCATCATCATCATCGACACTACAACCGGGATCCGGTCTTGACCTTATTTAACAAGTATCATCATCATCATCGGCGCTACAACCGGGAACCGGTCTTAGCCTTATTTAGCAAGTCCTGGGGCTTGTTAAATTTTCCATAATGATTTGTTTTTTCCGGGCAAGGTCATTAGTCCTGCGCCATATTTAACAAGTATGAGGCTTGTTAAATGTTTCATAATAATTTGTTTTTCTGGGCAAGGTTATTAGCCTTGCATCAGCCAGTAAGTTATAATATAAGATAATTAGGCTAGAATTTAAGCATTTTTTGTCTAGCATATAATATAGAATTCGGCGCAAGGCTAATAACCTCGTAAAAGTAAATTATCATGGAAAATTTAACAAGTCTCGAGACTTGCTAAATAAGGCCAAGACCGGATCCCGGTTGTAGTGCCGATGATGATAATGATGATGATATAATTTAGAGACTAAGAATATAAAAAGAAAATAAAAAATGTTGCAAACATGAAAATGAAAATGAGACTTGGATGGCAAACTAGTTTACCTCCGGAATCCTTTATCTCAGAAGGTAACATCATGACTTATCTCCGTGTCAGTCATCATCAGCCATACATCCGAAACATAGTCGAAGATTTCTTCCGATGATATCGCGGAATGTACAGTGTGACGGGGTGGTATCTCACCTTGGGACAGACTACCACCCAAACCAACATTTTCTCGAACCGGTCCATCAGCCAAGCTCCGAAAGATGGCCAGGGATTTTTCCTGGCCATTTCACGGAGCCTATAGCATGATGGGGTGGCATTTCACCGGACGGCAGATCGTTGGGACCCCACTTACCACTCGGCCTTTGGTCGCCTCTTACGAAAAGCCAGCCTAGCTGTGAGTACGTTCTAACGCCCTATTCACAGGGCACTGATTATTCAGATTATCTCTTCTTTCCTTGCTGCTTAGTGAATTTACATTCACAGAAATTATTTCAAGGATTAATTCAGCAGAAAGGAACGTTATGACAACAGTATGGAGTCATCTGGAAACAGGGTCGAATAGATATTGGATTGTACTGGAGTAGTTTGTTCAGGGAGCGTGTCTCCTTGTCCTGAAAAGGATGAGGGATCTCTATAGACCGCTCCTGAAAAACGTCCTACAAAGGGGTCGCCGCCGTGCTTCCTCAGAGCCTGAGGGAAGAGCAACGTCCTTGGTTTAGTTCTGCCGCTTTTTCGGCTTTCACAGTCCTCGTCTCCGCAGGTTTCCGTGGGGGCAAGTGATACTCAGAATCTAAAAAGGAGTGTTTTTGTGGGGCTCTACAGCTCTACTCACCAGTTGTCAGCTCAACAAAACTATTCTTCGGTATATAAAAGCGTTTTATTTAGTTAAACTTCTTGCATCTATAAGGTTTTTCTCCTGGGGCACTTCCTGCAGGGACACTGAACGATAATCTACTGCGGCCGCGAGATCACTCTACTGTTCCTTTATAAAAGGAAACAAATCGAGATTTGTATCTCAAAAATGCACAATTTCGTACAAAAATCCCGATTTTGGTATCGCGAGTGAGATGCTCAGTGTTTACTTAAGATAAGAATTCAGTTTCCTGAATTCTTATGAAACCATTGTGCGTATGTGGATGTGTAAAAGGGATTTGGGTTTTTGTTTGTTCAATTTGATGGAATTTTTTCAGATTGAGATAACGTATCTCTGGATTTTGAATTTTGATGATGCCGTGGGGCATATGTAAAACGATAAACGAATATTTGATTTGTTTATTGTGAATTTTGATTTTGATTAGGATTTTGGATTAAATTATGCCGTGGGGGCAAATGTTAAGCGATAAATGTATGTTTGATTCGTTTATAGCGAATTTTGGATGTAGTTTGGTTTTTTTTTTTTTGGGTTTTGATTGGATTTTAGGTTTTAGTGTATTATTGCTGGTATTTGGATGTAGGAATGGGGGAAAAGGGTGGTAGGGCTTTTTAGAGCACTACAGTACCACATGAAATATCCGATTTTCGCTCTTCTACAATTCAGTTGGGCTTTATCTAACGATCAGTCACACTTCACAGTTCAGGTTCCATAACTCGTCAACCTTTTGCAGAAATAACAAGCAAGTTTATTCCGAAATCGTCGGAATAGCAGTGTCGCCAGTTGAATATACGTACACACAGTCGCCTATATTAGATAATCTCCTTGCCGTCTAAGCTACAGTCGGAAGTTAGTTGTTGGTTGCAATTTAGTGTAGCAAGCACATGTGCATTACTTTTCAGCCGTTAGTTCATAAGTTTTATTGTAGGATCTTTATAATAAGTATATTATTATTATATTATTTACTGGCCTGTAGGAACCCGGAAGTTCATGACCTCACCGACTCGACTACGCCATTGTTCCCTGTCCTGTGCGCTTCCTCCACGTTCGATCATCCGATCCGATCTCCTCGAGGTCCAATCTAACATTGTCCTCCCATCTCCGTCGCGGCCGTCCTGTCGGTCTCTTCCCCGTTAGTTTACCGTCAAGAATTCTATGCACGGTCCTATCATCGCCCATTCGCGCTACGTGTCCGGCCCATCTTAATCTTCGCGACTTGATCACTCTCACATTGTAGGTTTGCGGTATAGCTCTTCCAAATCGTGGTTGTGGAGTTTCCTCCAATGTCCTGCCTCCTCGTCATATTTACCCCCAAAGATACCCCTGAAAACTTTATTCTCGAATACGCGGAATTTGTTTTCTTCCCGTTTTGTGAGAGCCCATGTTTCGCATCCGTATAGAGCAATCGGCATGATTATGGTTCTATAGACACGGAGCTTTATATTACGTGATAGCAGTTTGGATTTTAATAGTTTACTGGCTGCATGCCAACTAGCGTTGCCGGATGTAGTCTTTTGTTAATTTCCTTTGACGTTTCGTTTCTGGTCGTCAGTATTGTTCCCAGATATTTAAATGCTGTGACATTTTCAAATATCTTGCCCCTGATGTTTATATGTGTTCTCTGAGGTCCACCTGCTCTCGTCGTAATTATGTATTTCGTTTTGTCTTCGTTTATTTCTAGGCCCACCTCTTCTGCTGCTTGCATGATGATTTCACAATTTTTACTTATAGTTTCGAGATTATCGCCCAGAACGGCGATGTCATCGGCATACGCGAGCACTTGTGTGACCCCGTTCAGGGATGATCCGGTCGTGTTGTCGTCTTGTGCCTTTCTGATAACATACTCGAGGACAAGGTTAAAAAGGCATGGTGAGAGGCCATCCCCTTGTTTTAGTCAGTCCCGGATTGCGAATGGTTCTGAGAGGTGGTTTTCTATTCTAACTCGTCCTTTGTTTTTGTTCATGCAGATTTGAATGAGGGCAGCATATTTTTTCGGGATCCCCAGCTCAACCACAATATGGTAGAGTCTTTGCCTTGCGACTGAGTCGTAGGCTTTTTTGAAGTCCACGAACAGTTGGTGAACCGTCTCTCCGTATTCCCACTTCTTTTCCAGCAGTTGCCTTATTGTGAACATCTGGTCGCTTGTTGAGCGGTTCCGACGGAATCCGCATTGGTAGTCTCCCAATATTTCTTCTGCGTACGGTGTGATTCTTGCCAGTATGACATTTGTTAATATTTTGTATGTGATTGGGAGCAATGATATTCCTCTGTAATTTTCGCAGTCAGATCTGTCGCCTTTTTTGAAAATGGGGATGACTATTGCGGTTTTCCATTCTTCCGGAATGACTTCCTTGCCCCATATTATTTTCACCAGTTGGTGGATCTTTCGAGCGGTTGCCTCTCCTCCATGCTTCACAAGCTCTGCCGGTATGCAATCGATTCCGGGGGCCTTCTTGTTTTTCAGTCGATTTATCGCGTCTACAACTTCGTCGAAAGAGGGCTCTGGGATCTGGGGCTCTGCTGTATGTACGCTTGGTGCGTTTATTTGTGGTTGATGGGTGCGCACATTGAGCAGGTTTTCAAAGTACTGCTTCCATCTTGTCACGATATTTTTTGTTTCTGTCACCAGACAGCCGTTTGCGTCTCGGATTATTTTGGCTCTCCCTCGGTAGCCATTTCTAATTGAATTTATGCCGGCATACATACCTCTGCTGTTCTTTGCTCTGGCATTTTCTACGATTTTTTCGATCCGAGTCTTCTCCCTTTCGCGTTTTTTGCGTTTGAAAAGTCTAGTTGTTTCTTTCCGAATTGTCGCGTATCTTACTGCGTTGACTATAATAAGTATATGCTCGTATTAAGCAAATAAATGGGGCATTATACCCGTGGCGCAAAGCTAATAACCTTGCCCGTAAAAATAAATTATTATGGAACATGCGGTTCGTTTGATGGTGGATTAGTTGGAAATTGAGAAAGAAAGTATTAATGTGTTGGCCTGTGTGGGGATGAATTTGTGTAAAGGAAATTCTTCGAGAAACATAGAATTGCAGACATGCAGGCTAATAACCTTGCCCGGAAAAACAAATTATTATGGACAATTTAACAAGTCTCGGATATGGACCGGATACCAGTGGAGAGACTTGCTAAATAAGGCCAAGACCGGATCCCGGTTGTAGTGCCGATGATGATGATGATGATTGTTATCGGCTGATACTATTGACCCAAAGTAGTTAAAGGCTTACACTACCTAAAATGCGTGCTCCGCTTCAAATTCACTCCATCCAACCTGTTCATTATTTACAAGGCGTATATTCGTCCCAAAATGGAGTTCAACACTCCAACACTGAAGATTATATACCCACCATATCAAAACATGCCAGGACGTGGGAGTCGGTATTGAAGTCGGGTCAGATCGAATGCTTCTGAGGTAACTCTCATATGTCGAGTCAGCACTCGTGTGCAAATTAGATTACGGCTCGAAAAGGGGTGTGATTTTAATAAACAGTGATGTAAAACTGTGATGTGTCAAAAATGAATATTTATGGGAATGGCGTGTAACCGCATTGTCATATCTTCATCACGAGGGCAGTTGGCAAATGCTTATATAGGAGAACTTTAGTGTTAGTTCGGTAGCCTCCATTCAACTCATTTTAGTTACACAACCATAGCGCGCATCCCATGTTAGTGGCAAATTCAAAAATCACGCTTACCAGCAAGTTGCCGCTGTGTATAAGTTCATAAATATTCTGTTCAGCCGCCGTGCACATTTGTGCATATTTTCTATCAATCTCACTTCCTTCCCTACAATATCTAATTACCTCATTATCGAACGGCAGTCAAGCAGCAGTGTAGAGCTAGGTTTATGGTTTATAACGCTTCTCGTTCCATCGAAATCTGATGCCATTGGGATTTGCTTTGTAGCCAAATTGAAACACTACCCGCCTACAACGTAGGTGTCCCATACAAGACTAAGGCAACCCAGTATATGCCAATCCAACTATACCCATGCAGGTGATGTGCAATTTGGTGGAAACAAGCCTCTTGCTCTGTCAAAGGTTCTCTTTTACTTCGTATTCTAATAGCTCCCAAACAAGCTAGCTAGCCTCTCTTAAACTGTAGTCGATTTATGACTCTAATAACTGCTCGTTCCCCAGGCCACCAAACAATGATGACGACAGAGGTACCCCAAACTCAAAGATTACAACTGCAAAACAGAGAAAAAAAACTGGTGCCACCGGTTGTGATTAAGTTCACCTAAAAATCACAAAAAAAAAAAAAAAAAAAGTGAATGCTCTTCTAAACTTATCAATCCTCCAGAATAGTGCGCTAGGTACGCCCGAGAAAGGAGTACATATAAAATACCGCAAACTATGATCCTGTGTTGGTATTTTTAAAAACAGAATAGTGTGCTCCAAGGGGGCCACCTCTGGATTTGCCACGCATGTCTCCCTCCATATGTGATTGAGTCTCCGCACGCTCAACAAGCGGCAGAGTTAGTGACTTAGTTTTTTCGCCCAGATCTAGTCGGTTTGAGTTCGTGTTTGTTTGCCGAGAGACTTCGTCTCGGAATAAATTCTTCTACATAAAGCATCGATTATTAAGTTAACACTAATTGAAAATGAATGAATTTGGATTAACGTGAAGAGCTTTCAAAATTACCTTACAATAACGCTAAGGTGAGTGTGCTGTTTTCCCGCCAAAGAAACACTGTAATATAGGTGCGCTCTGTGTATAGGAAGTTGATTTATTATATATCTAGCAAAGCTCTACTCTTCCCATGTTTTAAATGTGTTTGCCCCAAACGTAGTTGGAATTTTAAATGTACGCCGACAACGGTTCAAGAATGAGAGGAGCCTTATAACTTTATTGTAATTTATCGGACGTACGATATTCGAGTTCAATGAAACTGTTGAAATTCGTTGAGACTTCCATTTTCGTAGAGTTGAGTTTTTGTGTGTCATTTATTACTTAGTGTCAAATCTTGCCTGTCCATGTAATTATCTGTCGCCTAAGTGGTGCCGCTGTGGTAAAGTTCCTGCTCGACTTTGTTAATTAAATTTCTCTTGTTATAAACTACGGTAAGTGATTTTGATATAAGTTACCACGGAGCGGTGTGGATCGGCATAGTAGTAGTAAGTGGGCACCCAAGGATTATGTTACGGCAAAGTTGACCAGCATTCACCTTTATGTTGCCTTCACGTGTGTTCTCTAAAATTCCGTGCTATTGGTCTTCATCCGCTTTCAATTTAAAGTTTTCAGTGTTTTTCGAAGGAGGCCGAGGTAGACAACCCCGAATGTGGTTAGCTTTTAACGAGGGAACAGAATAAAGTGTTCTGAACTCATATCAATAAAAGTACTTTGAGATAATGAATTTTTATATAGATAGGGCTAAGCTGAACAGCATTTGGAGAAAGCGATCATTTTCACGGGCACACTCATAAAACAAAATCTCAATTATTGATTCTTGATTGAGTCTGTGAGTAACTCAGAGCCCCACGTCAACGGCAATATGATAATACCGGTAAAAATCTAATAAAACAAGCTTTACTATAACTATTTTCTCTGATATACTCGTATACGAGGACAGGATGAAAAGTTCTGGGGTCTGGTCGTGAGGAAATGGGTTTTCTTATATAGGACTATACAATAGGGACTTGACAACTTTGAATTTAATTTGTGAACGCACCCTTTCACTATTCATCGAACTATCACTGTCAATTTATTCAGTAAACTCCACATTTTCATCATGGTTAAGTACACGAACGAACAACGTCTGCAAATTATAAAACTTTACTACCGAAAAAAAGTTGTCAAGTCTTTATTGGAAAACCAATTATTAGAAAAGCGTTTATTTCTTAATGAATACTGCCTATAGTTCAATACACTTTGTCTAACTCTTCTCCAAAAACTGGATTCTGCCTATGTAATGAGCTTTTGTAAAGTTTTCAAAATATCCAACGCCTATACACTTAACTCAAAACATTTTTTAACTGAAAAATTTCTTAAAATTTGGGAACGGATGAAAGTGAGACGGTTCGGCGCAAGGCTAATAACCTTGCCCGTAAAAATAAATTATGGAAAATTTAACAAGCCTCGAGACTTGTTATATAAGGCCAAGACCGGATCCCGGTTGTAGTGCCGATGATGATGAAAGTGAGACAGAGCCAAATCTGGAGACTTGTTAAATAAGGCCAAGACCAGATCCCAGTTGTAGTGCCGATGATGATGATGAAAGTGAGACAGAGCCAAATCTGGTGACTAGGGAGGGAATGTTCCAAAGATTTATAGTTCAAATTCATCAATGCTTCTATTGTCAAAACGCTCCTTTATAAGTAAATTACTATTACTATTTATTGGCCTATAGGAACCCGGAAGTTCATGACCTCACCGATTCGACTCCGCCATCGTTCCCTGTCCTGTGGACTCTCCTTACACGCTTGATCATCTGATCCGATTTCCTCAAGGTCAAACCTTACATTGTCCTCCCATCTCCGCGGCCGTCCTGTCGGTCTTTTTCCCCGTTGGTCTACCGTCAAGAATTCTACGCACGGCCCTATCGTTGCCCATTCGCGCCACACGTTAAAATTTCAAGTTTTTAAAAATTTCCGTCACTTACTTTTACTTCACTAAACCACGAGCTTGAGTCGTAATTTACTATTATTATTTACTATTTATTGGCCTGTAGGAACCCGGAAGCTCATGATCTCACCGACTCGACTCTCCCATCGTTCCCTGTCCAGTGCACTCTCCTTCCACGCTTGACCAGCCGACCCGATCTCCTCAAGGTCAAACCTAACATTAACCTCCCATCTTCGTCGCGGCCGTTCTACTGGGCTCTTTCCCGTTGGTCTACCATCAAGAATTCTATGCACGGTCCTACCGTTCCCCATTCGCGCCACATGTCCGTCCGTCTTAATCTTCGCGACCTGATTACTCTCACTTTTGTAGGTTTGCGATATAGCTCTTCCAATTCGTGGTTGTGTAGTTTCCTCCATTGTCCTGCCTCCTCGTCATATTTACCTCCAAAGTTACCCCTTAAACTTTATTCTCGAATACGCTGAATTTGTTTTCTCTCCGTTTTGTGAGAGCCCATGTTTCGCATCCGTATAGAGCAATCGGCATGATTGTGGTTCCACGACGCGAAGCTTTATGTTACATGATAGCAGTTTGGATTTCAGCAGTGTATTGGCTGCGTGCCAACTAGTGTTGGCGGAATGCAGTCTTTTGTTAGTTTCCTTCCACATCTCGTTACTGGCCGTCAGTATCGTTCCTAGATATTTAAATTCTTTAACTTTTTCAAATATCCTCCCGCTGACGTTTATATGTGTTCCCCGAGGTCCACCTGCTCTCGCCGTAATCATGTATTTTGTTTTGTGTTCATTTATTTCTAGGCCCACCTCTTCTGCCGCTTGCATCTTGATTTCACAATTTTTAGTTACAGTTTATAGATTATCGCCCGAAACGGCGATGTCATCCGCATAGGCGAGCACTTGTGTGACGCCGTTCAGGGATGATCCGGCCATCTTGTCGTCTTGTACCTTCCCGTTGACATACTCGAGGACAAGGTTAAAAAGACACGGTGATAGATCATCTCCCTGTTTTAGTCCGTCCCGGATTTCAAATGGTTCTGAGAGGTGGTTTTCTATTCTAACTCGTCCTTTGTTTTCGTTCATGCAGATTTGAATGAGGGCGGCATATTTTTTCGGGATTCCCAGCTCAACTACAATATGGTAGAGTCTTTGCCTTGCGACTGAGTCGTAGGCTTTTTTGAAGTCCACGAACAGTTGGTGAACCGTCTCTCCGTATTCCCACTTCTTTTCCAGTAGTTGCCTTATTGTGAACATCTGGTCGCTTGTTGACCGGTTCCTAAGGGAGCAGAACGCGTGATATTTACCTTTGCGCCACTCCATACTTCTTGCCAACATCGATCTGGGAAATGTGATGTCGATTTTGGACCGGCCTGTCTCGTTTATGAAGGTGTTATCAACACCATCATTGAGTAACACCACATCTAGGACTGCGAATGCTTCGAGTAGTGCCTGGCCTCTACTGTTGGTCCTTGTGCTTCCCCATTCTACTGCCCGAACGTTGATGCACTAATCGCCAGGTCACTCGAAAAAGAGGAAACAAGTGTACCATCATCCGCAAAACAGAACACTTTGTTACCCGTTGACTCTACAAAATCATTATGTGAAGCAAAAACAAGGTTGGAACCAAAATAAAACGTTGGGGTACTCTGGAATTAACAGGATCTAACTTTTTATTATATATGGTAACATTTTAACGTGCACTTTAACTATTTGTCCACGCTGATGACTCGCACTCGATTTTTCGCGTACACCGTACTAGCGAAAAGACTTTACCGCATCACCACAAATAAAATAAACTAGACTCACGGTTGGAATTTCGCGTGTCCGCAGCGGGAGCGGCACGACCGTGGTGGTCGGCGGTTGTAATAAGACTCCCCGAGGATAGAACTCTGACTTGAATTCCATCCTCGATTAGGGTTAAGGAACGGAAGACAGAGAGAACATTTTTCTCTTAAGGGTGTGGCCACCAAGGAGATGCGATCTTTTGGTGCAGTGGTGTGTATGTGTGTTCGTACACATCACCGTGTTTATCGATGCATTTCAGCATGGGTAAACAAAACCTACAGCTACAGGAAAAAGAACAAAGGAGAAGCGACCTAATGCATCGGTCTGTGATTACGGTCAGCTAAATAAATAAGCTGGAACTCATTGAATGGGAATTGCATTTGGGATACCACAAACGATGTGGATTGTTTATGGTATCGCCAGAAAACCTTTGAAGGACAGCGTTCTTTTGTTTGCACATGGTGCGAGTTAGGGAATTAGTCTCAACGTCTATGGTGCTAATTACATGCAGCTGCGTTGGACTGTTTATCGTTGGGTAAAGTGGTCGCCAGCCAATGTGGTATGTAGGTAGTTTTTATTGTACACATGTTGAGGCTGGGATAAGCCAACTCAAGGGTAAGATTCCCTGATTATGTGGTTATGTTATATGTGAACCGATGAATTTTCGTTCAGGGAATTTATGATAAGTTAGGAAGTAATTCTTATAGGGAATTTGTATGCGAAGAGATGCATGAAAGGTAAGAATTCTATTCTAGGGGCTTTTAGATTATAAATTACTCTATTTAATGCGTAAAGCATTTAAGGTGCTAATGTGATTGGATTAGCGAACTTAAGGAAGTAGGGTAGCAGTTATGGGGGGTTTTTCAGGTAAGTGGGCCGTGGGATTTGGCGGAACCGCCACAGATATCCAATGCGACCGCCCTTGACTCACAATGCCCCTCAATCGCAGATGTCCATATATCGGTCATAAGGGTCGAAAGGTCTCCCGTGGACAGCCTGCCACTGAATCCGTATTGACGATCATTCAGAAGTCCGTTGCACTCCAAATGCTTAATTAACTTGGCATTGATGACCTTTTCCATCACCGTGGATAACATAGACAATAATCCTATCGGCCGATATTTTTGTTGGAGACACTTTCCCCTCCTCTTTGGATTTGGCTGAACTCGAGCTATTTTCCAGCAGATAGGAAATGTCCTCCGTGCATAAAATAAGCGAAAGAGTTTGCTAAGAACCGGCGATAGTTCTGGAGCACAGTTCTTAAGGACTATTGCTGGTATTCTGTCCTGGTGGGTCGCGTTCCTACAGTCCAGTCCACGTAGAATGCGTTTAATAGTACGCGGGCGGAACCTTACATCCTGCATCGAAGACGACCGTATCGGTGCGTTCACAGATGGCTCCAAAAGACTGGCATCGATGTTTGAATTCGCGAACAGATTGGCTTTTATCATTTGAATTTGCGACTAGTGTCCTGCTGCTCGTCACTAACGGAGGAAACGAAATTACTGCTGATAGCCCTTGTCATTGACCAGAAGGGACGCGAACCAGTTGGGCACTCAAGGGGTTTATTGGTCACTTTGTCATTTTAAGCCTTCTTCGCGGCGCATTCTCCTGGTTGCACGCGTTTCTGATTCTAACAAAATGCATTCTGTTGACCTCAGTGGGGTTGGAGCGCCATTGCTTAAAAGCTCTATCTGTGAGATGAAGTTAAGCTTATTGTCACATAAGATGCCCAGTTCACAAATCGATTGTATTTTTTTTGCCTCTGTAACGACGAAGAGACTGGGTGAGACTGATGTGTTGATGGGGTCAGTAGTAAAGATCAGGGATGGCAAGATATAGAAGAACATGATAAAGTTTGACTTGCAAGAAAGAGTGATTTTGACTGTCACAAAGTCAGGCTCGGAAGACGTAGAGAAAGCGATATGTGTTGAATCGTGCTTGTTGTGGATAGCAATAACCAGTGCTCGACTCGATGGAAAGTCGGTGGCGTGATAGAGGAGCCATTCCGGAAGACTGTAAATGTGGGGGGGGGGGGGGACAGTTTCACGTTATAAATACTGGGGATTAAGTTCGTTTCGCTTAAAGCGAATATGTCGATTGGTAAGGTGTGGCAGTTTTCAAGAATGGATTGGGTTTTTGAGCGAAGACCCCGAATGATAAGATGTATCAATTCCCGCTCACCCATTTTTGACGTCAATATTAGCACCCCATTCTAAATCTTCGGCTCCTCGATATTATAGTGGTTAGTATACCCGCCTGTCACGCGGGAGACCGGGGTTCGATTCCCCGTCGGGGAGCCCCTGGCGCAAGACTAATGACCTTGCCCGAAAAAAAATCGTTATGGAAAATTTAAGAAGCCTCAGGACTTGCTAAATAAGGCCAAGACCGGTTCCCGGTTGTAGTGCCGATGACGATGATGATGATGAAGATTAGGACCCCATTCTAAATCTTCGACTATGTTTCGGATGTATGGCTGATGGCCCGGACTGACACGGAGATAAATCATGATGGATGCCTATAAATCGATGTGTGAAATCATCGAAGCATCCTCTAACTGTTCCAACGGGAAGTTATTTTATATATTTTATGTTCTCGTACATATTTAGCATAATTGTTCGTATGCTCGGTGACTTCATAAATGAATTGCTCGTGGAAGAAAATTTGGAAAGCATTTAACTGTGTTGACTGCGAATTTAGATGACTGAATGAACCTGAAACTGAATTATCTTCGAAAAAGAAATGTGTGTCGTCTGATTTACTATTCTCTATATTTTGAACCTTCCTCTTATGAAGATGTTCCTAATATTCTCGGTCGTTTTCTATTTATATTTTTTCGTCGAGCTAATCTTTTTCTTATAATATTTTCCATATCTTCTTCACAGTCCAATGAATCGTTTGATTCCTATTCCTCTTCTATACCACTGTCGTCTTTTGCGATATATTCTCCAGTATTACGCGACGTTTTTAGGGTATCACAAAGGGATGGTAAAAAAATTGTAACTTGTACACTATAATTGTACGGTAACAAAATCATATTGTCACTACTCCATGCTGTGCTTGGTTTGCGTAACGTGGTCTGTTCGTTTGTTAATGCGTTACTAATGATACTCCGAACAGATATACTAAACAGTAGACTCATTCAAGCGACTAATGTTTGTTTCATCATTTGTCTTTCTTTACTGCCGTTGCTAAGAATATTTGTCTCACATAAAGTTACATGCACGTGGGTGAATCAAATATAAACGATAATTTTACTTTTTTGCTTAGGAACAAGTTGCGAGCTAGGTAATCTTGTGCGTGAATGTTGTTTGGTTTATGAAGAGTAGTGGAATCGGCTTGGCTAGGTTCGCGGTCGGCTTTGTAGTCAGTACAACCATGAGCGAGCAAGAGATACATACATCTTTTGCACAATGGATTATTCCAAAATTTTGTAACCCTCGGAAATTTGTTCTTGATTGAAGGCACAGTTTGGTGATGATACACTGTCTCAAAATCGTGTGTATACGTGGGCCAGGGAATTTAAAAATGGACTATTTCAGGGGGAACATCATACAGACATTTTAATAAATAACTGAACTTTAAGAAATTCGTCATCGCGTAATTGGAAGGAAAAAAAATTTTTTTTCGGAAGACTGGAAAACGATAAAAATATAAGACTTACTCAAGGAATGAGTTTTCTATTTTAGATTGTGTTACAATGATAGTATGCCCCGTGAGTGAGGCGTTAGAATATACTCACAGCTAGGCCGGCTTGTCGTAAAAGGCGAATAAACGCAGAATGGTAGCCGGGGTCCCAACGCCCTGCCGTCCGGTGAAATACCACCCCATCACGCTATAGGCTCCTTGAAATGGCCGCGAGAAATCTCTGGCCATCTTTCGGAGCTTGGCTGATGGACCGGTCCGAGAAAAGGTTGGTTTGGGTGGTAGTCGGTCCCAAGGTGATTTTTTTTTACACTAACGCGCGCACAAAAGGGGATTTTGAAGTACCCTTAAATGGAACCGGTTCAAGAAAAGGTTGGCTTGGGTGGTAGTCGGTCCCATGGTGAGATACCACCCCGTCCCACTGTACATTCCGCGATATCATCGGGAGAAATCTTCGACTATGTTTCGGATGTATGGCTGATGGCCCGGACTGACACGGAGATAAGTCATGATGGTGCTTTCTGAGATAAAAAATTCAGTAGGTAAACTAGTTTCCCATTCGGATCTCCGGGGGACCATGACAGGGTTCATGCAAATGTTTTGATAAATAACCGAACTTTAAGATATTCGTCGTCGCATAAATGGGTTCATTCTAGAGACCCTGTCGACGTTCGACTGATACGGCATATTGTGACATCAGGGGCATCGGTTTCACCAATACGAATGTAAACGCCGTCCACCAATATTTGCAAACAGCGATACCTGATATCCTTGCGCTAACCGAGACCCAGGTCGATTCATCAACTGATTCGACATATCTTCGTTGCTCAGGGTACGACCTACATTCGAGATGTTTTAAGGACGGAGTCTGCGCCTTCGCGCGGTCCGATCTAGCTTGCCAGAGGATAGAGGCGTTGGAACCCAATAACATGAACATCATATGGTTGAGGGTAGTGCAGAGGAGTTCTGTTAAATTTCTTTGTTGTCTTTACCGCTCCCTGAATGAAGATCGACCGGCGACATTTTTCGAACATCTTTCACGTATCATCGACTGGATACCGATCAACCACTCGGCTTCTAAAATTGTCGTCCTTGGTGATTTAATGTGCACAATTCCAGCTGGCTAGTATCGGGTTTTTCAATAGGGACTTGACAACTTTGCATTTAATTTATGAACGCACCCTTTCACTATTCATCGAACTGTCACTGTCAATTTATTCAGTAAACTCAACATTTTCATCATGATTAAGTACACGAACGAACAACGTCTGCAAATTATAAAAATTTACTACCGAAATTTGGAGTCGATGACCGCAACTTTAAGATATGATAATACCGGCAAAAATCTAATAAAACAAGCTATACTATAACTATTTTCTCTGATATACTCGTATACGAGGACAAGATGAAAAGTTCTGGGGTCTGGTCGTGAAGAAATGGGTGTTCGTATATAGGATTATACAATAGGGACTTGACAACTTTGAATTTAATTTGTGAGCACACCCTTTCACTAATCATCGAACTGTCACTGCCAATTTATTCAGTAAATCAACATTTTCATCATGGTTAAGTACACGAACGAAAAACGTCTGCAAATTATAAAAATTTACTACCGAAAAAAAGTTGTCAAGTCCCTATTGGAAAACCCTATATATTTATATAGGGTTATACAATAGGGACTTGACAACTTTGAATTTAATTTGTGAACGCACCCTGTCACTAATCATCGAACTGTCACTGCCAATTTATTCAGTAAACTCAACATTTTCATCGTGGTTAAGTACACGAACGAACAACGTCTGCAAATTATAAAAATTTACTACGGAAAAAAAGTTGCCAAGTCCCTATTGGAAAACCCTATACATTCTAACAGAACAGAATAGGCTGGGAGGCTGGCGGAGATGTTCGCTGTTACCCGCAACTTGACTCAACTTGTGAAGAAACCTACGCGAGTGCCGGATGCCCGAGGTGATTATGCGAACATCCTGGATCTGTTTTTGATACCCGAGCCGAGCAGCTATACCGCAGAGGTTGCTGCGCCACTGGGAAACTCAGATCACTGCTTGCTATCTGTCGCGAAAGCACTTGCATTTCAAGCGACAAACCGGCTTAGGCAGCTTCAGCATATATGGAAGTATAGGGCTGCTAACTGGGACGATTTGTGAGATTTCTTCGCATCCTTTCCGTGGTCGGGGGTAAAAGTTAGATGGTAAAGGCAATATGCCATTTCACCGCCTCAATGGCTCAGTTGGTAGGGATGTTGTGTCTTTGATTTTATTGTGCGAACTTAGGTTCAACTGACGACTCTTGCTATTGTGCAGTTCAGCACAATTACTGAGTGGTAGATAGGGTCCCAAAGCCCAGCCGCCCGGTGAAATATCATCCCATTATGCTAGAGGCTTCGTGAAATAGTTGGAGAAACCCTTGAACATCATTCGGAGCTTGGCTATTGGACCCGGTCGAGAGAAAATAGCATCTCGGCGCTGATTAAGCGCTATAAAAAAAATTGGTGGACGGTGCTTACATTCGCATTAGTGAAACCGATGCCTCTGATGTTGCAAAATACCGAAATACTATTATTAGTTGCACCTCGACTGTGTTTCGGGAACCGGATTACGCGATGACGAATTTCTTAAATTTCGGTCATTTATCAAAATACTTGCATGATGTTCCACGTTACATATTCCCCCCGGAGATCCGAATGAGAAACTAGTTTACCTCAGGAATTCTTTATCTCAGAAGGTACCATAATCACTTATCTCCATTTCTGTCTGGACCATCATTACTTATCTTCATTTCAGTCTAGCTCATTACTACTTATCTCCATTTCAGTC
Organism: Microdon myrmicae; assembly: GCA_963931805.1. Classification (NCBI taxonomy): domain Eukaryota; kingdom Metazoa; phylum Arthropoda; class Insecta; order Diptera; family Syrphidae; genus Microdon; species Microdon myrmicae. The sequence continues at coordinate 143,686,421 of OZ007500.1, read as the reverse complement.
TGGACCATCAGCCATACATCCGAAACATAGTCGAAAATTTCTCCCGACTATATCGCAGAATGTATAGCGTGACGGGGTGGTATATCACCTTGGGACCCATGTACCACCTAAATTAACCTTTTCTCAAACCGGTGCATCATCCAAGCTTCGATAGATGACCGGGAATTTCTCTCGACCATTTCATGGAGCCTATAGTTGGGGGGGGGGGGGGGGGGGGGGGGTATTTCGCCGGGCGACAGGGAGTTGTAACCCCACCTACCACTCGGCCTTTAGTCGTTCCTTAGGACAAGCCGGCCTAGCTGTGAGTATATTCTAATGCCCTATTCACAAGGTTGTTCTTGGGGTTTTCAAATAGTCCGCCATATCATTCGCATATATAAACCAAAAGAAACAGAATTCGCTCAAGTAATCGGCTTGAATGGTTTGTATGGGTTTGTTTTTTTGTTTACACGAAATGCGCGCTAGAAGAAGGGAAATGCTGGTACCCTTATATATCAAAGCATAGTTCCACCGAAAGAAGAGCGAGAAGAGGCCTACTGTCACATTGCAAATCAAGTCTACTCAGCCAAGAGTATAGTGTGATGTTCTAGCACATCTAAAAATTTAACTTAATACATCTCAATAATGACAAAATTATCTTCTTAGACATCAAAGTCGATTGGTTGAGAAAGGCCAGCTTGAATATTTTGAACAGACAAGCCATAAAGATGACTTCGTGTTTTTTGTAGAAATTCCTAGGAAATCTTATTTGGAAAGTTTATTTGGTTATGGGCTTCTTACTGTATAGTCCTTGCCGTTCCACAATTGTTTTCTATTTCGTATTTACAGGAAGTTGTGTGTCATCCTGTTCTTACATTTCAAACCTCTGAGAATTTTTATGGTAGATTGGTTGTGTCGAAATTTCATTAGAATTTATAATCTTGAGTTGCCTTCTCCGTTATATTGTTGTTGCTTTCATATTTTTTACACGAACGTTTCCTCTTTACTTGCATTTACTTTATCCATGATAAATTTCTTCTCCTTAGTCTATTTTCTGTCGCCTTGTGAGTAAGTCCTATACTAGTAATCATTAAACCGAAACGGTTTTGAAACCACAACCGCAACTTTTATTCTGATTGTGGTATATACATTTTTTAAAACCTTTCTCCAGGTTGTTTAATAAGATTGTGTACAAATAGTGTTACATTGTAAAATGTGTTTTGTAAAATGTGTGGATTTCTCTTCTTAATGACCGGAGTTCGTGTGGGGTTAGTAACAAATTTTGTATATCATCCATTCGTATACTTCGCTCATTGACATGTAGTTAATGTATTAATAATGAAATTGTTTACAGGAGAATCCATAGTGAATGAAATAATTAAAAATTATTGTTTTCCAATATTTTTTAATCTCATTCGGTTATTAATTCACACGCGAGGAACTATTAATGGCATTTATAACAAAATATATGGTGGAGACTTTGTTTAAAAATGACCACAAAACTGAGCAGTGCCCACCGAGTTTCGTTTATGTTGAATTTGTCGAATGCCTGCTTATGAACATATACAGCGGTAAATGCTTGGTGTGATCAAGAAATATCGGAAATTTCGTTATTTCGTAAAGAGTTTGTATTTATCTATTACTCGGCTGTTCAATAAGTTCTTAAAATGACATATATATATATATATATATATATATATATATATATATATATATATATATATATATATATATATATATATATATATATATATATATATATATATATGTCATTAGGTTCATATCGATTTTATTTTGAAGATCTACCATCGTTCAAATAATGGTTATCAGAATTTGAACCAATTTCACGGTTTTGTCATTGTTCATTTAAAGTATAAATAACTACTATTGTTCTTTGTATGACGAGAAAAATTGAATTACGAATTTGCATATAGTCGTTTTTTGAGATTTAGGAAAAGATAATTGTCGCAAGGAATACGGTGTGTGACGAAACAATTCCAACGATTTTTTTTTTGTTTTTGTTTTATCTCTACATTTATTTAACAATTCAATTACAGATTTAACTTAAGACTAAATGTTAACTTCTATTTTACAAACATTAACTTACTGGCTCTTCGCAAGCACTCTAAATTATACATTATCATTTTTCTTACGCCTTTCAATAGCTAGCGTTTTTACGTCACAATAATTGTTGTTTTCTTTTTAAAATTTGTTTTATTCTTTCTATATCATATATTATTTTTTTTTTTTTATATTTAAATTATTTTTTTTTATTTTAAATTATTTTTTTTATTTTAAATTATTTTTTTTTATTTTAAATTATTTTTTTTTATTTTAAATTATTTTTTTTTATTTTAAATTATTTTTTTTTATTTTTAAATATTTATTTTTAATTTTTGAATTATTGTTTTTTTTATTCTTAAATTAATATTATTTTTTATTTTTTAAATTATGTACATATGTAGGGGGGTTGGCAAGCAAAAATAAAAAAAAAAAAACGAAACAAAACGTACAAACATAAATAAGGAATACAAATAAAAATAAAAAAATAAAAATAAAAATAAAAATATAAAAAATAAAAAATAAAAAATAAAAAATAAAAAATAAAAAATAAAAAATAAAAAATTAAAAATAAAAAATAAAAAATAAAAAATAAAAAATAAAAAATAAAAAATAAAAAATAAAAAATAAAAAATAAAAAATAAAAAATAAAAAATAAAAAATAAAAAATAAAAAATAAAAAAAAAAAAATAAAAAATAAAAAAAAAAAAATAAAAAATAAAAAAAAAAAATAAAAAAAAAAAATAAAAAAAAAAAATAAAAAAAAAAAATAAAAAAAAAAAAAAAAAATAAAAAATAAAAAATAAAAAATAAAAAATAAAAAAAAAAAATAAAAAATAAAAAATAAAAAATAAAAATAAAAATAAAAAAAATAAGAATATAAAAAACAAAAATAAAAACATCAAAAATAAAAATAAAACGAAAAGAAGTAAAAAACGTAATTGCGAACTGCGGATAGTGGGAAGGAAAGCGGCGCGCCTTAGAGGCATACTATGTTTGGGAACGTATAGTCTTTCCACCACCAGTTGGGATGGGATCGATCTTTTATTGATTTATCTTTATTAGAGTAACTTCGGGTAATGGGATATAGGTATTTGTTTTCTAACAATTATTCGTAATTTTTATTACATAGCTTTTGCCGCACTATTCATTATAGCTCTTTGATACATTGCGAATTATATTTCGTTTTCAGAACCCTGCAGCGTAAGCCAATCTGCAGCTATTTACAACAAAATAAAAAAATCTCTGTAACCCCCCTTATTAAAATTGGCGGATAATGTGATATACCATATCACTTTTCCCGAATAGTTTCCAACCGAATAAAAATACTTGTAGCCGATAGATTATGAATTCATTTATTAATTTAACAAAAGTAGGAACATTAGCCACTACACAGTACATAAGAAAAACAAGAGAAAACTTAAATTAGAATTAAAATTAAATTGACAACTCCAATATTTAACACTTTGCTTTCTCTACGTTCTATTTAAAGCGATTTACATGACTCACATACAAAAACTGCTTGCGGCGTTGGAAGACATTCATTGTGAGCCCAAACTAAATCGCACTGCAAGCATGGTACCCATATCTTTGCCTTATTATCCATTTGGAAAGATGTGTTACAAAAGACACAGACACTGTCCTTGTTAGGTGGAGTTTCGGTCCAAGGATCTTCGTCTGAGCTCGGTAAATGCAAACTTTCATCTGAATCGCTCGAAGAACTTTCTTTTGTTTTCTTTGCCCGTTTGCTTTTTACTACCATAGGTCTTTTCGGCTTATTCTTGCGTCTTTCAATGTTCTTAATGCTCTCTTCCAAAGATGTTTTGTACGGTGATGTTGTTAGTACAGTTGCAACTGATCTTTTACCTCTGGAGCTGATAACCCGTTTAAGTTTGGGCGGTGGTGAGATATCCCAAGGAGTTACGATCTTTTCCAAAGCTGCACTACTTGTGCGGGCAACTGGTTCTTCTACTTCTCGTCCTGAAAGAGCAGATTCTTCATCCGGATAATTTTCAAATGTTTGAGCGATAAAACCAACCTCCTGAAACATATTTTTGTCGAATGGATAAATGTCAGTGCATTTGAATCCATTTATTGCGATTTGTGCTGTTTGGACTTTAAGGTAGGCCTTCGAAAAAAGTTCAATAACATCAAACTGTGTTATTTTTCGGCCCTGGTCTCGCATAAATCGCCTAATTTCATCGTTGTAATACGTCTTCAGAGGTCCCATAAATGTTCTATCGAGCGGTTGCACTTTGTGAGTACAGTGCGGTGGCAAAGATATAATAATAATCCCATTTTTGCGAGCCTTTTCCAGAACCTCAATATTTCGGGTATGACTGTAATGACCGTCTAAAATGAGTAGCGAAGGGTTCTCCTTTGAAGGGTTTGTGAACCGCAAGAAATGGTCAAACCACTTCGTAAATATCGGGATTTGTATCCAACCCGAAATGTGGCAGGCAAAATCCGAGCCAGGAGGAGCATGTTTCATTAAAACCGGAGAATGGTTCTTTCTGGGAAAAATAAAGTACGGCGGAACAAATGAACCGCCTGCTCTCATGCAGCTGACAACCGTTATAAGAGAGCCTCTCTCTGCAGACGTCATACAACCTATTTGCCTTTTTCCTTTCGCTGCTAAAATTTTGGGTTGCCTACTTTGTGCAATGGACACTCCTGTCTCATCTACGTTCCAAATACTAGTTGGGGAAAATTTATGTTTTTCGTACTCTTGGTATAAAATGTGCTCACATTTTCAGCATTAAAGCCTTTTGCCCTATCGATTGAGGTTCCGGTTGGAGTCCTGATACTAATCTCTGATTTGTGCCTTTTAAGAAATGCATACAACCAATCTTTTCCTGCGCATTCTTTCATTACTGAAAATGGGCAAGCTATGTTGTTTCTTTTTGCCACTTGGAATGCTAGTGATCGAATGTCACCGCGAGTTAGACCCCAAAAGCGTGATTCCATTTCTCGGATGTATCTTACCAGCTCCAATTCCATTTCCAGGCTAAAAACAGGCTTACGTCCCAAAGGCGTGGCTAAAATATCGCTAATAGATTTATCACTGCGAGCGGATCTTTGTAGTGTTGCAAATGGAACTCCAAATGTCTTCGACGCCAAAAGTATACCCATTTCTCCTCCTCGGACTGCTAGAATAGCCTTTCTCATTCCTTCCGCATCCCATTTACGAATCTCCCCTTTTTTTGGCATGATCTGAAATAAATTATAATAATATTTCATCATCATCATCATCGGCACTACAACCGGGAACCGGTCTTGGCCTTATTTAGCAAGTCCTGAGACTTGTTAAATTTTCCATAAAGATTTATTTTTTCTGGGCAAGGTCATTAGTCTTGCGCCAGGGGCTCCCCGACGGGGAATAATAATATTTAGTGATTGATAATTTGGTGGGTAATGTGATATGGTATATCACTTTACCTGATTTCAACTATATCACATTAGCCGCATTTGGCTTTTAAAACAATCAAGAGATTTTTTTAAAAATGCGCTTTACTGAATTAAAAACTCACCCAATATACTGTCAGCTCTATTCACACACAAACAAATATATTACTTCAGTTTTTAATTTTGCTCCAATTTTTGCTGAAATATAACATAAAGCTCACACAAAAAAACTGTCGACTGTACACCTTAAACAAGTTCAATGCACTGACATACAACGCAATGAGCGCGAGCGCGCCTAAAACTGCAGCACGTGTTCTTTTCCATTGCCGTCATGTTGACAAGAAAATTCTTGCCGAGAATTGATTATTTCGGAAAATATGATAGTATATCACATTTCCCAACCATATAACAATACCCGAAGTTACTCTATTATCTTTCACCGATCACCATACTAAAACGCATGTTATCTGGAATATTAGAGATGTCGTTATGGAGGCTTCGTTTATCCCTGGCACCACGGAAAGCGTAGTAAATAATACGGACTCCATGTTTGTCTTGGATAAGTCCTTTATTTATCCAAGAAAGGGAACGCTTCTGGGGCAATGAACCCGTTCTGTGCGAATGCACCCATTCTGGAGAGTACTCTCCATATACATATCATTGGCATAGAATGCTCCCGAACTGAGATCATTTTCGCTGCACATGGCCCTAGTTGTGTAGGCACGGTTATTTCTCTCAGTGGCTTTACTATTCTGGACCGACAGCGTTTGAAGAAAGATACGGTCAGCCCTCACCTGAGAAATTTTAGCAGGAAATCTTTATTTGGACTTCCGTTGCGCCATTGCTTGTCTGTTTGTATACTACAGCTGTCTAATTCACAAATGTCAAATATGATTGACGTAATTATAACATTTTCCGATAGGGTGATTAATTTTGCTCCACCTTGTATATAACTATAGACAATTGCCAAAAAATAATGGAGTTCTTTTTTCCTAAACTGATCTGATATGTATGAAACGAGAGCACAGAAGAGATTTTGAGGTGCATTCAAAATACGATCAGGGTGTTTTCGCGGGCATTAATCCAGCTTGCTCTTCGCGAAACCCGCCAATGACTTCAAAAATGACCAGTTATACGGATGAACACAGGGAATCGTTCTTTAGCCGAACTAATTGATCCCATCTTCAGACATTCGAAACCAAGGCACGCCGCTATTTTCTTTTCTTATACCAACTCTTTTTTTTTTTTCTCTTACACTTAAGTTTTTTTTTGTGAATTGAACGCACGTGCTATCGTGCCTGAGATAAGCGACTGTCTCCTTGCGGTGCCCAGTAGCCAACATTTGCGTTTGACACCTCAAATTACCACAAAATATTTTTTTAACACGATATATTTAACACAAACTGACCCAGCAGTGACTTGATGATTAATATTACCGAAAACTGAAACTCTTCCGTGTTTTTTCGTTTGAAAATTGGAAACCAAAAACCTCCCGTCGTTCTTTCTGGCCCTTTTTGCACACGTTTCAGACAGATTGTGTCGCAGAGATTCTTTGAAATGAGTCAACTTGAGGTTTTTAGTAAAATCTTCGCTCTATATTCGCAGACTCATTTTGGTTATTTCTCTCAGCGGCTTTACTATTCTGGATCGACAGCGTTTGACGAAAAATATGGTCAGCCCTCACCTGAGACATTTTAGCTCAGCTTATAATACCACCTTTCGTTATCCACTTCCTCTTCTATTGTAAAATATGAATCTATCAATCTATCATAGAGAGTCATTCTTTAGCCGAACTACACGAATGTGGGATACTTCAAAATTGCCTTTTGTGCGCGCGTTAGTGTAAAAAAAGAGAACGCTGGAACCAAAAGTAGATGGTTACTTTGCTACAACATTGGGTCTATGTATTAAACAGAACAGACTAGAGTTGAATACAATTTGCATTTTTCAAGTGTAAAATGAAGTGAAACAGAAAATACTACATTTCCATTGAAGGGGAGTAGCAATTTCTGGATATTTGTAAAGATCAAGAGCTATGTCTCGACATCCATTCGACGACCCATAGCTAATAACAATCAACACAAATAAAGTGAATTCGCAGGCGAATTTTGTCCTCGTGGTAGATCAGCTCTGATCCATGAAGATTGCTTTTGAAATCGTACTCTTGGCTGACTCAAACAAACTCATCATCATTATCGGCATCCTGTTTTGGCCTTATTTAACAAATCTCTCCGCCGGTCCCGATTTCGAGCCGATGTCATCCAGCTTGGCACTCCCAGGATCTGGGCGTCCTGCTCTACGCCATCCCTCCATCGCAGACAAGGTCTGCCGCACTGTCTGCTTCCATACATCCTGTCACAAAGGACTTTCCGGGCAAGCTCCTCTTTGCTCATTCGAGCTAGGTGTCCCGCCCACCGGAATCTACCGAGCTTAATTTTTCTTACAACATTAGCTTCAAGGTAGAGTGCGTACAACTCATGGCTGTAACGTCTCTGGAATCGTCCTCCCTCACATACGGGGGCAACAGTTCTCCTTAAGACCTTCCTCTCGACAGCGGCTAAGAGTTCAGAGTGCCTTTTATTGAGCACCCAGGTCTCGGATCCATACATGAGTACTGGTAAGACCATGGTCTTGTACAGTAGTAGCTTGGATGTTCTAGATAAATTTCGGGATTTAAAGCGCCTTGATTTGTTAGGTCTGACCTTGAAGAGATGGGATCAGATGGTCAAGCGTGGAAGGAGAGTGCACAGGACAGCGAACGATGGCGGAGTCGAGTCGGAGAGGTCATGAACTTCCGGGTTCCTACAGGCCAATAAATAATAAAAATAATAATAATAATAAGCACCTTGATAGACCATAGTAGGCTTCGTTGGATTTGATCAGCTGTTCGCGTATTTCTTCTTAAAGGATTGCAGTACTTCAAATTCGGGCTCCACTACCCTGATAGTTTGACGAACGTTAGGTCTTCTCTTCGCAGAAGTTTCCACCATGTACTTAGTTTTTCCCTCATTAATGTGCAGTCCCAGTTTTTGTGCCGCCTGCTCGATCTGGGTGAAGGAGTCCTGTACCGCCGATTCGGATCTGCCGATGATATCGATGTCATCTGCGTAGGCAAGTATCTGGCTAGACTTGGTGACAATAGTCCCTCTAGTTGTGGCGCGAGAGTCACGGTTGCTTTCTCCAACGCCAGGTTGAAGAGGAGGCAGGCCAGACTCTCCGCTTGTCGGAGTCCATTAAAGATGTTTATTGGTTTGGACAGCAATCCCGCTATTTTTTACTTCATTAGTTACGTTGGTCATCGTCAACCTACAAAGCCGTATCAATTTGTTTGGAATGTCGAAGTACAACTTGCGTGCCTGGTGCGGACCTCGCTCTCTACTTTCCTCTACTTCACAGACAAGGTTTTTTCCCAGGTACTTTTCTTTTGTCTGTGGAGTCTTTTTTCAGATCTTCTGAGCTCTCTGCATTTCTCCTCGCGTACACGCGCCCTATTAGAGTGCTGCATTGCCCGGTATGCAGCATTCTTACGTTCAGTCGTTAGTTTGCCCTCATCATCAAACCAGTCGCTCCGATCTCTACGCATACTGCCTAAGATGGAGTTGGCAGTACTAATGATAATATTCTTAAGGCGTGTCCATTTCTCTTCTACGGCCCAGGACTTACTCTTCCTCCGTCGAGATCTTCGAGGGCGAGTCTTAGTGCATGACCAAAGGTGTTAGTGGCATTCTCATTGCGTACGGCAGCCGTGTTGATTCGAACCTGATGATGCAATACGTCTCCATAAGACAATCTGCGCTCGGAAAACTGTACCAACAAGATAGTGATCCGAGTCGACGTTGGCACCTCGGTATGTTCGTACCATCATCAGGCTCGAGAAGTGGCGGCGATCTGTCAACACCTGGTCAATTTGGTTGCGAGTGGCTCCTTCAGGTGATACCCCGTGGCTTTGTGGATATCTTGACGCGGAAACCTGGTACTCGCAACGAACAAGTTTTTCGATGCTGCCAGTTCGATGACTCGTAGTCCATTGTCATTAGTGTTCTCATACAAGCTATGGGAACCTGCGTAGTGCCTGAAAACCGGCTCACGACCTATTTTGGCATTCAAATCACCAAGAACGATTTTCACATCGTATCTTGGCAGGCATTGAGGGCCCGTTCGACGTTCTCGTAGAATTCTTCTTTTTCGTCGTCTGGGGACTCGTCTATAGGTCCGTGAACGTTTATGAGGCTTATGTTTTTAAACTTGCCTCGCACGCGAAGAGTGCATAGCCTTTCGTTTATTGTATTAAAGCCGATAATGGCAGGCTTCAGTTCTTGGCTGACTAGAAAGCCCACCCCCCGAGTACATGGTGTTTTGCATGACAGCTGTAATAAATGTCATACTCGTTTCTTTGAATAACACCACTCCCCGTCCATCTTATTTTTTGTAATGCTCTTATGTCAGCCTTATATTCGGACAGGGCATCGGTTAGCTGCTGTGCAGCTCGAGCCCTGTATAGGGAGCGGACGTTCCATGAGAAAATTCTCAAATCGTTTAGCCATTTTCGTTTCCGTGGTCGTCGTCGTGAATCCGGTCCATATCCGAGACTTGTTGAATTGTCCATAATAATTTGTTTTTACAGGCAAGGTTATTAGGCATGCGCCAATCATTCTCAGGATGTCGCTGCATGCATTGGTTCACTACTTGGCGGGTGCCAAAGTTACTATCCAGGGGTGTCACGTGGAGACTGCATGTCAGCTTCGATTGAACAAGGACAGGGATCGTCCTGGCCTTCGCCGGGTTGAAAGCAATCAGTGAGTGCCCTGTATGTTCGGTCCCATCCCCCCTCTCCATGTAGAATGGAGATATGTTATACTATACCGGGCCGCCATACACTAATACTGGTCGGATGAATGCCGATTATGAAATTATTTTCACCTTGAGGTCCAGAAGACTACTACTTAACAGAGTTCGTGTCATTGCATATTCGTTTTTAGCTGCTGTAAGAGCAGCTGCTGTATGTAAAGATACAAAGTAAAGATACAGATCAAGCCAGATACTAAGGTATCTGACCACAGTTTTTACTTGTAGGGGAAGATTTTTACTTCCTGCAATGGAAAATGTTTTCCAGTTCCGTTTTGTATCCCTTGATGCACTGGACAGGAGCGTTCTGAAAAGGATAGTCTCTGTTTTCTGGAAATTTATTTTTAATTTCCAGTCGTCGCAAAAACTTTTGATTTTGTTGAAATCATCTTACAGAAGTCTGTTGATGACATCAATCTTTTCTCCAGATCTATACACCACAATCTCGTCGGCGTACGCAATTGCATGATTGAGAGAACCCACTAGAACACTAGTGTAAATGTTAAATAAAATGGGAGTATTCACTGGGAGTCTGCGGAACTCGCAGACATGGAGTGCCATTGTAATTTTTCTTCGAAAGTCTTTATTTATTTGTGGGAACATATTCGGTCCACTAGATTTGATGGCTTGAATTCTGTTGTTCCAGTCTTCATTAATTACTGATCTATAGTTGTCACGGATCAGTTTTTGAAGATTTTTAATTAATGACTTAATGGTTTTTATTTCCTGGCTATCTGGATCGCTGAATTATCTGTAGAGCAGTTTTAACTTAGAGAGCAGAATACTCTTTTGCCTATACAGGTCGTCGATCGTTGAGTTTCTGTATCGGTTTTTATGGCTTTTGGGATAGAACGATTCATTGTATTAGTAACAATGTTGTTCATCGTCGAAAGATAATGATCATTTTCGTCATTATGAAGATTTCTGTCAGCCGGTGGACCTATGTCATTGGAGCGTAATTCTTTTTTTATTATCCGATCAAAGCGCGACGAGTGTGCTTTTCCGAAATTAAAAGAATGTATCTGTTTATACTGCTCAAGTAGTGAATGTTCGTTTGGGACATGTATTACAGCACCAAGTCCGTAATGATCGCTATCGTACTCGATTGCACGAAGACAATTTCGAGCAGTTGGATCCGTATCTAATAATTGTATTCGCTCGTCCAGCAACAGTAAATCCAAGAAGGAACTTCCTCTTGGATATGACGGCGTACTTGTAGCGTATAAATCTAGTTTATGTTCGATAGCGTCGGTTTGCCACCAGTCGATCAACGCGTTGCTTCTTGTGTTTGTGATAAGGTTACCCCAAGCACTGTGCTTGGAATTGAGATCTCCCGCCATAAAGAAATAATTATTTTCTGAGTCTAACTTGAGACTTCGAAAAAGGGTATCAAGTTCATTGATAAACTGTATACACTGTGGCGCTTCGGGAGCATAAACAGAGACCACATTTAGATGCCTTTGACTTTTTAAAGGAATATCTATAATGCACGCTTCTAGCACCTGGAACTTGTATACATCTCTACTGTAGACGACTTTGTGTTGTAGACTATTTTTAACTAAGACAGCGACCCCGCCCCCCTGAGTGGAATTTGGACGATCTCGTCTAATTACTTTATAATTGGGTAGCCCAATTTGTGGCTTTGGTTTAGCTTAGTTTCGCTAGCCAAAAGCACATCTGGGCGTTCAGCTTCCAGCAGATTGCTCAGATTATCTTTTCTTTCCATGCGGATTAGTGAATTAACTTTCGCAGCAATAATTTTTAGAGTTAACAGCCGCAGTGAACGTTATGATTAAAGTGTGGGTTCGTCTGGAAACAGGGTCTCGAATAGATAATGTCGGTTCGAGCCACTTCTTCCGTCAGTTTTTTTTTCGATCATTTCGAATTTTTTTTCAAACGCTGCAAACTGTCCTTGTATGGACAGTAATATAGCTGTTATATCAGTTTGTGCCTCTGAAGCAGGCGTTTTAATGATATTGCGTGATTGTTCTACGATTGGTGCATTTTTTACTCTACCTGCCATTTGCGTGTATGACATGCTTGGTGCCACGAAGTTGTTGTAAGAGCGAGTTTTCATCCGTTTCTCTTCTTCAACTTGCTTCTTTCTGGCTTCCAACTTTGATTTTAGTTGTAGGTACTTAGGGCAACCTCTAAAGTTAGCAGGATGACCTGAGTTGTTACAGAGGACACAGGACAGTTTATTTCTATCCGGGAGCTGTTCTTTGCCCAATGGGCATTCTCCAATGATATAATTATTTAGGCATTTGACGAAATGCATATTGCGATTCGGTGCCACATGGCCGAAGCGTTGACGGCGTCGCACACGGGTTTTCCAATAGGGACTTGACAACTTTTTTTTTAAATGAAACGCAAACCATTTGAGATATTCAAAAACTTTCTTATCGGCTTAATGTACAATCAAAATATTTATGAATGGAACTCGACTTCGTTCATATAGCCACCGGGGCCACGTTTGCAGCGGCCGATTCGTTGGACTCAATTTTCGATGACTCGGCTACACATTTTGGGCGAAACGGCCGCTATTTCGCGTTCAATGTTGGCTCTGAGCTCTTCCAACGTCGTCGGCTTGTTGGCATAGACCAATGACTTGACGTAGCCCCAAAGAAAACAGTCTAGAGGCGTTAAATCGCACGAACGAGGCGGCGAGCCGACTGGCCCATTTCTTGAGATAATACGCTCATCAAACTTACTCTTCAATAAATCGATTGTATCGTGTGCTGTGTGGCTTGTGGCACCGTCCTGTTGAAACCCCATGTCGCTCAAGTCCATATCTTCCAATTCGGACCAAAAATAATTGGTAATCATGGCGTGATAACGATGGCCATTCACAGTAACGTGACGATCGTTATCGTCGACGAAAAAGTAGCCGGCATGCAAACCGCACCAAACAGTTATTTTTTGTGGATGAAGTGGTGATTCATGAAGCATATGTGGATTTTCACCCGGCCAATAACGCATGTTTTGCTTATTGACGAACCCATTGAGCCAAAAATGAGCTTCGTCACTGAAGATGATTTTGCGATGAAATTAATCATCTTGGCGCATCTTTTCCAGAGCCCAATCGGAGAACGTACGTCGCTTCAAATAGTCCATTGGCGTCAATTTTTGAGTCAGCTTGATCTTGTATGGGTGTAAACCGAGATCCTTAAGCCAAATTCGCCATAAAGTGGTCTGGGCGATGCCCAATTCTGGAGAACGCCGTGGAATTGACTGATTTGGATCGTTTGCTACGGACGCCTGAACGGCAGCGATATTTTCGACACTGCGACCAACCCGTTGTCTCACTGGCACGGCAACATCCCACAACGAATATGTAGACTCAAGTTTTTGCACTAAACTTGTTATTGATTGTCTACTAGGGCGAGAATTACGACCGAAAATTGGAGTTAACACTCTTAAAATTGCGGTCACCGACTCCAAATTTCGGTAGTAAATTTTTATAATTTACAGAAGTTGTTCGTCCGTGTACTTAACCATGATGAAAATGTTGAGTTTACTGAATAAATTGACAGTAACAGTTCGATGATTAGTGAACGGGTGCGTCCACAAATTAAATTCAAAGTTGTCAAGTCCCTATTGGAAAACCCTATATATCTAAGTCCATCAATTTTACTATTGGGGCTTAGCGACGCAATGAAGAAAGGCAACTTACGGTTGGGATTTCTAGAATTTGCTGTAGAAAGTGGTTTCATACCTGTAAATTTCCAGGTATCGTTTTCGAAGCCTTTTAGTTCTTCGAGTAGAGTAAAGCAAGAATCAACTCCTTGGAGGAGCATGGAGACAGTTTTCTCAGGTTTAGGGGTGTACGTGTAGTACTCGCTTTTCGACTTCCCCAATGCCGATTTAATTTTGCTATAGCCTTCTAAATCATCGCATGTTAAACTTTTCTTAAAATTATTTATCCGTTTTGTTTTAAATATTTTGCATGTCAACTCACCCAACTTTATAAGATCCTTTGTCTCCATGTAACTAATGTAAATAGGAGCTACTTTCTCTTTTTTTTTGACTGGCACCTGCTGAGATGATTCATGCCTCTGATTTGGTTCCTGCTGTTGATGTGGTTCCTGCTGTTGATATGATTCCTTCTGTTGAGTTTCCTTAGCTTGTCGTGTTTTCTTTGTCTTCGTGGGTTGCTGTTATCTTTGTTCTTGCTGTTGTACCATTTTCGTTTTCCGCTCATTCAGTCTCAAATTGTTTTTTATTTTAAGAGCTTCCTCCGTTGGTTTGTCCAGTTCTTGTTTTTTCAAAACCAATCTTATGCGTGAGCCTGTTAAGGACATCGACCTGATCGCTGGCGTCTGCATTTGTTTCGCTGACAGCTAGTTCTTGGAATTGGTTTCCAGCCCCGAGTACTGGACACCATGGGCGTTGTCTTCGCCGTCGCTGTGGCCACTCAACGGGTCTGTATCCTTGTTTTTATTGGCTTTATGGGGTTTTAGCCTTTAGATTTAGGTCTGTATTTTGCCTTCTCTGAAGCACCATTGTGGCATCCGTTTGATCCATTCTCACATTTTTCGTTTTTTTTTTTAATTTTTGTTTATTGCGCGTGGGACAAATAGATAGCGGCCTCGCGCACACACTCACAATGTTCGCACGCTCACACGTAAACACCGTTCACACATAACGTGTTGCTCACACACTTATATAACAACCGTTACTTTAACCGTACACTTAACGATTTCTTGACTTATCGCTTCCTAACTTATCGCGTCTTTGACTGCTTACTTCTTACTTCTTGATCTTCGTGTCACGTATTTATACCGTTTCTTCATTCTGATTCGGTGTTTCCGTTCCGTCCGTTCCATAGCCTCGAATTTTCTACTGCTCATATTCTCCAGTTTTCCAGTACTTTCTAGAATATTCTAGTACTTTGTTTTGGACCTTCTAGAACATTCTAGTACTGATTGTCATATGCGTCACAATATTTATATATATTAACTTTGTTTTGGCTGTTTTTATCCCTGGAATTTATTTATTTATAAATAGTCTTTATATTTCAACCACTCACGATTCATAAAAGCAACTTTTTTCATTTAACTCGATCGCCGAATCGAAAACACGTCCGCACGCCCGCACTCGGCCACTGTGTATCATTGTATGACAATTCAGTGTAATTCGTTGAGTATTACCATTATTTTCATTGACATATAGAAAAAAGAACTTTTCTCTTTTTTAACTGTGGTCTTCATTCATAAACTCTTGAAAGCACACGATTTAAAAAAAAATTGTAGTTAGATTTGTCAGCCAACATCCACATCTTATATCCTCTTTTAATTGGTGTTTTGGGAAGATAATGTTTGATGCCAAACTGGATGACATCGGCTCGAAATCGGGACCGGTGGAGAGATTTGTTAAATAAGGCCAAGACCGGATCCCGGTTGTAGTGCCGATGATGATGATAATTTTGATCTACCCGGTCGAGGCTTATCTTCGAGGGTCTCATCGTCAGTCGAAGACGTCTGAAACCACTTTGTTTGTTCACCAACAGTCAAAAAAAAAAGATTACAATAGCTTGGTGCTAGGTCCAACTATAAGATGCGTCCATCAAAACTTCCCAACGAATCTCACGGCTGCTCTACCGTTTTGGCTGCTTCTGTTTATCACGGGTTTCAAGTGATGCAGTTGTCGACAGTTAAAGTCCGCATTTAGAATTTGGCCATATGGAAATAGCTCAAAGAAAGGAGATGTCCTTTGAAATGCACAACAAAACGTTACTGGCCGTTAGTATGTTTGCCATCGTTTCAACCGCTTCATTGTGCCTTGATCATCATCATCAACAGTTTTGCGTAACATTATCGTATGTGGCAATTTCCTCACCCCCAGGCATCATTTGTTTAAAAAATGGGTCTATGGCTTCGTAGGTAGAAATTCGATCCATCATGTTTTATTCTGCGTCAACCCGTGTGGCACCCAACGAGCGCCTCTTCAATCCAGCTTTATGAAGATGGTTTAAAACTGCTTTGTGATACTACGATCGTTACCCTGCCGGTCTGCTTCTATCGATTCCATGATTTTATCGACATTTTCGGAAACAGATTTACATGTGAAAATACTGGAACAGAATTGACGAACCCAAAATTGCGAATAATTGGCGGTGACATAATCAATCAAAATTTCAGCCGCTTGGTTCGCATTTTCGCCTTTATCAAAGCAAACTGTTAAAATAACCGAAATTTCTCTTTGTTAACTTCTATGTTTTACACCCTACGTCAGACTACCTAAACAATCAATCAAAAAATTTTTTTTTTTAGTTAGAAAAGTATTACTTTACAAGTCTGAATGTGTTTGAACAGTACTTTACGAAATATATATTACTAAGTAATACATTTCTTGTTCCTTAAACTAATTATTTTTTGTTATACTTTAAATAAGAGATAGCCCTGCAGTATGCTCGCTCATAATATTAACAGTAATAACCATAAACACAAACACGTTCGTTACATGACATTGTAAAACGCTAAATGCAGAAACAAATGTCCATCTTATTTTGTGTATTTATCCTAAATATCTTCTGGCAAATATAATTTTCTTTATTTTGTTTGGCTTGTTTTTCAGATGTGAATAGCAGTATACGAGTTCTTTTTGACAAGAACACAAAAGTGAATTGAAATTTCCAAAAGGGTGCCTCTATGCAAAAACCTCCCTAAACAATAAATAAATGAACAAGAAACCCCAAGAAGAGGCAACATTTTCCTTGCAGTGGACGAGGAAATAATAATAATTTAATATTTAAATAAACAAAGGATATAGGACGTTTTTATGCCTACAATAATCCGCTAACATCTTTATAATAATCTGCATAACATCTTTATATATATGCATAATTATTTATATGTATAATTATTTATATGTATAATTATATATATATGTATATTTATTAAAATTATAACAACAAAACAAATAAAAGTAAAAGATTACTGGTGAACGAGGATCGTGGATACTCGAAGATAAGATGTCTAGATATTTTGCCTCAAACAACAGTAGCAACAATACGTTTGGGAATGCAAGTAAAACAACAGATATAAGGGGTGGTGCACTGCGAGACCCACATAATAATCATCATCATAGTCATCAGCAGCAGCAACAACAACATCAGCAGCAACAACAACATCAGCAGCAACAACAACATCAGCAGCAACAACAACTTCAGCAGCAACAACATCAGCAACACCAACAACCAATTCCATCAAACAGTACAGTTTTGACATCAACTTCTGGTACAGCAGTAGCACGTAAGGTTACGTATGACAGAGAACCATCGCCAACATGTACACGTTATGCATCCATAAAATTTCCCGCCAATAATACCCACAGAATATCGTTATCCTCGACAGGAAAAACATACTTGCAATTGGGTGACGGTGGTGACGATAGTAATAGTAACAGCAATAGTGATATTAGATATTCTACGCCTACAGACGCAAATGCACTTAAATCCAATCAGCATACGAATGCCCACTTATTGGATCACGGATATGGAGCAACGATGGATACATTTGCTGGCAAATACACAACACCATCCACAAGGAATTCCGAACCACATATAACCGATTTTTATAAGGTATGTTTTGATCTACTAAAACAAAACTATACCTTTTGTAATTTATTTGGCTTGTGGTGTGTCTAGGGCTTCTGTTCTTTTGGTACAAAAATGTATCATGAAGGTAATGGAACTTCTCGCCACATTTTTTTTTTTTTTTTTTTTTTTTTTTTTTTTTTTTTTTTTTTTTTTTTTTTATAATGGAACGCAACGAAGGTGTCGACAGCCACTCCTTCAACTGTTTAAGGCAGCAGTTGTAACTCTCCTACTCGTACTGTCGCTGTCTTATATTTTTAATTCGTTATTACTTTTATTTTTATTATTAGTTTTTACTTTCATTATTTTTTTCTGTATTTTTATTGTTTTCCATTATTGTTGTTTTTTGTTTTTATTATTTTTATTATTTTTATTAATTTTTCTATTTAGTTCAGTTTTCTAATTTCATGATTTATTATAAATATTTTTTATTATTATTGTTTAGTTTATTTTTAGTATTTTTTAATCTGTAATTTTTATTATTTATTTCATTTTTTATATATTCTTCCTACTTTTTATAATTTTATTTTTACGATTTCATTGTTATGATTTTATTTTTATTATTCAATTATTTTATTTTTATTATTCAATTATTTTATTTTTATTATTTAATAATTTTATTTTTATTTTTCATTATTTTTTAAAATTATTTTTATTATTATTTTTATTGTGGTATTATTATTATTATTTTTATAATTTTTTTGGTTATTATTTTTATAATTTTTTTGGTTATTATTTTTATTATTATTATTTCTATTATTTTTGTTATTATTTTTCTTATTATTTTTGTTATTATTATTTTTATTATTATTTTTATTATTATTTTTATTATTGTTATTATTATTATTTTTATTATTATTATTTTTATTATTGTTATTATTATTATTTTTATTATTGTTATTTGTATTATTATTTTTATTATTATATTTATTATTATTATTATATTTATTATCATTGTTATAGTTATTATTCATCATCATCATTATCGGCACTACAACCGGGATCCGGTCTTGGCCTTATTTAACAAATCTCTCCATCGGTCCCGATTTCGGGCCGATGTCAACCAGTTTGGCACTCCCAGGCTCTGGGCGTCTTGGTCTACGCCACCCCTCCATCGCAGACAAGGTCTGCCGCGCTGTCTCCTTCCATACATCCTGCCACAAAGGACTTTCCGGGCAGACTCCTCTTCGCTCATTCGAGCTAGGTGTCCCGTCCGTCGGAGTCTACCGAGCTTGATTTTTCTTACAACATTAGCTTCAAGGTAGATTGCGTAAAACTCATGGTTGTAGCGTCTCCGGAATCGTCCTCCCTCATACGCGGCCAACAATTCTCCTTAAGACCTTCCTCTCGAACGCGGCTAAGAGTTCAGAGTGCCTTTTATTGAGTACCCAGGTCTTGGACCCATACATGAGTACTGGTAAGATCATGGTTTTGTACAGTAGTAGCTTCCATGTTCTGTATAAATTTCGGGATTTAAAGTGCCTTGATAGACCATAGTAGGCTTTGTTGGATTTAATCAGCCGTTCGCGTATTTCTTCTTCCACATTGTTATCGGCTGATACTATTGACCCAAGGTAGTTAAAGGATTGCAGTACTTCAAATTCGTGCTCCACTACCCTGATAGTTTGACCAACGTTAGGTCTTCTCTTCGCAGAAGTTGCCACCATGTACTTAGTTTTCCCCTCATTAATGTGCAGACCCAGTTTTTGTGCCGCCTACTCGATCTGGGTGAAGGAGTCCTGTACCGCTGATTCGGTTCTACCGATGATGTCGATGTCATCTGCGTAGGCAAGTATCTGGCTGCACTTGGTGACAATAGTCCCGCGCTTGAATATTGCTCTCTTGTTTGGAGCTCGGCTCCTAAACATACCCTCGACCTACTTGAGAGCGTACAGAGACGAACGATCCGCCTGATCGGGGACTCGGCGCTGACGTTGGGACTACAGTCGCTATCACATCGAAGGCGCGTAGCCGAAGTTGAAGAGGGGGGAAGCCAGACCGTCCCCTTGTCTCAGTCCATTATAGATGTTTATTGGTTTGTACAGCAATCCTGCTATTTTTACTTGACTAGTTACGTTGGTCATGGTCGACCTACAAAGTCGTATCAATTTGTTTGGAATGCCGAACTCTCTCATGGTATGCTATTGTTCTACCCAGGCTATGCTATCTTAGGCGACCTTAAAGTCTATGAATATATGATATAGTGGAATCTTAAATTCCAACCATTTTTCCATCGCCTGCCTAAGGGTGAATATCTGATCAATCGCTGATTTGCCTGGGATGAAGCCACACTGATATTGACCAATGATGGTTTAGCGTATGGGGCTATCCGATCTTGTAAGATAGTGGAGAGTATCTTATAAGCGGTACTCAGCAATGTTATACCCCTATAGTTGCTGCACAGTGTGATATCTCCCTTCTTATGAATGGGGCAAATTATTCCGCGATGCCAATCTTCCGGCATCTTCTCTTGCTCCCATACGTGCACCACGATCTCATGAACTGCGTGATGTAACGCTGTCCCGCCTTGTTTGATCAGCTCAGCTGGTATGCCATCAGATGCGGGGGCTTTATTTGAATTGAGCTGTCCAATGGCTTTTAATGTTTTCTCAATGCTTGGTGGCAGCAGCATTTGGTCTTGATCTTGCATTGGTGGAGCCTCCAATTCTTCTGTGAGCTGACCATTTAGCAATTCATTGAAGTGCACTTCGCACCGCTCCAGAATGCCTTCAGGATCGGTGATCAGATTACCCTCTTTATCCTTGCAGTAAGTGCAGCGTGGCGTGTACCGCGTCATACTGCGGATTATTTGGTAGAACTTCCGCGCCTGCTGCTGACCTCGCTTTCTACTTTTCTCTATTTCACAGACAAGGTTTTTTTCCCAGGCACTTTTCTTTTGTTTGTGGAGTCTTTTTCCAGATCTTCTCAGCTCTTTGTATTTCTCCTCGCGTACCCGCGTCCTATGAGACTGCTGCATTGCCCGGTATGCAGCATTCTTACGTTCAGTCGCTAGTTTGCACTCATCATCAAACCAGTCGCTCCGATCTCTACGACTACTGCCTAAGATGGAGTTGGCAGTACTAATGACAGTATTCTTAAGGCGTGTCCATTTCTCTTCTACGCCTGGCATTCTGGTCCCAGGACTTACTCTTCCTCCGTCGAGTTCTTCGAGGGCGAGTCTTTGTGCATGACCAAAGGTGTTGCTGGTGTTCTCATTGCGTAAGGCAGCCGTGTTGATTCGAACCTGATGATCCAATACGTCTCCATAAGACAATCTGCGCTCGGAAAACTGTACCAACAAGATAGTGATGCGAGTCGACGTTGGCACCTCGGTATGTTCGTACCATCATCAGGCTCGAGGAGTGGCGGCGATCTATCAACACGTGGTCAATTTGGTTGCGAGTGGCTCCTTCAGGTGATACCCAGTGGCTTTGTGGATATCTTTACGCGGAAACCTGGTACTCGCAACGAACAAGTTTTTCGATGCTGCCAGTTCGATGACTCGTAGTCCATTGTCATTAGTGTTCTCATACAAGCTATGGGAACCTGCGTAGTGCCTGAAAACCGGCTCACGACCTATTTTGGCATTCAAATCACCAAGAACGATTTTCACATCGTATCTTGGCAGGCATTGAGGGCCCGTTCGACGTTCTCGTAGAATTCTTCTTTTTCGTCGTCTGGGGACGCGTCTATAGGTGCGTGAACGTTTATGAGGCTTATGTTTTTAAACTTGCCTCGCACGCGAAGAGTGCAATGCCTTTCGTTTATTGTAGTAAAGCCGATAATGACAGGCTTCAGTTTTTGGCTGACTAGAAAGCCCACCCCCCGAGTACATGGTGTTTTGCATGACAGCTGTAATAAATGTCATACTCGTTTCTTTGAATAACACCACTCCACGTCCATCTTATTTCTTGTAATGCTGTTATGTCAGCCTTATATTCGGACAGGGCATCGGTTAGCTGCTGTGCAGCTCGAGCCCCGTATAGGGAGCGGACGTTCCATGAGAAAATTCTCAAATCGTTTAGCCATTTTCGTTTCCGTGGTCGTCGTCGTGAATCCGGTCCATATCCGAGACTTGTTGAATTGTCCATAATAATTTGTTTTTACAGGCAAGGTTATTAGGCATGCGCCAATCATTCTTAGGATGTCGCTGCATGCATTGGTTCACTACTTGGCGGGTGCCAAAGTTACTATCCAGGGGTGTCACGTGGAGACTGCATGTCAGCTTGGATTGAACAGGGACAGGGATCGTCCTGGCCTTCGCCGGGTTGAAAGCAATCAGTGAGTGCCCTGTATGTTCGCTCCCATTCCCATTTGTATTTATTACGGGTGTTTTATTTCGAGGGATGAACCTTGAAACTTCGACAGCTGTCAGTTTATTTGGGGTTTGTTTGGGACCTTATTCCCGGGGCTCAGACGTAAATCTACTTATTTCTTTGTCGCTTTTTTACGTATACCATTAACATGAAATAACGGAAATTTTGTTCAACATCGGTTCTTTGGCGTTGTTTTTTCCTTATACCATTAACATGAAATTAAAGTGCGGAACTTTCTTACAGGTTCACACAGTTTATTTGAACAAGAAATTGGGAGAGAAATGACTTCGCAGTGCACGATGTCATGTGAACTATTGCTTGGTGCTGTTTTTATCGACCAATTTACTCATACGACCCGCCAACTGACGCGCTGACGTGTGAAAGGAGAGCCGTACATGACTGGGCACAATGGCGCAGTCGAGTCGCCGAAGTCTTGAATATCCGGGTTCCCACAGGCCAATAAATAGTAATAGTATAGTTTTTTTCCGTTCCTTTCCTTTCTGGCGGGAAGGGAATCGCAACCGATCCGGGCGGATATCGGAATTTTTTACAGGCTAAAGCGTCCTCCCGGCAGCCCATACTCCCTGAACTTTCCATGTTAAATATACCATGGCGGGATGGGACGGAGTTTTTTAATTAATTCGGTCAGTCGATTGCATTCTGTGAGTAAGTTAAATCAATGCGCGCCCATAAATTTTCCACTCGCACTGACACTTGAGGGTATCAAAAATATCCTTCAAACGCCTGTGGTTTATATATAAAAAACACGTAAACCCCTAAGAATAACAAAATTTGATACAAAAACATCTGCGGGCATCCTTGTTTTCATAATAGACATTGTTAAGATCCACCATTTGCCATTAACCATTATCCATTGAATAGAATTTTCTGTTTTTCTCTGTTTAGATTTTGAGTTGTCACGATTTGTAATAATTGCAAGCAAATGTGAAATTCAGTCAAATAAATTTCGAAATCAATATAGGAGTTTACAATACTACTTCAAGGTAAATGGAGGATATTATTAATAGATGTCTCAAATAGCCTCTTTACCTTATTCCTTCTCTTTTCCGCCTGCATCGTGTTGTGACGTCCAAGGATATTAAAGAACACTTTTGTCTGTGGTCATTATTAAAAACGCGGTCCGTAATATTGCGAGACTATATTTTAAACCACTTCATTCTCTAACACGAGTACTTGTTAAACTGGTAAATATATTCTTCATGTGCCTTTGGATTGTAAGACAAGAATTTCTCCCAAAATATCCATGTAAAATAAATAAATATTGGACAGATCTTAATAAATTTTGTTTTTATTTTTCAGCAAGTAAAACGACCTCATCCTAATGCAGATAATAGTAGTGCCTCAACACCTCAACCCCCAAAACAGGCGAAACATAGTAATATAAATCAGCGGTCGCCTACTCCTTCTCAGCAACAACTCCAACAACAACAGCGGCGGCATCAGTCTCCGGGTACTTCGTTGCACCATCATCAACCTCATAATATACGACAGAACTCACAGAGTAAATCAACAACGACAATAACTCGGAATACGTCCAGCCGTAGTTTACAAGTAGTTGACAATGATGCTATATCTGTAGCATCATCAACAACAAAGAAGCGACCAACTGATGGTCGAGGTGATACATCCCTTGGTATATTAACAAAAAAATTTGTTGATCTACTTCAGGAGTCACCAGACGGTGTTGTTGATTTAAATGATGCATCGCAAAAGCTTTCTGTACTAAAACGTCGAATATATGATATCACCAATGTTCTCGAAGGCATTGGAATTCTGGAGAAGAAATCAAAAAACAACATTCAGTGGAAACGTGGCAATCCAATGCTGGGATATAGTGATACTGATGAAATTCAATTAGAAAGTGATAGACTGGAACAGAAGGAGAACCGATTAGATTACCTCATTAATCAGATAAGAGACGAATTAAGTGTGGAAATATCTAAGAATTCTCACCATGCATATGTGACGCACAGCGATCTTAAGCATGTCAGCCTGTTCAAGGATCAAATCATTATTGTAGTTAAAGCACCACCTGAAGCCAAGCTTGTAGTAAGTATATATTCAGTTTTCTACAGACAAATCTTCATAGTAACTAGCAGAGTATTTGATTTATTGGATTCATACGGGGCGGTTTCGTTGATGATGTTTTTGTAACAATAGAACGTTTAGTTCTCCATTTTAAAGGACACTAATTAATTTTGCTACGGTTCATATGTCATTTGTGTCGTTGAGGGTGATAGGTCTTAAATATATTTCCACTTTATAGCCCAAGCAGGGCCAACAATTCCTGCAGTTGATTGTATTTCCAAGTTGCAAAACTGGATAAGAAAAGCCTAGATCTGTCACTCGAACTAGAACACAAACCTGCACAGGTTTCGACTGCTTTTCTAATCGTACGAAATTCTTACTAATACATCTAAAGTTGTCGCAAGTTCTGGGAAGAGGATTTAGTTGTAATGCGCTCTTTCGTGCGTAGGCTGCTTTACTTTTAACATATTCTCCTTGCTAGAAAGATCGTTACCATTAAGAGTCACAACTGATATAACTGCCTCTGCTCGTTAGAAGGTTGCTGTTCAAAAACTTTTTAAAATCCACCCATGGAATGTTAACATGATATTTTCTTAGGTATATACTATAAAAAAAATACAAAAAAAAAATCAATTTTTCATGAGGGTCGCTATAGTTATGCCCCTTAAGAGGAATTGTTCATATATATAAAGTTTTTACAATATTGTGCCATAAAAAGGCATTTATTTTCCAACAAAAATCTCCGTCGTATTTTGTTGAAAATTGCGCTCTGAGCTCTAGCTTTCTGTGTTACGCTGTCCAAAAAATACTTGCAGTCTTCTATTTCCCATCAGCTTTGCCTACAACTTCCACAAAGCTAACTTCCGCCTTCTAAATGAGGATCTAAGCCCCCCCGTAATAATAGCAAACCTGCTCGCCCAACACCACACCCTGCCTCTATCTCCAATTCCATTCCCCTCTTTGACCTCAAAATAGGCGCGAAGTATTCCAACTTCCACAGGTCACACACTCTCAACATCCGCCCCCCCCCCCATCCGTCCAATCTGGACACGCCTAACTCATCCACAGAACCCAACTCGAGGCCGCCTCTTGTACCACTCCTTTCCACCCAGATCTGGCTCCCATCCACCTCGTCACTCGCCTAGACCTTTAATCGACCCACTCTTACCCCCGCCTGTCAAACTCACTCAGCAAACCATTAATTCTTCTGACAATCGATATGCCTTGCCTAAATTTAGGAACAAAATGACCTACGAGAATGTCCAACTCTATCTTTCATACCTCCACAATAAATCTGACTCTGTCTGTTATGAAGGTAAAACGAAAACCAGCGTAATGGTTCCATCCAGCAGGAAGGTCTACCCAGCGACTTTCCTAGCCTTCCCAGCCTGTTCGCTAAGTTCCATAAAAATCTCGATATGCTCCCTGATAAAGTTCTAAAAGATCTCTCGGCATTTCGCCAATATATCGATAACAGGATGACCTTTCCCAATAATTACAAACACTTTTGACCCTAATCAGTCGCCCTCTTGTCCCCCTTATCATTATCAATATCCTCAATACGCCCCCCCCCCCCCCCCCCCCTAACCGTCTACTATCAGAATGTTAGAGGTCTCCGCCCCAAAACACAATCGACACTGGAAAAGGCACATTCCCTCCCCTTCGACATATACGTTCTGACTGAGACCAACCTTATCCCTAGTATTAATAGTTTTGAACCCCCACCCAAATTCCCCATTCTGTGGAGTGCTGCTTGCCATTCATAACAGATTCGCTTCGTCTCTAATTGCCATCTCTTCTTCTCCGGATCTTGACTACGTCGCAATAAAAATCGACAAGCGCCCTAAGCCTCTTTTCATTATCTGCTTCTATATACCTCCTTCACGAACCATCGTGTCATATGAACTCGCAATAGAAGCGGTAGATAACCTAACCGAGTTGAGCACCTCCTTATACGATATCGTCGTTCTTGGCGATTTTAACCTCCCCCATCTCCAATGGACATCGGCTGACGAACAAGAATTCTACGTCTCAAACCCCATTAGTTCCAAGGAACGTATTTTTATTGACGGTCTCACCGACTCATGCCTCCATCAAATAAGCTATGTCCCAAATCATATGGGAAGACAACTGGACCTCGTGTTCACAACGGACCCACACAAGTCCCCAGTTGCCCCTAGTCCACACGCCCTCTCTACCATTGATAATTACCACCCCGCCGCTCTTACATATATCTTGATCATGAAACCCAGCCTTCTCTTTCTCTACCTCGCGACAGCTTTTCCTACAACTTCCCCAAAGCTAACTTCTGCCTTCTAAATGAGCATCTTAGCAAAACAGCATTTCGCTTTGATCATCTGGGGGTAGAAGAAGCTACTGCCACTCTCTATAAGGAGATCTACTATGCCGTTGCCTTATATGTCCCCTATTCTCGTCATAGGCCATCGGCTTCATCGCCGCCATGGTACAACCGCACACACTGCACTCTTCGGAACAAGAGAAATATCTTGTGGAATATTTTCCTCAAAACGCGTTCTTTCCAAAGCTACTCCAACTATCTCGGTTGCTTTTATAAATTTTCCGAGCTCTACAACTACCTCACAAAAACACAATCCAATTTGATCAATGACCCCAAATCTTTTTTCCACTTTATAAATTACAAACGTAAATCCGACGTCTATCCTAACTCCCTTTCTTATGGCGCGACTTCTTCAACCGACCCCCTATCTATCGGTTCGTTTTTCAATAAATCCTTCACAGACATCTCCTTCGAGCCCAATCCATCTTACTTCAAAGACTTGCCTGAATTCTCCCTCGTCCCCTTCACGCCTCAAACTATTCAGCGGCACAAGGGATCTTCCCTAGTATCTGGAAATCCTCCCACGTCACTCCCATACATAAAAAGAGACCTAAAAATGTTATCAGCAACTATCGGCCCATCGCCAAATTGTCTCAAATCCCTAAACTGTTCGAAGGGATTCTTTACAACGCGTCATCTTTTCGTTGTAAATCCATCATCTCACCCAACCAGCATGGTTTCCTTTCGGGTAGGTCGACCACGATGAATCTGATCGAGTTCTCATCCCATGCTCTCCGTACCTTAGAGAATGGCAACGAAGTCGATGTAATCATCATCGATTTCAGCAAGACATTTCACAAAACCTCCCATAATCTCATCCTTTTTAAGCTGTCCTCCCTAGGATTCGAACCCCTATTGATCAAATGGTTATCTTCTTATCTGAAAGATCGATCCTACAGTGTCAAATTCAGATCCTCCCTTTCCAATCCTTTTCTTCCCACGTCAGGTGTTCCGCAAGGTAGCCATCTAGGTCCCCTCCTATTTATCCTTGACATCAATGATGTTGACTTCATTATTAAATACTCATCCATCTCCCTTTATGCGGACGACGCCAAACTCTACAAAACCATCATCTCTCCTCTCGACTCCTCACTTCTCCAAACGGGCCTTGTCAGCTTCTCAACTTGGTGCCGTAATAACTGCCTTCAACTCAACGTCGCCAAATGTCACTCCATCACCTCCTTCCACTAACGCCCCCCCCCCCCCCCCCCACGTTCCTACCTCCTGCTAAACCAGCAAATATCATCTGTACCCTCGATACGTGACCTCGGGATCTTATTTGACAGGGAGCTTAGCTTCATCCCGCATATTGATGATATTATTCTCAAGGCCAACTCTGCCCTTGGGTTTGTGAAACGCTGGTCTAAAGAATACTCTAATCCTTACGTTTACCGTTCTCTCTACATGGCCTTCGTCCGCCCTCTTCTTGAATACGCCAGTCAGGTCTGGTCTCCACACTACTCGTCCCATATCCGCAGAATTGAAAGCGTGCAACGTCGTTTTCTGCGTTTTGCCCTCCGTGGACTGAAAGGGGAGAATCCGAGGATTCTCCCCCATACACAAGCCGGCTCCATCTGATTAACCTCAACACACTTGAGGGGTGCAGAATTCATGCCGATATCCTTATCATCCACCGTCTCCTCTCAGGCATAATCAACTGCCCAAGCTTGCTCTCCACCATCGCAATCCACACTAACCCCCGTAACCTGCGAAACCCTCGTCTCCTCTATTTGCCCACCCACCAAACTTCTTACGGCTCTAATGAACCCATTTCGCGAATGCTGCGGTGGGCAAACTTTTACCCTACCTCCTTCGATTTCTACCTCACCTCTACTGCACTCAAACTTCGTCTCCTCTCTTTCCCCACCTGACCTTGCGCCACCCACCGTCTACACCCTTACAACCCGTACACATTCCAACACATATGCCGTTCACTATTCGTTGTCTCACTTATGCCACATTTGCCACCCCCACATACACTCGCTCTTCCCCAGCCTCCCACCTCCCCCACCCAGAAGTCCTCTTCTCCTTCGTTGTTTTTTTTTGTAATTATTTTTAAATGGTTTTTTTATTATTATTATATGTATACATATATATAATTTTCTTTTTGCATTAATTACTACTTTAGTTTTTTAGTTTTAAGTTAGTTTATAAGAATTTTTGTTTTGTAACTAAGCTTGAATTAAGCCGAATAAATCACAAACTATTGCTGGTCCCGACTTCCATCCTTGGTGGACCGTAACAATAGTAGAAATGAATTCGTTTATAAAGGTGACCTCAGTACCATCATTAAGTAGCACCACATCTAGGACCGCGAAGTCTTCGAGTAGTGCTTGGCCTCTATTGTTGGACATGGTGCTTCCCCATTCTGCTCCCCAAGCGTTGAAATCTGCAGCAATCTAAGCTCTAGCTTCTGTTCATCATCATCATCATCGGCCCTACAACCGGAATCCGGTCTTGGCCTTATTTAACAAGTCTTAGGCTTGTTAAATTTTCCATAATAAGTTGTATTTCCGGGCAAGGTTATTAGCCTTGCGCCATGCTTCTTGTGTTACACTATCCAAAAAACATTTGAATTATTCTATTTCCCACCTTGGCGGAGCGTACAACAGTAGAAATGAATTCTTCTAACCATAACATAGGCGAATTCTTCCTGCCGTTAGACGCTTCTGTGCTCTATGGGGCAATTTCTAGTGGTCCAGATGGCCGCTGTCTTCTTCCCATGTAATTGTGCCAGTGTCAGGCATTCTGTTGTAGTGTACCCATTAAAATAAAAAGTGTAACATGACAATACTCAATTGCCCAGGTGTTCCGATAGATGTGTGTCATGTGTGGCACAGGATATCATGGTGCATGATACTCACAAAAAGTAGGGTATATTCTAATCTTCTACCTCACAGGACGTGTTATTAAACGACAACTCGGTCTGAGTTATTCCTTTAGGGCCATCAATGCGATACTAGTGACCGTGAGGCAAATTTGCAACTGACTCCAGTGACCGAAAATCCCAAACTCGGCTCAGCGATCCATTGTAGTGTACCAATTAAAACAGAAACGCATTTCCCATAATATATACCGGGCCACAAATCAAAATTCACAATCATGAAACAAAATACCGAGCGGCACATGCCAAATCACTGACACCATGAGAAGTCAGACAAAATGTATAACACGACAATACTCATTTACCCAGGGTTTCCCCATAGATGTGTGTCACGTATGGCACACGATATCACGGGGCATTATACTCACAAAAAGTATAACACAACGATACTCGTTGCCCAGGTGTTCCGATAGATGTACGTCATGGTGCGTGGTACTCACCTATTAATGTGTCATGTGAGAAGTGACTCATTGTGGATTTGCCATGCAATGAGCAATGAGTGTTTGAAACTAGGAACATAGTTTTTAAATCATGATTGGACGGCCGAAATATGATGGCATGTGACCTATTTGGTATCGAAATGCATCGGAAATGTTGATGGGAGAAATAGTATTAAAGAACCTATTTTGAAAGAATAAAGTAGATACAAGCTGACTACAATTGTTTCGCGCTCGAGCAAGCGTCAAACGTAAATTTGTAAAGTGTCTTTCACGTTATGCTAACACGTACGCAGCGTCCACCAATAACTGCGTCTGGTGTTGAGATATATTGTCCGCTGGCTGAACAAGAAGCTCCTGGCGTCAAAAACACTGATTCCTGAAAACAATGGCTTATTTAGTGGAAAGTGGACCGAATACCTTGGATGAACTCCAGCAGAACGTCTTGGTCGACTCTTCAATGAAACGCGTTGAGTTTTAGTGACTAAATCTTCCTTTATTTGTCTTGATTAAATTAATTGATTTAGATTCAATTTGCCAACGTATCTATATCGCTTGAATAATTTTACGAAGTGTGACAGCTGATTTAAATATTATTGAATGTCATTTGTTATTTGTGTTGTCAATATCTGCATTCAATAGTGCCTGCGCTGACTGCATCCAGTGCGGCCGTCGTGTCGTCTCCAACAACAATCAAACTTGCGTCTCATTATTTTTTTTCTTTGTGGCAGATATTTATGGCACTCGTGCCCTGCCCTATAAATATACTCTGTCTTTCTGGCAGAAACCTATGGCATTCGTGCCCTGTCATATAGGCAAGCGGAGATCTCTGCTTTAGGACCTTCTACCCCTGATAGCACTCTTCGAACAAATTGGACTCGACACAACATTACGTTGACCTCTACAAATTTAAAAAATACGCTTCAAATTTTACGTCAGATTTTTGCACTATCCTGCTTGGTGACGCACGAATTCTTACAAGGCGACTTTCCCAACATCCTACATGGCGACCCTGCCATAATAAATCAACAGCATCCTACCCTACATGGCCTGCCAGCTCAGACGATTATATGTTCATTATACATCTACTCGTCTGTGGGCTTTTAGAAATCAGAGGATGTCGATGAGATTTACACCAACAGCTGAAAAATATACACCAGAGATACCAACAGGCGTACCAGTATACATTCCAACATCAAGGACATCAGAAGCTGACGATATCGGAATATAGGATACGACAAATGCGAAACCAGGAAACAAAGATAAGTGAGATCCAGAAAATAAAAAGTACCACGCCCGAGAAGAAGAGGGGAGGCAAAAAGTACAAAGATCGCAAGAGGTTTCCTTACCTGGAGAAGTTAATAAAAGATCAAGGAGAAGTACCAATACCATGGAACAAAGCAACAGAGATCTGGACCATACCATAATAAACAAACAGCTTCCTATCATAAGAAACCAACAGTTCCCTACTACAATAAACCAACAGCTTCCTACCCTACACTGTACTGCTCATTGATGAGTACCATGTCGAGTACCATATTCCTTAACCGTTTGGGAAAGGAGATCTTGGGCCGCTCCGCAATGCTGTAGGTTAATTTGAATGTACTAAAACCTGCCCATTTTTATTCAGAAGATTGGCCATCGCGTTTTTAAATGCTCGCCATTTGTTACTCCCTGTTGAGTGGTGGTTACTGACTTCCCACCCTGATTCGCAGAACATGCATTTGGGTTGTGCTTTACAGCCCATTGCTTTGTGGCCTTGTGGCGTCTCTAACAGATACACACACAATACACAAGCAAATAGTGAAGAACACCGAACGAAAATCGAATAAGAAAATACATCAGAGCCGTATACCATAGCGATAACAAAACAATTCATATCAGTGGAATATACTTGAGTTTAAAAATCGAATTCTAAGCACGGCCAGTAGCCTGATGTGTTACGCATTGGTTCAATTTTTGGTGATTCTAACTGTCATAGCGTCAGTTCGAATCACACGTCCTTCACTATCATTCCCAAACGCTAAAGCCTTTTTCACCACATTTCAAACTGTTCTCCGAACAATCTTCTTTGGATTTGGAGGACTTCGCCACATGTCTGTATTGCCAACATCTGAAACTTGTGTGGGTGTGATGTAGGGATGCTCGCGCCGTCGAGAGATGAACCACAAACGGGTGCGATCCGTCGGATTGTCTTGTGGAGCGCATATAAGCCGAATTGTGGGGAACAATACTAAGAATCTCCGAAGAACAGTACCCGTGATAATATCTGTAAAACAGACAGAGGTCGCTTACGCGCCTTCGATGTGATAGCGACTGTAGTCCCGACGTCAGCGCCGAGTCCCCGATCAGGCGGATCGCTCGTCTCTGTATGCTCTCAAGTAGGTCGAGGGTATGTTTAGGAGCCGAGCTCCAAACATGAGAGCAATATTCGAGCGCGGGTCTAATTTGGGATTTATATAGGAGAAGAAGTTGGGCCGGAGTAAAATATTTCTTGGCTCTAAAAAGATAGCTCAGTGTTCCTGAGGCTGACCTGGCGATACTCGACACGTGTTTATGCCATGATACATTCCCACAGACCGTGACGCCGAGCAATTTCAAACTTTCCTCAGATTCGAGAGCCTGGCTATTCATCATCAGCTGTGGAACCGATGATCCACTTTTCGTTGTGAATGTTGTATATTGTGTCTTCGCTGCATTGGAGTCGATGAGATTAGCCCTTCCCCACTACAGGACCCTATCTAGATCCCGATTTAGAGAGTCAATCTGTCTACATATCTGCTGATGCGACGCAGATGCACCAATCGGCCGAACACTCGAAAAGGAGGAAACAAGCGTACTATCATTCGCAAAACTGAACACTTTGTTATAGGTTGCCTCCAACAAATCATTTATGTGAAGCAAGAACAAGGTTGGAGCCAAAATAGAACCCTGGGGCATCCCCGAATTAACAGGATACAGATGCGAAGACGCACCGTCCACAACAACCCGGATCGATCGATGTTCGAAGAAGCTCTTCGTTGGGAAAGTCCATATGAATGAAGCTTGCTCAGCAATGCCCCGTGGCAGATGCGGTGAAAAGCCATGGAGATATCCAATGCGACCGCCCTTGACCCACCATGCCGTTCAATCGCAGATCTCCATATTCCGGTTATAAGTGTCAAAAGGTCTCCCGTGGACCGCCTGCCACGGAATCCGTATCGACGATCATTCAGAAGTCCATTGCACTCCAAATACTTAACCAACTCTGTATTGATGACTTTTTCCATTACTTTAGATAAAATAGACAGTGATGCTATCGGACGGTAATTTTGTGGGAGACACTTTTTTCCCGTCTTTGGGATTGGCTGAATTCGAGCGATATTCCAGTAGGCAGGAAAGGTCCTCCGTGCATAAGATAAGCGGAAGAGTCTGCCAAGAACCGGCGATAGTTCTGGACCACAGTTCTTAATGACTATTACTGGTATTGCGTCCGGGCCGGTTGCCTTCCCACAATCCAGTTCACGCGTCCTTTAGAATCGCGTTCAGCGCAGAGAACTCTAGCGACCGCTATCAGAATTTCCTGCACAGTGGTAACCTCATCTAAATCACGACACTCAACCGTGATTTCCTGTGACACTGTTTTTACATTAGCATTTTCCTTTAGTACTTCTTGTACCTTTGTTTTCAGGGTCTCGGTGGTGGCCTCTGGACGGCGTTTCTTGATGTAGTAAATGTTGTATATTGGGTCTTCATTGCGTTGAAGTCGACGAGCTTGGCCTTTCCCCGGGTTAGGACCTTATCCAGATCGCGATTCAGAGAGTCGATGTGGCTATATCTTAGCTGGTGCGAGGTTGGCGGACTAATTGGTCGTTCACTCGAAAAAGACCAAACAAGCGTACTATCATCCCCAAAACTGATCACTTTGTTATCCGTTGACTCCAACAAACCATTTATGTCAAGCAAGAACAAGGTTGGAGCCAAAATAGAACCTTGAGGTGCCCTGGAATTAACAGGATACATATCCGAAGACTCGCCGTCCACAACAACCCGGATCGATCGATTTTTGAGGAAGCTCTTCGTCCAGTCGCAAAGCTGTTCGGAAGTCCATATGAACGAAGTTTGTTCTGCAATGCCCCGTGCCAGACGCGGTCAAAAGCCTTGGAGATATAAGGTTATAAGTGTCAAAAGGTCTCCCGTGAACCGCCTGCCACGGAATCCGTATTGACGATCATTCAGGAGTCCGTTGCACTCCAAATACTTAACCAACTCTGTATTGATGACTTTTTCCATTACCTTAGATAAAATAGACAGTAATGCTATCGGACGGTAATTTTGTGGGAGACACTTTTTCCCCCTATTTGGGATTGGCTGAACTCGAGTGATTCTCCAGCAGGTGTGAAATGTCCTCCGTGTATAAGATAACCGAAAGAGTCTGCCAAGAACCGGCGATAGTTCTGCAGCACATTTCTTAAGGACTATTGCTGGTATTCCGTCCGGGCCAGTTGCCTTCCTACAGTCCAGTCCAGGTAGAATGTGTTGAATAGTACGCGGGCAGAACCTCACATCCTGCATCGAAGACGGCCGCATCGGTGCGATCACAGATGGCTCCAAAATACTGGCATCGATGTTTGAATTCGCGAACACATTGGCTTGTATCATTTGAATTTGCGACTAGTGTCCTGCTGCCCGCCACTAACCGTATCGGCGCGATCACAGGTGTTTCGGAAAGGCTGGGATCGAGGTTTGATTTCGCGGAAAATAAATTCGCGAACACACCAGCTTTATCCTTTGAATTTGTGACTAGCGTCCCGATGCCCGTCTCTAACGGCGGAAAAGAGGAGGGAGTGAAGTTACTGCTGACAGCCCTTGCCATTGACCAGAAGAGACGCGAACCAAGGAGTTTATTGGTCACTCTGTCGTTGTGAGCTCTTTTCGCGGTATCAATCGCCTAGTTGCACATGCGTTTCTGATTGTAAAATTCGTTCTATTTACATACGTGGGAATGGAGCGCCATTGCTTAAAAGTTCTATTTTTTGTCGCTATAATCTGTTCGCATTTTTTTATCAGACCAAGGTTTAACGGATGAACTTCGGTTGATGGAATATGGAATGTAGAATGTAGATCTCCACCCCGAGAAGAATAATCTCTGTGACCGACTCCGCGGAAGCGTTAACATCGGAATCTCCGAAGCACACCTCCGACCATGGAAAGGATGCGAAGAAATCTCGCAAATCGTCCCAGTTAGCAGCCTCATACCTCGATACATGGCGAAGCTGCCTAGGTCGGTTATTCGCTTGAAATGCAAGCGCTTGCGCGACTGATACCAAGCAGTGATCTGAGTTTCCCAGTGGCGCAGCAACCTCCACGGTATAAACGCTCGGCTCGGATGTCAAAAACAGATCCAGGGTGATCGCATAATCACCACGGGTATCCGGCACTCGCGTAGGTTCCTCCACCAGTTGAGTCAAATTATGGCTAACATCGAACATCTACACCACCTTGTCAGCCCCGTCGGGCCTGTTTGAATCTACCAGCCATCCGGAATGTATACATTAAAATCACCAAGGACAACAATTTCAGAAGCCAGATGGTTGATCTGTATCCAGTCGACGGTATGAGACGGATGTTCGAAGAATGTCGTTGGTCGATCGTCAGTGGGTGGGCGGTAAAGACAACAAAGAAATTTAACAGAATTTCTCAGGACGACCCTCAACCACATGATATCCTTATTATTGGGTTCCAATGCCTCTATCCTCTGGCAAGTCAGATCGGACCGCGCGAAGACGCAGACTCCGCCCTTAAAACGGAATCTCGAATGTAAGTCGTATTCCGAGCAACGAAGATATGTCGAATCAGTTGACAAATCGACCTGGGTCTCAGTTGGGGCAAGGATATCAGGTTTCGCTGTTTGCAAATATTGGTGGACGGCGTTTACATTTGTATTGGTGAAACCGATGCCCCTGATGTTACAAAATGCCGTTATCAGTCGAACGTTGACTGACCCCCGAGAAAGGAGCCCGACCACGCAATGACGTTTCTTAAAGTTTGGATATTTATCATAATATCTGCATGGTGGCATAGCTCCCCCCCCCCCCCCCCCCCCCCCCCCCCCCCCCGCAAGCTTGACCGGACCGCGCGAAGGCGCAGACTCCGCCCTTCCAAGGAAATCTCGAATGCAAGTCATTTCCTGAGCAACGAAGATATGTCGAATCAGTTAACGGATCGACTTGGGTCTCAGTTAGGGCAAGGATATCCGGTTTCGCTGTTTGCAATTATTGGTGGGCGGCGTTTACATTCGTATTGGTGAAACCGATGCCCCTGATGTTACAAAACGCCGTTATCAGTCGAGCCTCGACAGGGTCTCGAGAATGAACCCAATTATGCGATGACGAATATCTTAAAGTTCGGTTATTTATCAAAACATTTGCATGAACCCTGACATGGTCCCCCGGAGATCCGAATGGGAAACTAGTTTACCTCCGGAATTTTTTATCTCAGAAAGCACCATCATGACTTATCTCCGTGTCAGTCCGGGTCATCAGCCATACATCCGAAACATAGTCGAAGATTTCTCCCGATGATATCACGGAATATTCTTAGCAACGGCAGTAAAGAAAGACAAATGATGAAACAAACATTAGTCGCTTGAATGAGTCTACTGTTTAGTATATCTGTTCGGAGTATCATTAGTAACGCATTAACAAACGAACAGACCACGTTACGCAAACCAAGCACAGCATGGAGTAGTGACAATATGATTTTGTTACCGTACAATTATAGTGTACAAGTTACAATTTTTTTACCATCCGTTTGTGATACCCTAAAAACGTCGCGTAATACTGGAGAATATATCGCAAAAGACGACAGTGGTATAGAAGAGGAATAGGAATCAAACGATTCATTGGACTGTGAAGAAGATATGGAAAATATTATAAGAAAAAGATTAGCTCGACGAAAAAATATAAATAGAAAACGACCGAGAATATTAGGAACATCTTCATAAGAGGAAGGTTCAAAATATAGAGAATAGTAAATCAGACGGCACACATTTCTTTTTCGAAGATAATTCTGTTTCAGTTTCATTCAGTCATCTAAACTCGCAGTCAACACAGTTAAATGCTTTCCAAATTTTCTTCCACGAGGAATTAATTTATGAAGTCACCGAACATACGAACAATTATGCTAAATATGTACGAGAACATACAATATACGAGGTGTGCCTTTTATATTTCGGGATTAGAGAACAAAAACAAATATTGATCATCGAAAATCACTTTATTGGTTTTCAAAATATTCCCCATGAAGATCTATACACTTTTGCATGCGTTTGAACCAATTGTCGAAGCACTTTTGCCACTCTGATTGAGGTATCTCCAACACATGCATTCTGAATGCAGCAACCGCTTTTTCAGGTGTCGAAAAACGTTGACCGCTCAGTTTGTTTTTTACGTACGGGAATAAAAAGAAGTCATTCGGTGCCAAGTCGGGACTATACGGCGGATGACCCATCAAATCGATGTTTTGGGTGCTCAAAAATGCAGTTGTCGCAGCCGATGTGTGAGAGCTCGCATTGTCGTGGTGAAGAGTGATCCGTCTTCGGCGGTTGGTTTTCCTGATTTCTTGGAAGACAACCGGCAAACAAATGGTTGTGCACCACTCAGAATTGACTGTTCTGCGTTGTTCTAGTGGTACGGTTGTGACATGTCCAGTTTTTCCGAAAAACAGGCGACCATTTGGTTGGAAGTGCTTCGTGTGCGAACAACTTTTGTTGGATTTGGCTCATCTTGAAACACCCAGACAGTCGACTGCTGTTTACTTCCGGGCTCATACGCGTAAATCCACGATTCATCACCTGTCACGATGTCACAGACGTGTTTCGTAGCACCGCGACCGTATTTTTTGAGCATTTCTTTCGACCAATTGACACGAGCCTTTTTTGGGCGATTGACAAATTGTGTGGGATCCAACGCGAACAAATTTTTTTCACAGTCAAATGTTTATGCAATATTGAATGTATGCTGGTCCCACTAACGCCTAAGGTTGTCTCAATCTCACGATAGGTCACATGACGATCTTCCAATATCAGTTCGCGCACAGCGTCAATGGTTTTTGGAACAACAACTGATTTTGGACGACCTTCACGAAATTCATCTTGGAGTGAACTACGACCACGATTGAATTCACCATACCATCGATAAACACTGGTCCTTGACGGAGCTTCATCGCCAAAAATTGAATTAAGTTCATCCATGCACTGTTGCTGAGTTAATCCACGCCGAAAGTTGTAAAAAATAATCGCACGAAAATGTTGACGATTTAATTCCATTTTTGGGCCGAGATGAATCTTTTAAGTTACTGTAAACAACACAAATAGCGCTCGTATGTCAAAACGTTCTGCGTGCGTATAACCTCAAAAATGTCCAACTTTACGACAGAGCTGTCAATTGCCGGATTGCAACACTAGGGTTGCCAAATCCCGAAACCTAAGAGGCAACCCTCGTATAAAAGAACTTCCCGTTAGAACAGTTAGAGGATGCTTCGATGATTTCACACATCGATTTATAGGCATCTCAGAAGGTAGCATCCATCATGATTTATCTCCGTGTCAGTCCGGGCCATCAGCCATACATCCGAAACATAGTCGAAGATTTAGAATGGGGTGCTAATCATCATCATCATCATCATCATCGGCACTACAACCGGGAACCGGTCTTGGCCTTATTTAGCAAGTCCTGAGGCTTCTTAAATTTTCCATGATAATTTACTTTTTCGGGCAAGGTCATTAGTGTTGCGCCAGGGGCTCCCTGACGGGGAATCGAACCCCGGTCTCCCGCGTGACAGGCGGGTATACTAACCACTATACTATCGAGGAGCCGAAGATTTAGAATGGGGTGCTAATATTGTCGTCAAAAATCGATGAGCGGGAATTGATACATCTTATCATTCGGGGTCTTCGTTTTTTCTTCAAAAGCTTTTCCACTTCTGGAATAAAACAATTTTTAAACCAGTTTTCAAATAAATTTTGCGTCCAGCCAATTTTATTTGCCCGCCAGGGAACTCGTAGATGAGACTTATCCTGGGTGTTTATTGATCTGGGATTCAAAGTATGATTCATTATCATTGGTTTTACTGGAATCTTTCCCGATAGATTGCTGCACATGTGAAGGGTTACACGATCTTTGCAAAGTTTATAACCTATTGCCTGCTTCTCAATTTTTGAAATAAAAGTGCGTGACTGTAGTTTTTCCAATATAAAGCTGTCAGCGTTGAAAATTTGGTCTGCTGAATATTCTCCCTCTTCAATAAGTTGTGGTATTTCCAGTATACATTTTTGGGCAGATTATACGTCTGCTGAAGCTTGCGCGCTTTGAAATTTTACATTGCGCAAAGAAAATATATATTTCTTTAATTTGCAAACCGCCCTTTACTTGCCAAAAATGATGGGTTTGGTTGTTTTTTGGAAGAAAGTTCATCTTTCTTTCATCATCAGCATCGGCATTACAACCGGGAACCGGTCTTGGCCTTATTTAGCAAGTCCTGAGCCTTGTTAAATTTTCCATAATGATTTGTTTTTTTTTTTCGGGCATGGTCATTAGTCTTGCGCCAGGCATCTTTCTTTAAATGTACGTAAATTCTGAGTGGTTTTTGTTTTAGAATATTTGTGCTCGAAGGTATTTTTTATATAAACAAGCTTCTATCCATATTCTCAGAGCATGTTTCATTTATCCGCTATATATATCTCGTTTGCGGGATACACGTTTGGCTCCTTGCGTAAGTAATTACTTCCCACGCTTAGAAATTCAATAAATATAAGCGCGTTTCAGTCTCGCGACGTCCACGCTTTTGTGTTTATTTTTAGGAATCTCTTACAATAACTTGAGTAATTACATTTGACTGTGTTTCTTATGCTTCTGCTACGTGGGTGTACAACATACAGTGTGAAACGTACAGCATTGGGGCTATGCTATGGCCTCCTATTTATACTACAGTGTAATCGTTACTACTTATGCTATGGCCTTCAATATATACTACATTTTTATCGTTACTTACTGATATAAGGTTTGGCGTCCCTTATGATTCATCTTCTGTTGGATAGCATGTAAATGTGTCATCGTGAGAATGCGTTAACTCGTACAACCACCAGCAACATTTTTCTAATATATCTTTTATTTTTTAATATAGTTCGAATAGTAGCTTCGTCCAAATCTAAACTTCGGTGTAATGCAATCGATGAAGGCTTTGTTCCACATTTTATACGATTTAAATCTCCAATTTTTTGTTCGAGTGAAATAAATTTTCGTTTAAATTTTTGCTTCCTGATCTTGTCAGACATTATCTAAATTTCGGATACAAAATCAGATGTACTATAAACGTTACAACTTAATTTTGTACATACGTTGCACCACCATTTGGTGCAAACGTAACAGAAGGACCACTTACGGTTTTGTGTGTATCTCGCTGATGGTGGCCCACTGACTTGCTCAGTTGAGGTGGCGTTGCAGGTACTCCTTGGTATACTTCCCTTGTTTTTATTTTGCTTTGTGAATTAAAAGCACTTCCTTTTTATAGGATAGGTAACGAAAATAAATTTCACTTTTCGTTCGATCGAAGAAAAACTTTTTGTATCTTTTGTTTGATCCTTAGATAATTTACCTTGGATATCGACAATTGTCCAGAAACCCTTAAGCATTACTTGGGATTTCCAGTAATGTTTAGACTTGGTAATTGCCATAGGTCTTTTGGGGTAGTTATATTTTACTGGACAACGGTGCCAAAGACATTTCTGTATGTCTGGTGGTATTGTTGTCCAACGAATGTATTCATAGACGCCGTCCTTTGTTCCGTTTAGGAAATGTTTTCTTGAATGAGATTAAAGGAAATGGTGCCGCCATAGAGCTTTGTTCTCAGACGTACGTCTGGACGTTTGCTTTTATTCTTTAGCAATGCCGCTAATGGATTCGTCTTAGTGTATTAATTAATTTAACATTAATCATATGGTTGAGGGTCGTGTTGAAAAATTCCCATAAATTTCTTTGTTGTCTTTACCGCTCCCCGAATGACGATCGACCAACCGCATTCTTCGAACATCCTTGTCGTACCGTCGACTGGATACAGATCAACCACCCAGCTTTAGAAATTGTTGTCCTTGGCGATTTTAATGTGCACAATTCCGGCTGGCTGTTACATTCTAACAGAACCAAAGAGGCTGGGAGGCTGGCGGAGATGTTTGCTGTAAGCTACAACTTGACTCAACTCGTGGGGGAGCCAACGCGAGTGCCGGATGCCCGAGGCCATTATGCAAACATCCTGGATCTGTTTTTGACACCCGAACCGAGTATTTATACCGTAGAGGTTTCTGCGCCACTGGGAAACTCAGATCACTGCTTGGTATCTGTCGCGCAAACACTTGCATATCAGGCCTATAACCGACCTGGGCAGCTTCGCCATGTATGGAAGTATGGGGCTGCTAACAGGGACGATTTGCGCAAATTCTTCGCATCCTTTCCATGGTCCGAGGTGTGCTTCGGAAACTCCGATGTTAACGCATGCGCGAAGTCGGCATCAGAGATTATTCTTCTGGGGATGGAGATGTATATTCCACATTCCATCAAACGAAGTTCGTCTGATAAACCTTGGTTTGATAAAAAATGCGAGCTGATTACAGCGGCAAAATATAGAGCTTTTAAGCAATGGCGCTCCAATCCCACTGATGTTAACAGAACGAATTTTGCTAGAATCAGAAACGCGCGCAACCAGGCGATTGATACCGCGAAGAAGGCTCACAACGACAGGGTGATCAATAAGCTCCTTCGGTGCCCAACTGGTTCGCGCTCCTTCTGGTCAGTGGCAAAGGCTGTCGGCGCTAACTTCACATCCTCCTCTTTCCCTCCGTTGGTGATAGACGTGATAGACGTTAGTCACGAATTCAAAGGATAAAGCTAATGTGTTCGTGAATTTATTTTCCCCGAATTCAAACCTCGATCCCGGCCTTTTGGAGCCACCTGTGATCTCGCCGGTACGGTTTTCGATGCGGGATGTGAGATTTCGTCCGCGCGCTATTCAACGCATTCTACGTGAACTGAATTGTAGGAAGGCAACCGGCCCGGACGGAATACCAACAATAGTCATTAAGAACTATGCTGCAGAACTGTCGCCGGTTTATGACAGACCCTTTCGGTTATCTTAAGCACGGAGGACCTTTCCTGCCTGCTGGGAAATCGCTCGAGTTCAGCCAATCCCAAAGAGGGGAAAAAGTGTCTTACAAAATTGCCGACAGATAGCATTACTGTCTATGTTATCTAAGCTGATGGAAAATGTCATCAGCACTGAGTTAATTAAGTATTTGGAGTGCAATGGACTTGTGAATGATCGTCAATATGGACTCCGTGGCAAGCGGTCCACGGGAGACGTTTTGACACAACCGATATATGGACATCTGTGACTGAACGGCATAATGAGTCAAGGGTGGTTGCATTGGATATCTCCAAGGCTTTTGACCGCGTCTGGCACGGGGCATTGCTGAGCAAACTTCGTTCATTTGTGACTGGACGAAGAGCTTCTTCGAAAATCGATCGATCCGGCTTGTTGTGGGCGGCGAGTGTTGGGATTCGTAGCCTGTTAATTCGGGGGTGGCCCAAGGTTCTATTTTGGCTCCAATCTTGTTTTTGCTTCACATAAATGATTTGTTGGAGACAACGGTTAACAAAGTGTTCAGTTTTGCGGATGATAGTATGCTTGCTTCCTTTTTTTCGAGTGATCGACTCTCTAAATCGGGATCTGGATGAAGTCTTGCAGTGGGGAAAGGCCAATCTCGTCGACCTCAATGCAGCGAAGACACAGTATACAACATTCACAGAGAAAAGTGGATCATCGGTTCCACAGCTGATGATGAATGGCCCGGTCCGGGTTTTCCGTATGACAGCACGTTTGTTTCCCCTAGACTCCTCACTTCTCCAATCGGATCTCGATTTGGTGCCAAAATAATTGCCTAGAATTGAATATCGCCAAATGTCACAATCACCTTGTCGCGGAAGCGCTCCCCCACCCAGCCGCGTTCCTATCTCTTGCTGAACCAACCGATAACATCGGTTGAATCGATTTGCGACCTGGGCGTCCTATGCAACAAAGAGCTTAGATTTACCGCACATATCGATGACATAATCCTTAAGGCTAACGCCACCCTTGGCCTTGTAAGATGCTGGTCGAAGGAATTCCTTAATCCCTATGTCACCCGATCACTTTTGTCCGGCGTCTAGTCGAATATGCTAGTCAGGTCTGGTTCCCGTATCAATTGTCTCACATTCGTAGGATCGAGGGCGTTCAACGTCGTTTCTTGCGCTTTGCCCTCCGTGGACTAAACTGGGAAAACCCGCTTGCTCTACCACCATACATAGGCCGGCTCCTTCTAATCAATCTCAACACACTTGAGGAGCGCAGATTCCATGCCGACATCATCTTTGTCCATCGCCTCCTGTCTGGCTCAAACAATTGCCCAAGCTTGCTCTCCACTTTAACATTTCATACAAACCTCCGTAATGTGCGGAACGCTCGACTGTTTTACGTGCCCGATGGATGGGTGTGCAGCGAGAACATAACACATCATATGGAAGGCCTTCGAACAGTTTAGGAATGTGCGAAAGCTTAGCAATGGGGCGATAATTGGATATATCGTTTTTTGGCCCCTTTTTATGTATGGGGGTTATGTAAGAGAATTTCCAAATCTCGGGGAATAGACCTTGTGCAAGGGATAGATTGAAGATTGAAGATTGAAGCGGGCGGGAGAGAGAGAGAAGAGGAGCATTTTTTTTAAGAAGATAGCAGGGAGTCCGTCTGGGCCGGGACTGAAATCGTCTTTCAGTTGGTCAAGTTTTTCTATAACTTGCTGTTGTTGAATGTGTAGAGGGATGAGTGGGCCGATGGAGAATTCAGACATGCGAGTAAAGTAGGAGTGATTCCGCTCGAACGAGTCGTCCGTGAAGGATAGTTTGAAGAAGGACGCGAAAAGATTGGCTACGGTGTGGGAGTGAGTTGTAGTAG
The DNA here is from genome assembly GCA_963931805.1 of Microdon myrmicae. Lineage (NCBI taxonomy): Eukaryota > Metazoa > Arthropoda > Insecta > Diptera > Syrphidae > Microdon > Microdon myrmicae. The sequence goes on along the minus strand of OZ007500.1, from coordinate 143,642,470 downwards.
TTGAGCCGTAGAAAAGAGAGGTGGGATAGGCATCAGACTTTCGTTTGTAGTTGATGAAGTGGTAGAAAGATTTGGGAGCTTAGCTTCATCCCGCATATTGATGATATTATTCTTAAGGCCAACTCTGCCCTTGGGTTTGTGAATCGCTGGTCTAAAGAATTCTCTAATCCTTAAATTTCCCGTTCTCTCTACGTAGCCTTTGTCTGCTCCCTTCTTAAATGCGCCAGTCAGGTCTGGTCTTCACACTACTCGTCCCATATTCGCGCAGAATCTAAAGCGTACAACGTCGTTTTCTGCGTTTTGTCCTCCGCGGAATGAACTGGGTGAATCCTTGGATTCTCCCCTCATACACAAACCGGCTCCATCTGATTAACCTATACACATTTGAGGAGCCCAGAACTCATGCCGATATCCTTTTCATCTCCTTTGAGGCAAAATCAACTGCCCAAGCTTGCTCTCCATCATTGCACTTCACGCTAACCCGTGTAACATGCGAAGCCCACGTCTCTTCTATCAGCCCACCCACCACACTTCTTACGGCTCTAATGAACCCATTTCGCGAACGCTGCGGCGGGCAAACTCCTACCCTACCTCCTTCGATTTCAACTTTACCTCTACTGCTCTGAAACTTCATATCCTCTCTTTCCCCTCCTGACCACGCCCACTCGCCGTCTATACGCTTACATCCTGTACAAAGCGAGGTGAATGAATTAGTGATAATTGATGGATAAACCCAGTAACCAACCCGCCAAACATACCCCCCCCTTGTCTAAGCTGAATATATGAGGGTTCTGCCCTCACCTAAACCCATCAGGCCACCGCCGTGTGTACGAATTCGATTTCCAAACTCAAGTACATTCGACTGATGTGGAATTGTTGTTATCGTTATGGTATACGGCTCTGATGCATTTTCTGATTCGATTTTCGTTCGGTGTTCTTCACTATTTGCTTGTGTATTGTGTGTGTGTATCTGTTAGAAACGCCACATACCCATGCGTTACAACAAAGCCTGAGATCGAAAAAAGGTCCGGGTTTCAAAGGCGATATTTGGGATTTTTCAGAGAATTAATTTTAATTTCCGGTAAAAAAACAATTAAGCCCATAAAGGGTTTTAGCTGAGTTGGTGTCGGTTGACAATATTTTGTCACAAAACTAGTCATAAAAGTTTGTTACTCATTCCAAGAAAACTAAAAATTTACGTTTGAATTTATGATTTTTCGGAGCATTGTATATCGGTGCTTCCCGTCGCTATCCTCTGGTTCTTCTTCGTTCGTACTGTGCTTTGATACAGGGTACCTAAAAATCGCTTTTCACCGTGTTTTCTGTACAAAAGATGCTGATTTTGAGGTAAAAAAATGGTTTATGTGTAATGATGTACGAAAACGCTACCGTGGGTTTGCTGAAATTACAGAGAATCATCCACTGTGAGCAACTATTGTTCGGCTATATGATTGTGAGTCCTTAGTGCATGCAATTAGTGTGGTTTGAAACAAGAAACTGAAAAAAGGGGACAGGAGTTGTACTTCAGCGTAATAGCGGTGAATCTGACACACCATTGACTGGGAAATTTTGATATACCTACTATGTAGTTGCATCCTCGGATTATCATAGATTCTTCCCATCTCGGTTACAGCCTTACTGGCGTAAAAAAATTAGTCTCAAAAAAGGACTGTGAAAAGTTGGTGGTTCAAAAGTAAAGTCCCGGAATTGAGACCACGCTAATTGTGGTTCTAGCCGAAAAATATCCAGAGGTAAAAAAGGGTAATATCTGGCAGAACGATTTATCATAAATTAAAGTTATCGCTTCGTAATTTGTAAAGTTTCCATTGGTTGCAATTAAAACGTAATCAAAAGAGGAGATTCTAAGGCCGTTATACAAAAGTAAATGAAGATTCCCTCGAATTGTATCCATTGTGGTTGGCTGGCTCGTATTTTAAGTGTCTACCGCCGACTGACGACACATAATAATCAGCACTTATTGGGTAAACAGAAAGCCCGCCCGCATTTTAAGTGATAACAAATTTGTTGTGCGTCGGTGTCAGCAGACTCCCTTCAGTTAGGTTAATAAACGCCAATTATTTTTCTAAACTATGAGCTCGTAAACAATAATAAAGGATGTCGTAAAAAGGATTAAACCTAAATTTCGAAATCGGTTAAATTTTGTTAATGCCCCTTCCTTTTTGTAACATACTGTACTCAAAATCATTAATTAATTTTCGTCAGGAAGTGTTTAAAATATGAAGCGCACATTGAAAGTATTGCGTACATGGTTAAAAATAGTCCAGCTGTCTCGGAGACAATTGATCTCTGACCGTCTACACCACTAAGGGGGTATTTACAGACAGATATACTACTTTAAAGTTGTCGTTTTATGTGCCTGCATATCCCAGGCGTTGATGATATCTGCCTCACATCCACTGCTCGCTATTCAAGTGCTTCTGATGTTATTTTCAATTTTCGGTGTCCAAAATAAGTGTGCGCTTCCACAGAGTGTGCAGTCATGCAATTAAATTTCCTATTTCATGTCGTCTGCGAATTCAATATTTTGAAAAATTACCGTGACAGAGGTGGGATCTGCCCAATGAGGGCAATGACTAGCGTGCTGTTTGTGTGTGCCACACTAGGTCTGTGTTCATTAACACATTTATGGTGGTGCTGTGATTTTTGGTACGAGGTGCCACCGAACATGGTAAGCCAAATTAGGAGAGCTAATTTGTTTCTGAAAAAATCATAGAAATGACTGCTTTTGCTGCTGAAGTAAAAATTATTTCATGCGATTTGTTTACATTACTTCGATGTGGCGCAAGTCTTCGCCTTGAGGTCGAATGACCCAACACTTTCGGTTTTCGGTATTCTCCATCACATTGGTCATCGTTTTGGCCGATATGGCGCTTTTTCTGGGCGGATGTTGGCCTTAGGCTCGTCTATGATTCGTGGTGTCTTGATATAAAACTTTGACTTCAAGTTTCTCTACAGATACGAGGGTTGCCTTTTATATTTCGGGATTAGAGAACAAAAACAAATATTGATCATCGAAAATCACTTTATTGTTTTTCAAAACATTCCCCATGAAGATCTATACACTTTTGCATGCGTTTGAACCAATTGTCGAAGCACTTTTGCCACTCTGATTGAGGTATCTCCAACACATGCATTCTGAATGCAGCAACCGCTTCTTCAGGTGTCGAAAAACGTTGACCTCTCAGTTTGTTTCTTACGTACGGGAATAAAAAGAAGTCATTCGGTGCCAAGTCAGGACTATACGGCGGATGACCCATCAAATCGATGTTTTGGGTGCTCAAAAAAGCAGTTGTCGCAGCCGATGTGTGAGAGCTCGCATTGTCGTGGTGAAGAGTGATCCGTCTTCGGCGGTTGGTTTTCCTGATTTCTTGGAAGACAACTGGCAAACAAATGGTTGTGTACCACTCAGAATTGACTGTTCTGCGTTGTTCTAGTGGTACGGTTGCGACATGTTCAGTTTTTCCGAAAAAACAGGCGACCATTTGCTTGGAAGTGCTTCGTGCGCGAACAACTTTTGTTGGATTTGGCTCATCTTGAAACACCCAGACAGTCGACTGCTGTTTACTTTCGGGCCCATACGCGTAAATCCACGATTCATCACCTGTCACGATGTCATAGACGTGTTTCGAAGCACCGCGACCGCATTTTTTGAGCATTTCTTTCGACCAATTGACACGAGCCTTTTTTTGGGCGATTGACAAACATAAGAGGCAACCCTCGTAGAAATCTGCCGGCGTCAAATCAGCCGACCCCAGAGGCTAGTGAAAATTGTGATTTTCTGATATCAAAGTATCAGGTAACAATGACCAAAAACTTGATAATAGCTTTAGCTGTGTATGGTGGAGCATCCTCTTGTTGAATATAGGAATAAAAACATCTGTTACCATAGCTCGATAACTCAATAGATTACCGGTTGTTGTTTGACCATGTTCATTTTCGAAGGAAAACGGCCTGATGACCATATTAGCACAAACACCACCACACCAAATAGATTGTTTGATCGTGAAGAGGTAACTCTTCAATAATTTGAGGATTTTTCGTGACATAGAACCGACAACTTTGTTTGTTAACGGTTCCGTTTAGCATGGAATTCGCTTCATCAGCCGTGATTATATTTTACCACAAATCCTCCCTGGCTTGTGACACTTAGACGACAAAATTCTTACATGCCAAGCCCGCAGCAGTCGCTGAGTCAATTGGATTTTGTATGGAAAATCATCAAACTTGTGGGTTTTTTCCTTCCTTTCTTTTCCTTGCTTTTTTTCCTTTCCACTTTTTCCGTTCCTTTTTTTCTCTTCCTTTTTACCATTCCTTTTTCCCTTCCTTTTTTCCCTTCCTTTTTTCCCTTCCTTTTTTCCCTTCCTTTTTTCCCTTCCTTTTTCCCTTCCTTTTTTTCCCTTCCTTTTTTTCCTTTCCTTTTTTGCCCTTCCTTTTTTTCCGTTCCTTTTTTCCCTTCCTTTTTTCCCCTCCTTTTTCCGTTCCATGTTTTCCCTTCCATGTTTTCCCTTCATCCCCCCACCGCCCTTCCCCTCATAGCACCTTTCCCGTTTCCAGTTCCCCTTCCCGTTTCCCCTCCCCTTTCCCTCATCCTTTTTTCCCCCATCCTTTTTTCCCCACCACTTCTTCCCAATCCTTTTTTCCTTCCTTTTTTTTTCTTTCTTCTTTCTTTCGGTAGGAAGGCGGAAGCCTTCCAAAGCTACCTCTGACTGATCCAGAGGCATGCGGGACTTTTACCGGCTAAAACCGCATCCCGTCAGGCACACATTCCCATTGATCTGCGCGGAACCTTCCATAATCCATCGCGGACTGAGACGGAGATTACCTGTTACTCCGCTCGTCCATGCCTGCTTGGAACTTAGCATGTATTCTATTATGGCGCAGGCTAATAACCTTCCCCGTAAAAATAAATTATTATGAAAAATTTAACAGGCCTCGAGACTTGCTAAATAAGGCCAAGATCGGATCCCGGTTGTGGTGCCGACGATGATGACCTCGCTTTCTACTTTTCTCTATTTCACAGACAAGGTTTTTTCCCAGGAACTTTTCTTTTGTTTGTGGAGTCTTTTTTCAGATCTTCTGAGCTCTTTGTATTTCTCCTCGCGTACCCGCGTCCTATGAGACTGCTGCATTGCCCGGTATGCCGCAATCTCACGTTCAATCGCTAGTTTGCACTCATCATCAAACCAGTCGCTCCGACCTCTACGACTACTGCCTAAGATGGAGTTGGCAGTACTAATGACAGTATTCTTAAGGCGTGTCCGTTTCTCTTCTACGCCCGGCATTCTGGCCCCAGGACTTACTCTCCCTTCATCGAGCTCTTCGAGGGCGAGTCTTAACGCATGACCAAAGGTGTTGCTGGTGTTCTCAGTGCGTAAGACAGCCGTGCTGATCCGAATCTGGTCCGCGGATGCAATACGTCTCCGTAAGGCAATCCGCGCTCGGAAAACGGTACCAACAAGATAGTGGTCCGAGTCGACGTTGGCACCTCGTTACGTTCGTACCGTCACCAGGCTCGAGGAGTGGCGGCTATTTAACAACACGTGGTCAATTTGGTTGCGAGTGGCTCCATCGGGTGATACTCAGATGGCTTTGTGGATATCTTTACGCGGAAACCTGGCAACGACCCAGTTCCTTGATGCTGTCAGTTCGATGACTCCTAGTCCATTGTCATTAGTGTCCTCATGCAAACTATGGGGATCTGCGTAGTGCCTGAAAACCGTTTTCAGGCCAGTTTTGGTATTCAAATCACCAAGAATGATCTTCACATCGTATCTTGGGGGCAGGTATAGAGGGCCCGATCGGCGTTCTCGTAGAATCCTTCTTTTTCGTCGTTAGGGGACTCCTCTGTAGGTCGGTGCACGTTTATGAGGCTTATGTTCTTAAACTTGCCTCGCACGCGAAGAGTGCAATGCCTTTCGTTTATTGCATTAAAACCGATCATGGCAGGCTTCAGTTTTTGGCTGACTAGAAAGCCTACCCCGAGCACATGGTGTTTTGATGACTGCCCTGGGGGACACCTGATGTTGGAAAAAAGGATCGGAGAGGGTGGATGTAAATTGCACACGGCAGGTTCGAGAGTTGAGATAGGATGAGATCCACTTAATCAACAGGGGTTCAAAACCAAGGGAAGATAATTTAAAGAGAATGAGGTTATGGGAGATTTTGTCGAAGGCCTTGCTAAAGTCGGTGGTGACTACATCGACCTCCTCGCCGTTTTCTAGGGCAAGGAGTGTGTGGCATGTGAATTCGACAAGACAGCTATAATAAATGTCATACTCGTTTCTTTGAATAACACTACTCCCCGTCCATCTTATTTCTTGTAATGCTGTTATGTCAGCCTTATATTCGGACAGGGCATTGGCTAGCTGCTGTGCAGCTCGAGCCCTATATAGGGAGCGGACGTTCCATGAGCAAATTCTTAAATCGTTCAGCCATTTTCGTTTCCGTGGTCGTCGTCGTGTATCCGGTTCATATCTGAGGCTTGATAAATTTGACAGAATAGTTTGTTTTTTCCGGGCAAGGTTGTGGCGGATCTGCCAAACCCCACTGACTACTTACCTAAAGAACCCCCATCCCCATGACTCAATCTTATAAGTTCGCTAATACAATCGCATTAGCACCTTAAATGCTTCACGCATCAAATTGATCAAGTTTATTTAGCTAAAAGCCCCTAGAAAAGAATCTTCACCTTCATGCATCTCTTCGCATACAGTTTCCCTATAAGAATTCTTTCCTAACTTATCATAAATTCCCTGAAAGAAAATTCATCGTTTCACATATAATACAACCGCATAATCAGGGAATCTTACCTTTGAGTTGGCTTATCCCAGCCTCAACATGTGTACAATAAAAACTACCTACATACAAATTGGCTGGCGACCTATACCCAAGGAACAAAAACAAATATACGCATCTTGCGTCTTAAGGCATCAATTACACCCTACAGCACAGGCAAATGCAAATAGGAATTGAATACCTACCCTTACCAGCGCTGCCATAAACACCATTTCCAGTAATCAAGCTAAAACCGATTAGCGCATTTCCACATTGCATTGCCGCCTATTTATTTAGCCGCAATGCACATCTTAGACAAAGACCTAAGCGTTCCCTTTGTCTTCTCATATTTCGGGATCTACTTCTCATCAGCAGCGGCATGAGCAAACAAAAACCATTAGCATCCAAGGAGATTCGGTTTGTTTGCTTTACCGAACTCACATCTCATGGATACACCCTATGCCCTTTTCGTCGCTTCAGGTTCGTTCTCATGGTTTGTCCCATGAAAGAACCCATGTACATACATACATGTGTACTACCAACGATCTTCACGGTCCCTTTGCCCTTACCGCCTGTTTGCTTTGTTTATCCATCGCCTTCGCGCGTGTGTTGAATATTATGATCCTCACGATCACCCATGCACACATGCTACCATGATCTCCATTACAAGATGTGGTTTTCTGTTCCACGTCTCACTTGTGGTAGGTAAAACGTATCCTTAGTGGAGAGGAACACTTTCTCTCTCGGGTGGTATTAGTCCGGTCTGGCGCAAGGGTAATACCTTCCCCGGAAAAACAAATTATTGTGACGCATATGACAATCAGTACTAGAATATTCTAGAAAGTCCGAAACAAAGTACTAGAATATTCTAGAAAGTACTGGAAAGCTGGAGACTATGAACAGTAGAACATTCAAGACTGTGGAACGGACGGAAACGAAACGCCGAATCAGAATGAGGAAACGGTATAAATACGTCGCACACAGATCAAGGAGTAGTAGTAGTAGAAGTGAGTAAGAAGTGGAAAGTGAAGGTAGCGATAAGTGCGGTAGTAAGGAGGAATAAGTAGAAAGTAAGATGTAAGCAGTAAGTAGTGAAGCAAGCGATAACTAAGGAAGCGATAAGAAGAAATCGTTATGCGTACGGTAAAAGTAACGGTTGTTATTAACGGACTAATAAAGTGTTAGATTAATTCAAAATAGATTTAACGGCTCTTATTTATTTTAAATAATTAATCCAGCGAACCCTAAGCTCGCTACATTATTATGGAAAATTTATCAAGCCCCAGACTTATTAAGTAAGGCCAAGACCGGATCCCGGTTGTAGTGCCGGTGATGATGATTAGTCTCGTCAGTTCTAAAAAAAATGCCTTTAATTTGGCGCTGTTGTAATAGTTTCATAGTGCCATCTGATTTCGGGGTGGTTTCAGAGAGGTTAGACATCTGTTAATGATATTCACTTTATATCACTTTGCATTTTATACAGAAACCTTGTATTTTTTTACTGTGCCAAATTTTCCAAATTTTTAAGGCCTTGACTGCTAGAATCAAAACCAGATCTATCCATAATTTTTCAAAAACTAGGTTCTCCCCCAATTCGGTAGATCCTGGTCTAGATTAGTATTGTGACGCATATGCCATTCAGTACTAGAATATTCTAGAAAGTCCAAAACAAAAGTACTAGAAAGTACTGGAAAACTGAAGACTATGAGCAGTAGAAAATTCGGGGCTATGGAACGGACGGAAACGAAACGCCGAATCAGAATGAGGAAACGGTATAAATACGTCGTACGCAGATCGGGAAGATAACTAAGAAGTAAGAAGTAAGCAGTAAAAGACGCGATAAGTGCGGAAGCGGTAACTCAAGAAATCGTTAAGTGTACGGTACAAGTAACGGTTGTTATTAACCGACTAATAAAGTGTTACATTAATTCAAAATCGATTTAATGGCTCTTATTTAATAAAAATAATTAATCCAGCGAACCCTAAGCTCGCTACAGTATGTAACCAAAGGATTCGAAACAAAGCCAACCAACTGTTCAAGAAGAACTGCAACGGTTATTTGGAGGCATATCAGGGCGCCGTGTCGGCGCTATAGATTCGACTCTCGTGGAAGAAGTGTACTAAAAAAATTCCGTGTAACTGCCTTTGACATATTTTCACTTGTGGTGCATTTACAATAAAAAAAAGTCAAATTCGTCAAAAAATGCGCTCAAAAGCTGAGTGTCTTTTTAAATGCAGCTTGATGCATATTTCTAATGACAATAATAAAACTACAACATTTTTTTCAAAACCAACTCTCACTCTAAATGTTTTTTTGTCTCTCTTGTAAAGTTTATAAAAATTGGTTGAGCTGATTTTAATACTAAATACCTCGAAGCGTAATAAGCGTAAACGCATTTTATATTAATTAAGACGAATAATTTTACTTAGAAACCGTGTTAGTCTAACAAAAGAAGAACATGTGTGCTTATAATATAAAAAATATAAAAATCGTATTTGAAAAATTATCCTTTTGCTTTAGACAGCGGATGGATGGATAAACATAGAATATGGCAACAAAACCAAGATAACAATAAAGAAACAAAAACTAATCCATTGATCGATACATTTTTAACATATACTATGGATTTTTGTACCATAGCCGAATGTGTAGGCGTGCATCTTTTAGGAAACACGGGGAATATATATATATATATACATATATAAAAATAGGAACGTTTTATTTTGCACAGACTTTATCTATGCAGCCTATTTATATTTTTGGAATTTTCGTGTATAAGTATATATCCTGTCGTTATATGGGAACAAGCATTTGTATATACTATTGATTCTTATGCTCGGTGTTTCACATATTAGTTTTAGTGATTGCTAGCACAGAGTTAGTGAAAAACGTCTCAGACCGTTGGTGAGGCGTTGAGTGTACAATTTCTAAAAATAATTGCTGATTTGTTACTTACTTGCCGGAAAGTGGAAGATTTGTCTACTATGCACAGTGAACGTCTGGACGAGTTTAAATAGGTTTTCAGTGTCGGATCAATGAGTGTCGTATTGCCAAGTGGCGTTATATTAGATATTTCGAAAATGGGATAGACCCTCATAAACTATAAATGCATTTACGTATTTGCATTAAATGGAAGTTTACAAAACATGTCACTCAATACATTAATAAATAGTAATAAAAATTAATGTTTTCTTCTTGTGTTTTTGTATTTTATTTTTTAGTGATGTATAAGAACATTTTTTTAAAAGAATTGTTTTCTATATTTCTATTTTATAGCTTCCTAATACGAGTGTGCCACGTGAAATCCATGTAAAGGCTGAAAATAATGGAGAAATTAATGTGTTTCTATGCCATGATAACTCACCAGAGAATTCGCCACCCACAGTCGTCAAAGATCCATTATTTAATAATATAAATCGCATGTCGCCAATGGTGGAGAAATTAAGGAGACCAAGATTCGGAGGTGAGCATCATATCATCATCTCCGTTTGTCTCATCGTTGTCTTATATCAGCTGCTTAAAAGTGGACAAATAGTTTTTATGAGAAGAACTTTGAAAAATCTTTTGAAAAAAATTTTCACTTCGCAGGTTTATTGTCCTATCCAAATCGTTCAGCACAACGAAATTTAAGTAAATCAATTGAAGCGGCCGCAACTATACCTCCGGAAAATATTGAAGATCACTCTTTGGGCAGCTTTGATGATATAGGCAGCAGTTATGTAGGATGTAATGATTTCAATTTGATACCGACGACAACAAAACCCGTACATACGACACCCCCATTAAAATATATGCAACATAAGCATCAGTGTCAACAGCAACAACAGAGTAGAAGACGACTTCAACATCACCAACAACAACAGCAACAACTGCAACCACAGCAATTGCAACAGGAGCCACAAATGCAGTCGCAACAGCACCATCAAAATGTGCAACACCAACACCAACAACACCAACACCAACACCAACAACACCAACAACACCAACAACACCAACAACACCAACAACAACAACAACCACAACAACAAAAACCTCAGACACAACACCAACCTACATTTCAACATCCTGACCAACAGCAACAACAACAACATATGCCTCCTCATCACCTGCAGCAACATCATGATCCATATCATCAAATGGATAATAATGATTTTTATATAAAAGAAAAACAATCATCATCGTCCTCATCAGGATCATCTTCAAATCAATTAAATGACGATATTGTGAGAACCGTAATTCACGATGCAACTAAGTCACATGAGAGTGTTGGTAATAGTGACAATTGCGACAATGTTGTAGAAGGACATTCAATTAAAACTAATCAAGGAGTTTTAAGAAAAGGAAGTGATTGTGTTGGTGTCGTTAGCACATCAGGTACATTATCTAATGTATTGCTGCCACACTCCACCGATTCTAGTGATTTAAATAATACGCTTAGTAGTTATAATAATAAGTCAGGTCTTAAACATGATGTCACCATGGGTGACTGTTCACTAAGTGACAGCGGTTTACATAGCACTTTGGTTAGGAATGTAGGTAGTATCAATAGTAGCGGAAATCCTGTATCATCTGGATATCATATACAAAGCACATCTAGTGAAGAAAATGATAATCATTTGCAACATCAACATCTACATCAACAGCAACATCAGGACAATTATACGTTAGCTGTTGTTGACGAAAATAGAAATAAGGATATAACTTCATCATTAATCTATTCCGATAGGAAAGACATTCAAAATGTCCTCTTCCCTGAATCTGTTAATCTTAGCCCAACAAATTTACTCAACAGATTTGATAATGCCTGTAAGTATAACACAATTTCTTGTACATATTTCATACGTTACATATTATTTATTGTTTTCTGCTTTGTTTATGCTATTTATACATAGTTGTCTCCTTATACATAATAATTATCCTTATATACTCTCCTTTTGAGACGTCCTGCTGCATCTCTATATTATCTTGGTTTGAGTCTACTGATCATTTGTCACTTTCGTCACTATAAATTATCTTTCATTAAACGTATTGCCGGTACATTTATTTTTTCTACCTTGCTTAGAGAAAAATACATCCTTTTGCATTTCCTTTCGAATGTCATATCCTTTTATGGAAGGCAGTGGGACAACACATTTTGATAAGTTACAATGAACTCTTCTCTACGGGAGCTCTGCCTGTGATTTGCGTATTGATCGTTTACTCCGCATCACAGTCTGAGTTCTTGCTGAGCGGAAATCACATATCAACTATTATTATGTATAAATATTTGTTAACTTCTATATATAAAATACAACACTAATTTTGAGTGTTTGTTTTTCTAGCCGCGATTTCTATAAATGTAAAAATTCAAAAATGTCTAATTGGTTTCTAAGATTCGGTAGTGTTACAAAATAGATAATCAGAAGGCGGTTTTCTGGGACAGGACGAACATTCTTGCTGTTGTAGAGTAGTAGAGACGAAGGGAGGATACGACGTGGTTGGATGGACGTGCCCTGAAGCGGCTAGTTAAGGGGGTATTCTGGTTTAGACGCACGACTTTAACGCAATTTTTGAAGTGCTGTAAAAAAAAAGCAATCAATATTTTTAGTATTAATTTTTTATAGAATGTTTATTAATATTTCAAGAATACAGTAAAAAAAATTGAAAGTAAAAAATCCAAAATTCAAAAAGTTAGCAGCTGATGAAGTGGGGGATCTCAAAAAGTTGGCACGCGACCATACCCACGGTTCAACCCTCCTAGCAATCTTAAAAAAAAAAAGATTATTAATTTACAGAAATGCCCCTATCGTTGGAACTAAAAAAAAGTTAAAAAAAAAAATTTTTTTTTAAATTGCGACTGCTTGAAAAAAAAAAATTATTTTTGTACCACTTTTTTAAGTTTTTCGAGTTTTTTAAAAGTAGTTAACATTGAAATTTAGGGATGAGGATAGTTCATGCAATAGAAAAGCCTATAAAGAAGACATATACTAAATTTGAATTTAATCGGTTCAGTAGAACTTGAAAAATCGTGTGTATTGTTTTAAAAATAGTTTCGAGAAAAACGCGTTTAAAGTTTCACGTAAAGTTTCTCGCCGTCAAGTCATGAAATGATATTTTAGATTTACGTTTATTCAATCTGCAATTTCTGCTGTATGCATTGGACCTTCCTCGACTTCGAAATAAGCATCTTTCGCGCTTCTTTCTTCCAACCGAGCAGTTCTGGCCTCCTTTGAAACGTTAGATGCTCGTATCTCTGAGCGGTCAATCCGGGCATTGTCTCGTTTCCCAGCGAATGAATAAGCTTCTGGACCTCTACCGTGAAATCGCCTTTTTTACTTCGATCCGGACGCGTAATTCTTTTCGGTGAAGATTTTCGATCCATTTCACTTGAAATCACTTGAAATATTTTTATTTTACTCACAGCACATGTGTTCACTTGGCTTGAAGGTTAGAATTCAACTGTTCGCAACTGGATGTAAGCTCACACTAAATATAGAAGATAATTTACAAATGCATAAAGGTTACCTTCGGTTATATATATATATATAAAGGGTGGTTAAATTTTAAGGGCCGATGTTGATTTTGAATAAAACAAATTATTTAGGAAATTATTGTCATTTCTTTTTATTATGATAATATTGATATGGTTCAATTATGTATGGAACAAAATATCGGCCAAATGGCCGCCGCGACCTCGGCGGCACACCTCCATCCGATGGTCCAAATTTTCGTTGACGCTGAGGCATAATTGAGGTTCTATGTCGTTAATGTGCCGAATTATCTCATCCTTTAGCTTTTGAATTGTTGCTGGCTTATCGACGTACACCTTTTCTTTCAAATAACCCCAAAGAAAGAAGTCCAACGGTGTCAAATCACATGATCTTGGCGGCCAATTGACATCGCCACCACGTGAGATAACACGGCCATTGAATTTGTCGCGCAAAAGAGCCATTGTTTCGTTAGCTGTGTGGCAAGTGGCACCGTCCTGTTGAAACCACATATCGTCCGCATCCATATCTTCCAATTCGGGCCATAAAAAGTTCGTTATCATCTCACGATAGCGAACACCATTCACAGTAACTGCCTGACCGGCCTCATTTTGGAAAAAAACGGCCCGATGATGCTGCCAGCCCATAAACCGCACCAAACAGTCACTCTTTGTGGGTGCATTGGTTTTTCGACAATCACTCTTGGATTGTCATTCGCCCAAATGCGGCAATTCTGCTTATTGACGAATCCACTGAGGTGAAAATGTGCCTCATCACTGAAGATGATTTTCTTCGAAAATTGATCATCCGCTGTTGCCATTTCTTGCCACCATTCTGACCATTGCCGACGCTTGAAATTGAGTTAGTCTGCAATTGAGAAATGTCAAATGAAATGCAGAAAAAAACTTGACGTTTAGGTGTGGTTCACATTCAACATCGGCCCTTAAAATTTAACCACCCTTTATATATAAAGGTTTTACGAGGAAACAGGGTCGCAGGTTGACAGAAAGTCCCTAATGTCTTGTTCGATCCGTTCCGGTCGAGCTGGTTTAGACGGCTCGGCAGCAATACAGCCATACCTCCGAAAATAATTTGAATTTTCTAAAATCCTCTTAAAGACATATTCTTAGAGGGTTAAGCTTTGATAATATGAAAAAAAAAATTATTTTTCTAAACCAGAATACGTGCACCACGATCTCATGAACTGCGTGATGTAACGCTGTCCCGCCTTGTTTGATCAGCTCAGCTGGTATGCCATCAGATGCGGGGGCTTTATTTGAATTGAGCTGTCTTATGGCTTTTAATGTTTCCTCAATGCTTGGTGGCGGCAGCATTTGGTCTTGATCTTGCAGAATGCCTTCAGGACCGCTGATCAGATTATCCTCTTTATCCTTACAGTAAGAGCAGCGTGGCGTGTACCGCGTCATACTGCGGATTATTTGGTAGAACTTCCGCGCGGATAGTACGGACCTCGCTCTCTACTTTTCTCTATTTCACAGGTAAGGTGTTTTTCCCAGGCACTTCTTTTGTTTGTGGAGTCTTTTTTCAGATCTTCTGAGACCTTCTGAGAATACCCCCTTAATAGAGGAGAGTGATGATGTGCACGTACAGCCTTTGCAACTTGACGAAATACAAAATGGTGGATGTTCGTCAAGTTCAACCAATTGCATTGTCGCCGGTGTGCGCATCGGATGTACACTAATGTAGAACATTAAATGTCCAACACTTCCCCTCTATGAGCGCACCAGTGCGAAAAATTTACATCAGGTTTTAGAGGTCGAGACACCTCTCGTGCTTCGGTTTGTATAGGGCCTTTGTGAGAATGTCTGCAGGCATTTGTTCCGTGGGCATATTTTCGACGCCATTTTGTTGATAGACGAGAATTTAGCTTACCTGTATTGTTTGTAGATTTTCCACGCGTTTATCCAACCGTGACTCTATTTCGCAGTGCTCGGGTGAATGCCTGGGCCCATAACCTGTTGTAGGGTAGTAGAAACGAAGGGAGGATACCACGTTGTTGGATGGACGTGCGCTGAAGCGGCTAGTTGATGAAAGAGAGTGTTGATGTGCACGTACATCGTCAGGAAGCCTTTGCAACTGGACGAAATGCAAAATGGTGGATGTTCGTCAGGTTCAACCAATTTCGTTTCCGCCGGTGTGCGCATCGGATGTACACTAATGTAGAACATTTGATGTCCAACACTTTCCCTCGATGAGCGCACCAGTGTGAAAAATGTACATCAGGTTTAAGAGGTCGAGACACCTCTCGTGCTTCGGTTTGGATAGGGCCTTAGTGAGAATGTCTGCAGCAATTTGTTCCGTGGGCATGTATTCGAGCGAGAGTGTTCCGCTGTCCAGTGCTTCCCGGATGAAATGATGTCGGACGTCGATATGTTTGCTCCGGGAGTGGAATACGGGATCTCAGCCAGCTTCCAAGCATCGTTGTTGTCGTTGAATAACTTCAGCTTGTCTGGTAAGGCGAATCGCAGTTGACTAATCAGTCTTCGTAGATGTATGGCCTCTTTCGCCGCATCGGATATGACCATATACTCTGCTTCTGTGGATGATAGCGCGGTGGTTCTTAGTTTACGCGATTCCCATGAGACAGCTGTGCCGTTAAGAATAAAGGTATACCCAGCGTACGATCTTCTGTCGTCCGGGCAGTTGGCCCAGTCCGTATCGGCGTATCCGGTGAGACATTTCCCGCTCGTTTTATAGGATAACCCAATGTTCGCTGTGCCTTTCAGGAAATGTAAGACACGTTCGGCGGCTTTCCAGTGATGCTCGTCGAAACATCTTTTTTTTTGTTTTTGTTTTATTAGACTTCTCTCGGGAGAGGCGAACCTATAGCGCCGAGTGGGTGCCCTGAGATGCCATCAAATAACTTTTGCAGTTATTTTTGAACAGTTGCAGGTTGTAACGCTCCGGGAACACTCGCATGGTAAGGGAATTCCACAGCTTCCCCGCTCTGTAACGGAACGAGTTCTGATGCAGGTATGTTCGCGCCGTCGGGAGATGAGCCACAAACGGGTGCGATCCGTCGGATTGTCTTGTGGAGCGCATATAAACCGAATTGCTGTTGAGTTGGCTCAATCTGCTCACGGCAAAGGCTATATCTGGTCTTGTGCATACTGCCAAGCATACTGGTACATGAGAGATCCAATTAACTCTCGAATCGGCAGGTTTCCGTCGGGTTTCTCCTTCCCTTTCTGTAGTATAGCGCCGCTATCCAGATGTGTTCACGGGCTTCGAGTCGCTCATGTTGAAACGGTCCAGGACTTCGGATATGTATTTGGTTTGAGTCATCCGCAGTTCTTCCTTGTCTCGATGAAATTCGATTCCAAGACAATGCTTTATTTCGCCGAGGTCCTTTGTGTTAAATGTTTTTGAAAGCTACTTCGATAGTTCCTCGATCTTTGCTGTGCTGTGCGGAAACTAAAATGTCCACGTATACGGTGACCAGTAGTATGTCTTTTTCTTTTCCTTCAAAGAATATGCCAGGATCGGCAATGGACTGCTTGAGACGAGGCGTTTGAGCTTCGTGTGCCACTGTCGTCCTGCTTGGCGAAGTCCGTATAGAGCTCTGTTTAGCAAGCATGCCTTATTCCCCTTTTGCAGTTGCGTTGGCATTTGTTTTCCTTTAATGTTTTCTCTGATTTTTCCGTATTGAATTAATTTCTCCAGGACAACATCGGTGTGTTTGGGATCTCCATGTAAATTGTCTCGTCGAGCTCGCCGTTTAGATAGGCCGTTGCAACATCAAGGTGGCGGATGCTCATGTTGTGTTGAGCGGCTAGGGCGGCCGTAATTCGAATGGAGTTCATTCTTGCAACTGGAGCGAACGTCTGGTGGTAGTCAATTCCGGGTACTTGGAAGAATCCTTGTGCAACGATGCGTGCCTTTCTTCGTTCTAGCGTGCCGTCGGGATTCGATTTGTTCCGCAAGACAAAACGGCTGCCGATGACTATGTCTTGTTTCGGCCGATCTACCAGAGTCCAAGTGTCGTTTCTGATGATGGCCTCGATTTCTTGCGCCATGGCATTTATCCACTCCTCGGTGTCTGGACCGCTTGCTGCTTCTTTTATAGGGACTTCGGCTGCTCCCGCGGTTTCCGAAGTGACGTCGCATTCTTGAAATAGTTTTCGAGGTCTTCCCCTGAGTCCACTCCTTTCTACCCGCGGTCTTCCTGGTCCTCTTCTTGTGGTGATTGTGTCAGATCTGCTGGTTGGGGTTGTTGGTTGCCCCGTTGCTTCATTTCTTGTTATTTCGAGTTGTTCATCTCTCGCCATGGTTTCGTTATGTATTGTATCCGGTGTGATGAATTCGACCGTGGCACTTCCAGTATCAGATTTGTTGTTTTTTGGGTGAAAACCGTTGGAGGCGGGACTCCGGTCGTTATGTTTTTCGAAGAACTTCACGTCCTTCGCAATTTAGATTCTTCGTTCGTCGGGGAGGCAAATCCTGTATGCTTTCGATTTGTCAGTGTAGCCGACGAAAATCTTTCTTTCAACCATTCCCTCTTTCCTTTCACCATTCCCTTCTCCTTCCCCCTTTTTCTTTCCTTTTTTTTCTTCTCTCTCCTTCGGTTTTCTTGCCATTCTTATTCAACCAGGACCCAGTGATGGCCTCCAGAAATTATAAGGTGTACAACTTTGCTTCCGCCGTTTGCAATAGCTGTAGCGGTAAGTGGTAGTTGAAATAAATAGATCATAGATGTCATACAATAAGCTTAGGTATTTGTAAACATAACGCCATCGAAATATTAGTCGATTTGTGTCTGCGTCAGAAAGTTATCCTCGATCAAACATGTCAGCTTACGAGCCAAATTCTCGTCATTTGCGGGAGGTTTTAATTTTCTGCTTTAATATGAAGAAATGGATTCGTATGCTGCCCGAAAGATGGGAGAAAGTAGTGGCCAGCGATGGGCAATACTTTGAATCATAAATCTATAACCAGTTGTGTAAACTGGTTATACATTACATTACTCGAATTTCGAAAAAAAAAAAACGGCGGAAGCAAAGTTGTACACCTAATATAATATCACTTCCATTGAACTCGTTACCACGTTTAATTTCAAACCTCCATGCTTTTTAGGTCCACCCTGTCATGTAAGACGTGGTTTTTACCACTGTCGTTTGACCGAAATTGAACTGCAAGGGCCTCTGCGAGCAGTTTCTCTTTCCCTCGTACGAGGTAAATGTCTCGCTTACCGGAGCCTATCAAGCTTAATTTTATTGACAACATGAGTATCATGGTAGCGTCCTTGTATCACTGCTAGAATCCTCCTCTCTCGTATGAAGGGTCAACACTTTGGAAGAACTTGTTTTTCATACACAGTTAAAATGGCAGAGTGCCATTCACCACTGATCCATGTCTTGAATCCGTACGTGAATACTGGGCTAACTCGAGTTCTATACAGCAGCAGTAGATTGTATTTTAGACGAGTTTTCGAATTTGAAACATGACAGTTGACCTAGCAATGGTATTTATATCTCTGGTTCTGCATTGTTACCAGTTGTTATTGCTTCAAGATACATGAGGGAATCCATTACCTCAAATTCATGTTTATCCCTCATAACGTTGAGACCTTTGTTCGATTTTCTTAAAAATGGATCTACCGTGTTTAGTTTTGCCGCCATTTATGTCGAGATATAGTTTTCATGTCGCACTCTTAAAAAGAGTTGCGAAAGTTTCTTCGCATTCCCTCCAAAGTTCACAATGTATAGTCTGTATATGTAACTAGCTGCCAAACTTCTACAAGATTGCTCGAATCACACTCTTGGTTTTGAGGAAATACGAAAATCTAATAGATTTCACAATTTCGGCAGGAGTTGAGGATGTTGAATTCCTTTATGGGTTTAAATAATCGATACCATTGTTTTTGCACCGTAACTATGGCCTTAAGACGGTTTGAAATCGCCCTGATCGGTCGTTTCTGTATGCTCTCACGTACGTCGAGGGTATGTTTAGGAGCAGAGCTCCAAACATGAGAGTTTGGCGGTTTCTTTCAAATTCGCTCGTAAGTATTCCGCCGAACACTGTACGCACACCAGGAGGAACACACCTAGCGGAAACGTCACAAATAAAACACGAAAACTGTTTTTTTTCTTATTTACACGGTGACTGTTTATTAATTCACAAAAAAAAACTTATTTTTGCACCGATCGTGGTGAATACATCAGTTAATTATTTTGCAATTTAAGCACGCGACGACTCGACTTCTTGAACAATTCGATTCTCTACTTCGTTCGGTGATCTCTGCGTTAGAGATCCGCGTGGTTTGACGGTCAAAATCTCTGTGTCCTTCTTGACGATTCAAATCTCTCTTCCAACCTATCGGATACTCTTTTTCCAGTATCTGTGTGCTTTGTATCTGCAGTTGTGCAGACACAATTTCCTGCAAGGAAAAAAAAATTCTCACGCATACATGTGGAAGCTTCACCGTCGTGGTTGACGGTGGATTCTATTCCCACGCTGCTTGGTTAGGTCGACCATCTGGTGTTGACGATCGCCTGGACGTCTAGTCCGCTGGTATCTATTGGATTTGAAATCCAAGAGAGTTTTTCACATGGTGTGAAAAACAAACATTCCGCTGATGCATTTCTGCTTGGCGGACAGAGGCAACGGCGCAATGCTGTGCCGTATTTATTTATTGCAGCTGGCCTTCGTAAAACTCCAAACAAAGTATTGTTTGGAGTTACGTGGTGCTTGGTTTTTCGCGCCATCTGGGTGTTTACGAGGCTAAGGAATGCGGTCCTTTGTTTGCGGTGAATATTTGGGTGATCTAATGTTTAGATCAACCGCACCACGTCCGTTGGTCGGTTAATTGTTTTAATTGTAATTCCCTGCATCTCGTGCAGATGTTCAGGGTTGCCGACTTGTGGTGCTGGCATTCACTTAGCTTGCGATTGCACACGTCGAAGGATGCATGAATGTTTCTCCTTGTTTCAGGTCGTAGGTTTGGAGCGTTTAGCTCGGTATTAGAGGCTTTGGGAACGTTAAGTTCCTTGCCTTCTGGTGTCGACTCAACGTTGGGTTACTGGCGGCCCCCGCTGGGCTTGGGATGGCGTCTGTGGACGTGATATTGTCCAGGTAAGTGCGTTACCTCAAGTTGGTCTGGACTTTTTCCTGTGGGGAATTTGTACGTTCGCCACAAGAGCAATATTCGAGCGCGGGTCTAATTTGGGCTTAATACAGGAGAAGTTGGGCCGGGGTAAAATATTTCTTGGCTCTAAAAAGGTAATTCGGTTTTCCTGAGGTGGACCTGGTGATCTTCGACACGTGTTTATGCCACGACACATTCTCACAGACCGTGACACCGAGCAATTTTATGATTTCCGTAGATTCCAGGGCCCGGCCATTCATCATCAGCTGCAGAACCGATGATCTATTTCTCCTTGTGAATGTTTATAGCGTTTGCGACAATAGTGAAGAACGTGTGATTCAAATCGACGTTATGACGGTTAGAATCACTAAAAATTGAACCAATGCTCAACCCATCAGGCTACTGACACGTGTACGAATTCGATCGGTATTCTCAAGTACATTCAACTGATGTGGAATTGTTATGCTTTGCTTTGGTATACGGCTCTGATGCTTTTGCTTATTCGATTTTCGTTCGGTGTTGCGCTTCACTATTTGCTTGTGTATTGTGTGTGTATCTGTTAGAAACGCCACACTACTCCCTCCTCTGTAACTTTGTTACGATCAACTGCGAGAGCGAATGACGAAGCGGGGAATGAGCGAACGAGAGAACGTCGGAGCAGGCGAGTGAGACGCTGCTCTGTGTAGAAGTCGGGACCGTAGTAGGAAGGTCCTGTTTACCTATGGGAGATTGTGTGCTGTGTGTACAGATCACACATTGGAATTTTTGCATTTAGCAACGATAGTGAAGACGATGAATTGAACATATGGAGAAACAGGTGAGATGCGAAACATTGAAGCATCATACTAACGGCCACGTGTGTGAATTCGATATCTAAACTCAAGTACACTCAACTGATGTGAAATTGCTATGTTAATTGCAATGGTATACGGCTCTGATGCTTTACTTATTCGATTTTCTTCCGGTGTTGTTCTTCACTATCTGCTCGTGGTTGTCTGCGTATTTGTTAAACGCTACATGTTGTAAATTGTGTCTTCGTTGCAGTGAAGTCGACGAGATTGGCCTTGCCCCACTGCAAGACCTTATCCAGATCCCGACTCAGAGAGTCGATCTGATCACATTTCAACTGGTGGGACGTTGATGTTGCAAATGTTGTATATTATGTTTGCGTTGCATTGAAGTCGGCGAGATTGGCCTTCCCCCACTACAGGAACTTATCCAGATCCCGATTCAGAGAGTCTATCTGATCACATCTCAACTGGTGCGACGTTGATGTTGCAAATGTTGTATATTATGTCTGCGTTGCATTGAAGTCGACGAGATTGGCCATTCCCCACTGTAGGACCCTATCCAGATCCCGATTCGGAGTGTCGATCTGTCTACATCTCAGCTGGTGTGACGTTGATACACTATTCGGCAGATCATTCGAAAAAGACGAAACAAGTGTACCATTATCCGCAAAACTGAACACATTGTTACCGTTGACTCTGCTAATCCATTTATGTGAAGTCAAAATAGAACCTTGAAGCGTCCCAGAATTAACAGTATACCGATCCCAAGACGCGCCGTCCACAACAACCAGGATCGATCGATTTTCGAAGAAGCTCTTCGTCCAGTCGCAGAGCCGCTGGGAAAGTCCGTATGAACGTAGCTTGCCCAGCAATGCCCCGTGCCAGACGCGGTCAAAAGCCTTGAAAATAACCAATGCGACCGCCCCTGATTCACCATGCCGCTCAATCGCAGATGTCCATATATTGGTTATAAGGTCAAAAGGTCTCCCGTGGACTGCCTGCCACGGAATCCGTATTGACGATCATTCAGAAATCCATTGCACTCCAAATACTTAATTAACTCGGTATTGATGACCTTTTCCATCACCTTAGATAACATAGACAGTAATGCTATCGGTCGGTAATTTTGTGGGAGACACTTTTTTCCCGTCTTTGAGATTGGCTGAATTCGAGCGATTTCCCAGCAGGTGTGAAATGTCCTCCGTGTATAAGATAACGGAAAGAGTCTGCAAAGAACCGGCGATAGTTCTGCAGCACAGTTCTTAATGACTATTGCTGGTATTCCGTCCGGGCCGGTTGCCTTCCTACAGTCCAGTCCATATAGAATGCGTTGATTGGTACGCGGGTGAAATCTCACATCCCGTATGGAAGACCGTACCGGGGCGATTACAGGTTGCTCCAAAAGACCGGCATTGATGTTTGGATTCGCAAACACATCAGCTTTATCCTTTGAATTTGTGACTAATGTCCCGCTGCCCGTCTCTAACGGAGGAAAAGAGGAGGAAGAGAAGTTTGTGCTGACACCCCTTGCCATTGACCAAATCAGAAGGGACGCGAACCAGTCGGGCACTGAAGGAGTTTATTGGTCACTCGGTCGTTGTGAGCCTTCGTCGCAGCGCATTCTCCTGGTTGCACGCGTTTCTGATTCTAACAAAATTCTTTCTGTTAACATCGATGAGATTGGAGCGCCATTGCTTAAAAGCTCTATTTTTTGCCGCAGTAATCTGCTCGCGTTTTTATCAAACCATTTTTATCAGATAAATTTCGTTTGATGGAATGTGGAATGTAGATCTCCGTCCTGAGAAGAATAATCTCCGTGAAAGCCTCCGGGCATGTGTTAACATCCGAGTGTCCAAAGCACCCTCTGGCCACGGAAAGGATGCGAAGAGATCTCGCAAATCATACCAGTTAGTAGCTCCATACTTCCATACATGGCGAAGCTGCCTAGGTCAGTTATTCGCTTGAAATACAAGTGGTTGCGCGACTGATACCAAGCAGTGATCTGATTTTCCCAGTGGCGCAGCAACGTCCACGGTATAAATGCTCGAGTCGGATGTCAAAAACATATCCAGGGTGGTCGCATAATAACCTCGGGCATCCGGCACTAGCGTAGTTACCTCCACAAGTTGAGTTGCTGCACAGCGAACATATCCCCTAGCCTCCCAGCCTCGTCGGTTCCCCTAGAATGTACCAACAAGCCGGAGTTGTATACATTAAAATCGCCAAGGACGATAATTTCAGTGGTCGTGTGGTTGATCTGTATCCAGTCGGTGGTACGTAAAAGATGTTCGAAAAATGTCGTTGGTCGATCGTCATTCGGGGGGGATAAAGACAACAAAGAAATTTAACAGTATTCCTCAGCACGACATTCAGTCACATGATCTCCAAGTTATTGGGTTCCAATGCCTCCATCCTCTGGCAAGGCAGATCGGACCGCAAGAAGACCCAGTCTCCACCCTTAAAACGGAAACTCGAATGCAAATCGTATCCTGAGAAACGAAGATATACCGAATCAGTTGACGAATCGACCTGGGTTTCGGCTAGGGCAAGGATATCAGGAGTCTATTTGCAAATATTGGAGGACGGCTTTTACATTCGTGTTGGCGAAACCGTTGCCCCCCATGTTACAAAATGCCGTTATCAATGTGCAACATCGATAGAGCCTCGTGAGCGAGCCCGATAATGCGATGACGAATTTCGTAAAGTTCGGGTATTTATCAGAATATTTGCATGATGTTCTCCCTGACATAGTTTCCCCCCGGGAGATCCGAATGCGGAACTTGTTTACCTGCTGGACTGGTCAACTCTTAGCGGTTTTATAAGTCCAGCTCACGTTTGTTGAATAAGCAAGGCCAGGCCAGGCCATCTGTTGAAAACGCAAAAACTTAACAAAAATTTAACAGAATTTCTCAGGACGACCCTCAACCACATGATTTCCTTATTATTGGGTTCCAATGTCTCTATCCTCTGGCAAGCCAGATCGGACCGCGCGAAGACGCAGACTCCGCCCTTAAAACGGAATCTCGAATGTAAGTCGTATTCCGAGCAACGAAGATATGTCGAATCAGTTGACAAATCGACCTGGGTCTTAGTTAGGGCAAGGATATCAGGTTTCGCTGTTTGCAAATATTGGTGGACGGCGTTTACATTTATATTGGTGAAACCGATGCTCCTGATGTTACAAAATGCCGTTATCAGTCGAACGTCGGCAGAGTTTCGAGAATGCCCCCGATTCGCGTTGATGAATTTGTTAAAGTTCGGTTATTTATTAAGATACTTGCATGATGTTCCCTTTTACATACTCCCTCCGGACATTCGAATGGAAAACTAGTTTTTCTACAGAATTCCTTATCTCAGAAGATACTATCATGACATATCTCCATTTTAGTTCGCACCATCAGCCATATATCATAGTCGAAACTTTCTCACACATAGTCGAAACTTTCTCACACAACACATACACACACCAAACACATGCAAATGGTGAAGAACAACACAAAAAACAGAAGGAAATGGAATAATCAAAAACATCAGCCGTATACCAAGCAATAACACAGCAATTCCACATCAGTTGAGTGTATTTGAGTTTAGAAATAGGATTTGCACACTCGGCCGTCGTCCACATCAGTTGATGAATGTACTTGAGAATATAGATCGATTTCGTACACGCTTCAGTGGCCTGATGGGTTTAGCATTGGTTCAATCTTTTAGTGATTCTAACCGTCATAGCGTAGGTTCATATCACACGTTATTCACTATCGTCGCAAACGCTATAATATCGTGGAATGTACAGCGTAACGGGGTGGTATCTCACCCCGGGACCGACTTACGAGGTAAACCAACCTTTTCTTGAACCGCTCCATCAGCCAAGCTCCGAAACATGGCCTAGAATTTCTCCCGACCAGTTTACGGAGCCGACAGGGCGTTGGGACGCCATGTACCTCATTATCGAAAATTTCTCCAAATGATATCGCGAAATGTACAGCGTGACGGGGAGGTATCTCACCTTGGGACCGACTTACGACCTCAACCAATCTTTTCTCGAAGATAATTTTCTATACGCTTTCTAGTGTAGCAACTTCACTTGCATGCCTGGGGGGGTGTTCAGTATCATTTGTGTCTAAACGACCGCATATGAATTCAATAAACCAGCCGACATACAGTTGTTTTTGACGGAACAGATTTTCTAAAAAACTTTTCGATGTATTCTTGACTCTTCATCATCATCAACATCATCGGCACTACAACCGGGATCCGGTCTGGGCCTTATGTAGCAAGTCCCGAGGCTTGTTAAATTTTCCATAATAATTTGTTTTTCCGGGCAAGGTTATTAGCCTTGCGATAATTCTTGACTCTTACCGGTATTTTTCACATTACTTAATGGTGTTTTATCAACATACGAAACCCGTTTTTTTTCCAGTGTTTCGAATATATGGAAAGGTGTGGCATTGAAACTTCAATATCTCAATGTTGGATGGTTTGAGAACTTTGTAACATATATGAACGACATCTTTCTTATCTTAATTGATATGTTAATTAAGGAACAGAATTTCTACTCTACTTTCTCTAAATCTTCTCTCAGTGATCGCGGGCTTTACAGTAGCCTTCCATTCGTTTTCGCTGTGTGTTGACTGAGTAATTTATTTAAATTCGCATTAAATAAAAAAGTAGACTATGGACTTGGAGTATATCTGGGACTCAACTAATCATTCTTTCCACTCAAATAGGACTCTGGCTAGCTGTTTCCGGTAGGTAAAGGTTTCCATCCACTTGAATGCGTCATGTGAGGGTAATTCTTCCTTTCTTCCTGCTCCTGGTCAAGTTGATGGCACTATTCTGTTGATGGGCTTTACTACGAGGGTTGCCTTTTATATTTCGGGATTAGAGAACAAAAACCAATATTGATCATCGAAAATCACTTTATTGTTTTTCAAAATATTCCCCGTGAAGATCTATACACTTTTGCATGCGTTTGAACCAATTGTCGAAGCACTTTTGCCACTCTGATTGAAGTATCTCCAACACATGCATTCTGAATGCAGCAACCGCTTCTTCAGGTGTCGAAAAACTTTGACCTCTCAGTTTATTTTTTACGTACGGGAATAAAAAGAAGTCATTCGGTGCCAAGTCAGGACTATATGGCGGATGACCCATCAAATCGATGTTTTCGGTGCTCAAAAATGCAGTTGTCGCAGCCGATCTGTGAGAGCTCGCATTGTCGTGGTGAAGAGTGATCCGTCTTCGGCGGTTGGTTTTCCTGATTTCTTGGAAGACAACTGGCAAACAAATGGTTGTGTACCACTCAGAATTGACTGTTTTACGTTGTTCTAGTGGTACGGTTGCGACATGTTCAGTTTTTCCGAAAAAACAGGCGACCATTTGCTTGGAAGTGCTTCGTGCGCGAACAACTTTTGTTGGATTTGGCTCATCTTGAAACACCCAGACAGTCGACTGCTGTTTACTTTCGGGCTCATACGCGTAAATCCACGATTCATCACCTGTCACGATGTCATAGACGTGTTTCGAAGCACCGCGACCGTATTTTTTGAGCATTTCTTTCGACCAATTGACACGAGCCTGTTTTGGGCGATTGACAAATTGTGTGGGATCCAACGCGAACAAATTTTTTTGACAGTCAAATGTTTATGCAATATTGAATGTATGCTGGTCCCACTAACGCCTAAGGTTGTCTCAATCTCACGATAGGTCACATGACGATCTTCCAATATCAGTTCGCGCACAGCATCAATGGTTTTCGGAGCAACAACTGATTTTGGACGACCTTCACGAAATTCATCTTGGAGTGAACTACGACCACGATTGAATTCACCATACCATCGATAAACACTGGTCCTTGATGGAGCTTCATCGCCAAAAATTGAATTAAGTTCATCCATGCACTGTTGCTGAGTTAATCCACGCCGAAAGTTGTAAAAAATAATCGCACGAAAATGTTGACGATTTAATTCCATTTTTGGGCCGAGATGAATCTTTTAAGTTACTGTAAACAACACAAATAGCGCTCGTATGTCAAAACGTTCTGAGTGCGTATACCTCAAAATTGTCCAACTGACAGAGCTGTCAATTGCCGGATTGCAACGCTAGGGTTGCCAAATCCCGAAACATAAGAGGCAACCCTCGTATTATACATCCCTTACAAAATTTTCTTGGAGAAAAAGGAACATGTTATGTACGTAGAATTCAGCATTTTGAACTCAAGCGAATCTTCGTCCAACTTTGTTAATGTTCGTGATTCTGTGTCATAAAAGAGGACAGGGATTCTATTGTTGCAAAATTATATAGGAATGACTGGGTGTTTCTTCACAAGGCTTTACTGTACGGTTTCCTTTTTAGGGTGGAATAACGGAGTTTGGGGCAATATTGCACATTGCTTTCAAAATAGAATAACTTATGCTCTCTCCGAAAATTATGGAACAGACCATTGTGCAATGGAGATTTAGATTAAAGTGAACGCATTATAGTATTTAATAGGATCTGGCATAAGTTCTTGCTGGCTGCAACAACATTCCCAATATTTTCAAACGTTTTGAACTTGCTGGACTGATCAACAAGTACAGCTCACGTTTGTTGAATAAGTAAGGCCAGGCCAGGCCAGGCAATCTGTTGAAAACGCAAAAACTTATTCAAGGTCCTCTTAATTTTAAACAATCCTCTCACATTTCGTTAGTTCATTTCGTAAAATCACATTGGTTCGCAAAAATGTTCATTGTCACAAATATTTTACGATAAATGCAATAAAAACAATAAATATTAAGAGTAAACATAATCGGATTGTATAATCAATTGCCAAGAAAACATCATCTCAGCGTCACACATCTAGTTATTAATCGAACAAATGAGCATCAGGCAAACGATGCTAATTTGAGAACGCCATCAAATAGACACAAATGGTCAAAGTTCATTTTGGATCTGAACTCTCGTGGGTCTGCAATGTTAAGGATAATTTTTGAAAATCTGTAGCACCATGAGATTCAGCTCTAGCGTGAATTTTCATTCACTCATTGCTAAATCAGAATCATTCAAAATTTCTAGTTTCGTATACTTTTTCCTTCTATAGTCCGTTCTAATACTTTTTTCCTTTTCTCTCGCACACTTTTGTCTTTCTTTATATTTTTTAGCTGTTGTCACTTGTTTTGCTAATTTATTTCTATTTATTAATTTACTAGAATTTGCATGGTTTTACTAGGTTGCTTTGCATTGTTTAAGGATAGGAATAGTAGAGGTTTGTTTGCGCTCATTGTAGAGTTCGCGTATATATATTACTGTGTTAATCTGTTTTTGTATTAAATTTAGTATTTTACGTTTTACTTATTATGTACACAAGTGAATAAATCAGATTAGTCTAAATTTGTCGAAAGATCAGCGCAATAACCGGGATTGCCTCTAATTAATATGCATTCCTATGAAACTAATGTACAAAGAAGTGATAATGCAAAATTATAAAAAAGGCGATTTTAATCTGGTTAAGCAGCCCGTTGTTTTCGATTTTCCTTACACAGTAAATAATAATGTAGAATATTACTCAATATCGGACATTTTAAATTATTCAGTTTAGTGTTTATATCATGTTTAATTTAATTTATTAACAGCAGGTCTCCAGCATTTTCGAAAAGTTTTTACTCGTTCATTATCCGTTTTTAAGACCTTCGGGTTGTCTGCAAAATAATGTATGTTTATATCCGTAAAAGTGATTATTACGTTTTCTGCGTCAAATGTGTTTGGAATACAGCGAGTGACCAGCCATTTAATTACAGATTAGTCAAAGCATATTGGAATGGTCGCCGAAAATCGGCTACTAGGCGTACTTCTTAAAAAAAATTAAGTACAATATGTTCTTCTGTCGAAGAACGCGAATATTAACTTATTTTTTTTTAATTCGTTTTCCATTTTTTTTTCCATTTTTACCTTTTTTTACATTTCTTTTAATTTTTTTGAAATTTTTTTTTTATTATAATTTTTTTTTTTTAATTTTTTTTTAATTTAAAAAAAATATTTTATTTGGTTTTATTTTATTACACTTCTCTCGGGAGAGGCGAACCTATAGCGCCGAGTAGGCGCCCCGAGATGCTACCAAAACCCGGTTGCAATTTTTCTTAAACAGCTGCAGCTTGTAACGCTCCGGGAACACTCGCGCGGGAAGGGAGTTCCAAAGCTTTCCCGCTCTGTAACGGAACGAGTTCTGTTGCAGGAATGTTCGCGCCGTCGGGAGATGAACCGCAAACTGGTGTGATCCGTCGGATTGTCTTGTGGAGCGCATATAAGTCGAATTGCGTGGAACAATACCAAGAATCTACGAAAAACAGGACCCTTCATAATATCAGTAAACAGACAGAGGTCAGCTACGCGCCTTCGATGTGATAGCGGCTGTAGTCCCGACGTCAGTGCCGAATCGCCGATCAGGCGGATCCCCCATCTCTGTCTGCTCTCAAGTAGGTCGAAGGTATGTTTAGGAGCAGAGCTCCAAACATGAGAGCAATATTCGAGCGCGGTTCTAATTTGGGATTAATACAGGAGGAGAAGTTGGGCCAGAGTAAAATATTTCTTGGCTCTAAGAAGATAATTCAGTTTTCCTGAGGTGGATTTGGCGATGTTCGACACATGTTTATGTCACGACACATTCCCACAGACTGTGACGCCGCGCAATTGAAACTTTCTTGATTCTAAAAAGATAATTCAGTTTTCCTGAGGTGGATTTGGCGATGTTCGACACATGTTTATGTCACGACACATTCCCACAGACCGTGACGCCGCGCAATTGAAACTTTCTTGGCTCTAAAAAGATAATTCAGTTTTCCTGAGGTGGATTTGGCGATGTTCGACACATGTTTATGTCACGACACATTCCCACAGACCGTGACGCCGCGCAATTGAAACTTTCTTGGCTCTAAAAAGATAATTCAGTTTTCCTGAGGTTGATTTGGTGATGTTCGACACGTGTTTATGTCACGACACATTCCCACAGAACGTGACGCCGCGCAATTTCAAGCATTCCTCAGATTCGAGGGCCTGGTCATTCATCATCAGCTGCAGAACCGATGATCTATTTCTCCTTGTGAATGTTTATAGTGTTAGCGACAATAGTGAATAACCTGTGAATCAAATCGACGTTATAAGGATTAGAATCACTAAAAATTGAAGCCATGAGGCCACTGAGGCGTGTACGAATTCGATCGGTATTCTCAAGCACATTCCACTGATGTGGAATTGTGATGCTTTGCTTTCGTATACGACTCTGATGCTTTTGCTTATTCGATTTTCGTTCGGTGTTGCTCTTCACTATTTGCTTGTGTATTGTGGGTGTATCCGTTAGAAACCCAACACTACTCCCTCCTCTGTAACTTTGTTACGATTTACTGCGAGAGCGGACGACGAATCGGGGAATGAGCGAACGAGAGAACGTCGGAGCAGCCGAGTGAGACGCTGCTCTGTGCAGAAGTCGGGACCGTAGTAGTAAAGTCCTGTTTACCTATGGGAGATTGTATGCTGCGTGTAGAGATCACACGTTGGAATTATTGCGTTTAGCAACGATAGCGAAGAGGATGAATTGAACACACGCAGAAACGGGTAGGAAGCAAAACATTGAAGCATCATACTAACGGCCACGAGTGTGAATTCGGTATCTAAACTCAAGTACACTCAACTGATGTGAAATTGCTATGTTAATTGCAATGGTATACGGCTCTGATGCTTTACTTATTCGATTTTCTTCCGGTGTTGTTCTTCACTATCTGCTCGTGGTTGTCTGCGTATTTGTTAAACGCCACATGTTGTAAATTGTGTCTTCGCTGCAGTGAAGTCGACGAGATTGGCCTTCCCCCACTGCAGGACCTTATCCAGATCCCGATTCGGAGAGTCGATCTGATCACATTTCAACTGGTGGGACGTTGATGTTGCAAATGTTGTATATTATGTTTGCGTTGCATTGAAGTCGACGAGATTGGTCATTCCCCACTGCAGGACCCTATCCAGATCCCGATTCAGAGAGTCTATCTGATCACATCTCAACTGGCGCGACGTTGATCTTGCAAATGTTGTATATTATGTCTGCGTTGCATTGAAGTCGACGAGATTGGCCATTCCCCACTGTAGGACCCTATCCAGATCCCGATTCGGAGTGTCGATCTGGCTACATCTCAGCTGGTGTGACGTTGATACACTATTCGGCAGGTCACTCGAAAAAGACGAAACAAGTGTACCATTATCCGCAAAACTGAACCCTCTGTTGCTGTTGATTCTGCCAAGTCATTTATGTGAAGCAAAAAGAAGGTTGGAGCCAAAATAGAACCTTGAGGCGTCCCGGAATTAACAGGATACAGATCCGAAGACGCACCGTCCACAACAACCCGTATCGATCGATTTTCGAGGAAGCTCTTCGTCCAGTCGCAAAGCTGCTAGGAAAACCCAAATGAACGAAGTTTGCTCAGCAATGCCCCGTGCTAGACGCGGTCAAAAGTTTTGGAGATATACAATGCAACCGCCCCTGACTCACCATGCCGCTCAATCGTAGATGTCCATATATTGGTTATAAGGTCAAAAGGTCTCCCGTGGACCGCCTGCCACGGAATCCGTATTAACGATCATTCAGAAGTCCGTTACACTCCAAATACTTAATTAACTCGGTGTTGATGACTTTTTCCATCACCTTGGATAACATAAACAGTAATGCTATCGGCCAATAATTTTGTGGGAGACACTTTTTTCCCGTCTTTGGGATTGGCTGAACTCGAGTGATTTCCCAGCAGGCAGGACAGGTCCTCCGTGCTTAAGATAAGCGAAAGAGTCGGCCAAGAACCGGCGATAGTTCTGCAGCACAGTTCTTAATGACTATTGCTGGTATTCCGTCCGGGCCGGTTACCTTCCTACAGTCCAGTCCATATAGAATATGTTAATTGGTACGTCGGCAAAATCTCACATCCGGCATGGAAGACCGTACAGGGCGATCACAGGTGGCTCCAAAAGACCGGCTTCGATGTTTGGATTCGCGAACACATTAGCTTTATCCTTTTAATTTGTGACTAACGTCCCGCTGTCTGTCACCAACGGAGAGAAAGAGGAGGAAGAGAAGTTTGTGTTGACAGCTCTTGCCATTGACCAGACGGGACGCGAACCAGTCGGGAACTGAAGGAGTTTATTGGTCACTCGGTCGTTGTAGGCCTTCGTCGCGGTATCAATTGGCTGGTTGCACGCGTTTCTGATTCTAACTGAATTCGAACTGTTAACATCGGTGCGGTTTGAGCGCCATTGTTTGAAAGCTCTATTTTTCGCCGCTGTAATCGGCTCGCATTTTTATCAAACCGTTTTTATCGGATAAATTTCGTTTGATGGAATGTGGAATGTAGATCTCCGTCCTGAGAAGAATAATCTCCGTGAAAGCCTCCGGGCATGTGTTAACATCCGAGTGTCCAAAGCACCCTCTGGCCACGGAAAGGATGCGAAGAGTTCTCGCAAATCATCCCAGTTAGCAGCCCCATACTCCCATACATGGCGAAGCTACGTAGGCCGGCTATTCGCTTGAAATACAAGTGGTTGCGCGACTGATACCAAGCAGTGATCTGATTTTCCCAGTGGCGCAGCAACTTCCACGGTATAAATGTTAGGCTCGGATGTCAAAAACAGATCCAGGGTGTTGGTATAATCACCTCGTTCGCATAATCATCTCGGGCATCCGGCAGTGGACTGAAAAGTTTTCGACCAAACAAAAATACAAGACATTTTTTCCTATTTGACTAAATTAATACTCGCCGTAGTCGAATGAGTGTGTCTTCTATATATGTTGTGTTATCTTTTTTGTAGGTAGGCAGGTGCACTCGCGTGGGTTCCTCCGGGTATGTATGTGGCTGGGCGATCAATACCAAGCAGTGATCTGAGTTTCGCAGTGGCACAGCAACTTCCACCGTATAAATGCCCGGCTCCGATGTCAAAAACAGATCCATGTATAATCACCTCGGGTACCCGGCACTAACGTAGGTTCCACCACGAGTTGAGTCAAATTTCGGCTAACAGCAAAGTTCTCCGCCAGCCTCGTCAGTTCCGTGAAACTGTATCAACAAGCCGGAATTGTGCACATTAAATCGCCAAGGACGACAATTTAAGAAGCCGGGTGGTTGATGTGTATCCTGTCGACGGTACGTGAAAGTATTCGAAAAATGTCGCTGGTCGATCGTCATTCGGGGAGCGGTAAAGACAACACAGAAATGCAACAGAATACCTCAGCACGACCCTCAACCACATGATGTCCATGTTATTGGGTTCCAACGCCTCCATCTTCTGGCAAGCTAGATCGGAGCGCGTGAAGACGCAGACTCCGGCATTCCAATGGAATCTCGAATGCAAGCCGTATTCTGAGCAACGAAGATATGTCGAATCGACCTGGACCTCAGTTAGGGTAAGGATATCAGGTTTCGCTGTTTGCAAATATTGGCGGACGGCGTTTACATTCGTATTGGTGAAGCCGATGCCCCTCATGTTACAAAATGCCGTTATCGGTCGAGCATGGCAGCGCCTCGAGAGCGAGCCCAATTATGCGATGACGAATTTCTTAAAGCTTGGTTATTTATCATATCTGCATGATGTTCCCCCCCGACATAGTTCCCCTGGAGATCCGAATGGGAAACATCTTTGTCTCCGGAATTCCTTATCTCGGATGGTACCATCATGACTTATCTCCGTGTCAGTCCGGGACATCGGACACACGTCCGAAACACAACCGCAGATTTCTCTCGACAATATCAGGGAATGTACAGCGTAACGGGGTGGTATCTCACTTTGGGACTGACTACCACCTAAACCAACCTTTTCTCGAACTGGTCCGTCAGCCAAGCTCCGAAAGACGGCCAGGGATTACTCCCGACCATTTCACGGAGCCTATAGCTTGAAGGGTTGGTATTTCACCGGGCGACAGAGCATTGGGACCCCACCTACCAGTATATATATTCTAACGCCCCACTCACAGGGCTAAGATAATATCATCATCATCACCATCATCGGCCCTACAACCGGGACCGGTCTTGGCCATGGCCTTACTTAGCAAGTCCTGAGGCTTGTTAAATTTTCCATAATGATTTGTTTCTTCCGGGCAAGGTCATTAGTCTTGCCCCAGCGCTAAGATAATATGTCTTATCGTAATTGAGTCGTCTACGCGCTTCCATTTTTTATACATTTATAATAATATGCATGCAAGTATGTTTTAAGCATTTTTTTTTAAATATATAAATGATGCTCTATTGTGAATATACGGGATCATCATCATCATCGGCCCTACAACCGGGAACCGGTCTTGGCCTTATTTCGCAAGTTCTGAGGCTTGTTAAATTTTCCATAATGATTTGTTTTTTCCGGGCAAGGTTATTAGTCTTGCGCCTGTGATACAGTCGCGTATAAGATATTGTGGGTTATTCAACAACGATCATACCAGTGGCTCGCAATTTTATCAATCTATTTTTTCTGTAGTTCTAAGATTACTATGAGCTTTTAAACATAATAATCCTGAAGTGTGAATATAAAACTTGAACTGGGTGAAATAATAATACTTCACTTTCTCTACACTCTATTGTTCAATTAATAACTGGGCAGCACAAGGAGGCAGTCGCTGATCTCAGGCACGATAGGACGTACGTTCAACTCGCAGCAGACCTGTACAACTATACTATTTATTGGCCTGTAGGAACCCGGAAGTTCATGATCTCGCCTCAGAAAAGGATGCAAGTTGGACCAGGCGATAGATAAGTGAAAACAACCACTACAGGTGTTATGTCCTTATAGTAGGTGCCCCACTAGATCCGTTACAAAATCCAGGTCACAGCCCTTTGTTCACGAATATTACGCCACTCAAAACCTCAAAAAACCATTCAAAGATTAATTAAATCTTTCAAAGATTAATTAAATCAATCGAGGGACGCAACAGAGGTGCGAAAAAGAGGAAAAACAGACAAGGAAAAGAAAGGGTATGAGTTTTCCCGCACGGTACACTTCCACAGTGGCGCAAGGCTAATAACCTTGCCCGGAAAAACAAATTTTATTATTATTTATTGGCCTGTAGGAACCCGGAAGTTCATGACCTAATCGACTCGACTCCGTCATCGTTCCCTGTCCTGTGCACTCTCCCTCCACGCTTGACCATCTGATTCGATCTCTTCAAAGTCAAACCTTACATTGTCCTCCCATCCCCGCCGCGGCTGTCCCTTCGGTCTCTTTCCCGTTGGTCTACCGCCAAGAATTTTACGCACGGCCCTATCGTAGCCCATTCGCGCCACATGTCTGGCCCATCTTAATCTTCGCGTCCTGATTACTCTCACTATTGTAGCTGTGCAGTATATCTCTTCCAATTCGTGGCATGGAGTTTACTCCATTGTCTGCCTCCTCGTCGTATTTACCGTCAAAGATACCCCTTAGGACTTTATTCTCGAATACGCGGAATTTGTTTTCTTCCCGTTTTGTGAGAGCCCATGTTTCGCATCCGTATAGAACAATCGGCATGATTATGGTTCTATAGACCCGGAGCTTTATATTACGTGATAGCAGTTTGGATTTCGGTAGTTTACTGGCTGCGTGCCAACTGGCGTTGCCAGAGTGTAGTCTTTTGTTAATTTCCTTTGAAGCATTGAAGCATCAAGCTACTGCCGCGTGTACGAATTTGATTTCTAAACTCAAGTAAACTCACCTGATGTGGAATTGTTGTTATCGCTATGGTATATGGCTCTGATGCTTTGCTTATTCGAATTTCCTTTCGGTGTTCTTCACTATTTGCTTGCATATTGTGTGTGTATCTATTAGAAACGCTACACTAATCACGTCGGGGTCACCAATTATAGCGTTTGCGACGGTAGTGAAGAACGTGTGATTCGAACTGACGCTGTGGCTAACAACTCGCCCCAAATCTTTTTACGAATAAGGGATATTAAAGTTTTCAAATCAGTGGCAAAAGTGTGTAGATCGCGCAGGAGACTATATTGAAAAATGTTGATAGTGTAACAATATTCAATAAATGGATAAAGAGAAATTACAGTTTATATTTGATTATATGTGGTAGATTGTTCGCTATAGCGGAAAACAATGGAGCGCTATCGGATCATCAATATGGCTTCAGGAATTCACGATCGACCATCGAGGCCATCAAAACAGAGGTCGATATGACAGCTGAAGCAATAAAAGGTAAAAGATGGAAAAGAAGAACAACGAAATACTGTGTTGGGGTAACGATCGACATCAAAACCCCCTTCAACTCGGTCAACTTAGTGGTCTATCGGATGAGCCCTTAGTCGAAGGGGCACTCCGCCCTATCTACTACAAATCGTTATAAGCTACTTCACCAGAAGAAAGCTGATTTATGATGCGGACGAGGGCAGATAAATATGTGACGTCATGGCAGGAGTTCCTCAAGTGTCAGTACTTGGTCCGCTCCCGACCCCTGTGAAATATGTAAATTAAAGATCTTCTTTCCCTGCGAGCACTAGCGTTGTCGGAGTGTAGTCTTTTGCTAATTTCCTTCGGCATTTCGTTACTGGTCGTCAGTATCGTTCGCAAATATTTAAATTCTTTAACTTTTTCAAATATCTTGCCTCTGACGTTTATATGTGTTCCCTGAGTTCCACCTGCTCTCGCCGTAATCGTATATTTTGTTTTGTCTTCATTTATTCCTAGGCCCACCTCTTCTGCCGCTTGCATGATGATTTCACAATTTTTACTTACAGTTTCTAGATTATCGCCCAGAACGGCGATGTCATCCGCATATGCGACCACTTGTGTGACCCCGTTCAGGGATGATCCGGTCATATTGTCGTCTTGTACCTTTCTGATAACATACTCGGGGACAAGGTTAAAGAGACATGGTGAGATGCCATCCCCCTGTTTTAGACCGTCCCGGATTTCAAATGGTTCTGAGAGGTGGTTTTCTATTCTAACTCGCCCTCTGTTTTCGTTCATGCAAATTTGAATGAGGGCGGCATATTTTTTTGGGATTCCCAGCTCAACTACAATATGGTAGAGTCTTTGCCTTGCGACTGACTCGTAGGTTTTTTTGAAGTCAACGAACAGTTGGTGAACCATCTCTCCGTATTCCCACTTCTTTTCCAGTAGTTGCCTAATTGTGAACACTTGGCCGCTCGTTGACCGGTTCCTACGGAATCCGTATTGATAGTCTCCCAATATGTGTTCTGCGTACTGTGTGATTCTCGCCAGTATGACATTTGTTAATATGTTGTATGTGGTTGTTAGCAATGATATTCCTCTGTAGTTTTCGCAGTCAGATCTGTCGCCTTTTTTGAAAATGGGGATGACTATTGAGGTTTTCCATTCTTTCGGAGTGACTTCGTTATCTCATATTGTTTGGATGAGCTGGTGGATCTTTCGAGCGGTTGCCGCCTCTCCTCCGTGCTTCACAGGCTCTGCCGGTATGCAGTCGACTCCGGGAGCCTTGTTGTTTTTCAATCGGTTTATTGCGTCTACAACTTCGTCAAAAGAGGGCTCTGCGATCTGAGGCTCGGCTGTATGTACGTCTGGTGCGTTTATTTGTGGTTGATGGGTGCGCACATTGAGCAGATTTTCAAAGTACTGCTTCCATCTTGTCACAGTATTGTTTGTTTCTGTCACCAGGCAGCCGTTTGTGTCTCGGATTATTTTGGCTCTGCCTCAGTGGCCATTTCTAAATGAATTTATACCGGCATACATACCTCTGATGTTCTTTGCTCTGGCATTTTCTAGGAATTTTTCGATCCGAGTCATCTCCCATTCGGGTTTTATGCGTTTGAAGAGCCTCATTGTCTCTTTCCAAATTGTCGCGTATTTTTATGCGTTGACTTCATCATATCTTTCTAAGTGGATCACTCTAAGTCCTCATGAGAATTGCAAACGAAAATTTTGCATTGTATCATGAGAATCGAAAAAACGAAAGTTCCCATACACCTAACCGTGGCGAATATCGAGTTGCGCGAGTTTGTACTCGCGAGGGTCAAATGCCTGTGACGGAAGGTAGCCAGGCGCACCGTCAGCGAATATAAGTGATTGAACAAGTATGACAGCCGGAAAAAGTTCTTGATTAGTGGAGAGCGTCGGTCATCAGCATTCATTATGTTGCGATAATCAGCAGCCAAAACCTGAGAATAAATCCTTGTAAACCAAAGATGTATTTATAAAAACAACTTGAAAAGTGATTGTACAAATTCGAATAAGTGAATTTAAACGTGTGAGGAAAATAATGGTACAGAAAATTGGTGGCACCCGGCAGGGTACAAAGTGTGCATATCTGCCGGGTATTTCACAATATCGTGAGATTCAACTTATATTGTGTTGAATGCTAACGCCATAAGGCGACAACAATAAAGGACAGAAATACAACGCAAAAGATCACTGGAACCGGGTGAAACAAAAACAAAATTTTTATATAATTTTATTTACTTCATTTTTAATTACTTACTTTAGTATTATTGACTTTCAATTTTTATTTTGAATTTTGATTTTGATTTATAATCTTTTTCTTTTTTTTCTTTAGTTTTGATGTTCAAACACTGTTGGGTTGAGGCGAATTTTCCATTTGTTAAAGTATGCTGAGATGTGCGGGAGGAAGTTGTTTTTTTTTTTACACTAACGCGCGCACAAAAGGGGATATTGAAGTACCCTTAAATGTCAGAGCATAGTGCGAGCGGATGGAGAGGATGTGGATAAGGAAAGGAGGTTTCGATGTATATTGGTCTTGAATGTCTGGACATCACAACGGCCAGGAAACACATCATCATGCAGAACATTCCACATTCGTGTGGTTCGGCTAAAGAATGACTCTTTATGTTTATTTGTGCGCCTGAAGTCCACTTTCAACGTGAACTGATGCGTATTCACAGATTGACGGATATCGCGGGAAAATGTCTGAAGGGGTGGAACACATTCAGCAAGTTCTGTTGAGCAAGAGGTAGGCATGAATAGTTGCGCCTATGTTCTAATGACGGAATTGGCCGACTTAGGGCTGAGTACCCAACAAGTTTCATTGCGTGTTTTTGCATCCTGTCGAGCACGTGTAGTGCAGTTTTTGATGCGCCTGACCAAATATGGATTGAACTCTATTTTTGGACGAATATACGCTTGCGAATAAATAGTGGCCAGGTTGGATGGAGTGAAGTATCCTTTTGCATCTCATTCTCGCTATCGAATTCCGCAAAAAAAAAAAAAATGTTGACCAAAATTTGACCCAACTGGTGAGAATGTACCCTTAAGGAGGCTGCACTTTTCGTAGCTTCAAATATGCGGTCATTCCAATTAAGAGGCTAATTAATTCGAGTGCCGATGATTGAAAGTTCCTTGGCCCCGTCGATACAAGTGCCGTTCATCGACAGTATATTTACTTTGGCGCTCGTCTTTGACGACAAGCAGCAGCACTGACAATTTAAGGCATTGAATTCTGCTCGGTTAGATAATCCCCAATAATATATCTTGTTGAGGTCTGAATTTCATGTATCAAGCATAAGTTGCTGGTTGGTAGTGACGTTCGAAGAGTTTGCACGGGAGTGTTCGTAAGAGTATGAGAAACTCAAGGTGCTATCATCAGCAAACGAGTGAATTGGGTTGTCGGTAATTGACAAGAGATCATATATAAAGATGAGGAAGAGAGTGGGTGAGAGCACCGAACCCTGGGGAACACCTTCATTAATTTGATGGGAAACAGATTTGACACCATCATTAACCAATTGGATTGAACGGCCAGAAAGATAATCTCTTGTCCATTGGTTCAGGGAATTGTCCATTCCATATGAATGCAATTTTGAAAAGGGCTGGATGCCAAACTCTGTCGAAGGCTTTTGAAATATCCAATTCGACTACTAGTTTCTCATAATTCAACGTGCTATCATCAGCAAACGAGTGAATTGGGTTGTGAGTAATTGACAAGAGATCATTTATAAAGATGAGGAAGAGAGTGGGTGAGACTACAGTGTCTTGGGGAACGCCTGCATTAATTTGATGGGAAACAGATTTAACACTGTCAAAAACCACTTGAATTGAACGCCCATAAAGATAGTCTCTTATCCGCTGGATCAGGGAGTTGTACACTCCATAGTAATGTAATCTTGATAAAAGTGCTGGATGCCAAACTCTGTCGAAGGCTTTTCATATATCCAATGCGACAACTCTGCTTTCACTAAGGTAGTGGATGGAAGGGCTCCATTTTTCGGTACGGTACGCCATCAGATCTCCTGTGGACCTGTTGCCACGAAAGCCACATTGGCGGTCATTCAGGAGGTCATTTGATTCCAGATAATTCGAAAGTTGACGGTTGATAAGTGATTCCATTACCTTGAAGAGAATAGAAGTTAGTGCTATGGGTCGATAAGAAGAAAGGGATGATTTGTCACCCTTTTTGGGAATTTGCTGAATGTTCGCTGACTTCCATCTATTTGGGAAACGACCAGTAGAATAAGACAAATGGAAGAGTTTCCGCAGTGGTTTAGTGAGTGAAGAGGAACATCCCTTCAAGAGGATTGAGGGAATGCCGTCCGGATCAGCGGGTTTGTGTGAGTTTGTGTCTTTGAGTGCGCGCGAAACAGTACGCGTTCGGAAGTGAATCTGGCTCATGGTGTGCTGCTTATGCTCAAGTTGAGGTCGAACTGATGTGATATCAGGCAGCGTTAATGGGACTGCAAAATGTGCAACAGGTAGATTTGTGGCGGTTCCGCCAAACGCCACTGCCTACTTGCCCAATTACCCCCAAGTTTCCTGTGCTGAAGCTCCTCAAACTCCATCGTTTCCCGCTAATTCAATTGCATTAGCACCTAAAAACATTTCCCTGTCCAAGGACAATCAATGCTCCCAATGCATTACCTAGAAAATCCTGAGAAGAATTTCACCAACAAGGGCATTTTTCCATGTATCAACGCATCGGCAAAAATTTTCCCAACAAACAATTCTTAGCATTCATAATCCAATGCATCATTAGAATTCGCAGGAAAACTATTTCGGCACCGTTGTTTGTCGAGCAATTTTGTCCCTCATGTGCACCCTAATCTTCCCACATGCACATATCTAGCAGACCCTTTGCCTAGGGACAAAAGCAAATACACGCATCTTGCGTCTAGTGTCGGAAACCAAATCCTATAGCATAACAAATGCAAATAAGAATGTTTTTCTTACCCTTGGCAGCGTTGCCATAAACATCCAATACCCAGTGTGTATGTTTAAACTTCAATTAGCACCATTTCCACGATGCATTGCGGCCTATCTATACAGCTGCAATGCACATCATAAACAATGATCTACACGATCCCTTTGTATTTCAGTATTTCTGGATCCGCTTCTCATGATCTCGCGGCATGAGCAAACAGAAATACATTAGCACCCAATGAGTTACAGCTTGTTTACTTAGCCGAACGCACATCTTATTGATGCCCATTATTCCCTTTCGATTTTTCAGCTTCGTTCTCATGGCCTTGTCCCATAAAAAAAACCAATGTCCACACTTACATGCATACCATGATCTGATCTTCTCTATGAGATCCGGTTAGCTACAATACTGCTGAACGGATTTCTTTTGGTGTTTCATCGGCGAACGTTTTGTGGGGACGAGGTGGAGCTCAGCGCCCATGCCGGTGCCACGAGTTCGCCCCCCACAGATTCGCCTTCTCTATAGCAGGTGACTGGTTTGTCATCGACTATAAGCGATGGAATGGATGAAGAGACTGAGTTTTGAAAGTTTTCCACGAATGCCCAGAAGTTTCTACTACCTGTGGGAGAGTGTTGTATGTTTTGTCTCACTCTCTGGTGATGCAAGACCTTCAGACCTTCCCAGTTGGCTTTCTCATAGAACCATACTGTTCTTTTGGGAGTTTTCTCGTAAGCGTTGCTGTTAGTTAGAGGAAATTTAGCTGACACGACACAGTGGCCTGAAGTGCCCAAGGACAGAGAAAACTTCAATTGTGTATTTGTTTGGGTGGGAGGTGAGAAACAGGTCCAGTATGTTTGCGAAATGACCATCTATATCTGGTACTTGTGTTGGCTCATTGACGAGTTGAGTTAAACTATTTGAATCAGCAAAGAGCTGAATATATTGACCTTCAGGTGTTGTGTGTTGGGAGTGGCGAAGCCACTGAGAGTTACGCATATTAAAATCACCCGCAATAACGATTTCAGTGTGGGGATATAGGGTCAAGATACTATCGATGGAATGAGACACAGCATCAAATTCATTAAAGGATGCGTTTCTATCCAAGTTTGGGCTTCTGCAAAGAAAGCAATAATGCATGATATGCGTACGAGCGTGAAGTTTAAGCCACGAGAAATTAAATTTTGGATTGGAGCAGATCCCATATTGTGGCAGAAGCTGATAAGCAATATCACTTCGTATGTATGTAGCTATACCACAATGTTGAAAGGACAAAGGCATTAACTTATAACCGGGTATAGTAAAATCGGAAATATCTGCATCATTTATTAGATGAGTCTCGCTAAGTGCAAGGATTGCTGGCTTCTGGTTCCAGACGTGAGCAGATACAGAGGAACAATTGCATTTTAGGCCGCGAATGTTACACAGATCGACGTGAAATTCCTGTTCCATTGAAATGGCCTGACACAGAAATCCAATACGGCCTCAGAAGAGGATGCAAGTCGGACCCGGCGATAGATAAGCCCTTGTAGTAGGTGTTCCACTAGATCCGTGCCGAAATCCAGGTCACATCCCTTTCGTGACGAATATTACGCCACTCAAAACACCAAAAACCCTCCAAAGATTATAAACAATCGAGAGTATTGATGTCTGAGGGACGCAACAGAGGTGCGAAAAAGAGGAAAAACAGACAAGGAAAGGCAAGGGTATGAGTTTTCCCGCCCTGTACACTTCCACAGTGGCTAATGACCTTGCCCGGAAAAACAAATTTTAATTTATTGGCCTGTAGGAACCCGGAAGTTCATGGCCTCATCGACTCGACTCCGCCATCGTTCCCTGTCCTGTGCACTCTTCTTCCACGCCCGACCATCTGATCCGATCTCCTCAAGGTCAAACCTAACATTGTCCACCCATCTCCGTCGCGGCTGTCCAACCGGTCTCTTTCCCGTTGGTCTACCGTCAAGAACTTTACGCACGGTTCTATCGTTGCCCATCCGCACCACGTGTCCGGCCCATCTTAATCTTCGCGACTCTCTCTATTGTAGGTTTGCGGTATAGCCCTGACAATTCGTGGTTATGGAGTTTCCTCCATTGTCCTGCCTCCTCGTCATATTTACTGCCAAAAATACCCCTCAAAACTTTATTCTCGATACGCGGAATTTGTGGAAAAACAAATTATTATGAACAATTTAACAAGTCTGGGATAAGGACCGGATACCGGTGGAGAGACTTGCTAAATAAGCCAAGAGCGGATCTCGGTTTTAGTGCCGATGATGATGATGTACACTTCCACAGAATTTTCACACTACGGTGCGATTCCCATATATCGGGTTTTCCAATATGAATGAACCCTTTCGCGGTGGCCATATGAACGAAGTCGAGTTCCATTCATAAATGTTTTAATTGTACTTCATGCCGATAATAAAGTTTTTGAAATATCTCAAATGGTTTGCGTTTTATTTAAAAAAAAGTTGTCAAGTCCCTATTGGAAAACCCGATATATCTCCGAACTACACTCGGACGCGTTTGTCGGATCCCACAGAAGATTTGACACGCGAACCGGTAGTGCAATTAGGGTATCTTGTGTTTACCTAAGATACCCTAAACGGATTACACAATTGATCCGATGGTACGAATCACAAGGCAGAAGCGCACGGTAGAAGGTAATTTAATTTAGTTGCCCCATTTCCAATATTTCAAGGCTTACGAGGATTGTCATAGGTCCAAGGACCGACATAGTAGTGTATAGCGTTTGGG
The DNA here is from genome assembly GCA_963931805.1 of Microdon myrmicae. Taxonomy (NCBI): domain Eukaryota; kingdom Metazoa; phylum Arthropoda; class Insecta; order Diptera; family Syrphidae; genus Microdon; species Microdon myrmicae. The sequence goes on along the minus strand of OZ007500.1, from coordinate 143,598,456 downwards.
ATGATAGTGAAGAACGTGTGATTCGAACTGACGCTATGACAGTTAGAATCACCAAAAATTGAACCAAAGCGCAACCCATCAGGCCACCGCCGTGTGTACGAATTCGATTTCCAAACTCAAGTACATTCGACTGATGTGGATTTGTTATGTTATCGCTATGGTATACGGCTCCGATGCATTTTCTTATTCGAGTTTCGTTCGGTGTTCTTCACTATTTGCTTGTGTATTGTGTGTGTATCTGTTAGAAACGCCACACTACTCCCTCCTCAGTAACTTTGTTACGATCAGCTTCGTGTGCGAACGACGGAGCGAGGAACGAACGAGCAAGAGATCGTCGGAGCAGGCGTGTGAGACGCTGCTCTGTGTAGAAGTCGGGACCGTAGTAGGAAGGACCTGTTTACCTATGGGAGATTGTGTGCTGTGTGTACAGATCACACGTTGGAATTTTTGCGTTTAGCAACGATAGTGAAGACGATGAATTGAACATATGGAGAAACAGGTGAGATGCGAAAGATTGAAGCATCATACTAACGGCCACATGTGTGAATTCGATATTTTAACTCAAGTACACTCAACTGATGTGAAATTGCTATGTTAATTGCAATGGTATACGGCCCTGATGCTTTACTTATTCGGTTTTCTTCCGGTGTTGTTCTTCACTGTCTGCTCGTGGTTGTCTGCGTATTTGTTAGAAACGCTACACGTTGTAAATTGTGTCTTCGTTGCAGTGAAGTCGACGAGATTGGCCTTGCCCCACTACAAGACCTTATCCAGATCCCGACTCAGAGAGTCGATCTGATCACATCTCAACTGGTGCGACGTTTATGTTGCAAATGTTGTATATTATGTTTGCGTTGCATTGAAGTCGGTGATAAGATGATAAGATGTATCAATTCCCGCTCACCCATTTTTGACGTCAATATTAGCACCCCATTCTAAACCTTCGGCTCCTCGTTTGTATAGTGATTAGTATACCCGCCTGTCACGCAGGAGACCGGGGTTCGTTTCCCCGTCGGGGAGCCTCTGGCGCAAGACTAATGAACTTGCCCGGAAAAAACAAATCATTATGGAAAATTTAACAAGCATCAGGACTTGCTAAATAAGGCCAAGACCGGCTCCCGGTTGTAGTGCCGAAGATGATGATGTTCTTCACTATTTGCTTGTGTATTGTGTGTGTATCTGTTAGAAACGCCACAAGTGGATCACAAAACATGGGCAAACATTAGTAATCCTCCTATTTCCATTCGCTATGCGAATCCTACTCCCGCCATTCTAATGTGTCCTTATCAAACTTCCTGTCCTTCAAATATGCCTCAAATTGCTCTGAGATGGACATGAACTTTATTCGAGACTGTTTCCACGTCCACTGATCGTAATTCTTAAACTTCGACTTCTCTCATACCCCTCCTGACCGCGCCACACTCACCGCCTACACTCTTGCAGCCCGCACTTATACCAACACCCTAGCCTCCGGCCTATTCTTCCCTGTCCAACCACTTACACCACCGTCTCTCCGCATTCGTAAGTTTGCCGCTCCCGTAGTTTTAGATTAATTTTTACTTAATCCGTACAAGTCCGGTGTCCTGCCCTCACTTCAACATCACTTCCCACCGAAGGCATACGGTAGAATCGACGTTTTTTCTCCTACATCTTTTTGGTGCTGGTGGGTGTTTTCCTCTCCTTTCGGGTATCCTTGACAAGCTGTCACAGGAAATTTAAGTACAGCCCGCTACAACAACAAACAAATCTTGTAACTTCAACGTTACCTCTTGCGTTCTTAAACTTCCCCTCCCGTTCACCTCTTACACCCATCCAACTCGTACCCATCCCCCATTTTCAGACCCAAGCTTCCGGCCTATTCTCC